>QXEO01000555.1:1275851-1875851 GCA_007115705.1 Dactylis glomerata
CCTTATTTTGAGAAGACACCTTTCCCTGCTAAGGTAAAGAAGTATTCTACTTTGGTAAGTGTGTCTAATAAAAGTACTAAGAAAGCTGCAGAACCTGATGAGCAAATTACTATTAAGTCTCCTGTAGCTATATTGAAGGATCTTGTTACTAAAGATGTAGGGGATGAATATATTCTTTTTTTGTGAAGATGCTTCTAACATTCTTTCACATCCTAAAAAGCATAGGAAAGCAAGTGTTCCTGTATTTCTGTCAGGATTGGAGATCATTGCTATTATGGTTTATGTGATATTGGTGCTAGTGCAAGTGCTATTCCCTTAGAGCTTTACAAAGAAATCATGCACGAGATTGGCGCTTGTGAACTTGAAGATATTGATGTGGTTGTTCAGCTTGCTAACAGAGAGACTGTTTGGCCTCTTGGTATTGTTCGAGATGTGGAAGTTCTTTGCGGTAAGACTAAATACCCTACTGATTTTCTAGTACTTGGTAAGGAGGCTAGTAAAACTTGTCCTATTATTTTTGGTAGACCATTTTTGAACACTTGTGGCGCCGTGATAGATTGTAAGAAGGAGAAATTTTTTACTAAGTTTAATGGAGAGTCTTATGAGTTTAATTTTTCCAAGTTTGCTAAGACTTCTTATGAAAATGACACGCCTAATGAAAATTTTCGAGTTGAACAGCTTGCTTCTATTGCTCTTGCTCCTAATAATGCCTTGCAGCAATTCATGGAAGATCACGAAAGTGATGTTTTTAGCAAGGAAAGAGAAGAGATTGACTATTCTTCTTCGTCAACCACCATTACTCAAGCATAATCTACCTGTGGAGGATCTTGGTACCACTTTGCCGCCTAAAGAAGATCCTGTGTTTGAATTAAAGCCTTTGCCTGATGACCTAAATATGCTTATATTGATGATAAGAAAATATATCCTGTTATTATTAGTTCTAAACTTTCAGGAAAGGAAGAAGAAAGATTATTGGAGATATTGAGGAAACACCGAGGAGCTATGGGATATACTCTTGATGATTTAAAAGGGATTTCTCCCACTTTATGTCAGCATGCCATTAATATGGAGAAAGATGCGAAGCCAGTTGTGGAGCATCAACGCCGCCTAATTCCCAAGATGAAGGATGTGGTAAGAAATGAGGTATTAAAACTCCTTGATGCTGGTATTATTTATCCTATTGCTGATAGTAGATGGGTTAGTCCTGTTCATTGTGTTCCTAAGAAAGGAGGTATGACTGTTGTGCCTAATGAGAATAACGAGCTTATTCCTCAAAGGGTAGTAGTTGGTTATAGAATGTGCATTGATTATAGGAAGGTAAACAAAGTTACTAAGAAAGATCATTACCCTTTACCGTTTATAGATCAAATGCTAGAAAGGTTGTCTAAGAAGACTCATTTTTGTTTCCTTGATGGTTATTCTGGTTTTTCTCAAATTGCTGTTAAGAAGGATGATCAAGAGAAAACCACTTTTACTTGTCCTTATGGAACTTATGCTTATAGACGTATGCCGTTTGGTTTATGCAATGCTCCTGCTACTTTTCAAAGATGTATGTCTGCTATTTTTCATGGCTTTTGTGAAGAAATTGTGGAGGTCTTCATGGACGATTTCTCCGTCTATGGAACTTCTTTTGATAATTGTTTGCACAACCTTGATAAAGTTTTGCAGAGGTGCGAAGAAACTAACCTTGTTCTTAATTGGGAGAAATGCCACTTTATGGTAAATGAAGGAATTGTCCTTGGACATAAAATTTCTGAAAGAGGTATTGAAGTTGACAGAGCAAAAGTGGAGGCAATTGAGAAAATGCCTTGTCCAAGAGATGTTAAAGGTATTCGTAGTATTCTTGGTCATGCTGGTTTCTATAGGAGGTTTATTAAAGATTTCTCTAAGATTTCAAAGCCTCTTACCAATCTTCTTCAAAAGGATGTACCATTTGTCTTTGATGATGATTGTAAGGAAGCTTTTGAAACTCTTAAGAAGGCTTTAACTACTGCTCCTATTGTTCAACCACCTGATTGGAATTTACCTTTTGAAATTATGTGCGATGCTAGTGATTTTGCTGTTGGTGCTGTTCTTGGACAGCGCGTAGATAATAAGTTGAATGTTATTCATTATGCTAGTAAGACTCTTGATGCTGCTCAGAAGAATTATGCTACTACTGAGAAAGAGTTTCTTGCTGTTGTTTTTGCATGTGATAAGTTTAGATCTTACATTGTTGATTCTAAAGTTACTATTCATACTGATCACGCTGCTATTAGATATCTTATGACTAAGAAGGATGCTAAGCCTAGGCTTATTAGATGGGTGTTGCTTTTACAAGAGTTTGATTTGCATATCGTAGATAGGAAAGGTGCTGAAAATCCTGTGGCTGACAACTTGTCTAGATTGGAAAACATTTCTTTTGATCCTATTCCTGTTAATGATAGTTTTCCAAATGAACAGTTGGCTGCAATTAATGTAACTTCGCGAGACCTTCCTTGGTATGCTGATTATGCTAACTTTATTGTTTCCAAGTATTTGCCTCCGACCTTTACAGCTCAGCAAAGAAGAAAATTCTTTATGATTTGAGGCATTATTTTTGGGATGACCCACATTTATATAAAGAAGGAGTTGATGGTATTATGAGAAGATGCGTACCGGAATATGAGCAACAAGAGATATTAAGAAAATGCCATAGCAGTGCTTATGGAGGGCATCATGCTGGAGATAGAACCGCACAGAAGGTTCTACAATCAGGTTTTTATTGGCCAACCCTCTTTAAGATGCCAGAAGGTATGTTTTATCTTGTGATGAATGTCAAAGAGTTGGTAATATTTCTAGACGCAATGAGATGCCTATGAATTACACTCTTGTTATTGAACCGTTTGATTGTTGGGGATTTGACTTTATGGGTCCTTTTCCTCCTTCAAAAGGCTATACCCATATACTTGTTGCTGTTGATTATGTTACTAAATGGGTAGAAGCCATACCTACAAAGAGTGCCGATGGTGAGACTTCGTTAAAAATGCTTAAGGATGTTATTTTTCCTAGGTTCGGAGTGCCTAGATATCTTATGACTGACGGAGGTTCTCATTTTATTCACGGGTTTTAGAAAAACTCTTGCTAATATGATGTCAATCATAGAATTGCTTCTGCTTATCATCCCCAAACTAGTGGGCAGGTAGAGCTTTCAAATAGGGAGATCAAGTCTATCTTGCAGAAGACTGTCAATAGATCTAGGAAAAACTGGGCTAGTAAGTTAAACGACGCTTTATGGGCTTATAGAACTGCTTATAAGAATCCCATGGGTATGTCTCCTTATAAGATGGTTTACGGAAAAGCGTGTCACTTGCCCTTAGAATTAGAACACAAAGCTTTTTGGGCAGTGAGAGAGCTTAACAGAGATTTTAAACTAGCCGGTAAGAAAAGGTTGTTAGATTTGAGTTCTCTAGATGAGTGAGAAGAAACAGCGTATGAGAATGCCAGACTTTTCAAAGAGAAAGTCAAGCAATGGCATGATAAGAGAATTCTTAAGAGAGAGTTTCATGTTGGTGAGAAAGTTCTTTTGTATAGGTCTCGTCTCAGATTTTTTGCAGGAAAATTACTTCTAAATGGGAAGGACCATATGTTATTGTGGAAGTGTACCGCTCAGGTGCTATTAAGATTGCTTCATTGAAAGATGATTCTACACAAGTGGTGAATGGGCAAAGACTCAAGCATTATATTTCTGGAGATTCTTATAATGAAGATGTTGATGTTATTGAAACAGTTTCTCCGGAAGAATTTATCCAAGACAAACTGCAGGAACCTGCAGAGTTCGTTTCGAATAGGTAACAGTTCTAGTCAGAAAAGTTTCGCGAAAAGTTCTTCCTTTAATATTTTTGCTGTTTTTACTAAATATGAAAAATCACGAGACGAAAAAGGGCAGGAAAAAGAGTCCGTGTGTGTCTCACACAGGTGGCGCGGGCCCACCCCTGGCCGCGCCACCTGTGTGAGAACACCCCGGAACTCGTTTCCGTCCCGGTTTCCTCCTGTGACTTCGTTTCGATGTATTTTTCGCCTATTTAACCCCCCGGAGTCCCCGAGGTCTGTATATCGTTTTCTCGTCGTGTTTTGTTTCGAGCTGTTTCTGTCAGGGATTGCCCTCGGCTTTGGAGTTATAATGTCTTCGTCTGGTTCATCTAAAGAGAACCCTCCTGCGGATTCCATCAATCCGTATATGAAGGAGCTAAAGATGCATCTGAAGGAGTTGTCACTCAAGGATGGGGAGTTGCAGATTAAAGATGTTCAAGGACCCAAGGGAGAAGGGAGTCTCGAAGCAAGGATGGAAGCATTGGAACAGGAAGTTTTCAAATACAAGAAGATGGCGGAACGCGAGGTGGACATTATCTACAGGATTAATCAAGAGCTTGTCGCCAAGTACAAGAAAGAGACTACAGAGCTTTGGAAGGATGTCCTCTCACTCCAAGAGACGACTAGCCAATTACAAGCACAACTCTACGACGTGCATAACCAAAATTGTGAGTATGAAGCTAGATTTCAACAAATGAGTGCTGCTGTAAGTTTCAGGATTTTGGAGACCAAGACATCTTCTTTGATGGAGGACCTCTGCCTTGAAGTACGACAACGATGAAGGCCCACCGCCACTGCCAAAAGAGTAATTCGTCATCGGTTTAGGCATCCCCTTGGCTTGTTCCAAGCTTGGGGGAGTGCCGCGGTATCACATCATTACCTTTTGCTCATTTACTTTTCAAGTAGTGTCATATCATGAATAGAGAAGTTATCATATAGAATAGTTTGCAGTTTGGAAGTATCCTCCTTAGTTGGTTATCTATGTATCCCTTGGTGTGAGTTGCGGTAATAAAATATTAATGAGAAGTTCTATCGTTTACTTTCCGCACACTTTATGTTAGTATGCAATATCTCTTATATGACTAGTCTTATTGATTGGTATTGGTATCACATTGGGAGCATGAGTAGATTTAGTTGGTTTTGGCAAACCTAGCTTGGTCAGTAGCAACTTTACCTTGAGGTTTGAGTAGAAAAGAATAAAGAAGTGCTTGCAGTTACATCACTTCAGTTTTCCCTTATGTTTAGCTTATAAGCATTGTTATTCTTAAAGTTAAAATCGTTGTACCTTCAAGGGAGTTTGCATGATTGTTCTTATTATATGTATGTTTGTTTGTTTCATGCAACTCTTATGCTTGCTACCCAGCCTTGCTAGCCAAAAACCTGTAATGAGAGGAAATACTTCTCGTGCATCCAATTTCCAAAAGCCAAGTCACTTCCAAAGAGTCCACTATAAATTCCTATGCATGGTATTTCAAGCCATTCCAAGTAAATTTTCATGTGCTACCTTTCAAAAACCTTCAACTACTTCTCATTTGTGCCACTGTTTTTAGCTCATGGGGACGTAGGGGTCGGAATTGCTATCTTCCATATTAAATTAAGTACCCCTCGACTAGGCAGCTTCATCTGCTCGTCATTAATTTTGCAAGGGAGCTGGTCAGACCATTATAATCTTAATCCTAAAAGAAAGAAAAAAAGGCACTCCTCCAAAGGAATGTGAAAGTTGGTGGGCACCCGATGGAATCGGTTAGCCATGGTTTGAGAAATAAAAAAGGTGGGGAGGAGTGCCAAAGCTTTATAAAAGAGCACCAATGTGCCAAATTTCAAAGAACTCGGAACCACTCTCACTTGTTTATTATGGAAGATAGTAAGTCCCCATTGCTAGTCGTTGACATAGAACAATCACCTCTCAAAATAAATTTTTATCTCTGTTTTACAAATGAAAAGCTCTAGCACATGTTTAATCCCTGCTTCCCTCTGCGAAGGGCCTATCTTTTACTTTTATGTTGAGTTAACCTATTTCCCTCTGTCTCAAGCAAGCATTTGAGTTGTTATGTTTCACTCATCCATATGTTGATCCGTTTAATCATGTTTATTATCTTCCTTGTTTTGTATAATGCTTTTGTCTAAAGGAATATATCTTTGAAAGCTTCTATGATTGCAAAAGTTTACTTTGTTGAGCATATAGTCTTTGCTATATTAGCTCTGTTTTAAAAGGCTCCGTTTAAAAGAAAGAATAGCTTGTTCATCATTCTTTGACCAAGAACTAAGGTTGCCATTGCCAATTATAGTTTACCTTGTGCATCTTTACATATGATTCCCTTTTACCTATTGCAAGTCTATATCTTATAAAGGGAAGTTGCTGTCTATTATAATTTGTGCCTTAGTGAATGTGATGCTTCTTGTCCGTATTTTGATTATCGACACTTCACTCCATAAACCTGTGGTCATGTTTACCGAGTTTAGTTTTCGCTTGGGGACAAGCGAGGTCTAAGCTTGGGGGGGTTGATACGTCCAATTTGCATCACTATTTTGTATCATAATTTACTGTTATTCATTGATATATTTCATATTTAGATATGATACTTATGTTATTTCCTTTGCTTTCACATGTTTGATGATCGTCGGAGGAGTTGCTGCCAGAGTCAGGATTCTGCTGGAAAAAGGACCATCAAGAGACCATATTTTGAAGTTCAGGAAAATTCCAGAAAAATACCCAGAAATTATATTTTCCCAGAAGACTCAGGAAGCCAGAAGGAGGAGTCAAGAGGAGCCAGGGGGGCCCCACACGCCAGGGTGGCGCGGCCAGCCCCCTGGCCGCGCCAGCCCTGTGTGAGGGAGCCCTGGCCCACTTCTGGTCTCGCCCCTCAGCGTACATCATCGTCCCCGAAAACCTAAGTCAAGGGGGGGGCTCAGAGTTAGACACAGCCGCCTCTGCGGGGCGGAGAACACAGAGAGAGAAAAGCTCTCCGGCAGGGAGAAATCTGCCGGGGAAATTCCTTCCCGGAGAGGGGAGATCGTCGCCATTGTCATCACCATCGCACTGGACTTCATCGGGATCATCATCATCATCATCTCCATCACCAGCACCTTCATCTCCACCATCACCATGCCATCCCGCTGTAACATCTTGAGTTGGATCTTGTTATATTCATTGGGGAAACTTTCCCGGTGTTGATTACTCTTGTAGTTGATGCTATTAAGTGGAACCGTTGAATTAAGGTTTATGTTCAGATTGTAATTTACCATTATTTCACCTCTGATCATGATCCATATGATGTCTTGTGAGTAGTTCGTTTAGTTCTTGAGGACATAGGAGAAGTCAAGATGTTAGTAGTGAATTATTGTTGAGAAATATTTAATGGTTTGATATTGTTGTGGTGCTATTTCACTAGTGGTGTCATGTGAACGTCGACTACATGATACTTCACCATTTATGGGCCTAGTGAGATGCATTGTGTATTTGGCTACCGATTGTGGGGTTGCTGGAGTGACAGAAACCTAAACCTCCGTTGGGAAACCATTGCACCAGGGAGCGTAGGATCTTAGAGTTTAAGGCTGTGGTTAGATTTATCTTAATTACTTTCTTGTATTTGCGGATGCTTGCAAGGGGTATAATCACAAGTGTGTATTTATCCTAGTAAGGGTAGTGCGCTAGCACAGGTTCACCCCCATAACACCTATCAAACCAATAAATACTATTGGCTCTATGAAGCGAAAGCTCTTGACAGAAACTCCCGTGTGTCCTCGAGAACGTTTGGTTATTATAAGAACACAACCGGCTTGTCCTTTGCTGAATAAAGGATTGGGCCACTTACTGCAATTGTTACTACTGTCTTTTATTTACTCGCACTTTATTTACTCGTATTACCAAATACCCCTGAAAACCTGTTTGCTAGTATTTACAGTGATTCCTTGATCAAAACTGCTCATCAACACCTTCTGCTCCTCGTTGGGTTCGACACTCTTATTTATCGAAAGTACTACGATACACCCCCTATACTTGTGGGTCATCACCCGTCGCCGCAGCCCCCTCCAGGATGGCGTCCCAGTCCAAACTACCGCGGAAAGAACCCGATGTACTGGCCGCCTCGTCCTGCTCCATCGACATCGACGACACCTGCGCCGCGCCCCGCTCCACCACCACCGACGGCACCTGCACCAGCTCCTCCTGCGGCGCCCACTTGGCGCCCGCCTCATGACCCATGGACCGGCATGGTCCAGGCCTAGTCCATGCCTTGGGCGTCTCCTCTCCGATCGGTGCTCCTCCTGCCTACTCTGGCAACTGGGCACCCGGCATGCGCCCCCACACTGGTGCTCCTGGCCTCCTCGGTTCGCGTCCTCCGCCGAACGCCTACCACGCTGCTCCGGTCTACTACCCCTACACCACCGATGGAGGCGGCCAGTACATGCACTATACGCCGCCCTCCATGCTCGTGGCGCCACCACCTCATGCTCCGACTCCGCCATCGACTTCAACTTCTGCACCATCACCAAGCTGGGACCATTCTGCGTTCTTGCAGGCCATGAACAACTTTGCTGCCCAAGGGAACTCAGGTATGGACTGGATTTTCGATTCTGGTGCTTCTAGTCACATGTCTTCTTCGAGTAATATGCTGTCAAATTTTTCCTCCACACCTTTTTCTTCTATAATTCTTGGAAACGACTCTTCTATTCCAATTTATTGCACAGGCCAAACCTCTATTCCCACATCCACAAAATCTCTTCTTCTTCATGATGTTCTAATTGCCCCAACATTCATCAAAAACTTAATCTCCGTTCGCCAATTCACTCGTGATAATCTTGTTTCTATTGAATTTGATCCTTTTGGTTTATCTGCGAAGGACTACCTGACCAAGGTGGAGATCGCTCGCTTCAATAGCTCCGGTGAACTCTACACTCTTCATGGAGCTCCGGCCGCTGATCCTCCTACATCCATGGCCGCCTCCGTCGACCTTTGGCATCATCGTCTAGGACATCCACACACCACCGCGTTATCTTCTATGCTTAGTGAATTTTCAATAAATTGTAATCGAGATATTCATAATCCTTCAGTCTGTCCTTCGTGTCAGCAAGGCAAACATGTTAGACTTCCGTTTTATTCTTCGCATTCCGCTAGTACTTTTCCTTTCGAGCTGTTACATTGTGATCTCTAGACATCACCACATACTAGTATTTCTGGTTTCAAGTATTATCTTGTTGTTCTCGATGATTTTACACACTTTGTCTGGACTTTTCCTATACGCAACAAATCTGATGTACACACTATCTTTCTTAACTTCCAACGATATGTAGCTACCCACTTCTTTCTTCCCATTAGGTTCATCCAATGCGACAATGGTAGAGAATTCGACAATTTTCAGAACTGCAACTTCTTCTTACAACATGGCAGACTACCTCGTTTTTCTTGCCCATATACCTCTCCTCAAAACGGAAAAGCAGAACGCTCTCTTCGCTCCCTCAACGATATTGTCCACACTCTTCTAATTCACTCTTCCATGCCACCAAAATTTTTGGCTGAAGCTCTGCGCACCGCCACATATTTGCTCAATATTCGTCCCACCAAATCCAACCCAACTTCCACTCCATACTACTCTCTTTTCCTCTGTCACCCCAACTATCCCTTACTTTGTGTGTTTGGCTGTCTATGTTTTCCCAACACCCACTCTACCTCCCCCGATAAACTTTCTCCATGCTCTATACCTTGTGTCTTTCTTGGCTATTCTGATGAACATAAGGGCTATCGATGTCTGGATCTTGTTTCCAGTCGTGTTCACATATCTCGGCATGTCACCTTTTGTGAGACCGTCTTTCCGTTTTCTTCTAGTGTATCCCCAACTGTCTCCGATAATCACATGCCTCCTACTCGTCGTCATCCTACTCCTCCAACACAACTCCTTCACCAACTAACCATGACAACACTCCACAGACAGCCATTCCATCTCCTACCGCGGCATCCACCTCATCTCCTTCTTCTGCCGCGGCACCACCAAACCCTGCCGCGGCACGAAGCCCTGCCGCGGCACCAAGCCCCGTCGCGCCACCACCAAGTCCTGCCGCAGCACCCAACTCTGCCGCGGCACAACCAAGTCCTACCGTGGCACCCAACTCTACCGCGGCACCACCAAGTCCTGCCGTGGCATCAAGCCCCGTTGCTGCACCACCAAGTCCTGCCACGGCGCCACCTAGCTCTGCCGCGGCACACTCTCCGGTGTTTGTGTCTTCCGCTGCGCCCGACGCCTCTCCACCACCCCCACCATCTCGTGATATTCCTGTTCCCGTTCCCACAAACAATCATACTGTGCGCACTCGTGCAAAATCTGGTTTTCGTCTTCCTACTCAACGTTTAAATCTACTCGCTACACCTTCTCTCTCAATCTCTCCTCTCCCTAAAACCTACAAAACCGCACTCCTATACCCAAATTGGGCTGCTGCCATGCGTGAGGAGTTTTCTGCTCTTCTTCAAAATGACACCTGGCAGCTTGTTCCTCGCCCTCCTAGTGCAAACATTGTCTCTGGTAAGTGGGTTTTCCGACAAAAATTCCATTCCGACGGTAGTATTTCACGCTATAAAGCTCGCTGGGTTTGTCGCGGTTTCTCTCAGCAGCATGGGATTGACTACGGTGAAACTTTCTCTCCTGTTGTTAAGCCCAGCACCATTCGCACAGTACTCAGTATAGCCGTCTCTTCTCAGTGGCCCATTCACCAACTTGACGTCAAAAATGCTTTCCTCCATGGCTCTCTTCAGGAAACAGTTTATTGTTAGCAACCTCTTGGTTTTGAGGATGCCTCTGCTCCTGATCATGTTTGTCTTCTTCAGAAATCTCTATATGGTCTCAAACAAGCTCCCCGGGCTTGGTTTCAACGTTTCTCTACCTATATTCAAACCATTGGTTTCACTCCCTCACTCACTAATACCTCTCTTTTTGTGTACCATACTTCCTCTCACACTGCGTATCTTCTACTTTATGTTGATGATATCATACTTACAGCTTCCACACCTACTTTTCTTCATCATATTATCACTCTTCTTAGCTCTGAATTTTCTATGACGGATCTTGGTATTCTTCATCATTTCCTCAACATTGCTGTCACTCATGACTCTCAAGGTCTATTCCTCTCTCAGCGCCAATATATTTTAGATCTTCTTACACGAACCGGTATGCTTGACTGCCAGCCGTCTCGCACTCCTGTTGATACTAGTTCAAAACTCTATTCAGATGGAGAACCTTTCTTTGATGCTTCTCTCTATCGTAGTCTTGCTGGTGCATTACAGTACCTCACTCTTACTAGACCCAAACTCTCCTATGCTGTCCAACAAGCCTGTCTTTTCATGCATGATCCTCGTGTTCCCCACTATAATCATGTCAAACGAATTCTTCGTTACCTCAAAGGTACTCTTGATCATGGTCTTCACATTACTAATTCTTCTCCAGCCACTTTGACAGCATATTCCGAAGCCGACTGGGCTGGTTGTCCAGACACTCATCGGTCCACGTCCGGATACTGTGTTTTTCTAGGTAACAATTTGATTTCATGGTCTTCTAAACGACAGATTACAGTCTCTCGCTCCTCTGCAGAAGCTGAGTATCGTGTAGTGGCTCATGCGGTGGCTAAGACAGTTTGGCTTCGCCAACTTTTGACAGAGCTTCATCGCCCTCTTCAGCAGGCCACTATTGTTTATTGTGACAATATTTTAGCTGTTTACATGTCCAGCAATCCAGTACAGCATCGGCGGACCAAGCACATTGAGATTGATATACATTTCATTCGGGAGAAGGTTGCATTGGGCCAAGTTCGTGTTCTCCATGTGCCAACTATAGCGCAGTTCGCCGACATTTTCACCAAGGGGCTGCCAACTCAACCTTTCGCCGATATTCGGTTCAGTCTCAACGTTGTTGAACCCCACGTTGATACTGCGGGGGGATGTTAGACTATATTTCTTGTAATACAAGTTAGGGTTTTCTTGTCATACAAGTGAAAGGATGAGATGTCGCCTAGAGGGGGGTGAATAGGCGTTTTTAAAAACTATTATGGATTTGGCTTGTAAGAATGCGGAATTAAACTAACGTTTATTTTACAAGCACAAAACCTAAATAAGCTAGGCTCAACTAAGTGCACCAACAACAACTAGAGTTAAGCAAGATAGCACAAGATATATTTCACAAGTGATAAACAAGATACAAATACTTCAAGCACGAAGGCTATCACAAGAAAATAAACTCGGGTATAGAGATAACCGAGGCACGCAGAGACGAAGATGTATCCCGATGTTCACTTACATAAAGTAAGCTAATCACCGTTGGAGAGATGCGGGTAACCATGAAGGCCCCCGAACGCCACGAAGGCTCACCTTCTTCTCCGAGTCCCCCACGAAGCTAGGGACCCCTTCTTATGGTTAGCTTTTCCTCCACTCCGGAGATGGCAAGCTCCACAACCACTTCACAACTCCCACGAAGGGGAAGCCCGGGCCTCTTCACAATCTTCCACGAAGAGGTCACCGAGGCACGAACCGCCAAGCCAACTAGGAGGTCACCCTCCAAGAGTAACAAGCTCATGGTCTCTCACTCAAACAAATCGTAATGGAGAACTCAACACTATGCAAGGATGCAAAGCAAGAACACAAGAGGAAGTGCTCAAATCCTTCTCTCCCAAATCCCACCAAGGCAACAAATGCTATGGAGGAGTTAGAGAGGAAGAACAAGGGTGGAGGTCAACCAATGACCTCAAGATCTAGATCCAATGGGTCCCCCTCACTTAGAGGAGGAATTGATTGGTGGAGTTGTAGATCTAGATCTCCTCTTCCAAATCCCTCAAAAATATGCAAAAATCATTGGAGGGAAGAGAGAGAGGGAGCAAGCTCAAGAGGGTCAACAATGGAGGTGTATTTCGTGCTCAAGAACCCTAAAACATTTGGGGAAGAAGACCCCTTTTATAGTCCTCAAGGAAAACTAGCCGTTTGGGGCAAAACTGGATTTCCGGTTGAATTCCCGGTTGGATCGGAAATTTCCGGTTGAATTCCCGGTTGAATTCTCGGTTGGACCGGAAATTCTCGGTTGAATTTCCGGTTTAAACCGAGCCAAAACCGAAAATATAAGAAAACAGTTCTGCAACTTTTCGGTTGAATTTCCGGTCCAAACCGAGCTCGTAACCGGCAGAAAATATCCTCACGAAAAATGCGATAACTTTCATATCCGGACTCGGATTTTAGCAAACTTGGGCTTTTTGAAAAGCTAAGAAAAATATCTATCCAATGGAGACCATAAAACCCAAGAATTAGTAAGAGATAAAATACCAAATAAGAAGAGGTGAAAACCTCTTTTACGAAAGAACCGGTAAAACCTCTAAACTCGAAAACGCGATAAAAGATGCATACGGATTCCGTTTTCGATGAACTTGGACTTGTTGGAAAGCTAGCAACAAGAACAAGAACCTCACATGGAGAAACACCAAGAAGCAACAAACTAGGAAGATGCAAAATATGCAAAGGATTGAGCTCCCTAAGACAATGTGATCAAGTTACCCAACCGAAAGCCCCTCTTGATAGTGCGGCTATCTATCCTATAACCCGGTCTCCCAACAAACACCTTGAGACCGGTAAAAGGAAAACCTAGCAAGGACAAACCTTTGCCTTATGCACCCCGCTTGATCTTGATGATGAAGCTTCATGCTTCCGTCAAGCCGGAATGCTTCACTTCATCATTGTTGCTTCGTGAAGACTTCCAATATGCTCCCCCATACATCACTATGGGATACCTTCACTAAGGCATGTCTTCACAATTCCATTATCACCAAATGGATGACAAGCTTCAAGCATATGATCTTCTCGAGATGCTTATCTTGAAACTTGCACTTCTCAACCTTGATGACAACCACCACTTGATGTCATCCTTTCATGGGCTATATGAAATCTCACTAGTGATGCATATCCATGACACAATACCTAACCCACATAGACAACACAAACACACATATGTAATGGGTTAGTTCACAAAGCATAATTGACAAACCATACCATACCACAAGACCGATTGGTCCCATGTGGCACATTCCTTATGCTTCATGTGTTGACCAAACTAGAATACAATCTTTGATCTTTGCCTTGGTTAACCTTGAATCTTCTCATGCTCTATCACAATATCTTGAGCCACATAAAGAATTCTTCATTTGATTGCATGCTCTAGGTATTAGTAATCATATCTCAACTCATGAGACCATCATGACCTCGACATAGAGCCATATCTTGAATTCTTCTCATGTAACCAAACTCTCAAGATCTTGAGACTCCTTGGCTTAACACATAAGCTAGAGCATGGATTACATGAGTTCTACACAAAAACTACATCTTTATTTCTTCTTCTTGATCATAATGAATTCACCTCTTCTATTCAATGATCTTGATGCCAATACTTAAGATAAATCTTTATATTCATGGCATCCAAGCCTTGAATCCAACACATGGACTTTAAGCAATTCCTATGAACAATTCCTTCACAAAAAGCTCAATGAAAACATTAGTCCATAGGGATTGTCATTAATTACCAAAAACACACTCAGGGGCAATTACCCTTACAACAAGTTAGGGTTAGGGTTAGCCGCCGCCGCTCTCCCCTCTATATATACCCCTTGTACTTCAACACAATTATTATTGTTTTGTGAAACATTATACAAAACTACAGGCCGCTCGTGCTGCTGTGTTTCCAGGGACTCAAATCTGCTGCCGTTGGATGCGCGATGAGCGGACCAGATGGATCTACGTCCCTCTGCAGTTTTTTTTTGGAGTACGTCAGAGGATCCCATTTCCCGCCACCATTACTAGTACACCGTAGGTTACTTTCCTAATTTTGAAAATGTTATAGGCCTATAGTTTTTTTAAACAAGGTGAGACGCTGGAGGCACCAACTTTTCATTCAACTCGTACAACATGTATTACAAGATCTTGGATTTGCAACCGATAGTCCCTCTGTCCTAAATTACCCTGCATTTTAGATTTAGTTAAAGTCAAACTTTGTTAACTTTAACTACGTGTACAAGAAAAAAAATAAACATTTACAATATAAAATAGATATCGTTAGAATCATCATGAAAAATACTTTTATATTATATGTATTTATATTATAAGATTTTATATTTTTAACAATGTGTTTGGTCAAACTTTATCTAGTTGACTTTGACTAAACCTAGAATGCAGAGTAAAGATGGACAGATAGAGTATATCGCAGAAAGGATGGGACAAGAATAACTAGGAGCTGAAGAAGTACAACTATAGATAGGCTGAGATAAATATTGTCTAAGAGCATCTCCAGCGGGGCTACCCAAACGGACATGCCTAGTCCTTTTATGTCTGAACGGACATCTAGACACAAAAATAGCCAGCCCAATGGGCTACCCAAACAGACAAGTTGTCCGGGCTAGACCCATTTGTCCCCTAGATTTGGTTCATGTTTGGGTCGACCCGGACACAACGAACGAGTCCGCGCGGCCAGGCCGGACAGAGACTGGCCCACATGTCACTCTCTCGTATATTTCTTTTTTCCTTTTCTTTTTTTCTTTTTCTTTTTTCTTCTTTTCATTCTCCACTTTCTCCACAACATATCTTCTCCCGACACCATCGCCGCCGGCGTCTACCGACGCCCTCGCCGCCGGTCTCGGCCACGAGCTCGCCATCAGCGGTCTCCACTCTCCTGGTGAGCGCGGCGAGGATTCCGGCAAGGCAGGGAGAAGAGGAGGGGCAGCGCGGTCGGGATTCGGGCAAGGCAGCGCGACTCCTGCAGCTCGAGCGCGGCGATGAGAAGAGAAGGGGAGGTGCTGGCCGTTGGGGAGAAGGGGAGGAGCGGCGCCAAGCTCCGGCGACAGCGGCGACGCGCAGGATGCCAACTCCTGCAGCTCGGGCGCGGTCGAGATTCAAAGGGAAAGATTAGCTCCAGCATCGAGGAGAAGAGGAGGGGCTATGCCGGCCGCCCAGGAGAAGGGGAGGGGTGTCGCCGGCCGCCGGGGAGAAGAGGAGGCAGCGGCACGGGAGGGGGCGGCCGCACGACCTCACTTTGGCAAAAAAAAAATTATGTCTTTTTTTTGGTAGTACCACTGGGTATACCCGTAACGCAAACAGATGTATGCGTCCGCTGGGCCGGCCCAAATGGACCGAATCGGATAGATTTCGGACACGAAAATGGGTCGGCTCGTTGGAGATGCCCTAAGAGCCCGATGTGCACAATTATGAGGTACTCTGTTAACTCCCTTTTGATGTGATAGATCGATGTTGAAGAAGATTCAGTCAACTTGTTTTATTGCGCAATGTGCCTTCTTTTTCCTGGGCCTATTGAATAGATGTCGATACAGAAGCTGCAGCAGATGCAATGATACTGTTGTCTGTCGGGAAGGAGTGGTGCTGTAGGTAAAGAGCATAAGCGAATGAAGCAGCAACTAGAAGCGCTTGAGCTTCCGCCTTTAGGATCAAAGCAAATGTTGGAACGGAGGCTTGAATCATGAGCATAGAGCTATATTCCTTAATTTGTCTGTAAACTCCAATTCCAGTAGCGGCTGAAGAGGCAAGACCAGGCACTTTCTTGTTGAAACACGGGGATGGGGGGAGAATGACATTATCATCACCGCCAGTGAGGAGGAGGGTTGGAGCAATGTCGCCGCCTACAGATTCGATCTGCCACCACATCGACATCGACCTAACCCGTTGGACCTGTTGCAAGTGGCCACCTCGCCGCGCCGCCCTCCCAAAGCATGGCCAACGGCAGTCCGTTGTCACCTCTCGCGTTCCCTCTAATAAGCTCATCATCTCCGACATGCCTCACCCATGCACCCCTAAGTGCATTGCTTGTGAGGGGCTCTCTCAATTTGATAT
Organism: Dactylis glomerata; assembly: GCA_007115705.1. Taxonomy (NCBI): domain Eukaryota; kingdom Viridiplantae; phylum Streptophyta; class Magnoliopsida; order Poales; family Poaceae; genus Dactylis; species Dactylis glomerata. The sequence continues at coordinate 1,292,536 of QXEO01000555.1, forward strand.
GATGTCTTATTTGCTGCCGCTCCCTGGCAGCCGCATCATCGTCATCGGCGATGGTGGGAGGAGTAGAGGGAGGGAGTCATAGCAGTGTCGTTGTTGGAGGAAAAAACAGGAACGCGGGAGACGTGATGAAGAAAGGGATATGGACTCAACTCTAGCTTGTTCTGAGGCGTTGTTTTGCCCCACCGCCCCCTTCTGCTTCTGGCAATTTCCAATTGGCATTGTTAAGTGGAGGAGCAAGAGAGAAGAGAGGCATAGTTGGGTTGAAGAAAGAGATAAGGATAAGAGAGGAGGTGGGACCCATGGTGAGATCGCGCCTCAACATCGCATCGTGCCCACGATCACCCGGAAAGAAGCTCTTTGTTTGTAACATGTATTAACTACTGAGTACAATTATGGACCCTAATTGCATCTCGCAATTTAGGGTGCGGACAAGGGAAGTCAACATGTGGCAAGGTCGGGAATGGAAGTTGCCATCCTATCGTGTGTTGCGAAATTTAATGTCCACCATTGCATCGTGCGAGGGGACAATTATAACATCTAGGTACAAATATTCCATCGAGGCATCGACTACTTGATTGTGTGACCGGATTTGTGCGAGTGCCTGTTGTACAACTAAACTCTAGACATGGGCTTGACAAGTTTTTCCCTGTGTTATTAATGCCTCAAAATGCCTATATGCATGATACATCTGAAACGTATCTATAATTTTTGATGCTCCATGCTTGTTTTTACACCATTTTCCTTGTGTTTCGTTACACTTCGTGGCGTTTTTATGCGATTTCCGGAACTAACCTACTAACAAGATGCCACAGTGCCAGTTCCCTGTTTTCTGCTATTTTTGTGTTTCAAAAAAGCTACACAGGAAATATTCTCGGAATTGGACGAAACAAGTTCGGAAACTCCTATTTTACCCGGACGAAGGACGAGGACCAAACAGGAGCTGGAGAGGGGCCAGAGGCTGGCCACACAACAGGGGGCGCAGCCTAGCCCCTGGCCGCGCCCATCCATTGTGAGGCCACCCTGGTCCACCTCTGATGACGCCCCTTCACCTATAAGAAGCCTCCCGATGGAAAACCCTAAAACAATCGGCAATTTTCGAGAAAGAGTTCTGCAGCTCCGCCGTCGCCACCGACGAATTTCGGGGGACAGAAGTCTCTGTTCTGGAACCATGTCGGGATGGGGAAGTGCCCCCGGAGCCATCTCCATCGGTCTCCATCACCGTCTCTGCCGTCTCCATCGACCTCACCGCCATCTCCATCGCCGTTGCTGCCTCCGATGATGAGGAGGGAGTAGTTCTCCCCCGGGGCTGAGGGCTCTGCCGGTAGCTATGTGGTTCACCTCTCTCTCCCATGATGTGATCTTTATTTGATCGTGAGCTTTTTTATCTAGTTGAATTGGTAGATGTTATTATTCAGATATTATGCTACTCCCGTGCTTTATATTTGTAATATCCGGAGATACCTTGTATCATGGTGTGATGGTGACAGTGTGCACATCATGTGTGTCTTTTTGGTTAATGTCTCTATGAATTGTTGGTGTTTGTTGGAACCATCTAGTGCGTTCACGGTGACAGTGTGGGACAATCTAGTTTGGGGAAATACGGACTTTGAGGAGTGCTTTGTAGCCCGACGCATGATTAGTGTTCGTTTTCCATTGGAGAATTGTTTTGAGTTTCATATTGATGATAGTATCTATTGGTTCAATTATGTTATATTTGTTGAGAGTGTGTCCACTAGTAAAAGTATGATCCCTAGGCCTTGTTTCCAAGCTTTGCACACCATTTCCTTTTAGTTTTGTTACATGTTTGCTCGCAGCGATATTTATTTCAGATTACATTTACTACTTATAATCATCGCTACTACTTGTATTTCACTATCTCTTCGCCGAACTAGTGCACCTATACATCTGACAAGTGTATTGGGTGTGTTGGGGACACAAGAGAATTTCTGTATCGTAATTGCAGGGTTGCTTGAGAGGGATAGCTTTGACCTCTTCCTCCCTGAGTTCGATAAACCTTGGGCGATCCACTTAAGGGAAACTTGCTGCTGCTTTACAAACCTCTGCACTTGGAGGCCCAACACTGTCTACAAGAATAGATGCGTGCGTAGACATCAAGCTCTTTTCTGGTGCCGTTGCTGGGGAGGTAAGGTAAAAGGTACTCGCATCCTCATGTGTGAGTGCTCGAAGTTATTTCCTTTAGATTCTGCAATTATATCTTTTTGTTTCTTGTTTTTATTTTCACTAGTTAGGCTTAATGGAAAGTAAAGAGTTCTTTAGTCTTTTTCCTGAGTTTAGATCTGAAGAGAAAATTAAAAAACCTTTGGAGCTTAATTTGCATGCTAATAGTGTTGTTAGTATGAATACTTTGAACACCGTTATTGCTAATGCTATAGAAAAGTCTAAGCTTGGGGAAGCTGGTTTTGTTAAGCATGATATTTTTAGTTCCCCAGCTTTAGTGGAGAAAGTTTGCTCTGATGATATTTTATCTCCCATATGTGATGTTTCTAATGATGCTTGTGCTCCTCATCCTTTTAAAATACCTATGAAAATTGTTGAACGTGCTATGGATAACTGCTATTTAGGAGATGGAACTGTCCATCCTGGTGATCATTTGCTCTTTATACATGAATTATGCGAGTTTTTCAAGTGTGCAGGTATTTCAATGAACCGAGTTAAGAAGAAGCTATTCTCTTTATCACTGAAGGGCAGAGCTGCGGATTGGTATAAGACGCTAAAGGATGGCCGACCTATTGATTGGGAGGAAATTGTACCTCTCTTTTATTCTAAATTATATCCTTCTAGTGAGGTTTATAAAGATAGGAATTATATTTATAATTTTCATCCGCATGATGGAGAAAGCATTGCCCAAGCGTGGGGAAGATTGAAGTCACTAATGCTCAAATGTCCTATTCATGATCTTCCCCGTAATATTGTTATTAATAATTTTCATGCAAGGCTTTCAGGATATTACAAGGACTATCTAGATGCATGCTTTGATGGGTCTTTCACAAGCAAGGATGTTGACGTCAAGTGGAATTTGCTTGAAACAATTCAAAGCAATATCGAAGATTTGGATAGCAATAAAGGTAAAGGATCAGGTATAAATTATGAGTATGATTGTATTAAGTCTTTCGCTGAAACCACTGATTTTCAAGAGCTTAGTGCTAAATATGGTCTTGATCCTCAAATTATGGTTGATTGTTTTAGAGCCTTTGCTTCCCATATTAATGTTCCCAAAGGAAATGGGGACGTGTATCATGAAACTTTTAAAGACACTTGCATAGAAAGTGATATTGTTATTGATGATTACAATAAACATGCTCAAATTTCTGAAAGTACTACTTATTATAAGCATGTTAATTTTTGTGGAGTACATAGACCTTGCGAACAGAGTCACAACAAGGAAGATTATTGCATCACCCACGGGAATGAAGAAACCCGAATGTGGCTCAAGGCTCTAGATGAGCTTGGTGAAAAGGTTTGCCAGCTTTATCCTTTTCTTTGTGAGTTTTGCGATGACAAAGGTCATTTTAATTTTCAATGCTCAGGCCCTAATAGTCACCTTTCTAATCGAATGAGCACCGCAAATTTGTATTGTGATGACAAGATTACTCTCAATCAACATGATGAGCTTACTTTGTTTTTGGGGTGTGAAGAGATATCTAGAAAGACTTCTTTGGTAGATACGAGTGTTTTTGATATTAATAGCACCCTTCGTGGTTGTCGTCTCTATTGTGTTAAAGATTGCCTCGCAAATACTTACATACAAAATCTTATAAAACATGATGTTTTGCCAAGCTATGACAGGACTAATAGATGTTTCTATCTTATTAATAGAGAGGAGAAATCCTCCAAAGTTTCTTCTGTTGTTTCTGTCAGTAAACCAGATTATGTGGAGAAGATGCCTTTTAAGCCTCTCCCTCCTAAAGAAGAGAGTAAGAAGAGTAAGAAGAAGAAGAAGAAGAAGAAGAAGAGGAGGAGGAGTAAAAGGCGAGAGGAAACGGTATCTTCCCCTAAGCATGTTGCTCCTAGTATAGATTATGATAATTCTGATTTTGATGATGTTGCCTGTTATCTATGTTAGTAATCATGATTGGGAAAAGCACTCTACTTTTGATATTGAAAATCTTTTTGGTACAAATTCTAAGGTTAATAATTGTTGTACATTAGTACTATCCATGTTCCTTCTTATGATGATATGTTTGACTAGTTGAATGCCCGTGCGTTGCTACGCCTCTCTAATTATAAGTCTCATTACATGTGAATTTGAAACTGCATATTAAAAAAAATTCTATATAGTATCCAAATAAAACTTTAAGATTCCATTTACCTTCCGTTGTATTTTGGCAAGAGCTAATCCCATGTATAGAAAGCAAGGGTCCAACGACTAATTTGCTATTAGTTGAGATACCTTGACGCGCTATCTGCTCAAATTGTCATACCTTGACGCGCTATCTGGTAGCAGTGGGTACTTTGACTGATTGTTTTCAATAGCTATGTGGTTCACAACATCATAGAAAGAAATGTTCTACATAGATATTACTTTTTGATTTTTTTTTTCGAGCAACAGCTACATGAATTGTAGCTTCAAATTATGTCCCAGTTAAGAAGCTCAGCGTTCACCATCCAGGAACGAGCTGTGCACGCTGACTTTCAGGCAGTCTGGCAGAGTAGCCCATCTTTTTCCCAGTACATTCCTCTGCATCTCTTCCTTATTTTGGCAGTCATTTTCACGGTTGCAAAAAAAGGCCATAAACAAAAATGCAGAGCTGATTGGCTCATACAAATAAGCTTCATTCTGTTTTAACCACCACAACCACAGAAATAAACCATCTTATCTTCCAAGCTCTGAACTTCAAACACCAATTCATATGCAGATGTGCAACCTAGAAGATTATAGAGCACCACCTCAATGCTCTAGCACCGGCCGATAGCAAAGTCGAAAGCACACAGGGCATCCGGGTCCGCATCCACACCACAACATAGTTTCATGCACAATGAAGAGTATGAAACCTTCATCAAGTACAATCTACACTTCATCATCTTAACTGCAATGAGTGTTTACAAGGGTTGAGTTAGTGATGGTAATTGAAAAAAAATTACATGAAGGAAGCAGACATTTTCAATCACGTTTGCTGAAAATTTTCCAACATTTTCAGTGAGGTTCTTAAACAATATTTGAATGTTTGCTTGCATTACCTGCCAATAACGTTTGATTCAGAACAAGTCGAGGCTCGGTCTACCCCTTCTTCTATTATAGAAGTCACAAGCAAAATACAAAGCATATGATGTGATGTTATATATAAAGGCACATAATTTCACACATGGATACAATATGCTATAAAATACTTTGTGCCTAACTTTCCTTGAATAAATTTAACTTTTAGAAATTTTACTACAACCTTGCTTAGAATTAACTTTACTTGCAGCTACAACTAAAATAAATTGACAATGTAGCAGACTGAAGAATGATTGCAACAAGAAGCCAAAATAGTAAGGCGTTACTAAATTGAGCAAGTAATGCTTATGGTTCAGACAATGCATAGTTGCATACAGTGGCAAGAAGGTAAGTATGCAGCTATAAAAAGAAGAAAATGTGTTGACGCCAAGGCTACATGTCACCACGGGGTATGAGCATACCGACTGCATCAACTGTTGTTTCTGTTTCATAAATTTTCATACCAACCTTTAGTAAAACAGATCTTAGTTCATCGATATTAATTGTGCCTCTGCTATTAGTGTTCAAGGATTTAAGCATTTCTCTAGCTCACAATATTTTGGTCGGACAAGATCACTGCAAAAGTATGAATATAATAGAATAAGTGCTGAGATTTATTACGTAATGCAGTTTGGACAGCCAATCAAAAAGCAGAGCTTCAGTTCATATCATTTGACATTTGAGTACCTTAACGGAAACCTTCCTAGCTTGTTCATCACTGTAATATCGAATTGTTTATCTAGAACCTCTTCATCCTTATTAGTCCATGGATGTCATGTGTGCTTAGTGGAGTAGATCAAGACATTGTACACACAAAACTCGATTTATACAACTTTAACAATGATTAGTAGGCAATGCAGTAACCTGCACAAGAGCAAATCGATCTGTAGAACAAAGATGCTAATAAATGGACAGATGAGTTTAAAAAGACAGACTAATAACATCAGTAGTAGTAACTGTTTTTTAGGCAATTTTGTAGCATCCCCTTAAGGCTGGAAAAGAACATCAGAGGGTCAGAGACCGGATATTAGCAGCCCATGTCATAAATTGAATTCAGAATATAGCTTACCATTGGAACAAGCAAAACTTTTCTTACATGTGGAAAATAACATGATTTGGGCACACGAAGGTGTGGCGGATAGCAAGCTTACTTCAGGAATAGACGGGTGTGGTATTATCGGAGGCGGAGAAGCCCCTCCAGCCTCCAGGTACTCATGTACTCCAGCTCCATCACGCCCTCCGGATGCCGAGGTCTTCCAGCTACATCATGAACTCTGGATGCATGGGGCCGACGACCTTCGACTTCCAGGTCAACGCCGCGGCCTTGCCCGGCCACCTGCGCATGTAGTGCTGCCACCATGGAGGTGGGCGGAAACGTTGCTGAGGTCGGGGGTGAAACGTTGCTGAGGTCGGGGGTGACACAGAGGTGTCCAGTGAGCCGGAAGAAAAGGCCGAGAGCCATAGAGTCAGGGCACTTGTAGCCCGGGACCAGCGGTAACGAGGCGTCGCCATCATAACGCAGTGGTGGATAGGCAGAGGGGCTCATGCTCGGCGGGCGTAGGCGACACGAGATCCGATCCAGGGGATGGGAGTGGGAGGTACCGTCGTAGAAAGAGGAGGAGCATGTGTTTCTTGCTATCATCGTCCTCGGAGAAGATCCCTGCGGCGGCGACGGCTGCATGGCCAGAGTGTAGGAGGAGGGCGTCTGACTTGGAGGTGCCCGGGCTGTTAGTATAGCGGCGGCGGATCCCTGGGCCAGTCTTGTAGCAACAAAAATGAGATGCTACCATGGACTGATGCAGATCGAAGTCCAAATCTTGTTGAGGATAATGAGATTTGTCCGGGTGGAACTACACGTAAACCATCACCCCACAATAATCTGGAGAAACAAAACAGAGTTAGACATCAGGATGACAGGAAGTGTCGAACGCAGGGCAGAACCAAGCGCGACTCAAAAGCCAGCTCTACCTGGCATCTGTCATGAGGACACGACCGGGCCTAAATCGGCATCCAGCGCCAAGAGCCAACAGAAATTGATCCTCGGCTGCCGGTGGCGCCTTTCCATGGCTTCCCGACGCGGGGTGGTTTATCGTTTTGGAGGCGGCGCTATGAGTCTCTCCCTTAGATGTACACGCTGTCGTCCTCGCCGAAGCCTTGATTCGTCGGGACGACCAGCCGCCAGTTCCGCCGCTCCGCATGGAACTCGATGCCCCCGCAAATCCCTTGGTGTAGGGCCTGCAGCCCATGACGAGAGCCCATCGTCCTTCCCGTCGGCGAAGGTGTCGATGAATGCCTCGTCGACGGCCAACCGCCCCGATGCGACCTGAAGGTGTCCACGAATGAGTGAAATTGGAAGTGGAGGCGCTCATGGGGGCGCAGTGGCTCACCTACCAGCAACTGCGAAGCGGCAATGCCCGCCATGGGCCGCTCCGCCTCTCTCTCTAGTCTGGCCATGGGTTCGCTCCTCCTCTATCTGATCTCTGTTGGAGGGGAATTCTGACGATGTGATGTGCGAGGGAGTTGCCTGCCGCGTGCGGAGTGGGGCGTGGGCACGACCATGCGGCCGGTGCTTTATATTTTTCAAATTTCTTCTATGCGGTGGGGTAGTAGGACGTACCAACAATCACCACCTCTAGCCTTTTAATAGAGTAGAGATGAATATGTTTTGCGAAATAGTTGTTCTCTCGTTTATGACGATTCTAAACCTCTAGTTTATGATGGTTATGATGATAAGTATAATATTTTTAGTTCACCTACTTTTGAGGAGAAAATTATTTATGATTACAATATGCCTCCTGTTTTTTATGATTATGGTGATGAGAATAATTATTTTGTTGAATCTGTTCCTACTACGATTGTTCATGTGGGGAGTATTAATTCTTTTATGCATGTGGCTCATGATACGGAAGCTTTATATGATAGTTATATTGTTAATTCTATTCATGATGCTACTGAAAGTTACTATGAGAGAGGAAAACATGGTTTGATGGACCTCAACAATATTAAGTTTCCCCTCTTTATATTGCAAATCTTGAAGTGGCACTTGTTTTATCTATCCATGTTTGCTACTATGTGCCTCGTTGATTTATTTTCTTACAAGATTCCTATCCATAGGAAGTGGTTTAGATTTAAATGTGTTTCATATTTGCTTTTTAATGCTCTCTCTCGCTTCAAGTTCCTTTATTGCACCTTTGCCTTAAGTTCTTTTCGGGCGCCTACATGAGCATCTTTGCAAATTACTGCGCCTAGCTCAAAGGCGTTAAAGGAAAGCACTCTTGAGAGATAACCCAATATTTAATTTCAGTACTTTTTTTTATTTGAGTCTTGGAAGTTATTACTACTGTAATGACCTCTCCTTATCATTTTTATTTCGTTGTTGTGCCAAGAGAAACCTCTAATTTGAGTGAGGTAAGATTTGGGGAAGTTGCTGTCCTGAAACAGATTTCGGTGCTGCACCGTAAAAATTCGTGAAAATTCTCTGAATATCTTTTTGACCTTCGATTTCTTGTGCATATGCCCCAGGTTATATCCAAACTTTCATTAGTTTTGCACTTTTCGATTTGAGCAACAGAAGGTCCTCTAAAAAATCGACCTTTGTCAGCTGTTTTGTTTTGACAGATTTCTGCCACTATTTATGTTTGCCTCTCGATCACGTTCTTTTTTAGTTCTTTTGCTCACGGAACTTTTGGGAAAGTTGCTACAGTAGTATATGCTTTATATGTGGTGGTTTTGAGCTGAAACCTGAAGCAAAAAGAGGGTTGATTTACTATCATGCTTATGCTAACGTTGCTAATAGAATTGTGTTGAGTTTTGTATGAAGGAAGTTTTCAAGTGTAGGGATTGGAGAATGATGAGATGAGATGAAGAATGGACAAAATATCAAGCTTGGGGATGCCCATGCACCCCAAGAAATATCCAAGAAGTACAAGCGTCAAAGCTTGGGGATGCCCCCGAGGCACCCCTTCTTCATCGGCAAAAATCAGGTCACCTTTTAACACACTATATTTTTATTGCTTCATGCATTATGCATTTTTCTTGGAGCGTCAGTTATTTTTACTTTCAGTTTTCTTTTGTTTTGTTTGCTGCAATAAATGTTTGGATCACATCATGTTTGTTTTGGAGAGAGCTATGCTCCGCCTTTTATTGCCAAGAACACTCTATTTTTCACTCTTATCGTTCAACGAGTGTTCTATTTTTCTGCTACTGCGTTTAGCTTTTGTTTTTCGTCTTGATTTTTGTTCAGATCTTGTTATATCTTTGCATAAAGGTTTATTTTTACCACTGGTCCATGTTGGTATTCATCAAAAGAGTTGTTTCAAAAGGGTTCGAATGGTGTTAGAAAAGAGAAAAAGTTTCATGCAAAAAGTGGTACAAAAAGGAGCTTGTTTAGACTGCGGCTTAGGCTTTTGCATGTTGTGCTTGATGTTATTTTGATAGTATGCTTAGTGGTTTTGCTGTAGCATGACTTGTCTCAAATGACTGAGATTGCTTAATGAGCCATTGAAAAAATCATGCGTTGTTTTTATTATTTGGAAGCATTAATTTGGTTTTCTCCTTTGATGCTTTATTTGGGTTGACTTGACACATGCTTACACATGTTGACTACAAAATAAGTCGCCTATAGCCTCTATGATCATTTGGTTTTTGACTTGTGATACCACTTTATGCTTCTTTCAATGATATTTTGTCGCTATGCATGATTATGACCGTTATTGCTCTCTTAGTTGGTCACTCCCAGTCTTTTGCTAGCCCTCATTTTATACTGAGTATGAGCTCTACTCGTGCATCCAACTCCCAAAAACCAAGTTATGCCAATGTGTCCACTATAAATTCCTATGCATGGTATTTGTAAGCCATTTCAATTAAATTTTCATGTGCTACCTTTCAAAAAACCTTCAAAACACTTCTCGTTTTGTGACACTATTTTTAGCTCATGGGGACGTAGTGGTCGGATTTGCTATCTTCCATATTGTCTTATTCCAAAAAAAAGGCACTCCTCCATGGTATGTGAATGTTGGTGGGCACCCGATGGAATAGGTTAGCCATGGTTTGTGAAAGGAAAAAAAAGGTGGGGAGGAGTGCCAAGCTTTATAAAAGAGCACAAAAGTGCCAATCTCTCTCAAAAACTTGCTTACTTTTTGTATGGAAGATAGTAAGAACCCCATTGCTAGTCGTTGACAAAGACAACCACCTCTCAAAATCCAGTTTTTATCTCTCTGTTTTACAAATGAAAAGCTCTAGCACATGTTTAATCACTGCTTCCCTCTGCGAAGGGCCTTTCTTTTACTTTTATGTTGAGTCTCCACCTTCTACCTGTATGCACCGTTTAAGAGAGCATAGTTATCATTCTGAGTATAATGTGCATAGTCCCAAAGTTTATTGTTGATTGATTCATGATTATGGTTTTGTTTGTTCTTAAATTACTTGTATCTAGTCACCCTCTTAAACTTGAAGGTGTCCATTGTATTTATGTTTTGCTATTCCATGAAGGACAAGCTAAAAACCATTTGCTATGTTTTCCATATGATTTGAACACACAGTTGACTTTCATTGTTTCATTTTTCATGATCTTTCGTTTGTGTTCTTTTTCATGTTATAACATGGTTGCTAAGTTTCTTCTATCAAGATTATGTCTTTCATGTCCATGTTTTAAGTTCTTTGATCTCAGCACTCAATGCTTCACATAAATGATCAAGATTGTGATGGCGCATGTCACCTAAAAAATTATTCTTTGTTATCACTTACCTACTCGAGGACGAGCAGGGGTTAAGCTTAGGGATGCTTGATACGTCTCAAATGTATCTATAATTTTTTATGCTCCATGCTTGTTTTTACACCATTTGCCTTGTGTTTCGTTACACTTCGTGGCATTTTTATGCGATTTCCGAAACTAACCTACTAACAAGATGCCACAGTGCCAGTTCCCTGTTTTCTGCTGTTTTTGTGTTTCAGAAAAACTACACAAGAAATATTCTCGAAATTGGACGAAACATGTTCGGAAACTCCTATTTTACCCGAACGAAGGACGAGGACCAAACGGGAGCTGGAGAGGGGCCAGAGGCTGGCCACACAACAGGGGGCGCGGCCTAGCCCCTGGCCGCGCCCACCCATTGTGAGGCCACCCTGGTTCACCTCTGATGACGCCCCTTCGCCTATAAGAAGCCTCCCGACGGAAAACCCTAAAACAATCGGCAATTTTTGAGAAAGAGTTCTGCAGCTCCGCCGCCGCCACCGATGAATTTTGGGGGATAGGAGTCTCTGTTCCGGCACCCTGCCGGGACGGGGAAGTGCCCCCGAAGCCATCTCCATCGGTCTCCATCGCCGTCTCTGCCGTCTCCATCGACCTCACCGCCATCTCCATCGCCGTTGCTGCCTCCGATGATGAGGAGGGAGTAGTTCTCCCCCGGGGCTGAGGGCTCTGCCGGTAGCTATGTGGTTCACCTCTCTCTCCCATGATGTGATCTTTATTTGATCATGAGCTTTGTATCTAGTTGAATTGGTAGATGTTCTTATTCAGATATTATGCTACTCCCATGCTTTATATTTGTAATCTCCGGAGATACCTTGTATCATGGTGTGACGGTGACAGTGTGCGCATCATGTGTGTCTTTTTGGTTAATGTCTCTATGAATTGTTGGTGTTTGTTGGAACCATCTAGTGCGTTCACGGTGACAGTGTGGGATAATCTAGTTTGGGGAAATACGGACTTTGAGGAGTGCTTCGTAGCCTTACGCATGATTAGTGTTCGTTTTCCATTGGAGAATTGTTTTGAGTTTCATATTGATGATAGTATCTATTGGTTCAATTATGTTATATTTGTTGAGAGTGTGTCCACTAGTAAAAGTATGATCCCTATGCCTTGTTTCCAAGCTTTGCACACCGTTTCCTTTCAGTTTTGTTACATGTTTGCTCGCAGCGATATTTATTTCAGATTACATTTACTACTTATAATCATTACTACTACTTGTATTTCACTATCTCTTCGCCAAACTAGTGCACCTATACATCTGACAAGTGTATTGGGTATGTTGGGGACACAAGAGACTTTCTGTATCGTAATTGCAGGGTTGCTTAAAAGGGATAGCTTTGACCTCTTCCTCCCTGAGTTCGATAAACCTTGGAGGCCCAACACTGTCTACAAGAACTGACGCATGCGTAGACATCAATGCACTAGGTCACAAATCCTATATAATTTGATTCACGTTTAAAATAAGTTTTTTATGGTATAAACTTTTTTCTGATATATATAATTCATATTTTATTGGTCAAATTAATGGTCAATGTTTTTTAGAACTATATATGTAAAGTGAACCCGAGGGAGTATATGTGATTCGCCAAATTATCAGTGCGATTTTTGTTTTTGTGGTTGGGAGTTAGTAGACCCTCGATCACAAAACGCTCGTGCACAATTGCGCGCGGCTCCTAATTAAGAATGAATCCACCTATATATAGTTCATGGAATAATCCATGATATCAGAAAGTTAATGCATATCTCGCTTAATTATGCATAAAAATGGCAAGGTGTAAAAAAAATCAGATTCCATGCATCATCACGTGGAGCTGTAATCGGCTAATAATCCTATTCAAATCTTACCCTTCAAAGGTCCCATATTATTCGGACCATCATCCCAAATATTTACCATGATCGCATATAATGTGGGACGCGGCTTCCCTGTGCCCGCTTCGTGCGACGATCCGTGCGACCGCACGCCCCGAACGCATCCAGCGGCTCCCCCTGCGCCCAGCTTTCGTACAAAAAAAATCCCAGAAATACAGCCCCCGTCGGACGCGTATTCCTCCCGGCTCCCACCGTGTACCTCTTCTTCTTCCCCTTCCTTATCCATTCCCTGTCTGAACTCGAGCTAGTCCAAGGAGTGAAGCTGAGCAGCCCGGCGAGATCCCTGGCCGTGCCCCTGGCCGTGCTCAAGTTCCTCAAGCCCCCAGCTGCACCTGGTCGATGGATTTTGCTCCTCCACCGCCTCAATCTCAGAGGTGTGGAGAATCGACCTGAGCGTGACCGCGGCTCCGTTCGTCGGCGTCGGCGCCGGCGCTGACCCCTTCCCGGCAAGCGCCCCCCCGCCAGTCAGTCTGGCAGTGGCCTGGTGGTCTCGCCGGAAGGCAGGGCATCAAGCGGGAGAAGGAGCCGCACTGGTTACCTCCCGGTGTCGGCGAGGAGGTGGACGAGGCGCCGCCAGGCCTTGCGTCCTGGCCACCGACTGACGAGCTGGCGCTTACCTCTACGCGGGTGCAAGCTCCAGTAGAACCAGAGGTAAGCATATTTTGCTACTGATTATTTCTGTTCGGTTGTGATTGACATGGAATTTTCTTGAACTGGTTTGCCGAAACATTGATTCTTACTGCCCAGTTACAACTTACAAAATGCATAATTCTCCATACCAATAGTACTTAGTACACTATTGCATAAAAGAGATACAAAAGAATCTGACGACAAGAATGTTTAGTCTGACAGAATAGAATTCAGAACATGAAAAAGACAGAATTTATGTTGGCTTTTGTTGATGGAGAAAGACATGGTTTTGTCCTGGAACTGAGCTAGAGGTCCCAATAGATCCTTGTAGTGAGGGATGCTGAACATAGTTTTGTTGTTGTAGATAGGTATACATGTCATTTGATGGATGACCCTGCGCAAAAAAGTACAAAGTTCAATTTTATCGAAGTTTTAAAATTAGAAACTGGAAAGTGTGAACTGCTCCAGTTTTGGTACGTCCAATAGTTTCAGCATACTTGTTATAAAAGAAATAAGCTTCCTCTTCGGATACAAATGCCATGCCAAGTTTTGGTACCCTTCCATCAGTAGGATCTGCTCCAGTTTCTTGAAAGTCCTGTGCAAGTATGTGCATAGTAGCAAATCAGTTATTTCTATCTACTATATTTTGCTGCCGTTGCCACTAGAAGGCCCCACACAAATGTTCCTATAACTATCTTTTCTTACTTTTAGGGGATCACTACTGTCATCAATGGGATCACTACTCCAGGTTAATATGTTAATTGTCACTTATTGATGGCCTATATCTTGCAGATTTCATATTATATATGATTCTGACCTTGTTTCATACAATAGATCTAAGCATGCATATGTTCCTATAGAATTTACAAGGAGTTTTAGACATCTAGGTTGATGCCAAGCCTGATGAAGGAAAATAGAGGAGATGTTCCTATAGATTTTGCAAGGATTTCTGGACATCTAGGTTGATGCCAAGCCCGATGAAGGAAAATAAAGAAAGGAGATGGCATGATTGCACGAATTCCCACAATCCGTTTAAAAAGAAGAAATTGCAAGTTTCACTATGATTCATCAAGATGAGTAAGGTTAGATCTCTTACTGTGCGTGCGTGAGATTCATCAGCATCATGTCCATGATTACTTGATGAATCCATCGGCAACTAGTGCTGATTGATGCACTATTCAATTAGAGCCTGTGTATGAAGTTAAGATTCATTCCTGTGTAAATCTGGATTCGTATGTCTGGTGCGCTTGCAACCTCCTGTTTCTATTTGCATTGGCAGATAATTTTGGCGCGCAGCTGGTCCTTATGTGGATGTGTGTTCCCGCACGACTGCGACCTGGTCTTCAGTTTTTTTCTGTTAGTTTTAATATTGGGCGTGTATTATGGATGGAATTGGCATGGTGATCGCTACAGACGCTCCGATACGTATGCGGCCGTATGTTTGCCGTATCGAGGGGATCGTTTTGTCGATGGAAAAAAAAGCCAATCGATGAGGGAGTCACAGCCGCTCGATGCCATCCGGGCGTGCTGTCGCACGGATCGTCGCAGGGAGCGGGCACAGGCAAGCCCCGTCCTATAATGTGGGTACGAAAATGATACGGCACTTAACCACTTACCATCCTCCGCAAAAAAAGTTAAACATTTACCATTGTTAGCTTAGTGTATGAGCCTCCGCCAACCGGCCGCTCATATATTTAAACCAATTGAGATGCACTCTCAAATCGCAAGCAAACGTAGGAGAACTAATCTAGATATACCACGGACAAAGAATCTCGCTAGCCAGGTTCGATCGTAGGAACAGCAGTACCTGACATGGCGGCCAGAGCGTTGTCTCTCGCACTCTTGGCTCTCCTCGCGCTCTGCCTAGGTTGCCCTCTCATCCTCTCTCTCCCTCTCCAAGCACAATACGTACGTAAATATGGTTAACTGATTATTCCTGCTTGTTTTCGCTTTGTTTTGCATGATGCCTTCAGTGCCTCACGCAGTCTCTCGTACGAATCGCGGAGTGGCGGCGCTGCTGGAAGCGTCCTCCCCCTCCGCCTCCGCCGCCACCGCCGCCGTGCCATCCGAGCACGTCCTCTGGTCCCCGTGCGACGGCCCTGCCTCCATCCTCGTTCCGCACGGCGGCATCTGCGAGCGGAACCGCTGCGGCGGACTGTGCGTGGAGCAGTTCATGTGGAAGTACAAGGGCATCAAGGCCATCATTGGCGACTGCACGGCGGAGAATGTGCACCAATGCATCTGCGAGTTTCTTTGCTAAAGGTGACCTCCCGTTCACAGCCAACGGCAGGTTGGTGCAACGTGGTTGCCTGGTGGCCCAATGCTGAACTTTTCATATGAAGTTTAGACAAGGCTGAGATTTGTTTGCTATATTTATGATGTATGAGCTGTGGGTGGATCGTGGCCCACCCTCCAGGAAATAAAATTTGCTCATTCTTTACATTTCCGATTGTGCCAATTTTACCTTTTCAGATCGCACACATGTATGCTCATTTTTACTGTTTTTCAAATACCTGTCATACGTAGCTCATGATGGCCCCGCAAATTGATATGAGCAAGTAATGGCCAGGTTAAATAAGATTTAAAACACAATAAATTTCAACGGTGCTAAGGGCACACAAGTGCGCAAAAATAGAAACTCAATGTTGCGAGATGTACCATGTACTGAGCTGCCACATTGTCAGACATGTGTCCTTCGATCACGTGTTCCTCTAAGGACTGATGCGGTGCTCGTTGCCATCGACTAAGGTTGGTCACTAGCCACCAGTACAAGAAACAACCTTCCTAAAATTATAGGGCTCCTTTGATTCATATGATTTTTAAAGGATTTGTGTAGGATTGAGATCATATGAAAAAAATTCTACAGAAGCAATCATAGGATTTTATCCTATAGGAAATAATCCTATAGAAATCTTGTAGTGCAAATTTCATAGGAAAATAACATGAGGTTGGACATCATGGAAAAATTCCTTCACCAATTCCTCTACCCATAGGATGTAGGTGGACATGACATCTTAATCCTACACATTTTCTATTTCTACATTTTTCCTATCCTATGAATCAAAGGAGCCCTAAGATTTGGTACAAGGAGATAAGTCGAACAGATGGCACCAAGGTTAACGTGCATGAGCTTTCACCATTGGATGAAGAAGACTCTTTCTGTGCCAAAGGGCATTAACAACTCTTGATCTATGGAGGGATGAAAGCCTATGGATCACCCAAACGCAATAGATGAGATGTATTGATAACCAAGATCTCACTGCGTAACTACCAGATCCATGAACCACACATGTGGTGCTCTTGTGTAGGGATTCAGCTGTGCTCGCCTACGGGCTATATGGTGGACTTAGCGGCAACAAAAGAATCATACTACAGAGACACACTACAATATCCGTCTAAATAGATAAGATAAGAGAGCGCATAAAAGTAACCAACTAGATACTAGCACCAAACATAACCCAGCCGATACATTGCCCCTTCGCAACCATCGAGGAAGCAATTGCAAAGGCACTCACACTGTTAACAAGTTTTATTGCAAGTTTGTTGTTGTAGTTTTGCTAACTTACTATACAAGTTTATTAGTATTGAAATAGCAGGTGCAAGTTGTTCTATGATCGAGTAGTACAGCTCCAAGTCGTCCATAACCGCGGACACGGCTTTTCGAAAAGATTTAACCCTGCAGGGGTGCCCAAATGTACCCAAACGCACGATCACCCCTTGTTGCCTACGATTAGCACACTTCCGATGGTGTACCGGCAGGAGGTCACGACCCGCACTCTCCTTCACTACAAACAAGTCCAGGAAGCCACCTAACTAAGTTTAACCTGCTCGAGAGTCCGGCCGAATCTCTGAGACGGACCTAGTTGTTGCGTGCACGGCTTCGGAGGCCCGACTCCACCCACGGGAGACGACCCACTTCAGCATGCGGTAAACGCTCACGCCGCAAACCTATGCGTGCATGCAGAAAGCAAACAAAGGGGTTACAAGGCACCCACGGCTTCCCCCAAAGTAAATCGAACCATAAGATACAAGAGCTGCATGCACGCAAGAACCAAATGGAAAACCTCAAACTAGTTGTGGCTACTGGACAAGTGTGTAGATTCTGGCAGTGATCGAGGGGAGGCCCGTAAACGTACCCACGTCTGGTTAGAGCGCTCAGTCTCAGAACAGTTCATACGATCTCGGGGTCCTAGGGGACACAAGTGAGCCGTCGTAAAACTGGCAAAATGACTCACCGATGCCTCTGCTTAATTCAATTTTAAGTATTAACAATAAAGTAAGCCGTGATTATCTCCAACAACATATATTCATAAAGTAGAGCATGTGATAACTTTTCCCACCCAATAAGACAACACCACTGGAAACAACCTGAATATGCCTACGACTCGCAAAGGCCAACTCAACAACAAGCACACGGTTAATAGGATGTATGGAAGGTTCTATGGCTTTGCTTTGGATAAACAGGTAGATAGGACACGTGACTCGAACAAAGCATCGCGACACAGGGCTAGAATATAGAGCTAGCGAGAGCAAAAGTGTAAATGGGTAGAGAGAAAAGGGCTCGCCTGAAAAGACTGTCGAAGAACACCCGAAGAACTTGTCGTTGCTCACATCACCACGAAGCGTCCTATCCGGGAAGAAGCAAATCGCTACAACAAACAACGGATGCAACACTTACTACTACGACAAAAGAATCGGCATGCTTATGTGAATGCATGCATGACATGGCAATTATGATGCAATGCAACTTATCCAAATTAAGCGGAATCGGAATTCCGGCACACACATATATGGTTCAAGTTGTTTTACTACACGGCAAAATTATATGTTGATTAACATGGCAAGAACAAGGTATGGGTGAGCTACACAAAATTAAATGGAAGTGGTGAAACCATAATTGGCAATTCACAATTACTCCATATCTTATTGTTATGTGAGATGCAAACTATCACGGAACGACATGATGCGAGATGCAAACAGTAGCATGGATGGCATATTCAGATTCTATACATTTTTCTGATAAAATTTCATATAAAATACTTTTTATTTCGAGTTATAGATTAAAAGATATGAATTTCGCAAGATAAAACACATTTGCAACAATTTTTAGAAAACAGATAAAAAAAAGGTGGGACTTTTCTCACCAAAGGGAGGCTAGCTGCAGAGGCTGATGGTGGGCCGCAAGAAGCTGACTAGGTAGGGGATGCTGAGTTGACCACCGGTTGAGGCTGACGGGCGGGACCCAGCTGTCAGCGCGGAATTGAACAAAAAGATTGGCCTTCATGGGCGGATCGGAATTCGAACTCAAGATCTGCTGAATCAGGAGAAGGACTTAGACCAGCTGGGCTACGGATCGGATGTGAATACAACAGTATGATGTATATTATATCCTGTCAAAAGTGGAGTTGACCTGACGAAACTGAAGATAGTTTCCTGGACAGGAGCTCGGAGCAGACAGACAGATAAGCGACCGAATGGGAAGACCGTAGCATATGTATGAAAGGACCTAAGGCCTTGCTTGCTTTCCTCTTAGGCTAACAAAGGCGATGGCAAGAGACTGAAAAGTGTATAGAATATGTAGAGATTCACAGAGAGGTGAAGGATGAAAAGAAAACAAAGAGAGTATGTGCACTAGGCAAGCTTATATCCTAGTCATAACAAAATATTCGGTATAAATAGTAGAAAATTTGAGCACGAGGTACATGTTCCTACACCCACATACCATTAATGTTGCAAAGAGAGTATATTTGATAAACACAAATATAACATATCATCTATAAATAAATATATCAAAAAAATGGAAGAAGAGATTGATCGTGCAAAAAACTGAACAGTTAAAACATGTATTCCCTATCATATTTTTTTTAAGAACTACCTTACAACTAATGTGCCCTTGGGAGCAGAACCGGTGCATGCTAGTTATTCACTAGACCATGATAGCGCGTGTTGCCGCACACATCCTACTTTGAAGATAATGATAATAATTTTCATAAAAATAAAAGTATATAATGTGAGAGTTTAAATTTTCTAGATAAATATACTGTTTATTGTTACAATTTGTTAATTATCATTATCTTTTTGAAACGATAGTACCAAGAAGAATAAAAATACCTAGCAAGCGGACACTTGATCAAGGCGAGAGGTAAAAAATCCCTTTTTACGTTAGAGGTGACAAATCCTTGAGTCCATAAGGAATGGACTTCTCTTCTTCAAGATCACCCATTTTATTGGAAGGGACCAATGGAAGCTTATAATTACTGAAGAAAATTAACAATTAGAGATAGAAGTAAGATAATAAAATTTGCACACAACAAGATCCCAAGATGAAAAAAGAATAGCTTCATTTAGCAGCCAAGTGTGGACATAACTATTTAAGCTAGAGACCGTGTTAATGTAACAAGACTAAATTACTAAATTAAGAGTTATCCATTTCTTTAAATTAAATTATATCATAGTTTAAATTCAATCCCTGGATGGAAATGATAAAAAGAAAAACACAAACCTTGTATTCTCATCATAATCCACTCCCGAATAAATAAAATTTCTCTTATTCTTTATATTATCATCAAAGGGTTGGGCAGATAAGCACTTCTCAAATCGGTTTTCTGCTGGGCTTTGTTATAAGTAGCAAGATATGTTCATCTATATCACTTAATTGGCAAGCCTCTTGACATGGAAAATTTGTGTGTACCTTAAATCTACTTCAATGGCAGAGCTAAAAAGGTGCAACACTTCAGTTTTGGTTAACTCCAACCAACTAGAATTAGGTTGGATAGTAAAAAAACATAACAAAGTTATAATGGGAAAAATTAGCTAAAGAAGTTGATGGGGTTGGGATACCTGCTTCAATTAAGCATGATGGAAAATATTTGATTAAGTGTCCTTACCTGCCCAACCATTTCAATTGAGATGTAAATTTATTGAATAATAATTCCAACAACAAAACATATGGGGTATCTAGGGCAAAGCATTATGTGCAAGCCTAGATCCACGTTTATTCATATGGAGAACATTCCACTTCCAATGGAGTTCAATTATCCACACAAAGTGAATTAACGATTGAAATTTATGTCGATAAGTAAAACTATTGATCTAACAAATGTCTTTAATAACACACATGCATATCTTGTGGGCTTCTGATAAACCTTCTAGTGACAAGTTGGCTAATTGGTTGCTGATAATGGCTTGGGGAATCATATGCACGTAGCTATTATCAATAACAATGAAACAAGGTAAACAAAACCTCCCAGCCCCTAAAATAGAAAACAATATAAGAAATACAAGAACACATTAGAAAAATAATACTTCTATGAATGAAACATTAGCAATTGAGCAATAAATTTTTGTAATGAATACAAAACAGTTTTTCTTAGACCAATGTTCATCAAATATCTAGTCGAAGTCATCGGTCAAGAGCTCACTGATGACCCACAAGCATAGGGGATCACAACAGTCTTCGAGGGATGTAAAACCCAAATTTATTGATTCGACACAAGGAGAGGCAAAGAATATTTATAAGCCTTAACAGATGAGTTGTCAATTCAGCTGCACCTGGAAACAAACTTGCTCGCAGCGGTTTATCAGTAGCAACAGTTTTATAGTGGTGATAATAGTAAAATAGTAGCAACAATAATAAAGTACAAACAGTAATAATAGCAATAGTAATAGTAGGATTAAATACTGTAGGCATATGGATTGATGAACGGGCGTTGCATGGATAAGATAATTTATGAAATCAATAAGTCAAGGGCAATTGCAGATAAATAATGATAAAGCATCCTAGTACTAAACAACCATAGGCACGCGTTCCGTAAATAGTCGTACGTGCTCGCAATGAGAAACTTGCACGACATCTTTTGTCCTACCAGCCTGTTTGCAGCAGGGCCTCAAGGGAATCTACTGGTAATTAAGGTACTCCTTTTAATAAAGTACCGGAGCAAAGCATTAACACTCGGTGAACACATGTGATCCTCACATCATAGCCATCCCATCCGTTTATCCCAATTGTTGTCACTTTGGGGCCTCGGGTTCCGGACAATGATATGTGTATAAAACTTGCAGGTAAGATTATGAACAACAAGTATCATCATAAAACAATAACAAGTTCAGATCTGAGATCATGGCACTCGGGCCCAAAGTGACAAGCATTAAGCACAACAAGTTGCAACAATGTCATAAGCATTAATAATAGATACTAGGCACCATGCCCTAACAATCTCATAGCAAATTACATGAATGATCTCATCCAATCCCTACCATCCCCTTCACCTACAGCGGGAATTACTCACACATGGATGGGGGAGTCATGGATGGTTGATGGGGAGACGTCGATGATGGTGGTGATGAAGATCTCCTCCAAATCCCCATCCCGGCAGGGTGACAGAACGGAGTTTCTGGTTCCGAATTGCGGTTTCTGATGGTGGTGGCGCAGCGGAAGTCTATCTAGGAAAAACACCGAACCCCCAATAGTTTTAGGTCAAAGGGTATATGTAGGCGAAAGGGGGGCTCGAGGAGGCAGCTGGGGTGGCCTCACAGGCGGGCGCGGCCCAGGCCTGGCCGCCCAGCCCCTCTCCGTCTCGTCTTCTGGCTCCGTGGGTCTTCTGGTAAAATAGAAATTTTGTAGTATTTTCCGGGATTTTTCCTGAAAATTAGATTTCTGCACAAAAACAAGACACCAGGGCAATTCTGCTGAAAACATCGTTAGTCCGTGTTAGTTGTATTCAGAACACATAAATTAGAGGAGAAACAATAGCAAAATTGTTCGGGAAAGTAGATACGTTTTGGACGTATCAACTCCCACCAAGCTTAGCTATTTGCTTGTCCTCAAGCAATTCAGTTAACTACTGAGAGCGATAAAAGAAACTTTCACGAATACATTTGCTTCATAAGATGTATATATTCTCACTATATGATCAAGTACTCAGGCAATTCATAATAAGAAATATGCAGCTAATGTTACCTCATAGTCAAGCAAGCTATGAAAGAGTGCCAATGCACTAATAACAAGCAACATGAACATAAGAAGCTACAAGATTGTAGCGTTCATAAAATGATATGGACGAGTGGTATCCCGCTTGCCTTTATTTGTGGAGCAAAACATAAATGCTGAGGCACCTCTGAAGTTCAAGGTAAGACTAGAAGTAAAAATATCAAAGATACAAGCATCAAAGTTATACCATAATTAACCGTGTTCTGGGACAAGCACATTACACTAAGAATAATAGCTATGCGCTCAAGAAGGTGCTTAAAGTTAGAAAATGAAGACTCAACATAAAAGTAAAAGAAAGGCCCTTTGCAGAGGGAAGCAGTGATTTAACATGTGCTAGAGCTTTTCATTTGTAAAACAGGGATAAAAATTTATTTTGAGAGGTGGTTGTTTCATGTCAACGACTGGCAATGGGGACTTGCTATCTTCCATACTAAACTAGTGAGAGCGGTTCTGAGTTCTTTGAAAATTTGGCACACTGGTGCTCTTTTATAAAGCTTTGGCACTCCTTCCCACCTTTTTCCTTTCTCAAACCATGGCTAGCCGATTCCATCGGGTGCCCACCAACTTTCACATACCAAGGAGGAGTGCCTTTTTCTTTTTTTTTTAAGATTTAGATTACAATGGTCTGACCAGCTCCCTTGCAAAATTAATGACGAGCAGATGAAGCTGCCTAGTTGAGGGGTACTAAATTTAATATGGAAGATAGCAATTCCGACCACTATGTCCCCATGAGCTAAAAACAGTGGCACAAAATGAGAAGTAGTTGAAAGTTTTGAAAGGTAGCACATGAAAATTTACTTGGAATGGCTTGCAAATACCATGCATAGGAATTTATAGTGGACTCTTTGGGGTTACTTGGTTTTCAGGAGTTGGATGCATGAGAAGTATTCCCTCTCAGTACAAGTGAAGGCTAGCAAAAGACTGGGAAGCGATAATCGAGAGAGCAATAGCTGTCATAATCATGCTTGCGAGAAAACAAAATTAATATAGGCATAAAAATGATACAAGAACTCTGAGGCAAAGTGGATCATAGAGGCTTAATTGACTTTTTGTTCAGTCATATGCATGCTTGAGCATGTGCCAAGTCGATTCAAATGAAACTTTCAGAGGAGGATACCATAATGTCATACCATATTATGAATAAAACAATGCAAGCAAGCATCTATATGACATGCTACAAACTATTAGTAAATTGAAACTAATCATATGAGAGCAAGAACTACAAAGCATCCATTAGATAACATATACCTTACATGAACCGACTAAGCATGTCCACATAGATGAGTATATGTACAAAAATGAAAACAAATAGAGTTCATACTAGCCTCTTACCACATCTCGGATTGTCATATGTCGTCATTATTGCCTTTCACTTGTGTGGCATAAATAATATGAAGTGAATACCAAGCTCCGATGGAGTCAAGGGAGACTGAACTCTGCAACAAACTTTACAAAACCGAAGAAGAATAACAAATATTTTTGGGTTTTCGATTTTTGAAACAAGCACGGAAGGAAACAGCAAACAAAGCAAAATATTTTTGGATTTTTCAAATGTCAAACCGAAAATAGAAAGTAAAGCAAACCAAAGCTAGAAAACTAAAGAGGCAAACAAAGAGAAACAAAGGAAATATTTTTGGTCTTTTTGTGTTTTGGAAAGTAGTAATAAGAACAAAAACAACAAAGAAAGCGAAACCTGGATATACAAAGTACCGACAAAATATGATATGTAGATGAGTGAATCGTCAGCGTACCTCCCCCCAAGCTTAGGCTTTTGGCCCAAGTGGAGATCAATCCAAGCTCGGCCATGAAGTGGCGTCTCCAAAATATGACGAAGAAGCACCTTTGTCCTGATATGAGCTTGAGGACGCCCCGGTGTGGTATGCGGCGTAGTGATCGGCCGGTGCCTCCTCTTCCTCCTGGTCCACAGCGCCATGCTGTACGTGGAAGCCGAGCAACCCAAGTTGCTCGTCCAACTCCTCATTCGAGCGTGACCATGGCCTCCTATGAATACTGAACAAACTGGGCTGTGGCAAGGGAACTTCCCTTTCCTCTCCATCAGTGAATAACATTCTATAAACTAATTTCCCTGCACATGAGTTAGCAGTAACAAAGTGATGTAGCTTCATGGCAGCAAGATCGAGCCTCTGTGGAACCAACAATATGTCATCAGGAGCAATAGAAAGTCCTAGAGCAGCAACAATGCGCACAACAATAATGCCTCCATAAATAGGTCCCCTAGCGGCTAGGCGATGAGCAATAAGAGCACCGAGGTTATACTTTTTGCTAACATCAAGCGCAGTAGCTAGAAAAGCTAAATGATAGTTAGAGATATTGCTAGTGTTCCCCCTACCAAGAATACTAGTGGCAAGATAGTAAGTAAAATATCTAATAGCTGGGAGTTGAATGTTTCTTATCTTGCCACGCTGTGCTATGCGGTCATCATCATTAGTTACTCCTCGGTAGAGCTCCAACAAATCAGCGGGTTGTTGCAGAATCTTCTTGGTTGTCCCAAACATGGGAATACCTAGAATACCACAAAACTTCTCCAAAGACATGGTGATAGACTTATCATAAATCTTAAATGCAATGGAAGGCTTAAAATGAGAGTTAGTGAATTTAAAGCTTTCAACGAAAATCTTCGTAAGCAAAGCATATTGATTACTCTCATCCGTCATGTATGTAGTCAATCCAACCCTGTTAACAAGGAGTAAGAAATCCTCAAGAATGCCATGCATCACTCAAAAAGTTAGCACAAGGGAAAGTGGATGGATGCGCATCTCCATCATCCCCCTCTTCGCCAATGTTCGGTGACATAAGATCTTCATTGTAGGATGTCCTGTATTGAGCAGTGGATCTTGAAGGCCTTGATGACCTTGGTGCCTCTCTTTCAAAGACTTCTCCATAGGTGTAGTTGTCCATTTCCCTTTTCTGAAATTTTTGACAAACCTCATAAAAATTGATTTTGAGACAAACAAATGTAGGAAACTACTATAGGGAGTCACTAGAGGGCTAACATGCATCAAAATAACATTTCTAAGCAATAGAACAAGCATGCAAACTCATTTCACCTGTCACCTATGGAGCTAAAATACTCAAGAAATACTCTACTAAACAAAATTCTACTTGGACAATCGAAGGAGTCACATACCGGAGAACAATTGCTCCAAATCTTAGCAGCAAAGATGGGTTGAGCAAGGAGATCGAAAAAATCGCGATGAAGAGCAGCAAGAACATGGATTTGAGCTGGGGTGTTGAGATATTTTGGGAGAGAGAAGGAAGTGAGGGTGGAGAGGTAAGTGGAGGGCCAGGGGGCCCCTCACCATAGGTGGGCGCGGCCAGGCTTGGGCCACGCCCCCTAGTGGTGATGTGGCATGGTGGGTCCCCCTGAGATCTCCCAGGTGCCTCTCTGCCCCATTTTTTATATAAAAATTTAAAAAGATTTTTCTGGAATTTTTCGAGAAACTTTATTTTTGAGGATTTTTCAGAAATTGATAAGAGAATAAAACTCGGGAAAACAAAGATGGAACGATAGAAAGCAATTCCAACCTAACCTTATAGCAGCTCTAAGATATTCTAATATGAAACTAAACAGTGGAAACAAAAATGAACAAGGCGAAAACAAAAGTAAATGCGGTGAAAACATAGTTTTGTTCATTTGAAAACTGATTTGTTAACAAGGTTGATCAAGTCTTGTTACCAAACCACCTTTCTATGAAGCAAAACTTTGCATTTCACTAAATGATTATGTTTCCTCAACCTTGATAGGCATAGTCCCAATCATAACAATTTGATATTCTTCTTTGGGCTTTGGCTCTAAACAAATAATTTGACCAACTCTGATGGTCTCAATATTCTTGATTGAGCTTAGAGCATATTTTCTATCAATCTTCTTGGGAAAATAGACCGTGTGCTCTTTATCATTGACATTAAAAGTTACTTTCCCTTGGTTACAATCAATAACAGCACCTGTAGTATTTAGAAAAGGTCTCCCAAGAATAATAGACATATTGTCATCTTTCGGCATTTCCAACGCAACAAAGTCAGTTAATATCAAACAATTATTAGCAACTTGAACAGGAACATTCTCACATATACCAATAGGAATAGTAGTAGACTTATCAGCCATTTGCAAAGATATATCATTAGATATCAATTTTTCTAGATCAAGTCTCTTATGGAGAGAAAAAGGCATCACACTAACTCCAGCTCCCAAATCACATAAAGCAGTTCTAACATAGTTATTTTTAATAGAGCAAGGAATAGTTGGTATACCTGGATCTCCAAGCTTCTCCGGAACTTTACTATCAAAAGAGTAATTAGCAAGTAAAGTGGAAATTTCCTCACTAGGAATCTTCCTTTTGTTAGTAACAATATCTTTCATATACTTTGAATAAGGAGGCATTTTAATAGCATCAGTCAAAGGAATTTGTAAAAATAAAGGTCTCATCCATTCACAAAACCTGTTGTAGTGTTCTTCTTCCTTGGATTTGTGTTTCTTACCAGGAAAAGGCATTGGTTTCTGCACCCAAGGTTCTCTCTCATTACCATGCTTGTTGGCAATAAAATTCTCCTTAGTGTACTTTGCTTTCTTAGCAAGATTTTCTGGTTCCTCTTAAACTTCTTCTTTATCAGAAGCATTACCACTTTCGGTTTCAGCATCAGAAATAGAAACAGTATTAGGATCCTTACCCGTTTCAGAAGATTCCGCAACTGCTTTGTGCTTCTTCTTCTTCTTCTTGGAAGGATTACTATCACTTGTAGTACGTTGAGAATACTGTTTGATTCTCTTAGGATGCCCTTTAGGATATAAGGGATCTTGAGTAGTAGCACCGCCTCTAGTGCGTATTTCACACGTTTGTTTTTCTCTGGCGGCATTAACTAGCAAGTCTTTTTGCACCTTGGTAAGCTGATCAATTTGAGTTTGAACCATTTGAAAATGTTTAACATGCATCTTCACATCATTGGAGGTTCTCTCCACAATATCCTGCAACTTGTTAATAGCTCTAGAATTTTCCAACAAATGATTCTGCACTCTCTTATTAAAATTATCTTGCTTGACAATGAAATTATCAAACTCATCTAAGCATTGATCAGGAGGTTTAGAGTAAGGAATATCTCTATTATCAAAGCGTTGGAGAGAGTGTACCTCAATAGTAGATGAGCAAGGGATTGGCTTACATAGTTCTTCTATAGGTGGTAGATTCTTCACGTCTTCAGATGTAATACCCTTCTCCTTAAGAGATTTCTTGGCTTCTCTCATTATTTCATCATTTAATTCAATCATCCCTCTCTTCTTTGGTGTTGGCGCTGGCATTGGTGCTGGTGTTGTTGATGGCATTGGTGATGTCTACACACGCTTCTGTTCTTGTAGACAGTGTTGGGCCTCCAAGTGCAGAGGTTTGTAGAGCAGCAGCAAGTTTCCCTTAAGTGGATCACCCAAGGTTTATCGAACTCAGGGAGGAAGAGGTCAAAGCTATCCCTCTCAAACAACCCTGCAATTACGATACAGAAAGTCTCTTGTGTCCCCAACACACCCAATACACTTGTCAGATGTATAGGTGCACTAGTTCGGCGAAGAGATAGTGAAATACAAGTGGTATAGATGATTACAAGTAGTAAATACAATCTGGAATAAAAATGGCAGCAAGCAAACAAGTAACAAAACAGCGAGTAAACGGTGTGCAATGCTTGGAAACAAGGCCTAGGGATCATACTTTCACTAGTGGACACACTCCCAACAAATATAACATAATTGAGCAAATAAATAACTTCTCTTCACTATGGTACTCTGAATTACTCTCCTATTGAATAACACTAATCATTCCGTAGGGCTACGAAGCACTCCTTAAAGTTCATCAAGTACTTGACAAACACCACTCATAGAGATATCCAAATCAAATCACAACTCAAGATAGATATTATTGCAACTTAGACCAAGTACTAACACGGTGCACACACTGTCAACATTACACCATGAAAGGAGGAATAGATCACTTCAATACTATCATAGTGATAATTATTCTCATAATCCATAAGAGATCACAATCGTAGCCTAGACCAAGTACCACCATGATGCACGCACTGTCACCATTACACCATGGCATGAGGAATATATTACTTTAATAACACACTAGAGTACACATAATGAAGAAGAGTAACATCTACTTATTCAACATGATACAAAGCTCACGATCACATAAAGATCACATCATGGGAGAGAGAGGTGAACCACATAGCTACCGGTAGAGCCTTCAGCCCCGGGGATGAACTACTCCCTCCTCATCATAGGAGACAGCAAGGTTGATGGAGATGGCGGTGAGGTCGATGGAGACGGCGGAGATGGCGATGGAGACCGATGGAGATGGCTCCGGGGGCACTTCCCTGTCCCGGCAGGGTGCCGGAACAGAGACTTCTGTCCCCCGAAATTCATCGGCGGCGGCGGCGGAGCTGCAGAACTGTTTCTGGAAAATTGCCGACTCCCCTAGGTTTTTCCGTCCCGAGGCTTTATATAGGCGAAGGGGCGTTGTCAGGAGTGGCCCCAGGCCTCCTCACACCTAGGCGGCGCGGCTAGGGCCTGGGCCGCGCCGGCCTAGTGTGACGCTGGCCTGTGGCCCCTCTCCTTCACCTCTTCGGATCTCTGGAAGCTTCCGGGAAAAATAAGACTTCAGGAACTTGTTTCGTCCAATTCCGAGAATATTTCCTGTGTAGCTGTTCTAAAACACAAAAACAGCAAAAAACAGGGAACTGACACTATGGCATCTTGTCAATAGGTTAGTTCCGGAAATCGCATAAAAACACCACGAAGTGTAACGAAACACAAGGCAAATGGTGTAAAAACAAGCATGGAGTATCAAAAATTATAGATACGTTTGAGACGTATCAATTGGCGCTAGCGTTGACTCAGCCATAGTCCAATCATCATAATTTCGACTTATTTTAGCCATTAATTCTTCAGCTTCAGCTAGAGTCTTTTTCCTGAAAACACCACCAGCACAACTATCCAAGTATGTCTTAGATTCAATAGTTAGTCCATTATAAAATATATCAAGGAGTTCATTTTTAGGTAATGGCTCTCCAGGCAGTACTCTAATTAAAGAGCAAAACCTTCCCCATGATTCTGGTAGTTTCTCTCCTTTTACCTGCTCAAAGTCAAAGATTTTCTGCAAAGCAGCATGTTGAGCACTAGCAAGAAAATATTTCTGAAAGAAAGTGTTAACCAAAGCAATAGGACTATCAATAGATCCAGGAGACAAATTTTTAAACCAAGCTTTAGCTACACCTTTCAATGAAAAAGGGAAAATCGTAGCAACAAAGTACATACGCAGCTTAGTATCATCAGAAAACAAATTACTCAAAGAAGAAAGCTCATTCATGTGCTCCATAGCACTCTTACTTTCAGTACCACAAAAAGGTTCTTTCTCAACAATAGATATGTAAGATAAATCCAAAGAGAAATCATAGTACTTATCACTAATATGTATGGGAGAAGCAGCAAACTTAGCATCAGGAGATAACTTGTATCTAATAGCACGTCTTGCAAGAAGATCTCTAATAGCACCAACATCACTAGTAGCATGACATTCATCAATAAAAGCATCATCTATCTCAATATAAGCATCATCAAAATCGTCACTAGGGTGTTCCCTAGACTCAGGTGAACTAGCAGGTGTAACAGTAGCGTTCCCCATTTGCTTAGTCCTAGCAATTGTAGCATCTAAAAAGGAACCTAACGAACCACTCTCATCAAGCACAGTAGAAGCATCATCAAAATTATCAGTAGCATTTTCAAACTCAGCAGAAGAAGTAGCATGTGCATGCGGTGGTGTAAGCAACTTACTCATAACAGATGGCGAATTAAGAGCAACAGAGGTGTTCAGAGTCGTACCACTTCTTGTAGTGGATGGCAATATAGGGACTTTTCCATCACGAGGTTTACCCATGATGAATGGATTGCAGCGAATAATATGAATCCCAAGTGAACTTACAAATAAAGCTATGCTCCCCGGTAATGACGCCAGAAAATAGTCTTGATGACCCACAAGTATAGGGGATTACAACAGTCTTCGAGGGAAGTAAAACCCAAATTTATTGATTCGACACAAGGGGAGCCAAAGAATGTTTATAAGCCTTAACAGATGAGTTGTCAATTCAGCTACACCTGGAAATAGACTTGCTCGCAGCGGTTTATCAGTAGCAACATTTTTATAGTGGTGATAATAGTAAAATAGTAGCAACAATAATAAAGTAAAGACAATAATAATAGCAATAGTAACAGTAGGATTAAATACTGTAGGCATAGGGATGGATGAACGGGCGTTGCATGGATAAGATAATTCATGAAATCAACAAGTCAAGGGCAATTGCAGATAAATAATGATAAAGCATCCTAGTACTAAACAACCATAGGCATGCGTTCCGTAAATAGTCGTACGTGCTTGCAATGAGAAACTTGCACGACATCTTTTGTCCTACCAGCCTGTTTGCAGCAGGGCCTCAAGGGAATATACTGGTAATTAAGGTACTCCTTTTAATAAAGTACCAGAGCAAAGCATTAACACTCGGTGAACACATGTGATCCTCACATCATAGCCATCCCCTCCGGTTATCCCAATTGTTGTCACTTTGGGGCCTCGGGTTCTAGACAATGATATGTGTATACAACTTGCAGGTAAGATCATGAACAACAAGTATCATCATAAAACAATAACAAGTTCAGATCTGAGATCATGGCACTCGGGCCCAAAGTGACAAGCATTAAGCACAATAAGTTGCAACAATGTCATAAGCACTAATAATAGATACTAGGCACCATGCCCTAACAATCTCATAGCAAATTACATGAATGATCTCATCCAATCCCTACCATCCCCTTCACCTACAGCGGGAATTACTCACACATGAATGGGGGAGTTATGGATGGTTGATGGGGAGACGTCGATGATGATGGTGATGAAGATCTCCTCTGAATCCCCGTCACAGCAGGGTGCCAGAACGGAGTTTCTGGTTCCGAATCGCGGTTTCTGATGGTGGCGGCGCAGCGGAAGTCTATCTGGGAAAAACACCGAACCCCCGATAGTTTTAGGTCGAAGGATATATGTAGGCAAAAGGGGGGCTCGAGGAGGCGGCTGGGGTGGCCTCACCATAGGTGGGCGCGGCCAGGCCTGGGCCGCGCCCCCTGGTGGTGAGCCTGCCTCCCAGACCCTCTCCGTCTCATCTTCTGGCTCCATGGGTCTTCTGGTAAAATAGAAATTTTGCAATATTTTCTGGGATTTTTCCTGAAAGTCAGATTTCTGCACAAAAACAAGACACCGGGGCAATTCTGCTGAAAACAGCGTTAGTCCGTGTTAGTTGTATTCAAAACACACAAATTAGAGGAGAAACAATAGCAAAAGTGTTCAGAAAAGTAGATATGTTTTGGACGTATCACTCACATGCATGAGAACAAGCATCTTCATGCAAGACTTTAATGCACCAGTGATTCATAAAAATGCAAGTGGTGATCAACATTCTACACAAATAACCATATCATATAGGCTGCATCCATGTTGATTCAACAAACAATGTGTACATTATTAAGCAAATTGCTTGACAACTTATTTTTAGAATGAGGATGAAAAAGGTCTCGTGTTATAACAAGACATACAACCTTCGGAATTGATCTATTCAACAGGGTACTTGGGACTGCCAGAAAATATTTTAGGATCCCCTTTCAATGGGTGCAGTTTGCACTTAAGAAAAAATCATTAATCAATTGTGATTAACATGCCAAGACCGTACTAATTTTAGAACATACATAGTCAGATCAGCCATACAAAAGACATCGTAGAATTGTGTCCAAGAAACTTTTGGAACCAATAGTATGTACGCCAAAACCTATTTGGATTGGAGGAATAAGAATTAGTCGCTTGCCTTCCTTGGAACATTCTCATAGATGGCCTTTTGATAGGTGAGAAGGGCCAGAGGAAGAAAAATTAGATGTAAGATAGATGGCCATGAAGTCAGCAAGCTTCTTTATTGACGGCATGGTCAAATCAGTGACCTCAGTACAAAGCAGGCCTCCTATAGGCTAGCCTTGGCTCCTTGGATTCCTTGCTAGAAGGTGATTCCCTCATTCTTGTGATCACTTTCTGAAATCTCTGCTAAAAATTATAGTATTAAACATTGTGCACTTTAAGGGAATATGGTTTAAGTAATTTTTTCCATGTTAAATTGTTCCTTATATTTATCAAGTCACAATACATGGATACCATTGACATTCTTGTAGACAGATTGAATACTTACATCTTGGACCTTATAATTAAATAAACCACATGAAGGGAGGTAGAGGGGAGCAAGTCCAACATGCATTGCAGATTCGTGCCAACACATGAGGCCAGCTACCTAGGAAAAAACATGCTACCAAAGAACGGAAAGAAGGGGAGATGGAAAATCAAAACTGAATCGATGAGGGATTCGTGTTATATAACTCCTCACCGAGATGGAGCCATGGAGGTCATGGCTGCACTGCATCCTCATCGCTGACATGCTTGAACCTGGGTTTCCAATCTACGGCTTTGACTACGTCCCAACGCCACCAGGAGCGCCTCACTCTACTGTGGAAGGGACGAGTCTAGCACACCTCCATGGATGCATGGAGCTGCCTCGCACCCATTGTTGTGGGCATAACCCTTTGGGTACCTTCTATTGGTATATAGGGTGCACCTCGACAAGGGAGACCGCATGGTAGGTGCTACCAAGATGATGACCACAGAGAAAAAGCCCATGAAGGCCATAAAAATTGGCGTGCAAGGCTAGTCTATGATTAGGTCTTTGCATAACTTGTAACATTCCCACATATGGTAACCGAGACCTGGCCTCTTATATAAAGGCCAGGAGGAGATGACGGGAAGGCTCTCTCGCAACCTTGGTATGATCACCATAGCCGTCAAGGCACCCCCGTAATCATCATCACCAATCAAGATCAGACAAGCAGGAGTAGATTTTTACCTCCTACGGAGGGTCCGAACCTGGGTAATTTGTGCCTTTTTCCTGTGTTTGTCAGCCGACGATTTCACCAGCATCTCTTTCCCCAAACCCTAGTATATCATCCATGGACATTGCTGTGGTGACCCCACATCACCCATCATCTCCCCACTTTTTCCAGCGATAGTGAGTGAGAGCTATGTTGGGCTTACAATTTCCATCGCCCACAAGGAGGGAAGGCTAGACAATGATGGGGTGGAGAAGATTGAGGCGACAAAAAACTTAAGGTGCATGATTTAGGAGTACAATTTACCTCCATTAATCGCTTCAAAGGTGGCGCACATTAGTGCTTGCCCATTTCTATCGCCTGCAATGCATTTACTTCATAGCTAGAGCGATGCTACGCCCCAACCTCGATTGGACTGCATAGGCATGCGAGAATCGAGGCCTGCATCTCCTCGCTCTACATTGGCCATAAGGCCCACGACCAGGAAAGGCTTCTTCCATAGGGCCAATCTTTTCTCACCCAAAGCAAACCAAAGTTAGTATGGCCCAGATAACAAGAGAATGCATAGGTCAGCTTCAGGAGTAGCAGCCCATATAATGTTGGGCTTCCGTTTGACATGAAATGACAGTGTAAACCGATTGCAGTAACGTCTCAGCGCCTTGGGATGATCTGGTGCCTTGAGCTAGATCCAACGGTTTAGAACGCTAAATTGTTGTGGAAGAGCCTAGGAGGTTAAGTTTTACTGATACTTAATGTTACTAGTCCTCCTGATGGAGAAGATATAAATAGGGAATAAAGTTTCTCTAAAAACATCTCCAACAACATATCTATAATTTAAGGCATCTAAACCAGTTTTGCTTGGGGAGAGAAAATACATGAGTAGCCAAAAACATATGCCTGGGCAAGATACCAAAAGGTGGATACCCTTAATTTGAGCTTCTACTTGTTAGATAGGCTATGCCAATGTGTGCCACTGTCTTGTTACGATCAAAAAGTCTGCTTTGGAGATAAAAATCTTGAGATCACATTGGCGCACACGGCCTTTCCTTCTTTGACTCTTAGCTTATGAGATGGGTATTATTCTTTTTTTTTCTTTATCGTAGGGTTATGGGTTGACTGATGGAGTTATTGTCAAGTGGCATACGACTAATGGCAACAAACTATGTGTGTTTACCAGTTCTCTAGGGCTCTAAACGCAGGATGCAACAAGCATAATTTTTTCTCGCAAGGGTGACTCGAGGGTTTATATCAACCTCTCGAGGGAAAGTAAAATCTTCTCCTTATCCTCTTCAAACAACCCTACAACATCAGCAAAAAAAAATTGTGTCTCCAATTCCACCAAGGTGTTTGTTAGGCACACACATCGTGTCAGTTTTAGAGTAAAAGCTAATGCAAATCACACAAAAAATAAAGCAAGATATTTTTGTATTTTGGGATTTAAATATAACTTAAAGATAAAAATAGCATGAAAAGTAATGTAAAAGGTGTTTCTTACATGGAAAAATAGACTAGGATCATGGGTTCTCTATCTCAAAGACATGGTGCCACGAATATAGCTTCAACTAACAAGTTACAATCAATGGAAACTTCATGTTGTGATTGATACGCATTCATATAGGCATCACACCCTACACATAGAGATGATGCTAAACACCTCGCTAATACTCCCTTAGTAAGAGAAAACTCCACAAATTAATATTAAGTAAAAATATAGTATTGCCTTAAAATTTTGACATGATGTTAAACAACAATATACTACCTTAAGCAAATAATGTTATCTAATTATCACTAGATGAAGAATAGCATAAGCATTTTTCATTAGTGGTGTAATCAATAGAAAGGTAAAAACCTTAGTATCACACAATTTTGTTATATCCACATGCTACTACAGATTACTCCATTTAACACACACATCCCCTCATAGGTTCTTGTCTATAGGTTTGCTCAGAATAAATCATACATAAACAGGGCAACATATGCATCTACAAATACATCAATTATATACTAAAACTGCATCTCATAAACAAAAAATTCACCATAGAGTTATACAAATATGATCACAATCCTCATGGGGTTCTAAATCAACGAAGTATATAGAAAGATCATACAAGCTACTTCCATAAACCAATAGTTAAGGGTTGGACAAATACCTCTTCATCATGGAGGCGATGGAGAAGTTGTAGGAGCAACTAGGGGCGACTCCAAAGATGTTTTCCCCTCCAATATTCGCAGATGTTTTCTTTGTTTCATGGTTCTCTGTTTGGGCCGCCGCCTTGCAACTTCGTGGTTTCTCTATTTGTGGTCGTCGCCTTGCAACTTTGTGATTCTCTATTTCTTAGGTCAATACGAAAATGTGGGTGTTAAAACGAGGCAAAAGAACCGACGAGGCTCTGGTGGGCCCCCATGGCGAGGCCGAGGACCGCACCATGGGCCATGTTGGCCTTCTGGTCCACTTCTTCTCATATTCTTGTAGTTCCCAAAAAAATTATGTGGCAAAAATCCAGCTCCTTTTGAGGTCTGTGAGGTTTTTGAAACTTAAGAATACACAAAAAATCTGTAAGACCATCAGTGTAAAGATAAAATTATGGAAAACCCCAAAATCAATGTAAAACAAGGTAGAAACCTTAGGTGAAGGATTAACTCACAATGAACTACAAATTCAAATGATACATTTTACATGTATCAGCATCTCAGAGCCCTTTTATTATTTATTTAAATCAACATTTTGAAGTTACAAGAAAACATGGAAAACATCATAGATGTTGACAATGATATTTTCTACATCTCTACAAAAAAAATGAAATATTTTGTATTCTGTGATGTGTAAAACATGATATATTTCTAGATCTGAGGTTGTGAACAATGCAAAATTCGAAATTGATTTGTCAGGATTTATCATTTTGTGTAGGTAGGAATCCTAACTATTATGCGCTGAGATTTTGCGGGGCCGTAGAATACATCTTTGCCAATATCTATGAGATTTTTATAGAATTTTTGGAACTTTGAAATTTTAATTTCAAAATTAATAAGGGCTCCATGAAAATGTCCTCCTAAGAAATTTCTCCCTTAATTTGTGTACTACGTTGGAGTCTTGGAGATGATCTAAGAAGAAAGAAAACATGTCCTTACTAGACTCTTTATTCCCAATACGAATAGCATAAGTTTTTAAGTACTAGGCCCAGCAATAGGTACTACTTCCCCTGTTTTTAAATATAATATTTTGGGAGTTTAATTTGTATTTCTAAAATATCTTGTACTTCTTTGTTACAAAATGTTAGACGTTTTAGTGAGCTAAAATACCCTATTGAAATGTCTTATAGTTTGGTACGGAGGTAGTACTTAGGAATATATCCATAAGTTGAAGATGCTATGGCTCGACTATTCTTAAACATATCCTTTGGCTCGAGAGTAGCACAGTGTGGGGGATTTGAACCTAAAAACTTGAAAGAGGTGATGATGACAACTTGTTGGTATCTTTGGTGGATGTGTCACGTGCATATTCATAATGAACCTGTTGTTTCACTGAACAAATTCAAGTTTCCATCTTGGATATTGTCACTAATGTTGCTAGGGTTTTTGGTAAGAAGAAGAACCCAACTATAGAAAATGGACCAGACCGATACCCAAGCATATTAAGCTGAATGTTGATGCGGCGTACTATGAGGAAACTAAGTCAAGAGCAGATGGAGCCATACTACGTGATTCCCATGGTTCTTTTGTTGCTGCATCTATGAAGAACATTCCGTAAGTTTTTTGTAACTGGGATAATGAACCCCTAGTTTTATTTTAGATGAACTCTTAAATGATATAATTTGTGTGAAAAATTAATAGAGATCTGCTGCTTCCTTAAAAAATGCAAATTTCATCCTTGTCGAATATGGAATTGGATGATGAAATTTAATGTGATGATTAATTGGTTACAATTGTGTGAGCTCCTCCACAGCGGGGGGAGATACACGTGGATGAACAAGCAGTTGAAGCCCACTTTGGAGATGCTTGACAGAGTTCTGGTGTTCAGCTCATGGGAAGCTCTATTTCCACTTTCATTGGTGAGATTGTTGACAAGATCAGGCTCTGATCACTCTCCGCTTTTGATAGAAATGGGTAATGTTCACGCTCTTAAACCCAGGCCTTTCCGTATGGAGCCGGCTTGGCTCTTGGTTCCATAGTTTAAGTCGTCATTGTTGGCAAACTGCCAATTCGTAGACACCACAAGATTTTCGATGTTTGGAAAACATAGCAAATTTAGCTTCACAAAATGATGAAAGGTCGTGCCAATAGGGGGAACACTAGACGCAAAAAAAAATGCTAACAGAGGAACTGCAGCTGTTAGATGAAGTAGGTAATTTGGGAGCTGCGGACTGGTCACATAGATATGCAATTGAGGAGGAGTTAACAAAAAAAATTGCGACAGAGGAGGCATACTAGCATACCAGGGGTGGGGAGCAATGGTTGGTCGAAGGAGACAACAACACGGCTTATTTCCACTCGGTGGCAAACGGCGGGAAAAGGAAAACCACTATTCTTTCACTTGATGATGAAGGGATCGTTATAGAAGAAAATGAGCAACTGAAAACTTACATCACTGAATTCTACAAAAATTATTTGGCAAGGAACCGGCTTCATCAGTTAGACTGCACCCAAGCATTTGGGCAACGACGAAAAAATAGATGTTGCTGACTGTGTTGAGCTGACCAAACAATTTACGATGGAAGAAGTGGAGGTTGCCATCAAGTCAATGAGAGCCAACACGGCCGTGGGGCCTGATGGTTTCCCGGTTCAGTTTTATAAAGGCTTCTAGGATAAGGTGAAAGACTTGATTTATGAGATGCTAAGAGATATGTATGCAGGAAAATTAAAACTTGGCCGTCTTAACTATGGTGTGATCATCTTGATACCAAAGATCAGGTATGCTAATGTAATCAAGCAATACAGACCGATTTTTCTGTTGAACGTAATCTCCAAGATAATCACGAAAATTTTGACGATCCGACTGACTCCTTTAGCAGATAAAGTAATTGACATGACCTAGACGGCTTTCATACCATGGCGTTCAATTCAGCAAGGCGTAGTGGTCCTGCACGAGGTAATCCATGAAATTCAGAGATCGAATGTAAAGAGCATTGTGTTGAAGTTAGATTTCAAAAAAGCCTACTATAAGGTTCAATGGCCATTTTTTATGCATGTCCTGGAGCTTCAAGGGTTCAGTGAGAAATGGATTAAATGGATGAAATTGGCGGTGGAGACTGGTAAAGTTTGCATTTATATGAATGTGAGAATGGGGAGTACTTCAGGACCTTCCGAGGGCTTCGGAAAGGCGACCCCTTGTCTCCAATTCTGTTTGACATCATTGTTGGCACGCAAAACTGCCGCGCAACACCAGGATAGTTGTCGTGCTTTCGTGACGACGAACGGATGCTTTCCGAGCAAAACAACAAAGACCCCTTGCTTTCGTGGAGGAGAGCCGACCGTTTTTCAGGACAAAACGGCAAAGATGATCCAAACCCTAGAGCTTAGGGCATGGTAGAAGAACGATAAAAGAAACGTAAAGGAAAGGAAAATAGACTGTATTGTATATAGATCGATTGTATGGGTGTTTCAATCGGCCGTATGCCCAACATTATATAGGGCAGCCTGGTCTTTGGCAAATACAACCGTACACGGCATCGTTTTCTTGACATGCAAGCCAATTATAATATTCCTAATCTCTAACCAATCTGGTCTAGCTTAAATCTAGTACTGGCACGTAAGATCTGTTAAACATGAAAATCTTGGTACACTTCCCGTACGTGACATGAATAGTCTGCAATCAACAGAGCCTTGAGCCTAGCATCCGATCGAGACCGACTGGTCCTATGCACCTGTACCTCTGAATCTATGCAGGACTTGCTATCTCTCAGGTCGGTTACCACGTATAAATTAGTCTCCTAATCAGATAAGTAACGACCGATCGTGCATGTGATTTATGGTTGCTTGACTTGTATCTTCAACTTGGCGTCTGGGCTTTGCTAGGACTTGTCCTTTGCTAGCATAGTTGTACCTTGAAACACACCTGAATATAGCACCTGTTGCAATTCTTAAACAATTTGTCAATCAGTTAGCTTGATCAATGAACTAAACTAATTTGGCTGATTATTGAAGCTAATTAGCCAAATTACACCATCAACACATGCCCCCCTGTTTTTGGTATAATTGTATTTACCAAAAACACTATAACAGCCGATGTTGATCAATTCACAAGACATAAAACTGCTTAGGGCAATATTTCATCTAACATATCGACCAAGATTGCTTTGGGCGATATTTCAGATAATATATCGGCCATTATATCATTAAGCCTGCCACGTACTAGGATAATACTTTTTCAAGTATTTTTCATTAAGAGCTTTGGACAACTTCTCTCCCTGTAAAGATTGTATCAAACATGGATTTTGAGGAACGATCTCTACAAATCTATATGGTCCTTCCCAACTCGGCAATCATTTACCAAATTTTCTATCTTTCGTTTGATTGGAACCCTTAAAATAATTAATCACAGGTGCTCTCAAATCAACCGAGTCTAAATCACTTGCTAATTCGGTTATTTGTGACCAATGTACCGAATTAAGACTGCCATGTACTACTTTGTTGAACTTAATCAGAACCAGCTGCACGGCTGCACCAAACTAGCATTCACCGGGTGCACTAGTTTTCAAGAGCACCTAGCTAGCATCGGTCTTTGCAATACAAGAATTCCACTTTGCTAAATGGTAACCGGATGCCCGCTGGGATAAGAAATTAGCTCCAGATTTATCCTCTAGAAATATGATTGGCCATGAAACTATCTAGAAACTTTAGTATATCCAAACATCATTGCTATGTAAACTAATACATGACCGATGCCATATTTTTTCCCTACAGACCGATTCTTTAAAATAAAGATCCTATATACATGGGCATACCCTAATGTAATTAAGTAATATTTAACCATCCTTAATCATATGATCAGTAATAAAATCGGCGATAACTTGATTTCTCATAACACGCTGCGATTCATACTAAACCACAGTCTATTAGCACATAAGCCCACTTTCCCATCATATCACTAAGAATCGGTCGTTCCAACATAAATATTTAAATTGTCGGCTGGCAAGTTTTCACACATATAATAGAAAGTAGATAAAGCCGAAATTTAGTATATGTATAATATAAAGACAATAATAACTTTGCAATAAACACGTACCGAGCCTCGGTGTCGAGCAAACGACGATTTAAGTATGCAATGACGTACTCCTTCCTGTCGTCTTCTTTCATGCATATCGCTCTTTCCGGAACGATATTCTTCATCACGTCTTTGCGACCACTTATCAATAGCATCGGTCAAACATAATATTTCACCGTATTGCAACTCAACCGATGCCTCTGTCAACGTGATGCAGGTTGGATTATCCGCCTTTATCAATATCCATACCAGTAGGTGCATCTCTACTATTTTCATAATTTCGAGCAGGAACTGTGTCATCCACATTTTTATTTTCCTCTATCATGATGCGCTTCACTCTCCAAGTCACTTTCGGAGGCACCATTTTCCTCTATTGAACCACTCATCACACTTTTTCTTGGCTATTTCTTCTGGAATTAGCAAAGCTCGCAGTCGCTGTATCCGCCGTTTCTGAGTGTGTGTGAGTCCTGTCGGACACCATTGAGGTCCGGTTTAGTACCATGTGCAACTGACTTAATACCGTTGCCCCCCAAGTTTCTCGGCCTATACTGACTTACTGTTGTTCGCGGGGCAAATAATTTTTCCTTGGCCGAAAACATTTTCTGCTGATTAAATGAATCACTAGCCTCAAATTTCCTGCTGCTTCTCACATATAGATCAGAAGATACATGAGCTGAGTCACTAGTATGGGGACGTACAGCTGCATTATCGGAATATTTCTGCACACTAGGATCCAAATCAACATTCAGGTTAGTGAATTTCTTTACAATATTCTCTGTGCAGCTAGGCTTAGCTCCATCACATGTAACCTCATTTTCTACATAGCTTAAATTATCGTGTAAATGTAGCAAGCTAAGCTCCAATGTAGCCCTCTTTTGAACCAGATAAGATCCTTTTTTCTGTTGTGCTACACCACTGCCGCCGTCAGCTATTATTGATTCCCCTGGTTCCAAACCATGATCACCATCAGACCCATTCAAACTTTCTGCACGATGGCTCACAATGGTACAACTGGCCTTAGGAGAAGTCCTTACCGGCAGCCACTCGAGCTTGCGACCGCCCCTGTAATTCTTCCTGTACGCACTGTGTACTGATGTTCGCGGGACAAATAATCCATGCTTGGCCAAAAACATTCTCCACTGGTTAGATACACTACTACCTTTAATTTTCTGGCTGGTTCTATTGCTTGAAAGCCAACGTTGTATAGTGCTAGACTTGAAACCCATTGGAGATACATTCTTATATATTCCTGAACTGTAGCCTCTCATGACCAAATCAGAATGCACAATAGCCGATTCAGACTTCAGACTTGTACGTGTACTAGAGGAAGCAAAGAGTGTATTATCTACACATTTCCCTTCTGTACCGGCAGCTTTCCCTTGACCTGAACCAGAAACTGATCTATCAAATTCACGTGTTTCTGGATTAGAAACAACACATTCAGCTGTCTGGTGTTCTGCACGTTTCAGACTATGTGCAACATTTAAATCCACTGAACTTTCTACAGACTTATGTTCAGCATGCTTCACTGGTACCCACACAAACTTGTGGTTTCCCTTATAGTTCTTACCATCTGCACTACCTACCGGTGATCTGTTTCCTCGAATCACAGCAGCATCATGTGACCTAGCTTTCTGATTGAACCGAGCTCCTTCCTCATGAAAGTGTGGTCTGAACACATACCTCTGCGAAACATACTCCTGTTGAAAATAAACTCCTGGCCTTGTGCGGTATGGCGCCCAATGCTTAAAACTCTGCGAAGGAAACCGTGGATAAACAGAAGGTGCACAGCCCCAGTGTGCCAGTTCCATTGCAAAATACGGCTGCCGGACATATGAGTTAGCTCGCCGACGCTTATGACCCCTAGGTCCAGAT
Source organism: Dactylis glomerata (assembly GCA_007115705.1). NCBI lineage: Eukaryota > Viridiplantae > Streptophyta > Magnoliopsida > Poales > Poaceae > Dactylis > Dactylis glomerata. The sequence continues at coordinate 1,335,036 of QXEO01000555.1, forward strand.
GGAGATCTATAACACTTAGTACCTCCAAGCCGATTAAACATATGGTTATCCTTGCGGTGAGTGTATTTGTCCAACAACTGCTTAACAATCGGCTTTGGTCTTGAAGCTACCTGTTTGTTTCTTTCATTTCTTTTTGACACTACTACTTCTGAATTTTTTATCATCCTCGGTGCAGCATTAATATCAATGACAACATTTTTCCCTTTGGTAGATTCGGTCTGATATGACCGAATAAGTATTTTCTTGTTGTCAAAGTCGATCACATTAGGAGAGTACGGTCGTTGGATGACCTGAACAATATCTTGTTCCACCTCTTGATGATTTTCCAACTTCTTGTCTTCCTTATTTTCTGGATTTTGTGCTTCTTCACTTTAATGCTCCTTTTCAATCGAAGATGGTTCCACTATATTTTTATTTTGTGGATGCTCATCAATTTCTTTGGCACAAAATTCATAGGGCAACACGTAAGATCCCTTACATCCAGAAAAATCAAGCGTAGCTATTTCACTTTCACCATGTTCTTGCTCAGCGAAACTTGTATCTACCGGGTTGACAAACTCGGCGTGTGTGTCCGACTTAGCTTTACCAAAATTTAATTTTGCTTGAACTAAGTCGGTCGCGGCAGACGTGCCAGCCATCTTTTGTTGATTTGAATCAGCACGTGCATTGTTCAACTCAGCCTTAGCCAAATTAGCCATACTGACCGAGTCACCCTATTTCTGCTGGTTGGCTTCCATAGCTCTGACTTCGATAAGCTTTTTTGCAAGATTTTCACAAGATTTCAGATATAAATTAGCCCACTCCTCTGATGTTCTCCCCTCGAATCTTTCAGTATTTTTCGGCAATGACAATTGGGTGCTACCGAAATTCTGCAGTTGTTTAGGGGACGTACCACATGCTACAGTATTAGAAGAAGGCACATGATCTTCTATTGAATTTTCACTTATTCGGCCGTAAGTACTGTGAAGGTGTGCAGCCGAATAATGAGTATTTGGAGTTGCATATGGTGCTGAAAAGTTAGTAACATAAGGTGCAGCATACAATGGTTGAGAATAATTGTTCAAACAATTAGTAGTATTATGGCTAATTTCTCTGTCCATCGGCATGTGCGAAGGTGAACCAAAATATTGTAAATTATTTGCCGATGAATAAAAGGATGAAACATTATTTTGCATGCTATTGAAATTTATAATATTAGGTGTTTCATATTGGTTAATTGAATTCATCACGTTGTTCATCGGCATATGAACTTCTGGGGCTGCCGATGCATGAGAATTCGAATATACGTGCTGCAAGTTGTCAAAATTATAACAAGTTGAAGGATGCAGATTATTTTGCATCGGCGTTTGCACATAGCAAGAATTAGGGCTAGCCGATACAGTATTCATATCAAAGAATCTAGCAACATCAACGTAAGAGTTATTTGCATCCACATAAAAAGATTCAGAATTCATGTTACCGTAGTAGACTGCAGCCTGTCGATGACGCTCCCTATGTAGCAGGAACGGGCTGGAGACCGCTCGATGCTTCGTCCCTAGCGGAGTCGCCAATTGTGTTGGCACGCAAAACTACCGCGCAACACCAGGATAGTTGTCGTGCTTTCGTGACGACGAACGGATGCTTTCCGAGCAAAGCAACAAAGACCCCTCGCTTTCGTGGAGGAGAGCCGACCGTTTTTCAGGACAAAACGGCAAAGATGATCCAAACCCTAGAGCTTAGGGCATGGTAGAAGAACGATAAAATAAACGTAAAGGAAAGGAAAATAGACTGTATTGTATATAGATCGATTGTATGGGTGTTTCAATCGGCCGTATGCCCAACATTATATAGGGCAGCCTGGTCTTTGGCAAATACAACCGTACACGGCATCGTTTTCTTGACATGCAAGCCAATTATAATATTCCTAATCTCTAACCAATCTGGTCTAGCTTAAATCTAGTACTGGCACGTAAGATCTGTTAAACATGAAAATCTTGGTACACTTCCCGTACGTGACATGAATAGTCTGCAATCAACAGAGCCTTGAGCCTAGCATCCGATCGAGACCGACTGGTCCTATGCACCTGTACCTCTGAATCTATGCAGGACTTGCTATCTCTCAGGTCGGTTACCACGTATAAATTAGTCTCCTAATCAGATAAGTAACGACCGATTGTGCATGTGATTTATGGTTGCTTGACTTGTATCTTCAACTTGGCGTCTGGGCTTTGCTAGGACTTGTCCTTTGCTAGCATAGTTGTACCTTGAAACACACCTGAATATAGCACCTGTTGCAATTCTTAAACAATTTTTCAATCAGTTAGCTTGATCAATGAACTAAACTAATTTGGCTGATTATTAAAGCTAATTAGCCAAATTACACCATCAACAATCATTAGTGATGCCTTGGTGGCGATGATTTCAGAGGACAAAAATCATGGCCACCTCAGAGGTCTTGTCCCACATCTGGTTGGAGGTGGCATCACTCATCTGTAGTGACGACACGGTGCTATTTCTGGACCTTGATGACCAATCAATCTCGAGTCTGAAATTTCTGTTGTATTGCTACGAGGCGATGTCTGGGATGAAGATAAACTTCCAGAAAAGCGAAATTTTCGTGTTTGCAGTGGATTTGGAGGAGCAGGGAGAGTGGCTGACATCTTTAATTGCTGCCTAGGTTCTTTCCCAATGAAGTACTTGGGGACTCCTATTTCAAACAGGAAGATACTCGCATTGGAGTTTGACTTCCTCCCTATGAAGGTTCAAAAGAGGTTGGGTACCCGGCTGCCAATGTCCCCTGGTGGTAGAAAAATCCTCATTGATGCATGTCTCGATAATATTCCCACGTATATCATGGGAATGTATCTGCTAAGCGAGGGGACTGTAACATCCCGACATATAGGACTCGGGGAAGGGGTAGTTTTAAATTGTGATTTGCATTTCACTCCTCTAAGAAGGTGGATTTTCAAAAACTTATTTTGTTAAGGTTCAAAGTGTGAAGTTTGACTAGAGGTTATACTTAAAACTCTGGAATTTGAATCAAATTTCAAATTTGAAATATTTTGACCTTAGCAAAATATGAGGGATAAACATTATCACTAACACATATCACTAAAATGAAGTTTATAACTTCAATAGCTAACAGTGATCATCAAGATATTAGATTGAGTCCAAATTCAAAATTTTGAATTTAATTTAATAAAAAAATGGATAATTAGGGCCAAATTCAAATATTCATAACAATATATATAAGAATCAGAAAAATATGAAATCAATTGCATATGAAAGATAAACTTGATCTTTATTCAATAGGAATGATTACAAGTGCATTTGCACATTACATTGTGATCAGATTACAAAAGTCTGAAAAAGAAAATAAAAATAAAAAGAAGAAATGCTAGACTACACCTATCTACACTTGATCTTCACCATCATCTTCTTATTCTTCTTCTTTTCTTCACCTGCAACCAGAGACACTAGAAAGACATTTGATTATGTCTAAAATGTTGGTTTGACCCAAAGGTCAACCATTTTATTTGGAATCCATTTGTATTAAGTCTAGAAACTGGTTCTGAACTTAATTAGCTAGGGCAGTGACCAAATCCAAATAAACAAGATAGGAAATTCAAATATTAGAAACAAGTTAGTTGCTACAGTAAATCAAACAAGTAGGTCAGCTAGATGACCTAGTTAAATCTAGGAAACACTTCAGACAAGTATGACAGAAGAGAATATCACATTAGCAGCCAAGATATTTCCAACAGAAAATATTAAGCAATGAACCAATGCATCAGAAAATCACCCTAGCTAGGATTCCATGATAAAACAAACTCAATGAAAATCATCCAGTATTTAAAGGACCAAGATCTTGCTAAACAAGATTAGCAAGTGATTAGCAGCCAGACTAAGCCAAAGACCAAAACCATCAGTATATTAGCAACTAGAGATGGGCATCATCTCAAAAAGCACAAATTTAACAAACAGAAGCAAGTATTTAGAAAAATGATTAGGGAAATGAATATAAAATTCACCATGATTAACAGATACATGATTTCCATGTATCTGAGCTAAAATCCAAGCTAGAGAAATGGTTCAGAACAGTAAGCAAGCACCTTAGTCACCAAATGCGTGCAAATAGGTGTCAGCACCAGAGTGAATCCCCAACCCTATAAATACCCCCTTCTTCCACACGATTTCACTCACAAAAAATTCTCAGAGCAGCTCATAAGAAAACCTTGAGGCCAGAGGATAGAGGTTAAGAGCAAAATCTCATAGAATCTTCCAAGCTAAAGGCTGGGAGTGAGAAAAGGAGCAAGCTCACCCTTGGTGAGTAGCCCAAACCACAACTTGCACACTAGTAGGTAGGAGAAGGACCCGAGTAAGGAGGTGCTGCTTAAGCTGAACCAGGAAGAGAAGTACTGCCCAAGGTCAAGATCATCTTCATCAAGGCAGAGGAGTGCTGCCCATCTACATCAAGCATACTTTGGAAAATCAAAAGGTTGCATACTAGGATTAATACTAGCAGAGAGGGAGTGATACACACACACACGCACACTAGGCAAGCTTGATGTGCAGCCCCATGAAAATGAGGAACACTACAACCATGCCATGCTCATGGAGCACAACCATTAGAATTCTCTGTGTGAGCTCAAGGAAGAAGATGAAGTGTAAATCACTGAAAGTGATCACTTGCTTCATATTCCTACTAGACAACACACATATACATACATCTCTGAATCCTAAGATTCAGAAATATTCTTATGTTAATACTTAGAAGGAAATTATAGTTGCAAGCTCTAAGAGCTGCAATGGGTGTACTTTTATATCTGTATGAGCACTAGCTCAAGCAAAAGTTTCTGAATGAACAGACTAACTGAAGAACTGACAGAACACTGAATAAACAGTTCAGAGTTCATAGTGTCCAAGCAAACTAACATCACAAGTATTAGTAGTGAACAACATAGTACTCAGAGGAGTAGTAGTATAGGAAAAACACCCCTAGATCACTGGCAGTAACTGAACTCGACACTGTCAGAGACAGTGTAAGATTGAAAACATAGATGGAGAAGTGAGCAAATCATGCTCAAGCTTGCATTTCTAGATAGCTAAGAACACTAGTAGGCATATTAATAGTAGCTAGAGCATCAGATCATGGTTGAACTGAAGAATTTCTTCAGAATCTAGAAACCCTAATTCCTAGATTTGGGGGAATTCAAGGGGGAATCAAGGGGCTAATTAGAGGAGTAGCAAAGAGAGAGAGAGAGAAAGGGGAGTGATACGTCTCAAACGTATCTATAATTTTGGATGATCCATGCTTGTTTATACACCATTTGCTTTGTGTTTTGTTACACTTCGTGGCATTTTTATGCATTTTCAAGAACTAACCTATTAACGAGATGCCACAGTGCCAGTTCCCTATTTCTGCTGTTTTTGTGTTTCAGAAAAGCTACATAGGAAATATTCTCGGAATTGGATGAAACAAAAGCCAAAGTTCCTATTTTTCCTCGGAGCGTCACGGAGTCCAAAGCAGAGATGGAGGGGCACCAGAGGGCGGCCGCACCACCCCATGGCGCGGGCCACTCCCTGGCCGCACCATGGCATGGTGTGGGCCCCTGGTCCACTCCCTGACACCGCCCTTTCGCCTATATATTCCCCTCGACGAGAACACCTAAAGTACCTGATCAATTTTCCACGAAACCTACTGTAAGCCGCCGCCGTTGTCGACGTGAGATCGGGAGGGTCCAAAAGCTCTTCCCGGCAACCTACCGGAGAGGGGAATCACCGCCGGAGGCCTTCATCATCACCATGGCTGCCTCCGGAGTGATGTGTGAGTAGTCTACCTTGGACTACGGGTCCATAGCAGTAGCTAGATGGTTGTCATCTCCACCATGTGCTTCATGTTTAGATCTTGTGAGCTGCCTATCATGATCAAGATCATCGTTGTGTAATTCTACATGTTGTGTTTGTTGAGATTCGATGAATATTGGTACTATGTCAAGTTGAATTGTTGATTTATCATCTTTATGTTATCTCTATGTTGTTTATGATCTTGCATGCTCTCCGTTGCTAGTAGATATCTTGGCCGAGTAGATGCTAGTGACTCCAAGAGGGAGTATTTATGCTCGATAGTGGGTTCATGCCTCTAGTAACTTGGGGGAGTGACAGAAACCTCTAAAGTTGTAGATGTGCTGTTGCTACTAGGGAGAAAACAACAATCTTGTGTTCAAGGACATTTGTATTGTTTACATTACACACTTTTCTTAAGGCGATATTCTGTTGCTTGCAACTTAATACCCAATGGTTGCTCGGACGACATCCGGAGGGTGGATTATTAGTCATAGATGCAGTTGGATTACGGTCTATGTATTATGTTGTAATACCCAAGTGAATCTCATAGTGATCCTCATGACATTTGTATGCCTGCTTTATTATATCAATTGCCCAACTGTAATTTGTTTACCCAGCATGTTATTTATCTTATGGAGAGACACCACTAGTGAACTATGGACCCCGGTCCATTCTTTTACATTGCTATTACCGTTTACCTTTTACTTGTTTTATTTACATTCTTGCAAACTACTATATTTTACCACTCGATATGCTTAATCCTTTGTTTACAGCAAACCGGTGAGATTGACAACCTCACTGTAAGTTGGGACAAAGTACTTGGTTATGTTGTGTGCAGGCTCCACGTTGTTGCTGGTGCAAAGCTATGCCCTGGACTAGGTGCCATACATACATTGTCTAGAGCTGTCGCGAAGCTAGGAAGCATCAACCTTCTGAAGTTTGGTTCTTTCTCCTACTAGTTCGATAAACCTTGGTTTCATACTGAGGGAAGACTTGCTGCTTTGCTCATCACACCTTCTCTTGGGGTTTCCAACTGGGTGGTCATCTACAAAACTCCTACATCAATACCGCACCACCAACAAGTTTTCTGGCACCATTGCCGGGGAAAAAGAAGATTTCTGCAAGGGGACTCTCTCGCTTCCAATATTTTACTTTGTTATTATTTTGCTTTATTTTATTTTATTTTTGCTTGCATCTTTTTATCGAAAATACAAAAAAAATTAGTTCATTTATAATTGTTATTTCTACTTGTCTGCTTTTTAGTCTTACTAGAATGAGTAATCCTGAAGTTGAGGTTCGTACTTTTAAGCAACAAGGGGGAGAGAGTTTGAAAGATGCTTGGTACCGAATTAGTAACACTCATCATAGGTGTACGAAGAAGCATTCTACCATGATCCTCCTTAGGAATTTTTATGTTGGTATATCTAGTTGGAATAGGTACGTTCTTGATACTCTTGCACAAGGTAATTTTCTAGGTACTTTATTGCTATTGATGGCGTGGTAAATAACCGGCCAGTTGGGAAACCCCAAGAGAAGGTTTGATGAATATAGCAGCAAGATTTTCCCTCAGTAAAAACCAAGGTTTAATCAAACCAGTAGGAAAAAGCTAAACTCAAGAAGGTGATGCTTGCTAGCTTCGCGACAGCTCCGGACAATTTATAGGGCGCCTCGTCCAAGCTTTGCTTTGCCAGCTGCAACGCGGAACCTGCACACAACACAACCAAATACTTTGTTCCCAACTTACGATGAGGTTGTCAATCTCACCGGTTTGCTTGAAACAAAGGGTATGAGCGTATCGAGTGGAAAGTAATAGTAGTATGCGAGTAAAGTAAACAGTGCGAGTAAAGTAAACAGGTGATAGCAATATAATGGAAATAGGACCGGGGTCCACAGTTCACTAGTGGTGTCTCTCCATAAGATAAAATAACACATGCTGGGTAAACAAATTACAGTTGGGCAATTGATAGAATAAAGACAACGTGCATATGTCGAGAAGATCTCTATGATATTTACTCTGGGCATTACAACAAGATACATAGACCGCCATCCAACTACATCTATGACTAATAATCCACTTGTGGCGAATCAATCCGAGAACTCCACAAGTATTAAGTTGCGAACAACAGATAACTGCATTAAGCAAAGTGTGTAATGTAAACAAAGCATATGCCCTTGACCATATGAATATTGTTTTCTCCCTAGTGGCAACAACACATCTACAACCTTAGAGGTTTCTGTCACTCCCCCAGATTAAATAGAGGCATGAACCCAACTATCGAGCATAAATACCCCCTCTTGGATTCACTAGTATCTACTCGGCCAAGATAGCTACTAACAACGGAGAGCATGCAAGATAATAAACAACATAGAGATAACATAAGATAATATTCAGCACATCAACTCAATCATAACAACAATATTCATCGGATCCCAACAAACACAACATGTAGAATTACATAACGGTGATCTCGATCATGTAAGGCAGCTCACGAGATCTAAACATGAAGCACATGGTGGAGAAGACAACCATCTAGCTACTGCTATGGACCCATGCATAGTCCAAGGTAGACTACTCACTCATCGCGCCGGAGGCAAGCATGGCGATGAAGAAGACCTCCGGTGGTGATTCCCCTCTCCGGCAGGGTGCTGGGAAGAGCTTCTGGACTCTCCCGATCTCGGGTCGATGGAGGCGGCAGATCGCGATGTATTCTGGAAAAGTGATCGGATATTTAGGTTTTTCCCGTCAGGGGGTCTTTATAGGCGAAGGGGCATCGTCAGAAGTGGACCGAGGCGGCCACACACATAGGGGGCATGACCTAGCCCTGGGCCACGCTGCCCTGTTGTGTGGGCCCCTCGTGGCCCCACTTCGTCTCCTCTTCGATTCTTTGGAAGCTTCGATGAATTTCTGGATGTTTGGCTTTTGTTTCGTCCAATTCCGAGAATATTTCCTATGTAACTTTTCTGAAACATAAAAACAGCAGAAAACAGGGAACTGGCACTACAGCATCTTGTTAATAGGTTAGTTCCAGAAAATGCATAAAAACGCCACAAAGTGTAACGAAACACTAAGCAAATGGTGTAAAAACAAGCATAGAGCATCCAAAATTATAGATACGTTAGAGACGTATCAGCATCCCCAAGCTTAACTCCTGCTCATCCTCAAGTAGGTAAGTGATAACAAAAGAATAATTTTTGAGGTGACATGCACCTACACAATCTTGATCATCTATGTAAGCGTTGTGCCCTGGTATCAAAAGAACTTAAAACATGGGCATGAAAGACATAATCTTGATAGAAGAAACTTAGCAACCATGTTATAACATGAAAGAGAACACAAATGAAAGATCATGAAAATGAAACAATGAAAGTCAAACGTGTGTTCAAATCATATGGAAAAACATAAAAATGGTTTTCAGCTTGTCCTTCATGAGAGAGCAAAACATAAATGCATAGGACACCTTCAAGTTTAAGAGGGCGACTAGATACAAGTAATTGAAGAACAAGTGAAACCAACATCATGAATCAATCAATGAAAACTTTGGGACAATGCACATTATACTCAGAATGACAATTATGCTCTCTTAGACGGTGCATAAAGGTAGAAGGTGGTGACTCAACATAAAAGTAAAAGAAAGGCCCTTCGCGGAGGGAAGCAGTGATTAAACATGTGCTAGAGCTTTTCATTTGTAAAACAGAGGTAAAAGTTATTTTGAGAGGTGGTTGCTTTTGTCAACGACTAGCAACGGAGTTCTTGATATCTTCCATACTAAACAAGTGAGAGCGGTTCCGAGATGTTTGATTAATTGGCACAATTGTGCTCTTTTATAGCTTGGCACTCCTCCCACCTTTTCCTTTCTCAAACCATGGCTAACCGATTCCATCGGGTGCCCACCAACATTCACATACCATGGAGGAGTGCCTTTTTTTCTTTTTTAGAATTAGATTGCAATGGTTTGACCAGCTCTCATGCAAAATTAATGACGAGCAGATGAAGCTCCCTAGTCGAGGGGTACTTAATTTAATATGGAAGATAGCAATTCCGACCACTACGTCCCCATGAGCTAAAAACAGTGGCACAAAACGAGAAGTAGTTGAAAGTTTTGAAAGGTAGCACATGAAAATTTACTTGGAATGGCTTACAAATACCATGCATAGGAATTTATAGTGGACACAATGGCGAACTTGGTTTTTAGGAGTTGGATGCACGAGTAGAGCTCATACTCAGTACAAAATGAGGGCTAGCAAAAGACTGGGAGCGACCAACTAAGAGAGCAATAACGGCCATAATCATGCAGAGCGACAAAGCGACATTAAAAGAAGCATAAGATGGCATCAAAAATCAAAAAATAAATGATCATAGAGGCTTATGGCGACTTTGTATGAGTCAAACATGTGTGAGCATGCGCCAAGTCAACCCAAATAAAGCATCAAAGGAGAAAACCAAAATAATGCTTCCAAATAATTAAAACAACGCATGATTTTTTCAAAGGCTCATTAAGCAATCTCAGTCATTTGAGACAAGTCATGCTATAGCAAAACCACTAAGCATACTATCAAAAATACATCAAGCACGACATGCAAAAGCCTAGGCCGCAGTGTACACAAGCTCCTTTTTGTACCACTTTTTTGCATAAAGCTTTTTCTCTTTTCCAACACCATTCAAACTTTTTTGAAACAACTCTTTTGATGAAAACCAACATGGACCAGAGGTCAAAATACACCTTGATAAAAAATATAACAAGATCTGAACAAAAATCAAGGCGAAAATCGAAAGTTAAACGCAGTTCTAGAAAAAGAGAACACTCGTTGAAACGATAAGAGTGAAAAACTGAGTGTTCTTGGCAAATGAAAAGCAAGGCAACTTCTCCAAAAGGAATTTGTTGGGGTCCAACCATTTATTGCAGCAAACAAAACTAAACAAACCTGAAAACTAAAAACAACTGATGCTCCAAGAAAAATGCATAATGCATGAAGCAATAAAAATATAGTGTGTTGAAAGGTGACCTGATTTTTGCCGATGAAGAAGGGGTGCCTGGGGGCATCCCCAAGCTTTGACGCTTGTACCTCTTGGATATTTCTTGGGGTGACATGGGCATCCCCAAGCTTGAGCTTTTGTCCATTCTTCAACTCATCTCATCATTCTCCAATCCCTACACTTGAAAACTTAATTCATACAAAACTAGACACAATTCTATTAGCAACATTAGTGTAAGCATAATAATGAATCAACCCTTTTTGCTTCAGGTTTCAACTCAAAACCACCACATATAAAGCATATACTACTGTAGCAACTTCCCCAAAAGTTCCGTGATCAAAAGAACTCAAAAAGAAAGCGATCGAGTGGCAAACACAAATATTGGTAGAAATCTATCAAAACAGAACAGCTGACAAAGGTCGAATTTTTAGAGGTTTTTCTGTTGCTCAAATCAAAAAGTGTATAACTAATGAAAGTTTGGATATAACCTGGGTCATATGCACAAGAAATCGCAGGTCCAAAAGATATTCTGAGAATGTTCACGAATTTTTACGGTGCAGCACCGAAATCTGTTTCAGGACAGTAACATCCCCAAATCTTACCTCACTCAAATTAGAGGCTTCTCTTGGCACAACAACGAAATAAAAAAGGATAAGGAGCGGTTATTACATTAATAATAACTTCCAAGACTCAAATAAAAGAAAAAGAACTGAAAGTAAAACAATGGGTTATCTCCCAAGAATGCTTTTCTTTAACGCCTTTGAGCTAGGCTCAGTAATTTGAGAAGATGCTCACATAAGAAATATGAATTGAAGCAAAAGAGAGTATCAAGGAGCAAATATAAAACAGTTTTAAGTCTAACCCACTTCCTATGCATAGGAATCTTCTAAGAAAATAAATCAAAGAAGCACATAGTAGCAAGTATGGGTGGATAAAACAAGAGCAACTTCGGAACTTTCAATATAAAGAGAGGTGTTTTAGTAACATGAGAATTTCAGCAACCATATTTTCCTCTCTCATAATAATTTTCAGTAGCATCATGAATAAACTCAACAATATAAATATCACACTCATCCTCCTTTGTTAAGCATGGAGGGCTATCAAATAAGGTATTAGTTAAAGAGTTACTCTTATTGGGAGGTAGACATGGGTAGCTCAATTCTTCCTCCTCTTGAACATCACTCTCCTCCTCTTTTTCATCCAATGAGCTTCCAGTTTCCGCAATTTCTTCTTCCATAGGCTCCTTCAAGGCATTAGTCTCTTCCGTTGGAGAGCATCTATTAAGATATTTAAGAATATAGCCATTTTCTTCCTTGTAATTATCAAAGCAAAATGTAAGTATATCATAAACCTCATATTTATAAGGTGCATCATCAGTATTTTCAAGAAAATAAGCAAGTTCGAATGCACCCTTCCAAGCAATAAATTTTTCAATTTGTTTCACATCATAAAAGTCATAATTTCCATTAATATAAGAAAATATGGTAACATCATCATTATACTCACATTGAAAAGGGAGGTGTTTATACCTCCTACAGCAACAACATCTATCAAAGCAATAAGTAACATTATAAGTAGAGCACACGTTTCTAGCAATGATATACAATCTATTGATTTGTTCCCATAAGTGTTTCCCTTTTTGTGACAAGCGGTGTTCCTCATAATAATTTTGCTGCTCTTCCGTGAACCCACCTTGCCAAAAAGATTTAGTTTCAAAGAAACCAACCATTGATAGAAAGCATGATAAAGCAAGACAATAACAGACCAACAAAAAAAACTATAGTAAGAACTAATTATTTTGTATTTTTGATAAAATAATGCAAGTAAAAATAAAGTAAAAGCAAAACTTAAAATAAAGTAAAGGATGTGCGTGCGAAACTCACCTTGCAGAAGTCTTCTTTTTCCCCAGCAACGGCGCCAGAAAATGTCTTGATTGCTATTGATGGCGTGGTAAATAACCGGCCAGTTGGGAAACGCCAAGAGAAGGTTTGATGAATATAGCAGCAAGATTTTCCCTCAGTAAGAAACCAAGGTTTAATCGAACCAGTAGGAAAAAGGAAAACTCAAGAAGGTGATGCTTGCTAGCTTCACGATAGCTCCGGACAATTTATAGGGCGCCTCGTCCAAGCTTTGCTTTGCCAGCTGCAACGCGGAACCTGCACACAACACAACCAAATACTTTGTTCCCAACTTACGATGAGGTTGTCAATCTCACCGGTTTGCTTGAAACAAAGGGTATGAGCGTATCGAGTGGAAAGTAATAGTAGTATGCGAGTAAAGTAAACAGTGCGAGTAAAGTAAACAGGTGATAGCAATATAATGGAAATAGGACCGGGGTCCACAGTTCACTAGTGGTGTCTCTCCATAAGATAAAATAACACATGCTGGGTAAACAAATTACAGTTGGGCAATTGATAGAATAAAGACAACGTGTATATGTCGAGAAGATCTCTATGAGATTTACTCTGGGCATTACAACAAGATACATAGACCTCCATCCAACTGCATCTATGACTAATAATCCACTTATGGCGAATCAATCCGAGAACTCCACAAGTATTAAGTTGTGAACAACAGATAACTGCATTAAGCAAAGTGTGTAATGTAAACAAAGCATATGCCCTTGAGCATATGAATGTTGTTTTCTCCCTAGTGGCAACAACACATCTACAACCTTAGAGGTTTCTGTCACTCCCCCAGATTAAATAGAGGCATGAACCCAACTATCGAGCATAAATACCCCCTCTTGGAGTCACTAGTATCTACTCGGCCAAGATAGCTACTAACAATGGAGAGCATGCAAGATCATAAACAACATAGAGATAACATAAGATAATATTCAGCACATCAACTCAATCATAACACCAATATTCATCGGATCCCAACAAACACAACATATAGAATTACATAATGGTGATCTCGATCATGTAAGGCAGATCACGAGATCTAAACATGAAGCACATGGTGGAGAAGACAACCATCTAGCTACTGCTATGGACCCATAGTCCAAGGTAGACTACTCACTCATCGCGCCGGAGGCATGCATGGCGATGAAGAAGACATCCGGTGGTGATTCCCCTCTCCGGCAGGGTGCCGGGAAGAGCTTCTGGACCCTCCCGATCTCGGGTCGACGGCGGCGTGGATCACGATGTATTCTGGAAAAGTGATCGGGTATTTAGGTTTTTCCCGTCGGGGGGTCTTTATAGGCGAAGGGGCATCATCAGAAGTGGACCGAGGCGGCCACACACATAGTGGGCGCGGCCTAGCCTTGGGCCGCGCCGCCTTGTTGTGTGGGCCCCTCGTGGCCCCACTCTGTCTCCTCTTCGGTTCTCTGGAAGCTTCGGTGCATTTCTGGATGTTTGGCTTTTGTTTCGTCCAATTCCGAGAATATTTCCTGTGTAACTTTTCTGAAACACAAAAACAGCAAAAAAATAGGGAACTAGCACTGTGGCATCTCGTTAATAGGTTAGTTCTGGAAAATGCATAAAAATGCCACGAAGTGTAACAAAACACTAAGCAAATGGTGTAAAAACAAGCATGGAGCATCAAAAATTATAGATACATTAGAGACGTATCAGTACTCCTGCTTTGGAAGCATGCACTTTAATTGAAAGTTTAGTGGGAGTACCACCTATTAATGTCGTTAAAACTGAGATCACTTTGGAGGAAGTTTTGGAAAAACTAAGCTCTTTCGAAAAAAGTTTGCCAAATATCCTTGATAACGCTAGCCAGGTTAATGAATCGATAGAATGTATCGGTAAGAGAATCACTGTTTTAGAGGCTAGTACTACTCATGATAGTCAAAACCTTAGGATTGGTAAATTAGAGGAGTCTATGGAAACTTTAAGTTCAATTTTTTCTTCTCTTAAATTTAAGAAGGAGAAAGCTTTTGTTGGAAAGGAACAAAAATTTATGTATGTTCCCAAGGTATCTATGCTAAAACTGCAGCATGTTTTTAAGATTGGTAAGACTTTTAGTTCAACTAAGAGTGACTTGCAGGTTGAATCATCTTCAGAGGCTTCTAAAATGCCTAGTGTGGTAAGTGGTGCTCTTGAGGAAACAATTGATCTTAATGCTTCATTTGAAAATATTGATTTCCACTTTCTGCGCCTAGCTCAAAGGCGTTAAAAAAAAAGCACTCTTGGGAGATAACCCAATGTTTTCTTTTCAGTACTTTTTTTGTTGAGTCTTGGAAGTTATTGCTACTGTAATGACCTCTTCTTACCATATTTTTTTCATTTTTGTGCTAAGAAGAACCTCTAATTTGAGGAAGTTAAGATTTGGGGAAGTTGCTGTCCTGAAACAGATTTCTACGCTGCACTAGTAAAAATTTGTGAAAATTCTCAGAATATCTTTTTGATCTGCGATTTCTTGTGAACATGCCCCAGGTTATTTCCAAACTTTTATTAGTTTTGCACTTTTCGATTTGAGCAACAGAATGTCCTCGAAAAAATCGATCTTTGTCAGCTGTTCTGTTTTGACAGATTCTGCCACTATTTGTATTTGCCTCTCGATCGCTTTATTTTTTAGTTCTTTTGATCACAGAACTTTTGAAGAAGTTGCTACAGTAGATTATGCTTTAATAGATGGTATATTTGAGTTTGAAACTGAACCAAAAGAGTAGATTTACTATCATGCTTACACTAATGTTGCTAATAGAATTGTGTGAAGTTTTGTATGAAGGAAGTTTTCAAGTGTAGGGAAAGGAGAGTGATGAGATGAGATGAAGTATGGACAAAAGCTCAAGATTGGGGATGCCCATGTCACCCCAATAAATATCCAAGAGGTACAAGCGTCAAAGCTTGGGGATGCCTCGAGGCACCCCTTCTTCATCGGCAAAAATCAGGTCACCTTTCAAGACACTATATTTTTATTGCTTCATGTACTATGCGTTTTTCTTGGAGCATCTTTACTTTTGTTTTTAGTTTTCTTTTGTTTTGTTTGCCGCAATAAATAGTTGGACCCCCAACAAATTTCTTTTGGAGAAGACACACTCCATTTTTCATTGCCAAGAACACTCTAGTTTTCACTCTTATCGTTCAACGAGTGTTCTCTTTTTCTAGAACTGCGTTTAGCCTTCGTTTTTTGCCTTGATTTTTGTTCAGATCTTGTTATATCTTTTTATCAAGGTGCATTTAGACCATTGGTCTATGTTGGTTTTCATCTCAAAGAGTGGTTTCAAAAAGATTGAATGGTGTTGGAAAAGAGAAAAAAAGTTTCATGCCTATAGTGGTACAAATGGGAGCTTGTTTAGACTGTGGCTTAGACTTTTGCATGTCATGCTTGATGTTATTTTGATAGTATGCTTAGTAGTTTTTGCTGTAGCATGACTTGTCTCAAATGACTGAGATTGCTTAATGTGCCTTTGAAAGAATCATGCATTGTTTTTGTTATATGGGAGCATATTATTGTGGTTTTGTCCTTTGATGCTTTATTTGGGTTGACTTGGTGCATGCTTACAACATGTTTGACTCTAACAAGTCGCCATAAGCCTCTATGATCATTTGGTTTTTGACTTGTGATACCACTTTATGCTTTGGTTAATGATGTTTTGTCGCTATGCATGATTATGGCCGTTATTGCTCTCTTAGTTGGTCGCTCCCAGTCTTTTGCTAGCCTTCATTTTGTACTGAGAGGGAATACTTCTCGTGCATCCAACTCCCCAAAACCAAAGTTTTCCAATGTGTCCACCATATCTACCTATTAGCAATTTGCTATTCCAAGCACATTCGTCTTGCTTTTATCTATCCTTCAAATTAAACTTTTTGTGTTATGTGAAAATTAGTCAGTAAAGCTCTCACGAAACTGACGGCACACTTTACTTTTCTTGCTTTTAATAAATTTGACATTGTGGCTCTCTTATGTTGACGTTATGCTTGCAAGTTGTAAGTTGGAGGTTATCCCAGCCATGCCGTCATGGGGCAAGCTTTCAACATTGCACTTTCTCTCATTTAGTTGATATCATGATCTTTTGTTTATGGATACCTGCGATGTGAAATAAGTTGGAAACTTGTGAGCTCATGGAGTTTGTATATGTGTTAGAGAAACGCCTAGGCCGCTAATCTAAGCCATGCATCATTCATGGTGGAAATTTATAGCATGCCCATAGTGGACATTCGACGACGCATCTCACAATAAAAAGTTATACCAATGGTAAATCAAAGAGATGCCATGGTGTTCATTGTCTGTTTGTCTTGTCATTTTGATGTGGGCTTGTTCCATGTCATCGGGCAAGAGGTACCCCGTTGGCGTTCTCGATGATACATGTATGCTTACAATGACAAGAACTTGCTTGGGACCTAAGTCGAGTAACATGAGGTTTGGGTATTCGTACTTCACGGGACATGAGATTTTCAACTTATGATTTGTTAAGTATATGCTTTGTAATTGTACTAGCATTAACCTTAACCATTCAAGATGCCTATGATGGGGGCAATGAGAGCTCAAAGCTAGTAAGTATCATAATTTTTGGAGGTTTATTAAACTTGCAATCACTGCTTCCCTCTACGAAGGGCCTTTCTTTTACTTTTATGTTGAGTCTCCACCTTTTACCTTTATGCACCATCTAAGAGAGCATAGTTGTCATTCTGAGTTTAATGTGCATAGTCCCAAAATTTATTATTGATTGATTCATGATTATGGCTTTGCTTGTTCTTAAATTATTTGTATCTAGTCGCCCTCTTAAACTTGAAGGTGTCCTATGCATTTATGTTTTGCTACTCCATGAAGGACAAGCTGAAAACCACTTTGCTATGTTTTTCTATATGGTTGAAACACACACTTGACTTTCAATGTTTCATTACTCATGATCTTTTATTTGTGTTACTTTTCATGTTATAACATGGTTGCTAAGTTCTGTTGTCAAGATTATGTCTTTTATGCCCATGTTTAGAGTACTTTGAGCTCAACACTCAATGCTTTACATCGTTGATCAAGATTGTGATGGTGCATGTCACCTCAAAAATTATTGTTTTGTTATCACTTACCTACTCGAGGACGAGCAGGAGTTAAGATTGGGGATGCTTGATACGTCTCAAACGTATCTATAATTTTTGATGCTCCATGCTTGTTTATACACCATTTGCTTTGTGTTTTGTTACACTTCGTGGCGTTTTTATGCATTTTCCAGAACTAACCTATTAACGAGATGCCACAGTGCCAGTTCCCTGTTTCTGCTATTTTTTTGTTTCAGAAAAGCTATACAGGAAATATTCTCGGAATTGGACAAAACAAAAGCCAAAGTTCCTATTTTTCCCGGAGCGTCACGGAGTCCAAAGCTGAGACGAAGGGGCACCAGAGGGCGGCCGCACCACCCATGGCGCGGGCCACCCCTGGTCGCGCCATGGCATGGTGTGGGCCCCTAGCCCACTCCCGTCCGCCGCCCTTCCGCCTATATATTCCCTCGACGGGAAAACCTAAAGTACCCGATCAATTTTCCACAAAACCTACTGTAAGCCGCCGCCATCGTCGACGCAAGATTGGGAGGGTCTAAAAGCTCTTCCCGGCACCCTGTCGGAGAGGGGAATCACCACCGGAGGCCTTCTTCATCACCATGGCTGCCTCCAGAGTGATGTGTGAGTAGTCTACCTTGGACTACGGGTCCATAGCAGTAGCTAGATGGTTGTCATCTCCACCATGTGCTTCATGTTTAGATCTTGTGAGCTGCCTATCATGATCAAGATCATCGTTGTGTAATTCTACATGTTGTGTTTGTTGGGATCCGATGAATATTGGTACTATGTCAAGTTCAATTGTTGATTTATCATCTTTATGTTATCTCTATGTTGTTTATGATCTTGCATGCTCTCTGTTGCTAGTAGATATCTTGGCCAAGTAGATGCTAGTGACTCCAAGAGGGAGTATTTATGCTCGATAGTGGGTTCATGCCTCTAGTAACTTGGGGGAGTGACAGAAACCTCTAAAGTTGTAGATGTGTTGTTGCTACTAGGGAGAAGACAATCTTGTGTTCAAGGACATTTGTATTGTTTACATTACACACTTTGCTGAAGGTGATACTCTGTTGCTTGCAACTTAATACCCAATGGTTGCTCAGACGACATCCGGAGGGTCGATTATTAGTCATAGATGCAGTTGGATTACGGTCTATGTATTATGTTGTAATGCCCAAGTGAACCTCATAGTGATCCTCATGACATTTGTACGCCCGCTTTATTCTATCAATTGCCCAACTGTAATTTGTTTACCCAGCATATTATTTCTCTTTTGGAGAGACACCACTAGTGAACTGTGGGCCGCGGTCCATTCTTTTACATTGCTATTTTTGTTTACCTTTTACTTGTTTTATTTATATTTTTGCAAACTACTATCTTTTACCACTCGATACGCTTAATCCTTTGTTTACAGCAAACGGTGAGATTGACAACCTCACTGTAAGTTGGGACAAAGTACTTGGTTGTGTTGTGTGCAGGTTCCACGTTGCTGCTGGTGCAAAGCTACGCCCTGGACTAGGCGCCATACATACATTTTCCGGAGCTGTCGCGAAGCTAGCAAGCATCAACCTTCTGAAGTTTGGTTCTTTCTCCTACTGGTTCGATAAACCTTGGTTTCATACTAAGGGAAGACTTGCTGCTGTGCTCATCACACCTTCTCTTGGGGTTTCTAACTGGGCGGTGATACGTCTCCAACGTATCTATAATTTTTGATGCTCCATGCTTGTTTTTACACCATTTGCCTAATGTTTCGTTACACTTCGTGGCACTTTTATGCGATTTCCGGAACTAACCTATTGACAAGATGCCACAGTGCCAGTTCCCTGTTTTCTGCTGTTTTTGCGTTTCAGAAGTGATACACAGGAAATATTCTTGGAATTGGACGAAACAAGTTCCTGAAGTCTTATTTTGCCCGGAAGCTTCCAGAGATCCGAAGAGGCAAAGGAGAGGGGCCACAGGCTAGCCTCACACTAGGCCGGCGCGGCCCTGGCCCTGGCCGCGCCGCCTAGGTGTGAGGAGGCCTGGGGCCACTCCTAACGACGCCCCTTCGCCTATAAGAAGCCTCGGGACGGAAAACCCTAGGGGAGTCGGCAATTTTCCAGAAAGAGTTCCGCAGTTCCGCCGCCGCCACCGACAAATTTTGGGGGACAGAAGTCTCTATTCCGGCACCCTGCCGGGACGGGGAAGTGCCCCCGGAGCCATCTCCATCGGTCTCCATCGCCGTCTCCGCCGTCTCCATCGACCTCACCGCCATCTCCATCAACCTTGCTGTCTCCTATGACGAGGAGGGAGTAGTTCTCCCCCGGTGCTGAGGGCTCTACCGGTAGCTATGTGGTTCACCTCTCTCTCCCATGATGTGATCTTTATGTGATCGTGAGCTTTGTATCATGTTGAATAAGTAGATGTTACTCTTCTTCATTATGTGTACTCTAGTGTGTTTTTAAAGTAATCTATTCCTCCTGCCATGGTGTAACAGTGACAGTGCGTGCATCATGGTGGTACTTGGTCTAGGCTACGATTGTGATCTTTTATGGATTATGAGAATAATTATCACTATGATAGTATTGAAGTGATCTATTCCTCCTTTCATGGTGTAATGTTGACAGTGTGTGCACCGTGTTAGTACTTGGTCTAAGTTGCAATAATATCTATCTTGAGTTGTGATTTGATTTGGATATCTCTATGAGTGGTGTTTGTCAAGTACTTGATGAACTTTGAGGAGTGCTTCGTAGCCCTACGCAATGATTAGTGTTATTCAATAGGAGAGTAATTCAGAGTACCATAGTGAAGAGAAGTTATTTATTTGTTCAATTATGTTATATTTGTTGAGAGTGTGTCCACTAGTGAAAGTATGATCCCTAGGCCTTGTTTCCAAGCTTTGCACACCGTTTACTTGCTGTTTTGTTACTTGTTTGCTTGCTGCCATTTTTATTCCAGATTGCATTTACTACTTATAATCATCTATACCACTTGTATTTCACTATCTCGTCGCCGAACTAGTGCACCTATACATCTGACAAGTGTATTGGGTGTGTTGGGGACACAAGAGACTTTCTGTATCGTAATTGCAGGGTTGTTTGAGAGGGATAGCTTTGAACTCTTCCTCCCTGAGTTCGATAAACCTTGGGTGATCCACTTAAGGGAAACTTGCTGCTGTTCTACAAACCTCTGCACTTGGAGGCCCAACACTGTCTACAAGAATAGACGCGTGCGTAGACATCAGGCGGTCATCTACAAAACTCCTACATCAACACCGCACCACCAGAGAGCCACTTGTAATAGAGCCAAGCTCCGTTGGAGGTAAGTAGAGGTAGTCGTGGATACGGCCTAGGTCATCAAGGAGGAGGACCTCGATGTAGCCCAAGCCAGTGACCCTAGGTCATCGTAGAGAGCTGAGTGACTCAGCTTAGCCGAGGGGAGAGGCCAAGCTTGTCGGAGACGCTGAACTCCATGGATCGAAATCCTAGTGGATCCGGAGGGTATGCGTGAGGATGCAATCAAGCACCCCAGCTTGATTCCCTCGGTGAAGAGGTAGAGCAGAGGGGGGCGATTGTTCTGATGGCGACGACGAGGCTAGGGGTGGCCGGAGACGGCCAGCGCATGCCGGCGGCGGCGCAGGCGACCGAGTCGCCATGGGCATCGCAGCGCGAGTGAGAGAGGTGGGGGAGAGAGTGAGGTGGTTCGGTTGAAACCGAACGGGTTCGGTCGGTTTGACCAAAGTGTC
The DNA here is from genome assembly GCA_007115705.1 of Dactylis glomerata. NCBI lineage: Eukaryota > Viridiplantae > Streptophyta > Magnoliopsida > Poales > Poaceae > Dactylis > Dactylis glomerata. The sequence goes on from QXEO01000555.1 coordinate 1,356,511, forward strand.
TGACAGGTGGGTGATGTCTACGAACGCTTCTATTCTTGTAGACAGTGTTGGGCCTCCAAGTGCAGAGGTTTGTAGAACATCAACAAGTTTCCCTTAAGTGGATCACCCAAGGTTTATCGAACTCAGGGAGGAAGAGGTCAAAGGTATCCCTCTCAAGCAACCCTACAATTAAGATACAAGAAGTCTCTTATGTCCCCAACACACCCAATACACTTTTTAGGTGTATAGGTGCACTAGTTCGGCGAAGAGATAGTGAAATACAAGTAATATAGATGATTATAAGTGGTAATTGCAATCTGAAATAAAAATCACTGCAGGCAAACATGTAACATAACTGGTTGTAAATGGTGTTTCAATGCTTAGAAACAAGGCCTAGGGATCATACTTTCACTAATGGACACTCTCAACAAAGATAACATAATTGAACACATAAATATCTATCTTCACTATGCTACACGGAACTACTCTCTCGTTGGATAACGAACACTAATCATGAGTAGGGCTACAAAGCACTCCTTAAAGTTTGCATTCCCCAATCTAGATTACCCCACACTGTCACCTTGAGTGCACTAGACGGTTTCAGACAAACACCAACAATTCATAGAGACATCCAACTCAAATCATAACTCATGATAATTATAACTGTAAAATTTAGCCTAAGAGACACACATAATGCACACACTGTCACCTTCACATCATGGTACAAGGTGTCTCCGGAGATTACAAGAATAAAACCACTTGAGTAGCATAATAGTTGAAGAGTAACATCTACTAATTCAACTAGATACAAAGCTCATGATCACATAAAGATAACACCATGGGAGAGAGAGATGAACCACATAGCTATCGGTAGAGCCCTCAGCCTTGGGGGAGAACTACCACCTCCTCATCATAGGAGACAGCAACGACGATGGAGATGCCGGTGGAGTCGATGGAGATGGCTCCGGGGGCAATTCCCCGTCCCGGCAGGGTGCCGAAATAGAGACTTCTGTCCCCCGAATCTCGTCTGCGACGGCGGTGGCGCTGTGGAACTTTAGCTGGAAAAACGTCGATTCTTTTAGGGTTTTCACCTCGGAGTGAATTTATAGGCAGAGGGGCGATGTCAGGAGGTGGACCAGGTGGTCACACCACCTGGTGGCGCAGCCAGGGGTGGCCCGCGCCACCCTATGGTGCGGCTGCCCCTTGGTCCATCTCTGTCTCTCCTCTGGACTCCGTCTTTTTGTCAGTAAATAGGAACTTTGGCTTTCGTTTTGTCCAATTCCGAGAATATTTCCTGTGTAACTTTTCTGAAACACAAAAATAGCAGAAAATAGGGAACTGGCACTGTGGCTTCTCGTTAATAGGTTAGTTTCGGAAAATGCATAAAAATGCCACGGAGTGTAAACAAAACACAAAGAAATTGGTGTAAAACAAGCATGGAGGATCAAAAATTATAGATACGTTTGCGACGTATCAGTGGGCCCCACCTAGAGTTTTTCTCTGTGAATTGTTTTAATTCCAGGGGCCTAACTGTAAATCTGCAATAACTTTTCAAATAGGAGTCCAAAAATTATAAAAAATATATTTTTGGAAAGCTAAAAATATGACTAACTCAAATATGATAATAGATGGTAGTGTTAGAAATAAAAATTTCTAACCATTGTTTTGTTGATAAATGAGATGAATAATTTAAAAACTTATCCAAAAAATTATCAAAATACCTTTTAAACATCAAGAAAATTCTTGAATGATGTTTTATCACTTGTGTGAAGTTTTTAAAACAAAATTTCAATTATATCTTTGATAAATGACTTGGGTATTAATAAAGTACCAAAAGAAAACAAAAACCAAGAATAATACTTCTCAAATTCTTGGAGATTATTATTTAAACTAAAGAATACCATTTTAAATATGAGAATATTTAAAATAGTATATAAATCAACTTAATAATAATATCTTGGAACTTCTTCTGAGTTTGCAATATATCCGTCTTGGCGGAATAGAAGGATTTTTCACAATGTTCTGGCTATCTGCAATCCTTCTGGTGGCTCATAGCTTATCCGGTTGTTCGATTCACGATGTGCTTCAGTTCAATGGGTCTTTCTATAGCAAAGCAGTATATCCCTTGTGAACAACGAAAGAATTTTCAGATATATAATTTTTTAAAGTGAAATTCATATGAAAATTCTAAAGGAAAATTCATATGATCAACAAGAAACTCAAATAACAAATCACTCGAAAATACGGGAAGGGTTTATCAAAACTATTTTTGCATGTAATGTTTTCAAATCATTTGGATTTTAAAACATTGTCTTCTATTCAGACAATGGTAATTCTTCAGAACCCGAGGTCCACGGTCAAGTAAAACCTTTGAGCTGCATTATCTTGCAGTTGTCAGGCAAGTTCACTCTTGCTCATATCTGTTGATTATTTTCAAAAGTACCAATTGAGTAGTATTTCATACCACTTGCATCAAAGTACTACTTTCAAATAAAATTGGTGGATGATGGAACCACGGATTAGAGGTATGATTGGAGCATCGTACGGTGGAGGTTTTATTGTACCGGGAATGCTAGGATTTAATACCAACTGTTATCAGTCATTCCAAAGCGCCGTAAATCACGCTGACCATAGAACTTGGTATGGGACAAGCGAATCTAGAGTTACTTCCGAGTTTTGTATATCCTCAGAGGCATAGCCGGATTAAGATTCCTTTTGGTAAAATCAATGGGTGGGAGCCCGTGGAAAACGTCCCTGCTCTGTGCTATAGAGTAACAGTTAATGTCTTCTAGCGAAGCGGGTGATTGATTCAGACCGAGGTCTGAATTAATTACAACAGGTGGATTCGGAATTAGGTTGTGCTCGGCATGATTCGACTATACTTGGTAACTGGCCTCATACCAAAGGAGGTATGATATTGGCAATAGGGCCAAGGATATTTGTGGGCAAATTAGCGCATCTCTGCAGCGTGTATAGAATTGTGACATGTTACTCCTTATTCGGGGAAAGAATTGCGAACGCCGCGTGGAAAGGAACTATGCAGAAGTTCTAACAACCCCCGAAGAATGATGAACATAGTTTTTATGAATTAAAACTTGGATTCATCTAACAAAACTGTTTTTCCAAAACTTGCATATGTTTGGAAGTTCCTTTATTCCAAGCTATTGTTTTATTTAGCATGAAACACCATTTCCATAGAACTTGTTGAGTACGTCTGTACTCAATCTATCCTCGAAAACCCTTGCTTTAGATTGTGAGAACAGCTAAGATATTCTGGACGATAGTGAGGAACAATACTACGAGGAGCCGGATCTTTCCGGAGGAATAGAAGGAGTTGACTACGGTATCGTTTACGGTACTAGCGACGAGGAACCGGACACCGAAGCATAGAATTATAGGATAGTTAGTAGAGCTTAGCGACTATTCATAAATAAGTTGCTCATGCTCATAATGGTGCTATGCCTTATACTAACATGACTAATTAGATTTGCTAGTTTGAACTGGTTTACGAATGAGATTCCTCAATGGACCGAGGATGATCTCGAAGCTTTTGTACACTTTGGTTGGTATCTATGAACACATAAAGTTGCGGACCCGCAATGTTTCTGTTATACCACTCTGAGGGATGTGATATTTATGAAAGGGGACTTTCATAAGTAGTATATCAACGACTTGTATACTACACATGCAGTGATGTGCTAGGTCACCGCAGGGACGCACCACAAAATGAACATGCACAGGGCAGACTTTTACTGGGACAAAGAAGGTGATCACAAGAAATATCATATGGTTAGCTGGGTTGTGATGTGTCGTCCTAAGGAATTTGGAGGCATGGGCTTTGTCGAAAGCAGAAAAAAAATGTTTGCCTCTTGGCGAAGTGGATTATGAAATTGGAAAGTGGTGACCAAAGCTTTTGCTGCCAAATTCTGAGACATAAATACTCTATTGATTGTAGTTTTTCAGAACAGAAATTGTCGGGCCTCTCAGTTTTGGAAAGGGCTGTATGCCATAAAATTGGGAACGGGAGAAAAGCTTCATTCTGGCAGGATGTGTGGATGGACGAGGTCCCCCTCAAAGTACATTTTCCGCATATTTTTGGTTGTTGCAATCAGCAAGAGGCCTCGATGGCTGAGGTGATTGAGCGTGGTGGCCTTCTACTCACCTTCTGCCGGTCTTTTGGCGTGAGAGAAAGCGCGGAGTGGCGCGAAATGAGCGAAATCTTGAGAAACACTATTTTGTCGGGAGCTGACGACGTGGGCTATTGGTTGCTGACTAAGGATCAGAAGTACTTGTCTAAATCGCTTTACGCAGAGATGTTAGAATGACTAGCAGATTGCCCATGTGTTGCTACGGTATAACAAATATAACCCTCTCTTCGTGTGTGTTTTCTGTCGGCCAACCTATCGCGGAGTCCATGTCCTTCCTCTGCATGGCCTCGTCCTTCATGCGTGTCTTCCTTGGAATCGAGGCACATGACTGATTGGTTTGACGGGATTTAATCTAATTTCAAGAGGAGGCGGCCTGGTTCGTCTCTTTTCTGTTCCCTGGTTGGGACGAAGGCGGTAGCTTCGACGTCGCTGAAACCGACACAAATTATTTTCCGTTTGTTTTTTAAAAGTTTAAACTGATTCTATTCGATGTTGAACCAAATGAATGTATAAATATATTTTAATATTTTCTCATAAATGTAGATAATAAGCACGTCATTCTACACACCACCAAATAATAAAACATCTTACTCTTGCTCCAACAAATATTTCGCCCTGCCCTAGAAACTCTTTCGGTTCGGCTTATGGCCACAGACCTTTTGTGTTCCAACTCCTCCCTCCTTGCTCATCTCTACCAATGCTAAATTTAAAGGCATATTTCTTACACCTATCTCATAATGTATACTAATATATTTTGAACATTAACTTAATTTGAGATTTCATTATGCCCCTTGATATTTAGCTTCCTACCTAACAAAGCATTCGGTCGATTCCTTTATATATTCTTTTATTGTCTTTGCGTCATTATCCTCATCTTTACATTGGATTTTTTCAAGGATTGAATTAGATTTTCCTAGCCATATTTTTGTATTGATATTATTTGGTTTTCTAAAGTATACCTTTGCCCCTCCGGTCAAATATACTTGTCTAAAAATATATGTATCTAGACAAATTCCAGTGTGTCGCTTTGCTTATTCCAAGTATTTTGGATCAGAGATAGTACCTAAATTTTATAGCTAATGTTTTCTAAAGAAAGTTTCATATATTGCTTGTATTTTAGCCAACCATTTTTCTCATTGCTTTGTTGTAGCACCAATCAGTCACACATGTCCCTACATTTCTCCTGAAAATCCAGCAAGAAATATCCCCTACCTCTTCTTTACTTGTTCGCATACTGTATCAAATTGCCGGAAATAATGGAAGACGATTTTTTGTTGGCTTGCACGCGTATCCTAATGCTTTGCAGGACTTAGAGGTCACGCCTGAGTCTGACCACGTCATGGAGGTGCACACCGTAGCTGATTTTGAATGTAGACAGCGGTAGCTTGCAAGGTCATAGCAGAACCGTGTCCTTGCAGTGCGAGCCCTGCGTGAACTTGGACATTGTCAACAGCGATGAAGAAAACAGTAGGGTGTAGGAGAGCCGGAGAGGCCCTCACAATTTGTTGATGTCGTGGCACGACCGCCCGCAGCTTGGCCAGCAACCCCGCGACAACCAAGACGGCTAGGATGCAGGGTTGGAGCGACAGGGCGACTTTTTTTGACGATTTTCTTTTCTAAATCTTTTGGTAATGCTTTGGGGAACGATAGTTATATCGGCTGGGCGATTTTTGAAGCAATTTCTTGGGCCATTTGGAACTCACGCAATGATGCCATTTTCAATAGGAAAATTGCCAGTTCTCCTTTGAATATATTTTTCAAATCTATTTTCTACTCTCGCAGTGGAAGTGCATGCTACCGAAAAAGCGGGAAGCTAGGTGGTTAGTAATGCTGGAGAAGATGCGGCTGGTAGCCTGCGAGATGCAGCTGGTCTCGAGCACAAGACTTGGAGTTGGATGAGATCGCTGCCGGGAGGTTCCCGGGGCTGTTTGTGCTGGACTTTCTATCTTTCTTTTATTTCTTATCAACACTTCATTTTCCTGTTTAGACTTGTGAGCTGGTTTTACTCCCGGCCGAACTAGGTTTATCTGCTTTCAATATAAAGGAGGGCTCTTTTGAGCCTATTCTCTAAAAAAAATTCGGATACCAAAGGATTGCTTGCTACTGCCACATCATGTGGAATTTCTCGAAATATCATGCAAAAAAAATGTTCAGATATACTACAAAGTAGAGTCACAATCAAATGGAGAACGTACGTGTGAATCTAACAAAATAGAGGGCAGAGGGGAATTATCCAACCCGCTGTCGCTAGGTGCCACGCGCCGCATCCAGCATCAGCCCGCCCGTCACGCTCGCGTCCGACCACAACAGTCTCTGATCTCAATTCTTTCTGAAAAACTCAAGTCTTCCGGATAATCAGAGCGCGCCACGTCCGACGCCATTCCACACACTTCCCACCGCCTGCTCTGCTCCCGCATCCTCCGTTCCCCCGCCGCCAGCCCACACCCAAAACCCTAGCCGCCGCAGCAGCCGGGAATTCGGATTCCCGCTGTGTCCGTAGCCTCGGTGGCCCTCTGATACGCGTACGACAAGAGCATACCCGGGAGTACCATACCGCTGTCTCCGGCGAGCCGGCATGGAGGAGAGGCCATAGATCGCCGGCAGGCGCCTCCGCCGCCGCCGGACGCGGCGGCGGAGCAGGCTGGGAGCTCCCAGGAGCTGCAGCTCCCGGCGGACATCGACTGGGACCGCCTCGACAAGTCGCGCTTCTCGTCCTCGGCGCGGGGCTCTTCTCCGCCGTCTCCGCGGCGCTCTACCCCGCCGTCGTCCTCAAGACGCGCTTGCAGGTTGCGCCGGAGCCGCCCCCGGCGCACGCCGCCGCGGCGGGAGCGAGAGCGGCAGCCGGAGCAGGGCTCCCGCCCTCCGCTGCCGCCGCGGCCACCACCATCCTCAGGCGGGAGGGCCCGCTCGCCTTCTACCGCGGCTTCGCCACCTCCCTCGCCGGAACCGTCCCCGCGCGCGCGCTCTACATGGGCGCGCTCGAGGCCACGCGCTCCGCCGTCGGCCCGGCCATGCTCGGCCTCGGCGCGCCGGAGCCTGCCGCGTCTGCGGTCGCGGGCGCCGCCGCGGGCCTCACCGCCGCCGTCGCCGCGCAGGTCGTCTGGACCCCCGTCGACGTCATCAGCCAGCGCCTCATGGTGCAGGGCAACCCGTGCCCGGCCTCCCGCTACCACGGCGGCCTCGACGCCTTCCGCAAGATCGTCGCCTCCGACGGCCTCCGTGGCCTGTACCGCGGCTTCGGCATGTCCATCCTCACCTACGCCCCCTCCAATGCCGTGTGGTGGGCGACGTACTCGCTGTCGCAGAAGACAATCTGGAGCGGGATCGGCTGCTACCTGTGCCAGTACGGTGTGGGTGTGCAAGAAATCGACCACGGCGAGGGAGAAACCTCACTGGAGCCCAGTTGCAAGACTCTCATGGTGGTGCAGGGAACCAGTGCCGCCATGGCCGGCGCCGCCTCGGCGCTGGTGACCATGCCGCTGGACACCATCAAGACCAGGATGCAGGTCATGGACGGCGGCCACGGCGAGCCAATCACCATTGGTCATACCGTGCGGAAGCTGATCAAGGAAGGCGGGTGGGCCGCCTGTTACAGGGGGCTCGGCCCGAGGTGGGCGTCCATGTCCTTGTCCGCCACCACCATGATCACCACGTACGAGTTCCTCAAGCGCCTCTCGGCGAAGAAGGGGCAGGACACTGGCTTTTGATGCCAACTATAGATAATGCAGATTAGGTGCTTTTGCTGGGTTTGTTTTCGTTCCTTTCCACAGCTTATCTGATCCTTCAGGTGTCGAAAAGAGAATGGTGATCAAGTGTTTGTAGATAGTGTCTTCGTTTGTAACCACAGCTTTCAATCAACGCAATCCACTTCATTTCTGGTATTCTGCATCACCGCGCATATCTATGTTGCGAACCTTCAGAAGTATTTCACTCCGTATAACAACAGCCCAGATAATTTGGAAAATGGTGATCAGACTGATGTGTTGCTAACAACGATTTTCTGTCATGTTCCATCTTAACATAGCATTAGCAAGTTCTAGATAGGAAGTTTCGTGGATTCATTTGATTCTTTCGTTTTGCAGGAGGGAGTTGTTGATTCGTGTAGATATTGCTCTGTTCTAAATGGTATAGGTGTGGTTATGTATGCACTACTGACAAACTACTCCAGATCTGCTGTTCGTTGTGCCATTCATTCCCATGCTTCAAACCAAACATGGTAAATCAGATCACCACTCCAGCATGCACCAAGCAAGTTTCTTGTCATTCCTGTCCGTCTCTTTTTTTTTTTGCGAATATTCCTCTTCATTTCTTATCTGTTCTGATTTCTGATTTTGATCATGACTACTACATGAAACTTCAGGAATCTGAATACGTCAAGTGACACTGTAGCTTACACCGTCGATGCCTTCCTAACTTGCTCGATTCCACCCATGGTCGCGAGCGATAGGGATGGGCAGGTACGCTCTACAGGTGCTCTCATACACAACTGGGCACTGCTGCAATAACCTGATATAATACGGTCCTGGATAACTGGGAAGATCTGCTTACCCTTTTGTCAGTTTTTTCCCCTTGAAAACCCCCTATACCTTTTGTCACCGGAGACCTATGAGTCTTCTGTTGGATCAACTGCCTGCACTACATTTGTTACAAAGTCACATGAGAAATCTCTCATACTGATAAGTTAACCTCTCTTGTTTATGACGGCTAGAATCTAGATAGATGTGCCCTTATTCATTGTTTATGCTATCATTATCTACTTGATCGGCTAAAATTAGGCACCTTTCTTCCCATTGCTCTATTTCCTTGATAGTGTTATGCATTGTCTTTAGTACTTTTTTAAATACCTCTTGCTCTTGGTTTGCTCAAATGTTAATACCAGTCTTGATTATTTTCTGACCTATTACCCATAGTATATGTTCACTGAGAGAAAACAAAACAGAGTTATGTAGAATAAAATATTAACATCTACAATATTTAAAATTATGAAAATATATTTTATGGAGAGTCTGTTGATACCGATTTGGTATAGTAAATGTTCATATTTTTGTTTAACATTGATCAAAATTAGATGTTGTGGACTTTTGACTAAGTTTTTTGGTCTTATTCATTGAACTGGAGGGAGTATTAGATAAACTTCTATTATGTCTAATCACTAGAGTTGCAAGATGCAATCAATAAAAAAAATCTCGCATAGTTTTCTCCTTTGTTTTCTGAACAAAGATATCTTCCAGCTATGATCAAGACTGTCTACTACGGAACTCCTGAGCTGCCTCTGTAGTCTGTATAGTATTACCTCTGAATAAAGGTCCCCTATCTGTACCCAAAAACTCTTATTTGCGAAGCCTGGAAAATGAAAATGACTTAACGTAACCTTGAAAGAAAATAATTATGTCATGGAAGAATAAAACCCTACTTTATCTTTCTTTAGTGACTGTAACTTAATTAGCTTACCTAAAGTGACTTGCCTTCTGGCCAAACGCTCCACCTTAGTTGGAAATGACTTGAGGCAGTCACTCATGCACTCTGGCTGTCATTCAGGATAGACACACCACGTCAACAAAGATGGTTGCTTCCGTGAGTGTCTTGGAATATGTTTATTTAAGTTGACAGAAGGGATGAGATTGTGCTTGTAATTATGGTATTAGGCATCTGTCTGGCCAATCTCTGATGGTGACATTGGTGAGAGCTCATTAGAATTTGGAAGGACTTTTGCATCCACAAAGCGTACTTGTAAATCCCTGGGAGAGCTGTGGATCAAGGCTGCGCAGCAGCCCTAAAGATCCAGTAAGTACTTCGTACTAAATAATAGTTATTATTATTATAAAAGAAAATTGAATAAATTCATTTCAGTAAAGATATAATAATTCTGTATTTAGAATTCTTTCATATGTTTTCTTTTGCACATCCCTGATTTTATTTTGATTTTCCAATGCGGTCAACTCTGTTAATTCTAGATCAAACACACGTGCAAGATGGTAGAATATGTATGTGTTCTGGCCTTAATTTTCTTGTGGCCCAAACATAGTTGACATTGGTTGGTTGAGGAAGATTATATGTAATGGGAACTATGCTCCGCAAAAGGCGAGGAGAAGGACATGCGAGAAACAAAATCGCAATGGTCTAACAAAACAACATTTTTTTACACCCATCCCAGTTGCATTTAGCTAGATTATCCTTGGTAAACAACACTTAGGAGTATCTACTGAGAAACAACATATTAAATATCATCAACCTTTGGCATAAGAACGAAGCAATCCACTAGATATTGGAAGATATTTACCTCTTCCAGCTCTGCAGGTGTTCTTCCAAATTTATTGATATTCTTCTTTGTTTTCGAAATTTAATTATTGATCTGTTCTTTGGCACGTTAGATCCATCCCACTTAACGAACAATAATCTCTAACACATGTCTGAAAATTTATTTCTCAGATATGTAGCTACGCAGACTAGCAAAAACACACTCCAAAGTTGTTAACAGTAGGTACATATATGCCAAAAAAAAAATATCACGGACACGGCGTGTCTCCGCGCCAAACTTTCTAGTGTGCTTATAAATCCATTATGGTTGTGCTTTTGAAGCTAGATGTTAAACCATCAGTAGGTCACTCTTCATTTTTGTCTTTTTCTAGGTTGCTGCTGCTTTATAGGCCCTTGTGCTATTGTCTCAAGCGTTTTGCTCCGCACCTAGGCTGGCCGAAGGTCTGTCTGTGTTCGCCTGCGTGCCATTGCTCCATCCGCGAATCTGCACGTAAAATCGTTCTTTCTTTTGGTTTGGTCAGTGTGATTTGATTTACGTCTGCTGTCTAGGCATCTGCCACCCACCCTGAAAAGTTATGTCCGTGCCCAGTAGGATTATTTGTGGTTTCCCAGAGACTCCAAGTTATGTGTTTTAGTTGGAGAAATTGTTTGGCAGGCGTTATGTCTGCCGGTTGGGCTAATCTACTCTTTCTAATTATTCACAAGGTAGTCAATATGTGTTTGTATTGATAAAGTTTGCACATGAATGGATTGTTTGAGAGCTCTTCTCTGATCTGCCTCTTAGCATTTCACTACTCATGATTTAAGTTTTCCATTCCAAGCCTTCCATCATTTAAATGGACCTTACCTTAATTATTCTCAATATTTGCCATCATTTCTCCTTCTCCTAGACATATAGTAGCCACTTCGAACTTTACCTACATGTCATCCATATTTTCATTGAACTTGCACCACTTCCTTCCAGATCAACTAGAACATAAGCAATTGGCGAGGAAATACATGGAATAACAGGAAATCACAATGTTCTCGAGAATAAGATGCAAGATGGGTTCAACCCTAATCGCCATGAAACTGATTCATAATTCCATTTTTCATGTTTGTTTATTTATTTAATATACAGTTCTCTCAGATTGCCAGTAAAGTTGAGTTGTCTTAGCCTGACATAAATTCGTCCAACATCATACTAAATATATCAGTGTAATATATTTATTTTTGACAAATGTGTAGCTAAAAATTATCTCGCCATGGCTTGCTTTTTTTCCGAAAAGGAGACGGCCCCGGCCTCTGCATCGATAGATGCATACGGTCATTTATTAAAATTAAACCACAACGAGCTTACAAAGATTATACATCCAAAAAACCTGAAGCCACCACACAACACCTACACACCTGACCATGAGCGAGAAACATGCCAACAGGGCCTTATGCCCGGAAGACACACAAACCCCTCATCTACTAGAAACCGGGAAACATCGCATACCCCGAGACCCACTAAGTGAAACGGGAGCGCTCATCTGTGCTACTCCCTCCGACCCATATTACTCTTCGCAAATACGGATGTATTTACCACTAAAATGTATCTAGATACATCTATATTAGCGAAGAGTATTATGGGTCGGAGGGAGTAGTAGACTCCTAGCGAATGCCTCATGCACACGCTACAGAAGCCGTCATCTCCAACGAACCGCCGAGCAATCTTCAGGATCAATATCCGCATAAACTCCGTAGTTCCTGCCATCGATGCCGCCATGGCACCAAACAGCCCCACCACCCTGCGCGCGCATCTCAGCCCATGTCCTCCGTCGAGACTCCGCGGCACCAAGCCGCCGAGATGCAACATTGTCGACCCGGAAAGCGACACGCCACTCCACATAAGAGCCACCTCTAGCCAAGGTCTGCTCCAAAAATGATGCCCCCAGCAGGGAGAGCAGCGTCATGCGTCGCCATCGTCCGATCCGGGAGACCCAGATCTGGGGTTTCCCCCGGAGCAACACCATCTCCAGCCGACGTTTGCTCCAAAAATGATGCCCATAGGGGTAACGACGCCGAGCGCTGCCATCATTCGATCCGGAAGCCCCAGAACTAGGGTTTCCCCTGGAGCAGTCCGAGTCGAACGACGATAACACCATAGACGATGCCTTCATGAAGGAAATGACATCCGAAGACGCCGTCATCGTCCGCCACGACCGACGTCGAGGCTCGGTTTTCACCGGATGCCATGTCGCCCGAACCCATCGTCGGTTAGATCAACCACCGTCGGCCGGCCATCTCCGACGGAGGAGACGGCCACCACCACCAAATCCGGGACAGATGCCCCAGATGCCCTTGTGCAGCGAGAGGAACCCAAGAGGATCGGGGACGTCGTCGGAGTCGAGGAACGAGGAGATCAGGGGTAGGACCCGTCCAGGCCCATCGGGGTCCAGATCGGGCCTATCTGCGCCCGCCGTCGCCACTTGTCCGCCGGGCGTCGCCGGAGTTCTTGGCCGCCGTGGACCGCTGCACCGCCGGAGAAGATGACCGGAGCGGACGCCGCCGCCGCCGCCGACCAGACGCCAGCCGAGGGAGACCGCCGCCGCCGCCGCGCCCCGAAGCTTTGCCCGGTGACGCGTGTGGCGGCGGCGGGAGGAGAGGAGCACGAGGGGGAGGGCGATGAAGGCCGGCCGGTGGCGCCCAGGCGCGGAGCGGCGCCGCCGCGCGCAGGGCGAGAGGGTTAGGTGCGGGGCGAGAGGGTTAGGAGAGGGTTCAGTCTAGAATCGCCATGGCTTGCTGAGGTAGTTCCCTCTTTGTTGACTTACTCATGATTCACGTAGTGATTTACCAAGCGATCGAGCAAACATGTGAATGGCGTGGGATGCTAGCGCGCCCCTCAATCTAGTATTCTTATAAGGGTTAAGTGCACTTTTGGTCCCTCAAGTGTTGCAAAAGTCCAACTTTAATCTCTCAACTGTTTTTAGTCTAAAACTAGTCTCCAAATACTTAATTAGGTCTACTTATCATTCCTAGCACCGGTTTTGACCGGTTTTTTACCTTTTTGTGCCATGCTGGAAAGTTTTTAGTAGGATTTTATCAAGGTAGGCTCATCTAAAATTGAGGATCCATTGTCCTCGATCAATATTGCCATCTCAATCTCTTAACAAACCCTCTCTGAATGGCCCAGTCTATGAAGATGGAGGTGTGATGGAGCTAATCGACGATCCTTGACTCAAACCTGTCATCCATGGAATGCAGGCGCCATATAGGGCGGACGTCCAAGGAGGTAGGGTCGTTGATTAGCTCCCTCACACCTCCATCTGCAAAGACTCGGCTATTAGATATGGTTTGTTAAGAGATCGAGAGGGCAATGTTGATCGAGGACAATAGATCCCACGTTTAGATGAGCCTACCTCAATAAAATCTTGCCAAACACTTTCCAGCGTGGCACAAAAATGTAAAAAACTGGTCAAAACCGTTGTCAGGGATGATAAGTAGACCTAACTAAGTGTTTGGGGACCAGTTTTAGACTAAAAAAGTTGAGGGACTAAAGTTAGACTTTGACAACACTTGAGGGACCAAAAGTGCACTTAACCCTTCTTATAATCCAGTTGTTTTCAAACATTCCTCTGCGATAGCATTTTCAAAATTAGGGAAGTAACTTACGGTGTACTAGTAAATAGTAATGGTGCAAGTCTTGTAGTGGTGGCGAAGGGAGCACGCCACTCGCTTGTGCAAATATTAATTCCCCCTCCCGTTTCTCTCTCCTATCTACAGTTCTCTAGAGAGTTCCCGAGAGCGCCGGCCCGATCTGAGGCCGCTTCCTCGGCGGCGAGTGGCAGAGGAGAGGTGCCGGCACCCGTAGCTTAGGTCTAGTTGTTGTAGCCTATAGGTCTGGTGCGTCTACACCATGCCTTCGAGGGGCGGCTAGATCTTTGGCCAGATCTTCCGTCTGTCAGCAGACTCCTTCCTGCTTCGGAGACCGGAGGTTGCGGGGAGGTTCTCATCGGCGACCTCTTAGTTAAGGGCCTTGGGAGCTGGCGACAGGTGTCTAGGGGTGGTGCTGCGCTGTCTCTCGGCCGACCGTGGCGGCGAGGGAGTTTGGCGGTGCGGCGACGGTTGCGGTTGCCTATGCTTTCCCAGGCCGGCCATGGTGGCGAGGAGAAAAAGCAAAGCGCCACGAAATCCTCTTCCTGATCTTCGGCTTGCCAGCGCTGTAAGCGGTGCCGTGGTGCTCCCCTTTCCCTACTCGAGCTGACAGCACGGTGGTCGGTGTGCCTGCGGCGTCAGGTTCTCTCACAAGGAGCTTTCCCCAAGTGCTTATCGACAGCCGGCTCCGTCATCCCGCCAGGCCTTACGGTTGTAGGGTAGCTGCTCCGCTTTTGCATCGACTCTGTTCGTCAACATATTTCTGTGCTCCGTTCCCCAAGTGGTTCGTCCTCGGAGACGTTGTTGCAGGCTGAGCTCGAAGTCATCATCGATCGGGAGGCAGAGGTGGAAGATGGACTGGATCGCGTTTTGTGTATTGGTCAAGGGACCCATTTGTAAAAGTTTAGGGCTTGGATTGTGTTGGGGATATACCAAATAGGTATTCCAGCGACGTAGTCCTAAATCAGCAAGCCAGGGTGGCCCATCAGGGGTGGTATGGCGGATTCGCTATACCGGGCGGCCCAGTTGCTGAAGTTGCCACGGCGGTACTGGACGCAGGCGCTTATGGCGGATCCGGAGACAGGCCCATGGCGGATTGCTGATGACAGGCCCATGGCGGGTTCGGAGACGGCCCATGGCGGGTTGCCTTGTAGCATACGCAGAGGACTTAGTCTAGGACTCCAAGTTGTATCCGCTCCGGTACCAACGTGTAGCCCACGCCAGGCGCCTTTATAAGCTCGGCGTGGAGCAGCCCTTGAGGCAAGATTAGAGTCATACGGCCAATCGCATAGCGAAACAGCCAACCTCATCATTGTAATTGAGCACTTGTTGCCATATAGTGAATTATAGCAGCACGTAGGATCTCGCCACCGTCGCGGGATCTGAAGCTGGGTAAACTCGTGCTACCACTGTCTTGGATCGCTCCTCCGTGTTCACCCCCTTCCACAAACCGCCATACCCCTACCTCTATGGCAGATCTGTTGACGAAACCACGACAGTTGGCGCCCACCGTGGGGCTTAGCGCGTCTGGAGCGCGGATCCAGGCGGGATCCGCCTTCGCAGGCATCGGCGACACCGTCGCCATCGGGCGCATCCTCTACGATTCCGGCTTCCCCATCGTCCCAGCGGATAACCTCTGGGTGCCGGCTAGAGAAGACCCTGCTCGATTCACCGTCGTCCCGATTGGAGATATCCATATCTTCATTGGAGAGACAAACCCTACCCCCGCTACGGAAACCAATTTCCGGCGGATTGGTATGGCTGAAATCCCCAAACGGACCGCTTTCGAGCTGGATACGGAGGAGGACTCATCGGATCTGGAACTTTCCAAGTTGCCCAGAACGGATCTGAAAAGTAATCCCACCCAGCCCGCCCTAGAGGTAGAGGAAGTGGTGGAAGACCGCAGTGAATCCGCCATGAGTAATCTGGCGTTAGAGACACTGCGGTACTGCCTTGTTGCGTTCGCAGGTATCACTTCGGGATCTACCTCCAATGGAGAAGATAGCCCAGGTGAATCCATCCTAGAGGCACTTAACGAAAGTGGTGAATCGGATGACTGGGACAGCAAGGGCTATGATTCTGATCACTACGATGCCGCCATGAGGAAACTCGAGGCGGAATTGGCGCAGCAGGCACTTGAAGAGCAACAAGCAGCGGCCAAGCAGGTGTTTGTAACCAACAAAGGAGATGATGCTGGGCAGACAACCGGTGATCCGCCATCTCAGGCAGTCCACGACGGAGATGACGACAATGAGCAGGGTAACCCGCCACCAGCCGCCGATCCCGCCGCGGAACAACTTACTGAGATCCACGGCGGACCCAGGCCTCTGCAACCCGCCATCCCCGTGGACCAGCACCCGGAAGACTTCACGACCCCGCTGGACAAGGTCGTCTATGGAACTCTAGCAGATCCAATCACCCCTGACTATGTCAGAGATGTGAACGATCTCGAGAAGAAAAGGCGAGCACTCCTCAAGGAAGCAAAGCGAGTCGAAAAGATGGGCAAGCAGGTTGATGACGACATTGCTAAAGCTCAAGACACGCTGAAACGCGCAAGGAACATGGAAGAGAACTATGCCACTCTCATCCAGAACCAGATCAACGAGGGAGGCGACCCGCAGCTGGTACGAAACCTTGAGTTCACCGTACCAACAACGGAAACTCTGGCCAAGATGTACATCAAGAATCCGCCATACGTGGACAAAAACCGCGATGAAGTTAGGGCTACGCCCATCGAGAACATCGTGGCTGCAAAGGAGCTATTGGAACATAACAAGAGCCCAGCAGCCCTAGAGACGGCGGTTAAACTGATGACCAAAGCATTAGTGTAGCAGGAGAAGGCTACGTCGTCACGACGGCTCGAATCCGATCCTGCGCTATGCAGGTCTAGTACTGCCTCTAAAGCTCAAGGGGCTGGCAACCATGGTGCGCGCCCTGACAACGAATCTCATACCGGATCCTCAGAAATCCGAAGAAGAGAAGCTCGCAACCGGGCGAACGCCATCCCAATATCCTCCGATGACAAACCAAATGGCAAAGGCCCATAGAGAAATCCATCGCCACCCCGCAAGAATTACCCTGCTTACGGATACCAACAAGACAATGCTGCCCCTCGCCATAAGACCAACATGCCGCCACCAAAGTATAAGACGTTCGAAGTCCCAAAGGGAGGGATCGTCATACGCGACAATGATGGCAAGCGAGGAAGAAGCCGTGACGCTGGACGCAAAGACGATCCGCCACGACGGGAAACCAGCAGAGACGGCGGATCCAAGAGAAGGGACCGATCTCGCCATGACGACGGCACGCACCGTGACGGTGACAAGGACAAGCATCGCTCCACTCGCCGCCACGATGACAAAGGGCAGGGCTCCCGCCGCCATGACGATGATCCATCTCCATGAAGAGCGGAAGGAAGCCGTCGTAGCTGCAAAGATCAGTCGCAGGATGGTGAGAGTAAACGACGACGCGACCCTTCGCCATCCCCACCAGGGAGCCCCCATGGCGGCGGCGGTGGTGGCGGCGGACCAGCAAGGTCACGCAACTCTCGCAAGGATCCGCCGGAACAGAAGCCCTACGACGCCCGTACCCATCTAAACGAGATTGCCAAGTCTCAAACAGCCTTCTTCCTCGGCCCAAAGTGCTTCGGACAACGGATTCGTGATGAGCCCATCCCGTATGGGTTCAAAATCGAGAAAAATATCCGCCAGTACAATGGGGTCGATAGGCCTCTAACTTGGCTACAAGACTACTTCAACGCAGTACAGTTCGCCGGAGGATCACCCAATGTTGCTGTCCGCTATTTGCCCCTGATGCTATCCGGCACTGCGAGGCAATGGATCAACGACTTGGCAGAAAACTCTATCCAAACCTGGTTTGATATGCAAACTGCGTTCACCGAAAATTTCGAGGGGACTTACAAGAGACCCCATAACATTGGTGACCTCCAACGATGCCGACGCGCCGACGACGAGACCTCCCGAACTTTCCTCGCGCGATGGCTGGATATGAAGAACTCCCGTGAAGGGGTTACTGACGAATCCGCCATCCTCGCGTTTATTGACAGTTTGGAGAGAGGCCAACTGCTCCGCCATCGCCTGTTGCGGGAAAGGAACGAAGGGAAATTGACCCTAAATTCCATGATCACCATCGCAAGCAACTACGCGGCCGCCGCCGACGACGCCCGTGAATCTCTGAAGGCTTCCGCCATCCAGAACACTGGAAAGCGGAATAGCAGTAACAAACGGAAGAATCCGCCAGAAGAGCCACAGGCTCCGGACATGGTGGCCACAACCTTTGCTGATAAGGGCCAAAGCAGCCAGCGCGGCAGAGGACGCGGAGGTAGCGGTGGCCAGCCGCGGAGTTCTGCAACTCCCGCTTCGGCGCCATCCGCTCCCGTGTCTTACGATGAATACCGCGATATGCCATGTTTTGCCCATCGCGACGCTTCAGGAAAGTGCAACCACACCAACCGGAACTGCAAGTTTGTCAATGACCTCAAGGCGGATCAAGAAGCTGGCTTCAAACGCAGCCGGCGACAACGGCCTCGTGGCAAAGGAAAAGCGGACAAAGACAAGGAGTCTAGGGATGGCAGTGATATGGATGAAGACCCTGTGCCCAAACCCGCCGAAAAGGCAGAGGGTGGTGCTGGCAAGGGAAACCCAATCAAGGACAAAAAAGGTGCCTTTCACACATTCCTTGGACCCCCCACGGCTAAGGCACAGAGAGCCGCTATGCGCTCCCTTAATGCCACCGTGCCAAAAATCCGCCAGTACGTCCGATGGTCCGAAGTACCGGTGCACTGGAGCCGTGATGATCATCCAGAGCACATCCCTGATGGATATTATGCCATGGTGGTATGCCCTGTAATCCATGGCTATGAGTTCTCCAAATGCTTAATGGATGGCGGCAGCAGCCTGAACATCATGTACATGGAAACTTTGACAAAGCTCGGCCTTACCAAGACCCAACTCCGCCATAGCGCGGTCACCTTTTATGGGGTGGTTCCTGGTCGCCAAGCCAAGTCCCTCGGGTCCATCACACTCAAGGTTGCCTTCGGTAGTGAGGAAAACTATAGAGAAGAGCCCATAACCTTTGAGGTTGTCCCGTTCAAAAGCACATACCACATGATCTTCGGTCGCCCTGCCTTCCACAGCTTCCATGCAAGGCCATGCTACATCTACAATCAGCTGAAAATGCCAGGACCGGATGGCATAATTACCGTTTATGGCAGCTTTAGAAAGGCAAAGGAGTGCGAGGAAGGAGAAGCCGCCTTCGCGGAAGCAGTGTTCTTCGGCGAGGAGTTCAGAGAAATCCATGCCGCTACGGACCCCGCGGAGATGCCGGCATCCAAGCAGGAGGTTTCCGCCTCCCCACCCACCTTCAAGCCTACAGTCGATACAAAACAGGTGGAACTTGTCGCTGGCGATGCCGCCAAGACCACCGCCATTGGGACAAATTTGTCCCCCAAATAGGAAAGCGCGCTCATCGAGTTCCTCCATGAGAACCGGGACATCTTCGCATGGCAGCCATCTGACATGACAGGTGTACCCAGGGAACTCGCCGAGCACGCTCTGCAGATAATTCCTGGCTCAAAGCCAGCAAGACAAGCCATGAGACGCTTCGGCGATGAAAAGCGCCGCGCCATAGCAAAGGAGATTTCCAAGCTGTTGAAAGCAGGCTTCATCAAGGAAGTGATACACACCAAGTGGGTGGCAAATCCGGTGCTAGTTCCTAAGAAAAACACAAAAGTTTTGCGCATGTGTGTAGATTACACTGGCCTGAACAAAGCGTGTCCAAAAGACCCTTTTCCATTGCCTCGCATTGACCAAGTCATTGACTCGACGGCGGGATCGGAGCTACTGTGTTTCTTAGATGCCTACTCGGGATACCACCAGATCAAGATGAAAAAGTCCGATCAGCTCGCTACGTCGTTCGTAACACCTTATGGCACATATTGCTATGTCACAATGCCATTCGGTCTGAAAAACGCAGGAGCAACGTATCAGCGCACCATGCAAAAGTGCCTGGCAGATCAAATCGGACGAAATATCCACGCATACGTGGACGACATCGCAGTTATGTCTAAGAAGCAAGATGGCCTTATAGCGGATTTGCAAGAGACCTTTGACAATCTTAGGAAGTACAACATGATGCTTAACCCAACGAAGTGCGTCTTCGGTGTCCCAGCTGGACAACTCCTAGGATTCATCGTCTCCCACCGCGGAATTGAGGTTAACCCGGAGAAGATCAAGGCAATCCTCGACATCTCCCGGCCCATAGACCTAAAAGACGTACAGCGACTCACAGGCTGCGTGGCAGCAGTGAGCAGATTCATCAGTCGTCTTGGCGAGAAGGCTTTGCCACTCTACAAGCAGATGAAGAAATCAGACGAATTCGTCTGGACCGACGAGGCTGACGCTGCACTTAAGGATCTGAAGAGAGTGTTATCCACTGCACCAGTCCTAGCGGCTCCCGAAGACCAGGAACCCATGTTACTATACATGGTGGCAACTAACAGGGTGGTCAGCATCGTCATGGTGGTAGAGCGTAAGGAAGAAGCGCAGGAGTATGGCGTACAGCGACCAGTCTACTATGTCAGCGAGGTCCTGACGGAATCCAAGCAGCGTTACCCTCACTACCAAAAATTGGCATACGGAGTTTTCCTAGCCTCTCGTAAGTTGAGGCACTACTTCTATGACCATAAGATCATAGTGGTGAGCAAAGCCCCACTGAAGGACATCATCAACAACAACGACGCAACGGGACGAGTTGCGAAGTGGGGCATTGAATTGGCCTCTTTCGACATTGACTACAAGCCTCGCACCGCCATCAAGTCTCAGGCTTTGGCGGAGTTTATGGCGGATTGGAAGGAAGCGCAGGAAACTACGCCCGTCCCAGAACCAGAGCATTGGGTGATGCACTTTGATGGCTCAAAGTTGCTACACGGCTCGGGGGCTGGAGTGACACTCAAATCTCCCAAGGGAAATGAGCTAAGCTACGTTCTCCAGATCCACTTCCCCACCACCAACAACATCACAGAATATGAAGCGTTACTACACGGGCTACGTGTCGCAAAGGAGATCGGCGTACAACACATCATGTGCTGTGGAGACTCTGACCTTGTGGCTCAACAGGTGGCTGGCACATATAAAGCTCGGAACGAAGTCATGGCGGCATACAGAGATGAAGTGGACGAGATGGCCAAAAGTTTCCTCGGTTACGACATAAAACACATACGACGAGAAGATAACATGGCGGCCGATACCTTGTCCAAACTGGGATCCAGCCGTAAGGCGGTTCCGCCAGGCGTATTCCTCGAGCATCTGCGAGTACCATCAGTCAAGATGGTTGATCCAGAAAATCCGGAGTTAGCGAGCTCCCCTGTTATGGCGGTTTTGCCAAGCAATCCGCCATGGGCAGAGCCCTTCCTGGAATTTCTGACGAACAAGAAGCTTCCCGAAGATGAATTTGAAAAAAGACAAGTCGAGCGTAGAGCCAAAGCGTATACCATCATAGATGGCCAACTCTACAAACGAAGCATCTCGGGAGTTTTCATGAAGTGCATATCCCAAGTGGATGGAATCGAAATACTAAGAGAGATCCACGAAGGCGAATGTGGGCATCACGCCGCCGCCAGATCCCTAGTAGCTAAAGCATTCCGCCATGGATTTTACTGGCCAACAGCCAAGGCAGATGCAGACCGCATTGTGGAGCTCTGCCATGGTTGCCAGATGTACTCCAAGCAAACCCATATGCCCGCCACAGCACTGCATACGATCCCTATAACTTGGCCTTTCGCAGTCTGGGGGCTAGACATGGTGGGTCCGCTGAAAACAGCACCTTCGGGATTTACGCACCTTCTGGTAGCGGTAGACAAATTCACGAAGTGGGTGGAAGCTAAGCCCATCAGAAAACTTGATGGCAAAACTGCCCTCAAATTTGTCAAGGACATTGTGGTTAGATTCGGCATCCCACATAGCATCATCACCGATAATGGCACTAATCTGTCTCAAGGAGAAGTTGAAGAATACTGCCATCACAACGGAATCCGCCTTGACCTAGCATCTGTGGCACATCCACAGTCTAATGGCCAAGTTGAGCGGACCAATGGACTAATCATGTCAGGGATCAAGCCACGCCTAGAAGCACCGCTACACAGAGCAGCTGGAGCCTGGGCAGAAGAATTGCCATCTGTGTTGTGGAGTCTACGGACCACGCCAAACAGATCAACTGGCCTTACCCCTTTCTTCTTAGTCTACGGAGCAGAGGCAATCTTGCCAAGTGATGTTCAGTACGATTCTCCAAGAGTTGATGCCTACAAGGAAGAAGATGCAGAAGCGTCCAGACAACTATCTGTGGACCTGCTGGAAGAAGAACGGGACCTAGCAGCCCAGAGATCCGCCATCTACCAGCAGAATCTCCGCCGCTATCACAGCAGGCGAGTTCGCCAACGCTCGTTCAAAGAAGGTGACCTGGTGCTACGCCTCAAACAGCAGAAGTCCCACAAGCTATCCCCGCCTTGGGAAGGACCCTTCATCATCAGCAAAGCTCTACTGAATGGTTCCTACTACCTCGTTGATATTCACGAGCTAGATAAGCGACCAAGTAAGAAGCGCAAACGAAGAGACCCTGACGATATCTACGACGAGACAGATCGTCCATGGAACATCGCACAGCTACGTCCTTTCTACACTTAGCACTTACCTAGCTATGTAATAGGCACCTCTATATGATCAATGAAATAAAGCATTTGGTTCACTCTTGATTTTTTCTGAGTCTTTTACCTCCTTTATTGTTCATTTAGATCGTATAGAACCTTTTGCGCAATTGTGCTTTGCACTTGCGTCTCTTTTAAATCCGCCATAAGCGGTCCGTGTAGCTTTTTTATGTTTTGATCTTCATTCGATGTTTTCAGTGTGGATTCCCGAGTAGTGACTTTTTGACGATCTAAGCCACCATCTGCTCAGGGTTCTGGACGGTTGCTATTAAGTATCGTCGCCCTAGCGGATTGTTCGTGCGAGGATTTCGCCATCTCACAAAAAGTCAAGCACAGAGAGCCGGATGGTGGATCGCATAATCCTACGCGTGAAATTTTTTCAAAGTGTTGTTTTTTGGGCATGGCAAAAACTGCAAGTTGCATAAAATTAGGCCTGGCAGTTTCTTCGCGCAATTAAACCACTTCATATAAAACAAACTGCAGGAGTTCAAAAAGCATTGCACTGATCCGCCACAAGCAGATCAGTTGTAGTGCACAAGCATTCACACGCAATTTAAGTTTAAATTACAGACGCACTCAGGGGCCGAATTAATGCAAAGTATTTTTCCTGCCATATCGCATGGCACATCTCAAGAAGATGGCGGAACCTTGGAGGACACCTCGTCACCGCCATCACCACCTGTAGTTGCCGCGGAGGCGGATGCCGAAGCTTGGCTTGGCGACCCTGGCAGCTCGTATGCTTCATAGTATACGTTCAACTGAGTGCCAAGGGCACACAGTTGATCGTATCCAAGCACGCTCTGCCGGATGGCGGCCTCGTCCACCGGCGCGCCGTCCTCGCCGCTCTCCGAGATACCGGAGATGAGCTGGTCCAGGTCCATCTCGGGATAGTGGGCCTTCGCCAAGGTCAACGCTGTCCTGGCACCACCCCGAGTGGAGGACAGTTTCCAGTCCGCCACCAGCCCTGGCACCAGCAGCAGCTTCTGTGTGAGCGCGATGGCGGAGAGGTTAGAAGAACCCGCTATCTGCAGGCTCCCGCACGCTTGGCGACCAGCGCCGAGAAGGCCATCAAGCTCCTTCCTCGCTGCGTCGGTGGCCATGCGCAAGCCCTCAGCGGTGTCCATCTCGCCCTGCCCCAAAGCGACTGCATAGCGGAAAAAGAAGATGCATCATGCACGGCATAGCAGAAATTGAACAACTTTACGTTATAAGAAGAAATGGTACCTAGCAAGTTGTCCTGGAAGTGATGGAGGAGCTCGTTAAAGCCTTCACGCCGCTTCTCAAAATCAGCGGCGGCTTTGCGGAGGTCCGCTATCTCCTTGTCCTTCTTCTTGCCCTGGTTCTCCTGGTCCTTCAGCTGCCTCTCGAGGGTGGCGTTTTCAGCCAACGATTTCCGGAGCTGTTCATTCAGCCCATCCATCGCAATGGCATGGCCCTTCTGCATCCCCTCAAGTGTGGACTTGAGCTTGGCAGCATCTGCATGGCGGAATTTCGTCAGCTCAGCATTGATTGAATAAGCATAAAGGAAAACAAACTTGTTAAGGTAAATTACCGCTATTCTCAAGCTGCTGCTGCAAGTCCGCCACAAGAGCGCTTTTTGCTGCCAGCTCCTTCTCCTGCGAGTTGACAACCTGGACCAGGTCTTCCACCACCTTCTTGTAATTCTGGCAAAACAAAAGTGAAGTGTTAGCTACTCTTAGAGCTTCATGCCGGATACATATCCGCCATAACGCTCGGGGGCTACTCACGATGATTTTTTAGTCACTCTTAGAGCATCATGATGGATGGAATCCGCCATAATACTCGGGGGCTACTTATGCTGATTTTTTGTCTTCCTAAGAGCTTTATGCCGGATAGTTATCCGCCATACCGCTCGGGGGCTACTCAGTATGAAAATTAAAAAGTTCTCTATAGAGCACTGTGTGAACTACCAGCGCTCGAGGGCTAAGCTATTCCAAAACTTACAGAAGTCACTCTTGAAGCCCCATAGCGGATCGAAATTTGCAAATCCGCCATGGAGTTCGGGGGCTACTGGGAGTACATACCTCTTTAACAAGACTGGTTCTCTGAACAAACGCTGTCATAGCAGATGACACATTGTTACTGGCCTCCTCTTGTAAATTATCAAGGCGGAAAAGAGCCTCTGATTTCTTCTTCCATTTCGAGGCCTCCCCAGCTCCTCCGTCCATCTGGACTGCTTTTCCGCTAAAACTTACTTTCTTGGCACCTTTAGCAGGGCGGTCTAATGGTTCAGCAGTCTTCTCTGGAACATCCGCCACCTTGCCAGTATGCTGAGAGGAAGTGGAAGGCCCAGTTGGGCGAGCAGGAGCATCTGGTATAGGTGGAATGGCAGCAGGAGACGGCTTGGTCCTTGGAGGTTTCTGGCCAGAAACCTTTCTTCTTCTGTGCGCAAAAGAGACAGATTAGAGTAGTCAAGTTATACATGGTATGAAGGCAAGCTATGATTATCCTTACTTCCACTCCGGCAGATTTATAGTGGCGGAATGTTCGGGCACGGTGTCCAGATGGCCGCGAAGAGCAGGGGACGAATGGCGCGAGATGACTCTCTTGCCTAGCCCGCGAACGCGCCCGCCAGCACCGCGAACGCCACGAGGAACCGCCGTGATAGGCTCATCCGCCACTACCTCTTCCTCCGCCACCTTCTGTCTTTTGGGAGACGAGGATGTCTCGTCCTCATCGTCAGTAAGATCCTTCGTCCGAGGATAGCGGACGAGACCGCTCAGCTCAGATGGCGGGAGGGAACACTAGTGGAAAAAGGCTTATAGATAGATGTTTTATTAGTGGAGCATATTATTTAATATGCGCCACTAGTATTTACTAGTGGCGCATTTGCAAATATGCTCCACTAATAATTTTCTTACTAATGGCGCATATTGTTTAAAATGCGCCACGCATAACTGGCGGGACCCACCAAAAAGGTCGTCGACAAAATATCCTGTCTTATGCGTGGCGCATTTGCCATATGCGCCACGCATATTTGACCTATTAGTGGCGCATATTGCAATATGCGCCACTAATAGGTCAAATATGCGTGGCGCATATGGCAAATGCGCCACGCATAACTGGGGGAATTTTTTTCACCCACCACCCACCCCCCCCCCCGTGGGTCGCCTTTTTAGTCTTTTAAAAAATAAAGGAAAATGTTAAAAGGTTTGAAAAAAATTCAAAAAATCAGATTTAGTTATGTTATGTGATCTAGTAAGTAATAAAAATAATAAAAATAAATTTTGATATTTTTTACAAAAAAACTTTATGTCTCGGTAAAACGGCCATAACTTTTGCATACGAAGTCAGATTAAAAAGTTTTTTATATGAAAAAGTATCAGAACGAAAAGGGAAAATAGACTTTTTCGCACTTTTGCATACGAATTCAACAACCTATGGTCGTTTCGACAAATTTTAGAATCTCAAAATTCAAAAGGGAAAATAGACCTTTTCGCACTTTTATATTTTCAAATTTTTATTTTTATTTTTATTTTTATATCATAATTTCTATTGGATTAATCTTTTAGATTAGTTATATACACACATATAGCACACATGCAGATATACACACATATACACACATATATATGCACACATACACACACATATACACAGATAAACACATATATATGCACACATACACACACATATACGCACATATACACGGACGTACATACATATATACACGGACGTACATATACGCACATATATACGGACGTACATACACATATACACACATATATGCACCTATACGCACATATACATGGACATACATACACATATACACACATATATGCACATATACGCACACATATACGCATATATATTCACATATATGCACATATACGCATATATACATGGATGTACATACACATATACGCACATGTACGCACACATATACGCACATATACGCGGACATACATACACATATACATACACATATACACACATATACATAATACATATATATATATACAAACATATAACACAAATACACACACATATATGCACATACACATATATATACACAAGCACACATAGGCCTTAAGAGGATTGATATGATAGTAATATTAATAAGAATTTGGATAGGTTAGGGACAGCTCATGCAAATAGAATGGAGAAGTTAAGCGTGCTCAGCCCGGAGTAGTCTAAGGATGGGTGACCTACCGGGAAGTCAAGAAATTCGGTGTGATTTGAAAATGTTCCTCATGTGATAAAATCCTCAAAAAATTAAAATACAATAGTTTTTTCACATTATTTCAATTTTTATGATTTTCAAAAAAAATTGGTTTTTTCGGTTTTTAATTTTTTTTTTGAATTTTTTGAATTTTCAAAGGCTACTAGTGGCGCATATAGCAATATGCGCCACGCATAGGCAAATTATGCGTGGCGCATATGGCAAATGCGCCACCAATAAACTGTTACTAGTGGCGTGGCATTGGTGGCGCATTCCATATGCGCCACGCATAAGAAAAATAGTGCGCCACCTATAGCCCTTTTTCCACTAGTGGAAGAAAGCTGCGGAGAAATGCGAAGTTATTCAAGTAAAATTAGTTGTTATGGCGGAATAAGGAGAAAACACTCACCTTTGGACAACTGCCGTTCTCATACATTGGGATCTTCAGCTTCAGAGGCTCGTCCTGCCCCACCTTAATGATATTGCGGATCCGAAGTTCGATCTCTTCAGCAGATAGTTCCTCCTTGGAATAGCGCTGGGGATCATCAACTCCGCTATATTCACACATTAGGGTTGGGCGGTATTGAAGAGGCTGAATCCGCCGTGAGACCCAGCAATGGATG
The DNA here is from genome assembly GCA_007115705.1 of Dactylis glomerata. Taxonomy (NCBI): domain Eukaryota; kingdom Viridiplantae; phylum Streptophyta; class Magnoliopsida; order Poales; family Poaceae; genus Dactylis; species Dactylis glomerata. Next base: position 1,384,039 of record QXEO01000555.1, read on the forward strand.
GTATCAGCACCTGTCAGTCCAGAGAAGATAAGTTTCGAAATCCGCCGTGAGCATAATTGGCATTCATCATCCATTGTAAAATCGTCCATGACGCCCCAGCTATCTTGCTCCTCGGTAGGGCCATCAGCAAAAGACCGCAGGCCAAACTTCCTTTCAGGAGGGGCCTGGTCAGCCAAATAGAAGAAGGATCCCCACCATCCCTTTGCAGAGTCATGAGGGACAATGTAAGGGTAAGATTTCCCTTTCCGAGGAACAAAGGAGATTGATCCGCAATTGCGGGGATCCCCGTTCGCGTCCCGGTTATGGCGGATATTAAAATATAGGCGGAATAGATCGCCGCGTGGGCTGATGCCCAGGTACCCCTCGCATAGCACGACGAATCCCGCTAGAGCAGTGAAGCTATTTGGAGCAATGTGGTGTAGCTGTAACCTGTAGTGCCGAAGAACGCCTTTCAGGAAGTAGGATGGCGGAAGACTGAGGCCACGATCAATGTGAGACTTCAGTATGACGACCTCCTTTTCTGAAGGAGCTGGCATTGTTGCACCAGGCTCGACCCGCCATCTGGAAATCTCCTTTGCGGCTATGCGGCCTTCTTGTTCCAAGGAGGAAAGAATTTCCTCGCTCATGTTGCAAGGGTCCCAATCTCCTCCCGAAGTTTCAGGCATGGCGGACTCGGTATCAGAGGACCGCGCAGAACCTTCGGCAGCTTCGGACTTGGAGGCTTGGCGAGGTGATTCAGGCTCCATGGCGGCTAAAGGCGTGGCGGTAATGACTTCGAGGATTTCGAGCGAAGACGAGGAAGACGATGCCAGCTTGTGGCGGAAAATGCTACCGGCGACGAGGTTTTCCGCGGCAGCTCGTCGGAGATCACGAAGCTCTCGTGGCGGCGCTAAGGAGAGAGAATGCGATGGGGGCGAATGAGGGGTGACCGGCCGGGGGTGAGAGGCCGGGGTATATATAGACCCCGGACCTCGAGATTCGTGCCCGCCATCACCACCGTTCATCCTGATCGCAGAAACCCTAATCTGGCGACACGTGTCCAGGGGTAAAAAAGTAACTTGGTAAAAGCAGTGCGTGCACTGTAAAGTCTTGCCCTAGAAGGAACTGTGTGCCGAGATTTACGGCGGATTTTAACGGTATGATCCAACGGATCCCGAAAATCTCGCTAAGATAACTATGTCGCTTGATCCGTTATTTACGGCGGATTGATAGATAAAAGGAGCATCAAGATAACCGCCATCCCGGTGCAAAAGAGCTATGACGGAAGTAACTCACCAAGAACATGCATGGCGGGTGTAGATGGCAATCTTGAAGTTCCCTGGGGGCTACTGTTGGGGATATACCAAATAGGTATACCAGCGACGTAGTCCTAAATCAGCAAGCCAGGGTGGCCCATCAGGGGTGGTATGGCGGATTCGCTATACCGGGCGGCCCAGTTGCTGAAGTTGCCACGGCGGTACTGGACGCAGGCGCTTATGGCGGATCCGGAGACAGGCCCATGGCGGATTGCTGATGACAGGCCCATGGCGGGTTCGGAGACGGCCCATGGCGGGTTGCCTTGTAGCATACGCAGAGGACTTAGTCTAGGACTCCAAGTTGTATCCGCTCCGGTACCAACGTGTAGCCCACGCCAGGCGCCTTTATAAGCTCGGTGTGGAGCAGCCCTTGAGGCAAGATTAGAGTCATACGGCCAATCGCATAGCGAAACAGCCAACCTCATCATTGTAATCGAGCACTTGTTGCCATATAGTGAATTATAGCAGCACATAGGATCTCGCCACCGTCGCGGGATCTAAAGCTGGGTAAACTCGTGCTACCACCGTCCTGGATCGCTCCTCCGTGTTCACCCCCTTCCACAAACCGCCATGCCCCTACCTCTATGGCAGATCTGTTGACGAAACCACGACAGATTGTATTTCTTTTGTTTTCGAAGACCTCTTTTGTTTTGAAGTAACCGACAATATATTAGGCTAGCAAGCCGCCTCATTAAAAACCTTCCAGTCTCCTTAGGTACCTTGGTAAGAAAAAAAGTGCGTTTGAAACTTGCTACCGAAATCACAGAATAGTTACATTGTTTAAGAGTCTATCGAGGAGAAAGCTAGGGGGTTCATCGACCTAGTTACAACCCAGGGCATTCAAAAAACAAAATTTAGCTATCTCATGATCAACCTGATTAGCTTCTCTGGGGCAGAATTTTAATGCTAACAATACCAATAGACGAAGACATGTCGATGCAATCTGCATTAATGCCGCCGACTCATTCCACCAACGAGCTTCGCCAGTGCAAGCTTCATCGGTTTCTATAGAATCTGACTCTGCGATTAATCTGTTGATGCCCATGGAATTTGCTAGCATTAAGCCTTCCCGCATTGCCATTGCCTCTGCCATTGATTCGGATGCCACAGAAGGGATGAGACCACACTTTGCTCCCATGAAATTACCTTGGTAGTCTCTGATCACCGCTCCAAAAGAACCAGATCTTGAGTCAGCATAATAAGCGGCATCAACATTAAGATTCATGAATCTTGGTTTATGTTTAGACCATTGAACCCTTTCCTCCCTAGTCAGCGTCGAATTCTTTGCACTAGCATTCAGAAGGATGCCAAGGATAGATATTTTACACTTATATGGTGGAGGGACCTGCTCTCCTCGGACTCGTTGGCACCTCATCCACCACATATACCAGTATGAAACAACCACAACTTCTTTTAAGCCAATATCATTAACTCCAGGGAAAGCCCGATCAGTATCACGAAGAAGGTATTCTAGGACCGCATAACCTGCATGATCAATAGAAGTAGCTTCCTGCATAATATCATTGATACCCAATTCTTGCCAAATTACTTGAGCCGCACGACATGTAAAGAGACTGTGCATGATGTCCTCAGGTCCTGTTGGCAGATTGGGCATTCCGCCGATGTACCACTGTGACGATTGGCTAGGGTGCATTTTAGAGGGACAATCCCATGTAAAGCACGCCAGCAAAAGATTTTCACCTTGGGAGGAATTTTTAGCTATCAGACCGTCTTCCAGACTGGGTTAGTAGTGGACCCACCTGGTAGGGCAAGGGCTGAAGCATTGTGACCAAACTGAAATTTCCATTGAACGTGGTAGGTAGATCGTACTGTATAGCGGCCATGTTTAGAGAACTGCCAAGCTACAAAATCCTCAAAGCCATAATTGTTGATAGGTATTTCCAAAATCCTACCAACGTTGACAACACAAAAATTATCATTTAGGAGTTGGATGTCCCACTGGCCAGTTATTGGAGAGATTAGCTCTGAGACCTTTGTATATAGAACATCTCCTCTTTCAGATAGAACTTTTCTGGAAGGGCTCTGATATGTTGCAAATATATCTATAATTTTTGATGCTCCATGCTTGTTTTACACCAATTGCTTTATGTTTTGTTTACACTTCGTGGCATTTTTATGCATTTTTTGGAACTAACCTATTAACAAGATGCCATAGTGCCAGTTCCTGTTTTCTGCTGTTTTTGTGTTTCAGAAAAGTTACACAAGAAATATTCTCAGAATTGGACGAAACAAAACCCAAAGTTCCCATTTACTTGACACGAAGACGGAGTCCAAAGGAGAGACGGAGGAGGACCAGGAGGCGGCCGCGCCATAGGGTGGCGCGGGCAACCCCTTGGCTGCGCCACCAGGTGGTGTGGGCCCCTCGGCTCCCCTCTGACATCGCCCTTCCGCCTATAAATTCCCTTTGTCGCGAAAACCCTAAGGGCGAGAACACTTTTCCACGAAACATACTGCAAGCCGCCGCCGTCGTCGACCTGAGATCGGGAGGGTCCAGAAGCTCTTCCCGGCACCCTGCCGGAGAGGGGAATCATCACCGGAGGCCTTCTTCACCACCATGACAGCCTTCGGAGTGATGCGTGAGTAGTCCACCACTGGACCATGGGTCCATAGCAGTAGCTAGATGGTTGTCTTCTCCTCCATGCACCTCATGTCTAGATCTTGTGAGATGCCTATCATGATCAAGATCATGTATATGTAATTCTACATGTTGTGTTTGTTGGGATCCGATGAATATTGAGTACTATGTCAAGTTGATTGTTGATTTATCATGTCTACGTTATTTGTGATCTTGCATGCTCTTCGTTGCTAGTAGATATCTTGGCCAAGTAGATGCTAGTGATTCCAAGAGGGAGTATTTATGCTCGATAGTGGGTTCATGCCTCTAGTAATCTGGGAGAGTGACAATAACTTCTAAGGTTGTAGATGTGCTATTGTTACTAGGGAGAAAACAACAATCTTTTGTTCAAGGATAATTGTATTATTTACATTACACACTTTCCTTAAGGCGATAATCTGTTGCTTGCAACTTAATACCCAAAGGTTGTTCGGATGATATCCTGTGGGTGGATTATTAGTCATAGATGCAGTTGGATTACGGTCTATGTATTATGTTGTAATGCCCAAGTGAATCTCATAGTGATCTTCATGACATGTACATGCATTGTTATGCATTCTTTATTTTGTCAATTGCCTAACTGTAATTTGTTTACCCAGCATGTTATTTATCTTTATGGAGAGACACCTCTAGTGAACTGTGGACCCCGGTCCATTCTTTTACAATTATATTACCATCTACTGCAAGCACTATTTACTTTCCACAAGTATTACTTTAATTCACCGCAAACAAACATCTCCTTCCACACTATACGTCTAATTCTTTGTTTTCAGCAAACCGATGAGATTGACAACCTCACTGTAAGTTGGGGCAAAGTAGTTTGGTTGTGTTGTGTGCAGGCTCCACGTTGCTGCTGGCGTCGTCAATCACGCACCAAATTGTTTTCTGGCGCCTTGCCAAAGTCAGCTAGCAGCAACCTTCAGAAGTGGTTTCTTTCTCCTACTGGTCGATTAAACCTTAGTTTCATACTGAGGGAAAACTTACTGATGTGCTCATCATACATTCCTCTTGGGGTTTCCCAACTGGTCCTGTGAGACATCAAGGTTGTTTTTTGGCGCCGTTGCCGGGGAGAAAGAGGATTTCTGCAAGGGGAGTCTCTCACTTCCAATCTTTTCACATTGTTATTGTTTTGCTTAGTTTCTTTACTTTATTTTGTTTGCTTCTTGTTTATTAAAACACACAAAAATTAGTTCCTTTTATAGTTGGTACTTTGTTACTTTATTTTTAGTTCATTATGTTGACCCCTGAGTACGTTCTGAAAGACCCGTCAGTTGGTAGTGGTTCTATCATTGGGAAAGATAACATTGAGGAATTCTTTAATCATGTTAGTAAGCACAAAGATATTGAGGATAGATCCTTAGCAGAACTTGCTCCTAATTATGAAACTGCTGCTGCCTACTTAGTTCACATGTTGGGGGCTAGGTTTGTTAACCTTAACCCCATAATACAACAAATGTTTCTTAAACTTTATGATGTTGAAGACCCTGAAAAGAGAGATTTTATTTTGGAAACTTTGCGTAAAGAATTTAGAGACATTGTTATAGAAGATAGGAAAGTCTTTGATCGTTTTAATATGCTTGGCTCATGTGTAGATGTTATTGGTACTGTTGACAAAACCAAACCCAAAAAGGGGGAGGAAATCAAAATACCAATACCTTTTAAACTCTTAGGAATGCATGAAGCTTTGGAAAAGAATTTTGATTGGATTGTTTCTGAAAACCCATTTGATGAAAGTAGTGAACCCAAGAGTGTTGAGAGAGGATCTTCTAAAACTTGTATGGATAAAATATAATTCCATGTTGAAAAGACTTCTGGTGTTGATGCTTCTTCACTTGAAAATACTTGATTCTTACTTTCTGCGCCTTGGGAGATAACCCATGTTTTATTTTAGTAATTTTTCTTTTTGTTGAGTCTTGGAAGTTGTTACTTCTATAACAACCTCTCCTTATCATTTTTTATTCATTTTTGTGTCAAGAATAGCCCCGAATTGGAGGAAGGTAAGATTTGGGGAAGTTGCTGTCCCGAAACAGATTTCTACGCTTCGCTGCAAAAATTTGTGAAAAATGCCAGTACGTCATACTGATCTGCAATTTTCTGTGCACATGCCCCAGGTTATTATCCAACTTTCATTAGTTTTGCACTTTTAGATTTGAGCAACAGAAGATTTTTGAAAAAATCGATCTTTACCTGCTGTTCTATTTTGACAGATTTCTGCTACTATTTGCATTTGCCTCTTGATCTCTTCCTTTTTGAGTTCTTTTGATCATGAAATTTTGAGATAAGTTGCTACAGTAGCCAATGTTTTAACAGATGTTGTACTTGAGTTAAAACTGAACCAAAAGTGGATCTACTATCTTGCATACACTAATGTTGCTAATGAGAATTTTGTGAAGTTTTGTATGAAGGAAGTTTTCAAGTGTAGGGAAAGGAGAATGATGAGATGAGATGAGATGAAGGATGGACAAAAGCTCAAGCTTGGGGATGCCCATGTTATCCCAATAAATATCCAAGAGGTACAAGCGTCAAAGCTTGGGGATGCCCAAGGCACCCCCTTCTTCATCAACAAACATATCAGCTCATCTTTCAAGATACTATATTTTTATTGCTTCATATGCTATGTGTTGTTCTTGGAGTGTCTTTATTTTTGTTTTTAGTTTTCTTTTGTTTAGTTTTCTGCAATAAATAGTTGGATCCCAGAATATTTCTTTTGGATAAGACACACTCCGTTTTCATTGCCTAGAACACTCTAGTTTTCACTCTTATTGTTCTGTGATACGTCTCAAACGTATCTATAATTTTTGATACTCCATGATTGTTTTTACACCATTTGCTTAGTGTTTCGTTACACTTCGTGGCGTTTTTATGCATTTTCTAGAACTAACCTATTAACAAGATGCCACAGTGCCAGTTCCCTGTTTTCTGCTGTTTTTGTGTTTCAGAAAAGTTACACAGAAAATATTCTTGAAATTGGACGAAACAAAAGCCGAACGTCCAGATATTAAATGAAGCTTCCAGAACACCGAAGAGGAGACAGAACCGAGCCAGAGGGTGGCCTCACCACCAGGGGGCCCGGCCCAGGGCCTGGCCGCACCACCCTATGGTGAGCCCCACCTGGTCCACCTCTGACGCTGCCCCTTCGCCTATAAAGACCTCCCTAACGGGAAAAATCTAAAAACCCAATCAATTTTCCAGAACACATCGCGATCCGCCGCCGTCATCGACCCGAGATCGGGAGGGTCCAGAAGCTCTTCCCGGCACCCTGCTAGAGAGGGGAATCGCCACCGGAGGTCTTCTTCATCACCATGCTTTCCTCCGGCGCGATGAGTGAGTAGTCTACCTTGGACTATGGGTCCATAGCAGTAGCTAGATGGTTGTCTTCTCCACCATGTGCTTCATGTTTAGATCTCGTGAGCTACCTTACATGATCGAGATCACCGTTATGTAATTCTACATGTTGTGTTTGTTGGGATCCGGTGAATATTGGTGTTATGTTGAGTTGATGTGCTGAATCATATATCTTATGTTATCTCTATGTTGTTTATGATCTTGCATGCTCTCCGTTGTTAGTAGCTATCTTGGCCAAGTAGATACTAGTGACTCCAAGATGGGGTATTTATGCTCGATAGTTGGGTTTATGCCTCTATTTAATCTGGGGGAGTGATAGAAACCTCTAAGGTTGTAGATGTGTTGTTGCCACTAGGGAGAAAACAATATTCTTATGTCCAAGGGCATATGCTTTGTTTACATTACACACTTTGCTTAATGCAGTTATCTGTTGTTCGCAACTTAATACTCATGGGGTCCTCAGATGATTCCCCGCGAGTGGATTATTAGTCATAGATGCAGTTGTATGGCGGTCTATGTATTTTGTTGTAATGCCCAGAGTAAATCTCATAGTGATGACATATGCATGTTATCTTTATTCTATCAATTACCCAACTGTAATTTGTTTACCCAGCATGTGCTATTTATCTTATGGAGAGACATGATACGTCTCCAACGTATCTATAATTTTTGATGCTCCATGCTTGTTTTTACACCATTTGCCTAATGTTTCGTTACACTTCGTGGCACTTTTATGCATTTTCCGGAACTAACCTATTAACGAGTTGCCACAGTGCCAGTTCCCTGTTTTCTGCTGTTTTTGTGTTTCAGAAGTGATACACAGGAAATATTCTCGGAATTGGACGAAACAAGTTCCTGAAGTCTTATTTTACCCGGAAGCTTCCAGAGATCCGAAGAGGAGTAGGAGGGGGGCCACCAGGGCCCCACACGCAGGGCTGGCACGGCCAGGGTCTGGGCCGCGCCTGTCAAGCCACTCGTAAAAGTTTTAAATCGGCTATTCACCCCCCTCTAGGCGATATCCATGTCCTTTCAGGATGTGTATGTTAGATGGACAAATCTGGTAGTAGCATGTGGATATAACAAAATTGTGTGCTACTAAGGTATATTTACCTTTATATTGATTACCTCACTAAGTAGAAATGATTATGATTTTTTCATCTAGTGATAATTAGATAACCTTATTTGCTCAAGTTAGTATATTATTGTTTAACATCATGTCAGAGTTATAAGGCAATATTATGTTTTTTTACTTAATCTTAATTTGTGGAATTTTCTCTTACTAAGGAAGTATTAGTGAGGTGTTCAGTGTCATCTCTATGTAGGATGTGATGCTCATATGAATGCACATCAATCACTACATGAAGTTTCCATTGCTTGTAACATTTATGAAATAGAAAACCCATGATCCCGGTCCAGTTTTCCACATGAGAAACACATTTTTACATTACTTTTCATGCTATTTTATTTTAAGTTATATTTAAATCCCAAAATACAAAAATATGTTGCTGTAATTTTTGTTTGATTTGCATTAGCTTGTACTCTGAAACTTACACGCCGTGTGTGCCTGACAAACACCTTCATGGAATTGGGGACACAAAGTTATTGCATGGATGTTGTAGGCTTGTTTGAAGATGATAAGTATAAGGTTCTAGTTCCCCAATAGAGTTTGATATAGACCCTCGAGTCACCCTTGCGGGAAAAATTACCCTTGTTGCATCCTGCGCTTGGAGTCCCAAAGAATTGGTAAACACATATAGTTTGTTGCCATTAGTCGTATGCCTTGTGACAGTAACTCCATTAGTCAACCAATAACCCTATGATAAATAAATAAAATGAATAATACCCATATCATAGGCTAAGACTCAAAGAAGGAAACGCCGTATGTGCGTTGATGGTGACGAGTCCAACTATAGGTCGATCTCGGGATTTTTTTAATCTCCAAAGCAGAGTTTTGATCCTAACATGATGCATGCATGCATCAGCATAGACCTAATCTAACAAGTAGTAGCTCAAATTATGGGTATCCAGCTTTTGGTATCTTGCACATGCACATATTTTTGGCTGCTCATGTATTTTGTCTCCACTAGCAAACTGTTTTAGATACCCCAAATTGTAGATATGTTGTTGGATATGTTCTTATAGAAACTTTGTTCCCTGTTTATAGCTTCTCCGTTAGGAGGAGTAGTAACATGAATAACTAGAATGCGCCGGTTCTACTGCCAAGGGCACATTAGTTGTAAATTAGTTCTTAACAAAAATATGATAGAGAATACATGTTTCAACTATTCAGTTTGTTGCATGATCAATCTCTTCATCCATTTGTTTCATATATTTATTTATATTTGATATGTAATATTTTTGTGTTTATCAAATATACTCTCTTTGCGACATTAATGGTATGCAGGTGTAGGAACACATTCCTAGTGCTCGCATTTTCTACTATTTATACCAAATATTTTTTGTTATCAGTGGGATATAAGCTTTCCTAGTGCACACATTATCTTTACTCCCTCTGACGAGGTTTATCCCCGGCAATGCCCATGTTTCGGGGCTTTCGATTCATGGAGAGCATGTGGGCGCTTGGCGGATTCGACGGCTTCAGACAGAAACAGGGGGTGCACACGAATTTACCAGCCGGGGTCGAATTTCTTCGGACGCCGGGGTCTCTAGGGGGGCGCCCTTGGTGGCTTTATAGATGCAGCCAGTTAGGGTTTACAAGTATTTTTTGCCTTCTACTCCAAGTCGAAGTGCTGGGCTTTGCGGGCTTCGGGTACCCTTCGAGCGGGCTTCTTCCTTGGCAGGAACCAGGTAGGCAAATATCGAGGACCGAGGGGTCATACCCTCGTCACCCTCCGACCCATATTACTTGTTGCTACTTTAGTACAAAGTTGTGCTGAATCAGCGGCAAGTAATATGGGTTGGAGGGAGTATTTTATTTTCATCCTTAACCTCTCTCTTTGAATCTCCACATATTCTTTACACTTTTCAGTCTCTTGCCATCACCTTTGTTGACCTGAGAGGAAAGCGAGCAAGGCCTTAGGTCCTTTTGTACATATGTTATGGTCTTCCCACCAACATAACGATTCTCCTCCTTGGGCATTCGTTGACGTCTAAGGACTTCAGATCTAGCTATGGTTGGGCTTCCTCTATTTCAACATGTGTGCATAGCACGACAATGTATTATATCCTTCCTTTCCGGTATAGATTTGACTGCTTACTCTTGTGATCCTTCTATTTTGGCAATAGACCGCAACAATGATGATGTCGTTCAATGAGGTAATCCATGCAACATCATTTTTTATATTTTTCTTAATATTATCCGATGCATCATATTTTGTATGAAGAGTAATCGACGCAACATCATATTGGTTGATTGTTTTCTTGGTTGCCTAAGTGCTTGAGTAGATCAGTTTGAGGTACCCACATGGTTTTGTTTCTTTTCATGTTGTTGCTTCTTTGTGTCATTTATTTGTCTCCTCTTGTTGGCACAATAATAAAATCTGAGGCTGTAGTAGGGCAACCATCGAAATCCTTTTGGTTCCCTTTCACAAAAAGGGCCACTATGTGGGTCGTGGATTGCGTGGCAGCTTGATGAGATCTTGGTCATTGTTACAACTCCTATGGGGCCTTTGCCTATATTAGGGCTTCTATTCCTCCAATATTGCTTTATAATCCCATCCTTTTTGGCACAAAAGTAAGCTTCCTTCTCCAATGGTGCAAGCAAATCATGCGTCTTTGTGCCATCGGTTTGACTTACCTCCTTATATCAAATATGTGGATTTTAGGAAAGTTTCTCATTCGGATGCTCAATTGCCCGATGTCCTTTACCTACGGTTTTATGGTCTCCCTAGTCGGGGTGGTTTTTGCTATCTAAGAGCTTTCGAACCGAGCATGGCCGCATGAGGCACGATTTTTTCTTCCATATATGGTTCCTTTCTCAATTAAACCTCCTACTCTGGCACTCGACTATGACAATGATGGCGTTCCCCGTAGGTGTCAGATCTAAGCAAATATATTGTTTTTTGTGTTTCTGTTTTGTTCTATTTCTTCTAAACAATATCCCTCGTATCCAAAGGTTTATAAGTGGCTGCTATATAGTGAATGCCTTTCATTTCAGTTAATTATATCTACATGCCAAGCACAAAACGATGAGTTGGAGGCACTTCTCTTTCTTGTCCGGGCGTAGCTTATTTTGTATCATCAATATTTTTCATGTCTTCGTTGAAACCAATACTAATCTTTGGCGATTCTTCATTTTTGTTGCCATCAATTTTTTCCAGGTCCCTTCACAAGAGGCCCACATGTGGTTCATGTATCTCATAGTTACGCAGTGAGATCTTGGTTATCAATACATCTCATCTATTGCCTTTGGCCTATCCATAGACTTTCGTCCCTCCATAGCTTAAGTTGCTAATACCCTTTGGCACGGAAAGAGTCTTCTTCATCAAGTGGTGAAAGGTCATACACGTTAATCTTGGTGCCATCGGTTCAACTTATCTGCTAGTACCAAATCTTTGAATTTTAGGAAGGTCGTTTCTTGTACTGGTGCTCAACCTCTTCATAGATGGCGGCTAGTGACCACGTTTAGTCGATCGCATCGAGCACCGCATTAGTCGTTAGAGGAACACGTGATCGAAGGACACATGTTTTTGACAATGTGGCAACTCAGTGCATGGTACATCTCGCAACATCGAGTTTATGTTTTACGCACTTGTGTGCCCTAAGCACCGTTAAAAATTATTATTATGTTCTTAACCTTCTTTATTATATTACCTAGCCTTTAGTTGCTTGTATCTATTCGCGGGGCCATCGTGAGCTACATATGTCAAGGTATTTAAAAAACAATAAAATTAGAATATATGTGGGCTATTTGAAAAGGGAAAATGGGCGAAATCATCAGGAAAGTAAAGAGTGAACATCAAGTTTTATTTCCTGGACGGGTGGGCGACGATCCACCCACAGCTCACACATCATAGCAAACAAATCCCAGCCCTGTCTGAAATTCATCTGAGAAATCCAGCATCGGCCACCGGGCAACCACGTTGCAGTAACCTGCCGTTGGCTGTGAACGGGAAGTCACCTTTAGCAAAGAAACGAGCAGATGCATTGGTGCACATTCTCCGGCGTGCAGTCGCCGATGACGGCCTTGATGCCCTTGTACTTCCACATGAACTGCTCCACGCACAGCCCGCCGCAGCGGTTCCGCTCGCAGATGCCGTCGTGCGGGACGGGGATGGAGATAGCGCCGTCGCACGGGGACCAGAGGACGTGCTCGGATGGCACGGCGGCGGTGGAGGGGGAGGACTCTTCCAGCACCGCCGCCGCTCCGCGATTCGTACGAGAGACTGCGTGAGGCACTGATGCATCGTGCAAAACAAAGCGAAAACAAGCATGTATTGTCAGTCAACCATTACGTACGTATTGTGTTGGAGAGGGACAGGATGAGAGGCCAACCTAGACAGAGGGCGAGGAGAGCGAAGAGTGCGAGAGACAATTCTCTGGCCGCCATGCCACACGTACCGCTGTTCCTGTGATCAAAAAGAACGATTCTTCGATCCGTGGTATCTAGATTAGTTCTCCTATACGTTTGGATGCGATTTGAGAGTGCATCTCTATTGCTTTAAATATGAGCGACCGGTTGACGGAGGCTCATACACTAAGCTAACAATGGTAAGTGTTTAACTTTTTTTGCGGGGGATGGTAAGTGGTTAAGTGCCGTATCATTTTCGTACCCACATTATATGCGATCATGGTAAATATTTGGGATGGTGGAAGGTAGGATTTGAATAGGATTATTAGTCGATTACAGCTCCGCGTGATGATGCATGGAATTTGATTTTTTTTATACCTTGCCATTTTTATGCATAAGCGAGAGACCGTCTTGGTATATATTAACTTTCTGATATCGCGGATTATTATTCCATAAATCTAGGTGTTCTCATGCTTAATTAGGAGCCGCACTTATTGAGGTGCGATTTTGTGATATATGGTTTACCTACTCCCAGTCACAAAAAACAAAATCGAACTGATATTTTAGGGTCAATTTGACAGATCACATATACATGTCTTATCGACCAATAAAGCTATCCTAGTGTATATAGCATTTTTAGGGGTGCGTCAATTTGGAGGACGGGCTCCATGAAACCCTTCTCTGAATTATTTGAAATCGGCATTTATAGTTTTAGAAAAGTAGGAAAAACTATAGATAATGATGTCTTCTACCTATGTGTAGAAAACCATTTCGAAATATTCTGTATTTTGGACTATGCAAAAATGACAAATTTCTACGATTATTTCGAAATGATTTTCCACGCCGGCCCTGTGTGAGGGCACCCTGGCCCACTCCAGGTCTCGCCCCTTCGCGTACTTCATCGTCCCCGAAAACCTAAGTCAAGGGGGGGCTCAGAGATAGACACCGCCGCCTCTGCGGGGCGAACAACACCAGAGAGAGAAAAGCTCTCCGGCAGAGAGAAATCTGCCGGGGAAATTCCTCCCCGGAGAGGGGAGATCGTCGCCATCGTCATCACCATCGCACCGGACTTCATCGGGATCATCATCATCATCATCTCCATCACCATCACCAGCACCTTCATCTCCACCATCACCTCGCCATCCCGCTGTAACATCTTGAGTTGAATCTTGTCAAATTCTTAGGGGAAACTTTCCCGGTGTTGATTACTCTTGTGGTTGATGCTATTGAGTGGAACCGTTGAATTAAGGTTTATGTTCAGATTGTTATTTACCATTATTTCACCTCTGATCATGATCCATATGATGTCTTGTGAGTAGTTCGTTTAGTTCTTGAGGACATGGGAGAAGTCAAGTCGTTAGTAGTGGAATTATGTTGAGTAATATTTAATGGTTTGATATTTATTTGTTGTGGTGCTATTTCACTAGTGGTGTCATGGGAACGTCGACTACATGATACTTCACCATTTATGGGCCTAGTGAGATGCATTGTGTATTTGGCTACCAATTGTGGGGTTGCTAGAGTGACAGAAACCTAAACCTCCGTTGGGAAATCATTGCACCAGGGAGCGTAGGATCTTAGAGTTTAAGGCTGTGGTTAAATTTATCTTAATTACTTTCTTGTATTTGCGGATGCTTGCAAGGGGTATAATCACAAGTGTGTATTTATCCTAGTAAGGGTAGTGCGCTAGCACAGGTTCACCCCCATAACACTTATCAAACCAGTAAATATTATCTAGCAGAATGAAGCGAAAGCACTTGACAGAAACTCCCGTGTGTCCTCGAGAACGTTTGGTCATCATAAGTTATACAACTGGCTTGTCCTTTGCTGAAGAAAGGATTGGGCCACTTGCTGCAATTATTATTACTGTCTTTTATTTACTCGCACTTTATTTATTTGTATTACCAAATACCCCTGAAAACCCATTTGCTAGTATTTACAGTGAAACCTTGATCAAAACCACTTGTGAACACCTTCTGCTCCTCGTTGGGTTCGACACTCTTATTTATCGAAAGTACTACGATATACCCCTATACTTGTGGGTCATCAAGACTATTTTCTGGCGCCATTGCCGGGGAGTGAAGCGCTATTGAAGAGTGGAATTGGTAAAGGTAACCGTCGCTGTGAGTATTGTTTTTATTTTTGTCTTTTACTTTTATTTTATTTTGCCATGGATAATTCTCCATTTGGTTTCCTATTTGGGAACAATTCTACCACTGCTGCACATGTTGATGAACCGCCACCACCACCTGCTCAAGTTGATCCTTTTAAAATACCTACGAAAATTGTTGAGCGTGTTATGGATAACTGCTATTCAGGAGATGGAACTGTCCATCCGGGTGATCACTTACTTTTTATACATGAATTATGCGAGTTGTTCAAGTGTGCAGGTATTTCACAAAGCCAGGTCAAGAGGAAGCTATTCTCTTTATCATTAAAAGGCAGAGCTGAGGAGTGGTATCGGCTGCTCAAAGATGGTCCATCTATTGTATGGGAGGAGATTGTACCTCTCTTTTATTCCAAGTTTTATCCTCCAAGTGAAATTCATAAAGATCGTAATCGGATATATAACTTTTGGCCTCATGATGGAGAGAGTATTGCCCAAGCGTGGGGGAGATTGAAGTTACTAATACTCAAATGCCCCATTCATGAGCTCCCCAATAATATTATTATTGATAATTTTTATGCGCGGCTTACTCTTCCTGATAAGGATTATTTGGATGCTTCTTGCTTTGGATCATTTACTCATATGAAGGAAGATGCTAAGTGGAATCTCCTTGACCGTCTCCAAGAAAATGCTGAAGGATGGGAAAACGACAAAGGTAGGAAGTCAGGTATAAATTATGATTATGAATGCATTAAAACTTTTATGGAAACCGATGACTTTCATAGTGTTAGCATTGCTTATGGTCTTGATTCTCAAATACTTGCTAATTGTCTTAAGGCTTTTGCCTCTTATCTTGATGTTCCAAAGAAAGATTGGAACAAATATCATGCGCCTTATAAAGATTCTATTAGTCATATTCCTGCTGCAGCTACTGAAGTTTGTACTATTGATAGCATTGTGCCTGAACCTTATTTTGAGAAGACACCTTTCCCTGCTAAGGTAAAAAAAGTATTCTACTTTGGTAAGTGTGTCTAATAAAAGCACTAAGAAAGCTGTAGAGCCTGATGAGCAAATTACTATTAAGTCTCCTGTAGCTATATTGAAGGACCTTGTTACTAAAGATGTAGGGGGTGAATATATTCTTTTTTGTGAAGGTGCTTCTAACATTATCTCTCATCCTAAAAGGCATAGGAAAACAAGTGTTCATGTTATTTCTGTCAGGATTGGAGATCATTGTTATTATGGTTTATGTGATATTGGTGCTAGTGCAAGTGCCATTCCTTTAGAGCTTTACAAAGAAATTATGCACGAGATTGGTGCTTGTGAACTTGAAGATATTGATGTGGTTGTTCAGCTTGCTAACAGAGAGACTGTTTGGCCTCTTGGTATTGTTCGAGATGTGGAAGTCCTATGTGGTAAGACTAAATACCCCACTGATTTTCTAGTACTTGGTAAGGAGGCTAGTAAAACTTGTCCTATTATTTTTGGTAGACCCTTTTTGAATACTTGTGGCGCCGTGATAGATTGTAAGAAGGAGAATTTTTTACTAAGTTTAATAGAGAGTCTTGTGAGTTTAATTTTTCCAAGTTTGCTAAGACTTCTTATGAAAATAACACGCCTAATGAAAATTTTCGAGTTGAACAGCTTGCTTCTATTGCTCTTGCTCCTAATAATGCTTTGCAGCAATTCATGGAAGATCATGAGACCGATGTTTTCAGTAAGGAAAGAGAAGAGATTGACGATATTCTTCTTCGTCAACCACCGTTGATCAAGCACAATTTACCTGTGGAGGATCTTGGTACCACTTTGCCACCTAAGGAAGATCCTGTTTTTGAATTAAAACCTTTACCTGATGATCTTAAATATGCTTATATAGATGATAAGAAAATATATCCTATTATTATTAGTTCTAAGCTTTCAGGAAAGGAAGAAGAAAGGTTATTGGAGATATTGAGGAAACACCGGGGAGCTATGGGATATACTCTTGATGATTTAAAAGGGATTAGTCCCACTTTATGTCAGCATGCTATTAACATGGAGAAAGACGCGAAGCCGGTTGTGGAGCATCAATGCCGCCTAATTCCCAAGATGAAGGATGTGGTAAGAAATGAGGTATTAAAGCTCCTTGATGCTGGTATTATTTATCCTATTGCTGATAGTAGATGTGTTAGTCCTGTTCATTGTGTTCCTAAGAAAGGAGGTATGACTGTTGTGCCTAATGAGAATAACGAGCTTATAACTCAAAGGGTAGTAGTTGGTTATAGGATGTGCATTGACTATAGAAAAGTTAACAAGGTTACTAAGAAAGATCATTATCCTTTACTGTTTATAGATCAGATGTTAGAAAGGTTGTCTAAGAAGTCACACTTTTGTTTTCTTGATGGTTATTCCGGTTTCTCTTAGATTGCTGTTAGAAAAGAAGATCAAGAGAAAACCACTTTTACTTGTCCTTATGGAACGTATGCTTATAGACGCATGCCTTTTGGTTTATGTAATGCTCCTGCTACTTTTTAAAGATGCATGTCTGCTATTTTTCATGGTTTTTGTGAAGAAATTTTGGAGGTTTTCATGGACGACTTCTCCGTCTATGGAACATCTTTTGATAATTGTTTGCACAATCTTGATAAACTTTTACAGAGACGTGAAGAAACTAATCTTGTTCTCAATTGGGAGAAATGCCACTTTATGGTAAATGAAGGAATTGTCCTTGGACATAAAATTTCTGAAAGAGGTATTGAAGTTGACAGAGCAAAAGTTGAGGCAATTGAGAAAATGCCCTGTCCTAGAGATGTTAAAGGTATTCGTAGTATTCTTGGTCATGCTGGTTTCTATAGGAGGTTTATTAAAGATTTCTCTAAGATTTCAAAGCCTCTTACTAATGTTCTTCAAAAAGATGTACCAATTGTCTTTGATGATGATTGTAAGGAAGCTTTTGAAACTCTTAAGAAGGCTTTAACTATTGCTCCTATTGTTCAACCACCTGATTGGAGTTTACCCTTCAAAATTATGTGTGATGCTAGTGATTTTGCTGTTGGTGCTGTTCTTGGACAACGCATAGATAATAAGTTAAATATTATTCATTATGCTAGTAAGACTCTTGATGCTGCTCAGAAGAATTATGCTACTACTGAGAAAGAGTTTCTTGCCATTGTTTTTGCATGTGATAAGTTTAGATCTTACATTGTTGATTCTAAAGTTACTATTCATACTGATCACGCTGCTATTAGATATCTTATGACTAAGAAGGATGCTAAGCCTAGGCTTATTAGATGGGTGTTACTTTTACAAGAGTTTGATTTGCATATCGTAGATAGGAAAGGTGCTGAAAATCCTGTGGCTGATGATTGCTAGTTTGTTGGTAAACCCCAAGAGAAGGTTTTGATGAATATAGCAGCAAGTTTTCCCTCAGTTAAGAAACCAAGGTATGTCGATCAGGAGAAGAGCCGACAATACGACTGAAGGTGATGCTTGCAAGCTTCGCGACAGCTCCGGACAATTTATATATGGCGCCTCGTCCAAGCTTTGCTTTGCGAGCAGCAACGTGGAACCTGCACACAACACAACCCAGTACTTTGTTCCCAACTTGCGATGAGGTTGTCAATCTCACCGGTTTGCTTGAAACAAAGGTTATGAGTGTATCGAGTGGAAAGTGATAATAGTATGTGAGTAAAGTAAACAGTGCGAGTAAAGTAAACAGGTGATAGCAATATGATGAAAATAGGACCGGGGTCCACAGTTCACTAGTGGTGTCTCTCCATAAGATAAATAACACATGCTGGGTAAACAAATTACAGTTGGGCAATTGATAGAATAAAGATAAACGTGATATGTCAAGAAGATCACTATGCGATTTACTCTGGGCATTACAACAAAATACATAGACCGCCATCCAACTGCATCTATGACTAATAATCCACTCCCGGGGATATCATCCGAACACCCCATGAGTATTAAGTTGCGAACAACAGATAATTGCTTTAAGCAAAGTGTGTAATGTAAATAAAGCATATGCCCTCGAGCATATGAATGTTGTTTTCTCCCTAGTAGCAACAGCACATCTACAACCTTAGAGGTTTCTGTCACTCCCCCAGATTAAATAGAGGCATGAACCCACTATCGAGCATAAATACCCCCTCTTGGAGTCACTAGCAACTACTCGGCCAAGATAGCTACTAACAATGAAGAGCATGCAAGATCATAAACAACATAGAGATAACATAAGATATATTTCAGTATAGCAACTCAATCATAACACCAATATTCATCGGATCCCAACAAAGCAAACATGTAGAATTACATAACGGTGATCTCAATCATGTAGGGCAGCTCATGAGATCTAAACATGAAGCACATGGTGGAGGAGACAACCATCTAGCTACTGCTATGGACCCATAGTCCAAGGTAGACTACTCACTCATCGCTCCGGAGGCAAGCATGGCGATGAAGAAGACCCCCGGTGGCGATTCCCCTCTCCGGCAGGGTGTCGGGAAGAGCTTCTAGACCCTCCTGATCTTTGGGTCGGCGGCGGCGGCGGATCGCGATGTGTTGTAGAAAATTGATCGGGTACTTAGGTTTTTTCCGTCGGGGGGTCTTTATAGGCGAAGGGGCATCGTCAGAGGTGGACCGAGGTACCCTCACACATAGGGGGCGCGGCTAGGGGCTGAGCCGCGCCGCCCTGGTGTGTGGTGCCCTCGTGGCCCCCCTCCAACTCCTTTCGGATCTCTGGAAGCTTCCAGGAAAAATAAGACTTCAGGAACTTGTTTCGTCCAATTCTGAGAATATTTCCTGTGTAGCACTTCTAAAACACAAAAACAGCAGAAAACAGGGAACTGGCACTGGCACTGTGGCGACTTGTTAATAGGTTAGTTATGGAAAATGCATAAAAGTGCCACGAAGTGTAACGAAACAGTAGGCAAATGGTGTAAAAACAAGCATGGAGCATCAAAAATTATAGATACGTTGGAGATGTATGAAGCATCCCCAAGCTTAACTCCTGCTCGTCCTCGAGTAGGTAAGTGATAACAAAATAATAATTTTTGAGGTGACATGCACCTACACAATCTTGATCATATATGTAAGCATTTGTGAGCTTGGATCATAAGAACTTAAAACATGGGCATGAAAGATATAATCTTGACAATAAAAACTTAGCAACCATGTTATAACATGCAAATGAACACAAACAAAAGATCATGAAAATGAAACAATGAAAGTCAAACATGTGTTCAAATCATAAGGAAAAACATACAAATGGTTTTCAGCTTGTCCTTCATAGAGAGCAAAACATAAATGCATAGGACACCTTAAAGTTTAAGAGGGCGACTAGATACAAATAATTTGAGAACAAGTGAAACCAACAATATGAATCAATCAATGAAAACTTTGGGACAATGCACATTATACTAAGAATGACAACTATGCTCTCTTAATGGCGCATAAAGATAGAAGGTGGTGACTCAACATAAAAGTAAAAGAAAGGCCCTTCGCAGAGGGAAGCAGTGTTTGCAAGTTTTATAGACCTTCAAAAATTATGTTACTTACCGGCTTTGAGCTCTCATTGCCCCCATCATAAGCATCTTGAATAGTTAAAGTTAATGCGAGAACAATTATGATGCATATGCTTGACAAATCATAAGTCAAAAACCTTGTGCCCCGTGAATACGAGTACCCAAACCTCATGCTACTTTACTTAGAGTCCCAAGCAAGGCTCTTGTCATTATAAGTATATATGTATCATCGAGAACCGCCAACAGGGTACCTCCGTGCCTGATACGTCTCCAACGTATCTATAATTTTTGATGCTCCATGCTTGTTTTTACACCATTTGCCTATTATTTCGTTACACTTCGTGGCACTTTTATGCATTTTCCGGAACTAACCTATTAACAAGTTCCCATAGTGCCAGTTCCCTGTTTTCTGCTGTTTTTTGTGTTTCAGAAGTGATACACAGGAAATATTCTCGGAATTGGACGAAACAAGTTCCTGAAGTCTTATTTTACCCGGAAGCTTCCAGAGATCCGAAGGAGAGTAGGAGGTGGGCCACCAGGGCCCCACACGCCAGGGCGGCACGGCCAGGGCCCTGGCCGCGCGAACCTGGCGTGAGGGCACCTGGCCCCTCCTCTGACATCGCCCCTTCGCCTATAAAGACCCCCCGACAGAAAAAACCTAAGGACCCGATCAATTTTCCAGAACACATCGCGATCCGCCGCCGCCGTCGACCCGAAGATCGGGAGGGTCCAGAAGCTCTTCCCGGCAACCTACCGGAGAGGGGAATCGCCACCGGAGGTCTTCTTCATCGCCATGCTTGCCTCCGGAGCGATGAGTGAGTAGTCTACCTTGGACTATGGGTCCATAGCAGTAGCTAGATGGTTTTCTCCTCCACCATGTGCTTCATGTTTAGATCTCATGAGCTGCCCTACATGATTGAGATCACCGTTATGTAATTCTACATGCTTGGTTTGTTGGGATCCGATGAATATTAGTGTTTATGATTAAGTTGCTGTACTGAATATTATCTTTTGTTATCTCTATGTTGTTTATGATCTTGCATGCTCTCCGTTGTTAGTAGCTATCTTGGCCGAGTAGTTGCTAGTGACTCCAAGAGGGGGTATTTATGCTCGATAGTGGGTTCATGCCTCTATTTAACCTGGGGGAGTGACAGAAACCTCTAAGGTTGTAGATGTGCTGTTGCTACTAGGGAGAAAACAACATTCATATGCTCAAGGGCATATGCTTTGTTTACATTACACACTTTGCTTAATGCAATTATCTGTTGTTCGCAACTTAATACTTGTGGAGTTCTCGGATTGATTCACCACAAGTGGATTATTAGTCATAGATGCAGTTGGATGGCGGTCTATGTATTTTGTTGTAATGCCCAGAGTAAATCTCATAGTGATCTTCTTGACATATCACATTTATCTTTATTCTATCAATTGCCCAACTGTAATTTGTTTACCCAGCATGTGTTATTTATCTTATGGAGAGACACCACTAGTGAACTGTGGATCCCGGTCCTATTTCCATCATATTGCTATCACCTGTTTACTTTACTCGCACTGTTTACTTTACTCGCATACTCTATTATTTTTCACTCGATATGCTCATAACCTTTGTTTCAAGCAAACCGGTGAGATTGACAACCTCATCACAAGTTGGAAACGAAGTACTTGGTTGTGTTGTGTGCAGGTTCCGCATTGCAGTTAGCAAGCAAAGCTTGGACGAGGCACCATATATAAATTGTCCTGAGCTGTCGCAAGCTAGCAAGCATCACCTTCAGTCGTTTGTCTCTCCTCTCCAAGAACGATAAACCTTGGTTTATTAACTGAGGGAAAACTAGCTGCTATACTCATCACACCTTCCTCTTGGGGTTCCCAACGGGCTGGTTATTCACCACGCACAAGGACCGTCTGCTACACGCCAGCAGCTTCTTTTCTGGCGCCGTTGCCGGGGAGGAAGTAGAAGACTTCTGCGAGGGGAGTTTTCGCATGCACATCCTTTACTTTGTTTTATTGTTTTGCTTTACTTTATTTATTTTACCTGCATCGTTTTATATCAAAAACCCAAAAAAATAGAATCCTTGGTAGTTGTTTTTACTTGTTTACTTTCGTTTTGCTAAAATGAGTAATCCTGAAGTAGAAGTTCGTAGTTTTAAGCAACAAGGGGGAGAAAGTTTGAAAGATGCTTGGTATCGTATTAACTATGCTCATCATAGGTGTACCAAAAAGCACTCTACCATGATCCTCCTTAGAAATTTTTATGTTGGTATATCTAGTTGGAATAGGTATGTTCTCGATACTCTTACAGGAGGTAATTTTCTAGGTACTCCCGCTGGAGAAGCATGCACTATAATTGAAAGTTTAGTGGGAATACCACCTATTCATGTTGCTAAAACCGAGACCACCTTGGAGGAGGTGGTAAAAAAGCTCAGCTCTTTAGAGAAAAGTTTGCCAAGTATCCTAGAAAATGCTAGCCGAGTTAGTGAACTAGTAAAAAACATTGGTAAGAGGATTACCGTTTTAGAGGCTAGCACTACTCTTGATAATCAAAATTTAAGGATTGGTAAACTAGAGGAGTCTATGGAAACTCTTAGCTTAATCTTCTCTTCTCTTAAATTTAAGAAAGAGAAAGTGTTTGTTGGAAAAGAGCAAAAATTTATGTATGTTCCCAAGGTTTCTGCGCTTAAATCTCAACATGTTCTTAAAATTGGTAAGACTCTTAGTTCTACTAAGGGTGACTTGCAGGTTGAATCATCTTCGAGAACCTTCAAAGAGCCTACTAAGGTAACTAGCACTTCACCTATTGATATCACTTGATTCGCAATTTTCTGCGCCTAGCTCAAAGGCGTTAAAGAAAAGCACTCTTGGGAGATAACCCAATGTTTTTACTTTCAGTAATTTTTCTTTTATTTGAGTCTTAGAAATCATTACTACTGTAATGACCGCTCCTTATCTTGTTTATTTTGTTTTTGTGCCAAGAGAAGCCTCTAATTTGAGTGAGGTAAAGATTTGGGGATGTTGCTGTCCTGAAACTGTTTTCGGTGCTGCACCGTAAAAAATCGTATAAATTCTCTGTATATCTTTTAGACCTGCGATTTCTTGTGCATATGCCCCAGGTTATATCTAAACTTTTGTTAGTTGAACACTTTTTGATTTGAGCAACAGAAAACCCCTCAAAAATTCGTCCTTTGTCAGCTGTTCAGTTTTGACAGATTTCTGCCAATATTTGTGTTTGCCACTTTATCGCTTTCTTTTGAGTTCTTTTGATCACGGAACTTTTAGAGAAGTTGCTACAGTAGTATTTGCTATATATGTGGTGGTTTTGAGTTGAAACCTGAAGCAAAAAGAGGTTGATTATATGTTATGCTTGCACTAATGTTGCTAATAGAATTGTGTTTAGTTTTTTATGAAGTAAGTTTTCAAGTGTAGGGATTGGAGAATGATGAGATGAGTTGAAGAATGGACAAAAGCTCAAGCTTGGGGATGCCCATGCATCACCCCAATAAATATCCAAGAAGTACAAGCGTCAAAGCTTGGGGATGCCCCCGAGGCACCCCTTCTTCATCGGCAAAAATCAGGTCACCTTTCAAGACGCTATATTTTTATTGCTTCATGCACTATGTGTTTTTCTTGGAGCGTCAGTTGTTTTAGTTTTCTTAGTTAGTTTAGTTTGTTTGTTTGCTGCAATAAATGGTTGGACCCCAACAAATTTCTTTTGGATAAATTGCCTTGCTTTTCATTTGCCAAGAACGCTCTAGTTTTCACTCTTATTAAAAATCGGGTGTTATTCTTTTTCCACTACTGCTTTTGGTTTTCGTTTTCGCCTTGATTTGCGTTCAGACCTTGCCATATCTTTTCATCAAGGTGTATTTTTTCCTCTGATCTTTATTGGTTTTCATCAAAAGAGGTGTTTATAAAAATTTCAAATGGTGTTGAAAAAGAGAAAAAGCTTTGTGCAAAATAGTGGTACAAGAAGGAGCTTGTGTAGACTGCGGCTTAGGCTTTTTCATGTCATGCTTGATGTCTTTTTGATAGTATGCTTAGTGGTTTTGCTGTAGCATGACTTGTCTCAAATAACTGAGATTGCTTAATGAGCCTTTGAAAAAATCATGCGTTGTTTTTATTGTATGGAAGCATTATTTTGGTTTTCTCCTTGATGCTTTATTTGGGTTGACTTGGCGCATGCTCACACATGTTAGACTCTTACAAAGTCGCTAATAGACTTCATGATCATTTAGTTTTTGACTTTTGATGCCATCTTATGCTTCTTTTAATGTCGCTTTGTCGCTTTGCATGATTATGGCCATTATTGCTCTCTTAGTTGGTCGCTCCCAGTCTTTTGCTAGCCCTCGCCTTGTACTGAGTATGAGCTCTACTCGTGCATCCAACTCCTAAAAACCAAGTTTTCCAAAGTGTCCACCATACATACCTACTAGCAATTTGCTATTCCAAGTAAATTTGACTTGCTTTTATTTTCTCTTCAAATTAAACTCTTACCAGTGTTATGCGAAATTCGGTCAGTAAAGCTCTCACGAACCGGAAGGCACACTTTACTTTTTCCTGTTCTTAAAAATTTGACATTGTGGTCTCTTATGTTGAGTTGTTATGCTTGCAAGTTGTAAGTTGGATTCTAGCCCAGCCATGCTGTCATGGGCAAGCTTTCAACATTGCACTTCTTATTTGAGTTGATATCGTGATATTTTGTTTATGAATGCCCGCGGTGTGAAATGAATTAGGAATCTTGTGGGGATCATGGAGTTTGTATATGTGTTAGGGAAACGCCGGGCCGCTAATCTAAGCCATGCATAATTCATGGTGGAAATTTGCAGCATACCCATGGTGAACATTCGACGACGCATCTCATAATAAAAAGCTAAACAAAAGGCAAATAAAAGAGATGTCGAGGTGTTCATTGTCTGCTTGTCCTGTCATTTTGGTGTGGGCTTGTTCCATGTCATCGGGCACGGAGGTACCCCATTGGCGGTTCTCAATGATATGCATATACTTACAATGACAAGAGCCTTGCTTGGGACTCTAAGTAAAGTAGCATGAGGTTTGGGTACTCGTATTCACGGGGCACGAGGTTTTCAACTTATGATTTGTCAAGCATATGCATCATAATTGTTCTCTCATTAACTTTAACCATTCATGATGCTTATGATGGGAGCAATGAGAGCTCAAAGCCAGTAAGTACCATAATTTTTGAAGGTTATAAAACTTGCAATCACTGCTTCCCTCTGCGAAGGGCCTTTCTTTTACTTTTATGTTGAGTCACCACCTTCTTTCTTTATGCACCATTAAGAGAGCATAGTTGTCATTCTTAGTGTGATATGCATTTTCCCAAAGTTCATTGATTGATTCATATTGTTGGTTTCACTTGTTCTCAAATTATTTGTATCAAGTCGCCCTCTTAAACTTGAAGGTGTCCTATGCATTTATGTTTTGCTCTCTTTGAAGGACAAGCTGAAAACCATTTGTATGTTTTCCTTATGATTTGAACACACGTTTGACTTTTATTGTTTTATTTTCATGATCTTTTGTTTGTGTTCATTTCATGTTTACAACATGGTTGCTAAGTTCTATTGTCAAGATTATATCTTTCATGCCCATGTTTTAAGTTCTTATGATCCCAGCTCACAAATGCTTACATATATGATCAAGATTGTGTAGGTGCATGTCACCTCAAAAATTATTCTTTTGTTATCACTTACCTACTCGAGGATGAGCAGGAGTTAAGCTTGGGGATGCTTGATACGTCTCCAACGTATCTATAATTTTTGATGCTCCATGCTTGTTTTTACACCATTTGCCTATTGTTTCGTTACACTTCGTGGCACTTTTATGCATTTTCCGGAACTAACCTA
Organism: Dactylis glomerata; assembly: GCA_007115705.1. NCBI lineage: Eukaryota > Viridiplantae > Streptophyta > Magnoliopsida > Poales > Poaceae > Dactylis > Dactylis glomerata. The sequence goes on from QXEO01000555.1 coordinate 1,410,253, forward strand.
TTAACAAGCTGCCACAGTGGCAGTCCCTGTTTTCTGCTATTTTTGTGTTTCAGAAGTGATACACAGGAAATATTCTCGGAATTGGACGAAACAAGTTCCTGAAGTCTTATTTTACCCGGAAGCTTCCAGAGATCCGAAGGAGAGTAGGAGGTGGGCCACCAAGGCCCCACACGCCAGGGCGGCGCGGCCAGGGCCCTGGCCACGCGAGCTTGGCGTGAGGGCGCCTGGCGCCTCCTCTGACATCGCCCCTTCGCCTATAAAGACCCCCCGACGGAAAAAACCTAAGGACCCGATCAATTTTCCAGAACACATCGCGATCCGCCGCCGCCGTCGACCCGAAGATCGGGAGGGTCCAGAAGCTCTTCCTGGCACCCTGCCGGAGAGGGGAATCGCCACCGGAGGTCTTCTTCATCGCCATGCTTGCCTCCGGAGCGATGAGTGAGTAGTCTACCTTGGACTATGGGTCCATAGCAGTAGCTAGATGGTTGTCTCCTCCACCGTGTGCGTCATGTTTAGATCTCATGAGCTGCCCTACATGATTGAGATCACCGTTATGTAATTCTATATGCTTGGTTTGTTGGGATCCGATGAATATTGGTGTTTATGATTAAGTTGCTGTACTGAATATTATCTTTTGTTATCTCTATGTTATTTATGATCTTGCATGCTCTCCGTTGTTAGTAGCTATCTTGGCCGAGTAGTTGCTAGTGACTCCAGGAGGGGGTATTTATGCTCGATAGTGGGTTCATGCCTCTATTTAACCTGGGGGAGTGACATAAACCTCTAAGGTTGTAGATGTGCTGTTGCTACTAGGGAGAAAACAACATTCATATGCTCAAGGGCATATGCTTTGTTTACATTACACACTTTGCTTAATGCAGTTATCTATTGTTCGCAACTTAATACTTGTGGAGTTCTCGGATTGATTCACCACAAGTGGATTATTAGTCATAGATGCAGTTGGATGGCGGTCTATGTATTTTGTTGTAATGCCCAGAGTAAATCTCATAGTGATCTTCTTGACATATCACGTTTATCTTTATTCTATCAATTGCCCAACTGTAATTTGTTTACCCAGCATGTGTTATTTATCTTATGGAGAGACACTACTAGTGAACTGTGGATCCCGGTCCTATTTCCATCATATTGCTATCACCTGTTTACTTTACTCGCACTGTTTACTTTACTCGCATACTCTATTGTTTTCCACTCGATATGCTCATAACCTTTGTTTCAAGCAAACCGGTGAGATTGACAACCTCATCGCAAGTTGGGAACGAAGTACTTGGTTGTGTTGTGTGCAGGTTCCGCGTTGCAGTTAGCAAGCAAAGCTTGGACGAGGCGCCATATATAAATTGTCCTGAGCTGTCGCAAGCTAGCAAGCATCACCTTCAGTCGTTTGTCTCTCCTCTCCAAGAACGATAAAACTTGGTTTCTTAACTGAGGGAAAACTAGCTGCTATACTCATCACACCTTCCTCGTGGGGTTCCCAACGGGCTGGTTATTTACCACGCACAAGGACCGTCTGCTACACGCCAGCAGTGCCCGATGACATGGAACAAGCCCACATCAAAATGACAGGACAAGCAGACAATGAACACCTCGACATCTCTTTTATTTGCCATTTGTTTAGCTTTTTATTTTGAGATGCGTCATCGAATTTCCACCATGGGTATGTGATGGCGCCAAGTTGACGTGGGAAAGTGTAGTTGATGTGGGAGCTTCTACTTCTTCAATCCCTGGCAACGGCGCCAGAAAATTGTTGCTTGTTGCGTGGTGAATGACCAGCCCATTGGGAACCCCAAGAGGAAGGTGTGATGAATATAGCAGCAGATTTTCTCTCAGTTAAGAAACCAAGGTATGTCGATCAGGAGAAGAGCAGACAATAACGACTGAAGGTGATGCTTGCTAGTTTGCGACAGCTTCAGACAATTTATATATGGCGCCTCGTCCAAGCTTTGCTTGCTAGCTGCAACGCGGAACCTGCACACAACACAACCAAGTACTTTGTTCCCAACTTGCGATGAGGTTGTCAATCTCACCGGTTTGCTTGAAACAAAGGTTATGAGCATATCGAGTGGAAAACAGTAGAAGTATGCGAGTAAAGTAAACAGTGCGAGTAAAGTAAACAGGTGATAGCAATATGATGGAAATAGGACCGGGGTCCACAGTTCACTAGTGGTGTCTCCCCATAAGATAAATAACACATGCTGGGTAAACAAATTACAGTTGGGCAATTGATAGAATAAAGATAAACGTGATATGTCAAGAAGATCACTACGAGATTTACTATGGGCATTACAACAAAATACATAGACCGCCATCCAACTGCATCTATGAATAATAATCCACTTGTGGCGAATCAATCCGAGAACTCCACAAGTATTAAGTTGCAAACAACAGATAATTGCATTAAGCAAAGTGTGCAATGTAAACAAAGCATATGCCCTTGAGCATATGAATGTTGTTTTCTCCCTAGTAGCAACAACACATCTACAACCTTAGAGGTTTCTGTCATTCCCCCAAGTTAAATAGAGGCATGAACCCACTATCGAGCATAAATACCCCCTCTTGGAGTCACTAGCAACTACTCGGCCAAGATAGCTACTAACGACGGAGAGCATGCAAGATCATAAACAACATAGAGATAACATAAGATATAATTCAGTATAGCAACTCAATCATAACACCAATATTCATCGGATCCCAACAAACGAAACATGTAGAATTACATAACGGTGATCTCAATCATGTAGGGCAGCTCATGAGATCTAAACATGAAGCACATGGTGGAGAAGACGACCATCTAGCTACTGCTATGGACCCATATTCCAAGGTAGACTACTCACTCATCGCTCCGGAGGCAAGCATGGCAATGAAGAAGACCTCCGGTGGCGATTCCCCTCTCCGGCAGGGTGCCGGGAAGAGCTTCTGGACCCTCCCGATCTCGGGTCGACGACGGCGGCGGATCGCGATGTGTTTCTAGAAAATTGATCGGGTACTTAGGTTTTTCCCGTTGGGGGGTCTTTATAGGCGAAGGGGCGATGTCAGGAGTGGCCACAGGCCTCCTCACACCATGGCGACGTGGCCAGGGCCTGGGCCGCGCCAGCCAGGCGTGAGACTGGCCTGTGGCCCCTCTCCTACTCCTCTTCGGATCCCTGGAAGCTCCCGGACAAAATAAGACTTTAGGAACTTGTTTCGTCCAATTCCGAGAATATTTCCTGTGTATCACTTCTGAAACACAAAAACAGCAGAAAACAGGGAATTGGCACTATGGCAACTTGTTAGTAGGTTAGTTCCGGAAAATGCATAAAATCGCCACTAAGTGTAACGAAACATTAGGAAAATGGTGTAAAAACAAGCATGGAGCATCAAAAATTATAGATACGTTGGAGACGTATCAAGCATCCCCAAGCTTAACTCCTGCTCGTCCTCAAGTAGGTAAGTGATAACAAAAGAATAATTTTTGAGGTGACATGCACCTACACAATCTTGATCATATATGTAAGCATTTGTGAGCTGGGATCATAAGAACTTAAAACATGGGCATGAAAGATATAATCTTGACAATAGAAACTTAGCAACCATGTTGTAAACATGCAAATGAACACAAACAAAAGATCATGAAAATGAAACAATGAAAGTCAAACGTGTGTTCAAATCATAAAGAAAAACATACAAATGGTTTTCAGCTTGTCCTTCAAAGAGAGCAAAACATAAATGCATAGAACACCTTCAAGTTTAAGAGGGCGACTAGATACAAATAATTTGAGAACAAGTGAAACCAACAATATGAATCAATCAATGAAATATTTGGGACAATGCACATTATACTAAGAATGACAACTATGCTCTCTTAATGGTGCATAAAGATAGAAGGTGGTGACTCAACATAAAAGTAGAAGAAAGGCCCTTCGCAGAGGGAAGCAGTGATTGCAAGTTTTATAACCTTCAAAAATTATCGTACTTACCGGCTTTGAGCTCTCATTGCCCCCATCATAAGCATCTTGAATGGTTTAAGTTAATGCGAGAACAATTATGATGCATATGCTTGACAAATCATAAGTTGAAAACCTCGTGTCCCGTGAATACGAGTACCCAAACCTCATGCTACTTTACTTAGAGTCCCAAGTAAGGCTCTTGTCATTGAAATATATGCATATCATTGAGAACCACCAACGGGGTACCTCCGTGCCCGATGACATGGAACAAGCCCCCATCAAAATGACAGGACAAGCAGACAATAAACACCTCGACATCTCTTTTATTTGCCATTTGTTTAGCTTTTTATTGTGAGATGCGTCGTCGAATGTTCACCATGGGTATGCTGCAAATTTCCACCATGAATTATGCATGGCTTAGATTAGCGGCCCGGCGTTTCCCTAACACATATACAAACTCCATGATCCCCACAAGTTTCCCAATTCATTTCACACCGCGGGCATCCATAAACAAAAGATCACGATATCAACTCAAATAAGAAGTGCAATGTTGAAAGCTTGCCCATGACTGCATGGCTGGGCTAGTCTCCAACTTACAAATTGCAAGCATAACAACTCAACATAAGAGACCACAATGTCAAATTTTTAAGAACAGTAAAAAGTAAAGTGTGCCTTCCGGTTCGTGAGAGCTTTACTGACCGAATTTCGCATAACACTGGTAAGAGTTTAATTTGAAGAGAAAATAAAAGCAAGTCAAATTTACTTGGAATAGCAAATTGCTAGTAGGTATGTATGGTGGACACTTTGGAAAACTTTGGCTTTTAGGAGTTGGATGCACGAGTAGAGCTCATACTCAGTACAAGGCGAGGGCTAGCAAAAGACTGGGAGCGACCAACTAAGAGAGCAATAATGGCCATAATCATGCAAAGCGACATTAAAAGAAGCATAAGATGGCATCAAAAGTCAAAAACTAAATGATCATAGAGGCTATTGGCGACTTTGTAAGAGTCTAACATGTGTGAGCATGCGCCAAGTCAACCCAAATAAAGCATCAAGGAGAAAACCAAAATAATGCTTCCAAACAATAAAAATAACACATGATTTTTTTAAAAGCTCATTAAGCAATCTCAGTTATTTGAGACAAGCCATGCTACAGCAAAACCACTAAGCATACTATCAAAAAGACATCAAGTATGACATGAAAAAGCCTAAGCCGCAGTCTACACAAGCTCCTTCTTGTACCACTTTTTGCATAAAGCTTTTTCTCTTTTCCAACACCATTTGAACTTTTTATAAACACCTCTTTTGATGAAAACCAATAAAGATCAAAGGCAAAAATACACCTTAATGAAAAGATATGATAAGGTCTGAACGCAAATCAAGGCGAAAATGAAAACCAAAAGCAGTAGCGGAAAAAGAAGAACACCCAGTGAACGATAAGAGTGAAAAACGGAGTGTTCTTTGCAAATGAAAACGAGTACATCTCCTCCAAAGGAAATTTGTTGGGGTCCAACCATTTATTACAGCAAACAAAACTAAACTAACTAAGAAAACTAAAAAAACTGACGCTCCAAGAAAAACACATAGTGCATGAAGCAATAAAAATATAGTGTTTTGAAAGGTGACCTGATTTTTGCCGATGAAGAAGGGGTGCCTCGGGGGCATCCCCAAGCTTTGACACTTGTACTTCTTGGATATTTCTTGGGGTGATGCATGGGCATCCCCAAGCTTGAGCTTTTGTCCATTCTTCAACTCATCTCATCATTCTCCAATCCCTACACTTGAAAACTTCCTTCATACACAACTAAACACAATTCTATTAGCAACATTAGTGCATGCATAACATATAATCAACCTCTTTTTGCTTCAGGTTTCAACCCAAAACCACCACATATATAGCACATACTACTGTAGCAACTTACCCAAAAGTTCCGTGATCAAAAGAACTCAAAAGAAAGCGATAAAGCGGCAAACACAAATATTGGCAGAAATCTGTCAAAATAGAACAGCTGGCAAAGGTCTAATTTTTTAGGGGTTTTCTGTTGCTCAAATAAAAAAGTGTTCAACTAATGAAAGTTTGGATATAACCTGGGGCATATGCACAAGAAATCGCAGGTCCAAAAGATATACAGAGAATTTATACGAATTTTTACGGTGCAGCACCGAAAACAGTTTTAGGACAACAACATCCCCAAATCTTTACCTCACTCAAATTAGAGGCTTCTCTTGGCACAAAAACGAAATAAACAAGATAAGGAGCGGTCATTACAGTAGTAATGACTTCCAAGACTCAAATAAAAGAAAAAGTACTGAAAATAAAACATTGGGTTATCTCCCAAGAGTGATTTTCTTTAACGCCTTTGAGCTAGGCGTAGAAAATTGCGAATCAAGTAATATCAAGTGATGAAGCATCAAGCTCCACTGTAGGGATCTTTTCAACAATGAAAGAAAATGTGTCCAAATGAGTTTTTGAAGATCCTTTATGGTCACGCTTTGGTTCACTACTTTCATCAAAAGGATTTTTAGGGCAAATCCAACTAGAATTATTTTCCCAAGCATCATGAATTCCTATAAGTTCATAAGGTATTGGCACTCTAAAATCATTGGGTGTACCAACAACCGCTACAGGTGAGCCAAGCTTATTAAACTTCTTAAAAACTTTCCTAGCCTCACTTGCAACATCTCTAAATTCTATGCCCAAAGTTTCCAAGATAAAAGCTTTCTTTTCGGGATCCTCAATTTCATGAAGCTTAAGGAACATGTATTGCATGAAAGGATTAAGACTAGCAAACCTAGTTTCCAACATGTGAATTAAATAAGCAGAAGCAACTTCAATACTAGGAGCTAGCTCAACCAAAGATTTTTCCTCAACTTCCTTATGCATACTAATGTGATTAAAAACTCCTCAATGTTACTTTTTCCAATAATTGAACCACTACCTACTGAGAGGTTCTCCAGAACGTACTTAGGGAACTAGCATGATGAACTAAAAGTAAAGAAATAACAACTACCAATGATTCTAATTTTTTTGGGTTTTTTTATATAAAACGATGCAGGTAAAATAAATAAAGTAAAGCAAAACAATAACAAAGTAAAGGATGTGCAGTGCGAAAACTCCCCTCGCAGAAGTCTTCCGCTCTTCCCCGGCAACGGCGCTAGAAAATAAGCTGATGGCGCTAAGTTGACGTGGGAAAGTGTAGTTGATGTGGGAGCCTCTTCTTCTTCAATCCCCGGCAACGGCGCCAGAAAATTGTTGCTTGTTGCGTGGTGAATGACCAGCTCGTTGGGAACCCCAAGAGGAAGGTGTGATGAATATAGCAGCAGATTTTCCCTCAATTAAGAAACCAAGGTATGTCGATCAGGAGAAGAGCAGACAATAACGACTGAAGGTGATGCTTGCTAGTTTGCGATAACTTCGGACAATTTATATATGGCGCCTCGTCCAAGCTTTGCTTGCTATCTGCAACGCGGAACCTGCACACAACACAACCAAGTACTTTGTTCCCAACTTGCGATGAGGTTGTCAATCTCACCGGTTTGCTTGAAACAAAGGTTATGAGCGTATCGAGTGGAAAACAGTAGAAGTATGCGAGTAAAGTAAACAGGTGATAGCAATATGATGGAAATAGGACCGGGGTCCACAGTTCACTAGTGGTGTCTCTCCATAAGATAAATAACACATGCTGGGTAAACAAATTACAGTTGGGCAATTGATAGAATAAAGATAAACGTGATATGTCAAGAAGATCACTACGAGATTTACTCTGGGCATTACAACAAAATACATAGACCGCCATCCAACTGCATCTATGACTAATAATCCACTTGTGGCGAATCAATCCGAGAACTCCACAAGTATTAAGTTGCGAACAACAGATAATTGCATTAAGCAAAGTGTGTAATGTAAACAAAGCATATGCCCTTGAGCATATGAATGTTGTTTTCTCCCTAGTAGCAACAGCACATCTACAACCTTAGAGGTTTCTGTCATTCCCCCAGGTTAAATAGAGGCATGAACCCACTATCGAGCATAAATACCCCCTCTTGGAGTCACTAGCAACTACTCGGCCAAGATAGCTACTAACGACGAAGAGCATGCAAGATCATAAACAACATAGAGATAACATAAGATATAATTTAGTATAGCAACTCAATCATAACACCAATATTCATCGGATCCCAACAAACCAAACATGTAGAATTACATAACGGTGATCTCAATCATGTAGGGCAGCTCATGAGATCTAAACATGAAGCACATGGTGGAGAAGACAACCATCTAGCTACTGCTATGCACCCATAGTCCAAGGTAGACTACTCACTCATCGCTCCGGAGGCAAGCATGGCGATGAAGAAGACCTCCGGTGGCGATTCCCCTCTCCGGCAGGGTGCTGGGAAGAGCTTCTGGACCCTCCCGATCTCGGGTCGACGACGGCGGCGGATCGCGATATGTTTCTGGAAAATTGATCGGGTACTTAGGTTTTTCCCGTCGGGGGGTCTTTATAGGCGAAGGGGCGATGTCAGGAGTGGCCCCAGGCCTCCTCACACCATGGCGGCGCGGCCAGGGCCTAGGCCACGCCAGCCAGGCGTGAGACTGGCCTGTGGCCCCTCTCCTACTCCTCTTCGGATCCCTGGAAGCTCCCAGACAAAATAAGACTTCAGGAACTTGTTTCGTCCAATTCTGAGAATATTTCCTGTGTATCACTTCTGAAACACAAAAATAGCAGAAAACAGGGAACTGGCACTGTGGCAACTTGTTAGTAGGTTAGTTCCGGAAAATGCATAAAAGTGCCACTAAGTGTAACGAAACATTAGGCAAATGGTGTAAAAATAAGCTTGGAGCATCAAAAATTATAGATACGTTGGAGACGTATCAGTATGCTGCAAATTTCCACCATGAATTATGCATGGCTTAGATTGGCGGCCCAGGCATTTCCCTAACACATATACAAACTCCATGATCCCCACAAGATTCCCAATTTATTTCACACCGCGGGCATCCATAAACAAAAGATCATGATGTCAACTCAAATAAGAAATGCAATGTTGAAATCTTGCCCCATGACAGCATGGTTGGGCTAGTCTCCAACTTACAACTTGCAAGCATAACAACTCAACATAAGAGACCACAATGTCAAAAAAATTAGAATAAGAAAAAGTAAAGTGTGCCTTCCGGTTCGTGAGAGCTTTACTGACCAATTTTCGCATAACACTGGTAAGAGTTTAATTTGAAGAGTAGATAAAAGCAAGTCAAATTTACTTGGAATAGCAAATTGCTAATAGGTATGTATGGTGGACACTTTGGAAAACTTCGGTTTTTAGGAGTTGGATGCACGAGTAGAGCTCATACTCAGTACAAGGCGAGGGCTAGCAAAAGACTGGGAGCGACGAACTAAGAGAGCAATAATGGCCATAATCATGCAAAGCGACAAAGCGACATTAAAAGAAGCATAAGATGGCATCAAAAGTCAAAAACTAAATGATCATAGAGGCTATTGGCGACTTCATAAGAGTCTAACATGTGTGAGCATGCGCCAAGTCAACCCAAATAAAGCATCAAGGAGAAAACCAAAATAATGCTTCCATACAATAAAAACAACGCATGATTTTTTCAAAGGATCATTAAGCAATCTCAGTTATTTGAGACAAGTCATGCTACAGCAAAACCACTAAGCATACTATCAAAAAACATCAAGCATGACATGAAAAAGCCTAAGCCGCAGTCTACACAAGCTCCTTCTTGTACCACTTTTTTTCATAAAGCTTTTTCTCTTTTCCAACACCATTTGAAATTTTTATAAACACCTCTTTTGATGAAAACCAATAAAGATCAGAGGAAAAAAATACACCTTGATGAAAAGATATGACAAGGTCTAAACGCAAATCAAGGCAAAAACGAAAACCAAAAGCAGTAGCAGAAAAAGAAGAACACTCGGTTTTTGATAAGAATGAAAACTAGAGCGTTCTTGGCAAGTGAAAAGCAAGGCAACTTCTCCAAAAGAAATTCATTGGGGTCCAACCATTTATTGCAGCAAACAAAACAAAACTAACTAAGAAAACTAAAACAACTGACGCTCCAAGAAAAACACATAGTGCATGAAGCAATAAAAATATAGTGTTTTGAAAGGTGACCTAATTTTTGCCGATGAAGAAGGGGTGCCTCGGGGGCATCCCCAAGCTTTGACGCTTGTACTTCTTGGATATTTCTTGGGGTGATGCATGGGCATCCCCAAGCTTGAGCTTTTGTCCATTCTTCAACTCATCTCATCATTCTCCAATCCCTACACTTGAAAACTTCCTTCATACAAAACTAAACACAAATCTATTAGCAACATTAGTGTAACATAACATATAATTAACCTCTTTTTGCTTCAGGTTTCAACCCAAAACCACCACATATTAAGTATATACTACTGTATCAACTTCCCCAAAACTTCCGTGATCAAAAGAACTCAAAAAGAAAGCGATAAAGCGGCAAAAACGAATAGTGGCAGAAATCTGTCAAAACAGAACAGCTGACAAAGGTCGAATTTTTTAGGGGTTTTCTGTTGCTCAAATAAAAAAGTGTTCAACTAACGAAAGTTTGGATATAACCTGGGGCATATGCACAAGAAATTTCAGGTCCAAAAGATATACAAAGAATGTTTACGAATTTTTACGGTGCAACACCGAAAACAGTTTCAGGACAGCAACATCCCCAAATCTTTACCTCACTCGAATTGGAGGCTTCTCTTGGCACAACAATGAAATAAAAAGGATAAGGAGTGGTCATTACAGTAGTAATGACTTCGAAGACTCAAATAAAAGAAAAAGTACTGGAAATAAAACATTGGGTTATCTCCCAAGAGTGCTTTTCTTTAACGCCTTTGAGCTTGGGGCAGAAAATTGTGAATCAAGTAACATCAAGTGATGAAGCATCAAGCTCATAATTTGCTCTAAGAATAGAGTCAAAAAGCAATTTCTTTCTTTTCCTAGGGAAGTGTTCCATACCTTTCTTGAGTGGGAATTGATATTTAATAGTGCCTTCTCTTATATCAATGATGGCACCTACAGTTCGAAGAAAAGGTCTTCCCAAAATAATAGGACATGAAGCATGACATTCAACGTCCATAACGAGAAAATCAACGGGAACAAGGTTATTGTTAACCATAATAAGAACATCATTAATACTTCCCAAAGGTTTCTTCTTAGCAACATCAGCAATAGGAACATCATAATAACATTTTTCAAGAGATGGTAAATCAAGCATGTCATAAATCTTTCTAGGCATGATAGAAATACTAGCACCTAGATCACATAAAGCATGGCAATCAAAACCATTAACATGCATATCAATGATGGGTTCCCAACCATCTTCTAACTTCTTGGGAACAGAAGCTTTTTGCTGCAACTTTTCATCCCTAATTTTCATGAGAGCATTGGTAATATGCTTAGTAAAAGCAATATTTAAAGAACTAGCATTGGGAGTTGTAGGATTGCGGAATAGTATTGTATTGATACATGGTTCGGTGAATACAATGAGCCTCTTGGGCTGTTTATATAGTAGTACCAAACTTGGAGACTAAGAATCCTAGTAGAGATAGATCTAGATTACAACTTTAAACTACCAAATATACCTAAGACGTGATATACTCTAACCCCCCCCCCCCCCCCCCCCCGCAGTCGGATCAGCAGTGAAGCGGACGATCTGACTGGAGCATAAGCCGGAGGTGATGTGGTAGCCCTTGTTGCCGATGTCGATGTAGCCGGGAGTGAGCGTGCTGTAGTCGTGGTCGATGATGTCGTTGGTGATGTAGTCGCCGTAGATGAAGTCGATGAAGTTGATGTTGTCGTGGTCGATGTCGTCGTTGAGCCGAAGAAAATTCGCCGTAGTATTTGTAGTTGTTGTAGTACTTGAGGTAGACGAGGCGGTAGTCGAAGTAGCTCGATCCGCAGTGCCAAGTTTGCCAGACTCGGGAGCGTGTCGGGGACGAAGGCACGCATCGGTGTTGCCAGCACCGGACGTGCGAAGACAGGGACCATCATGAGCCATGCGCGCCAGAGCTGGTGGAGGTAGCAGAGAAGATCTCCGTAAATGGTCGGTGCGAAGAAGTTGTCCGCCGTGTCGGAGTAGACGAAGTAGCTGCAAGGAGAAAACTTGTGCACGGATGTGCAAATAAAAATAGACTGCGACTCTGGCGGCAAGATCGTGATGGACGAAGAAGAAGTGGTAGTTGTCGATGGCGATTGAGTTGTAGTGGTAGAAGCTGTCAGGGACTAAACCCGGATTTTCTGTTTGTAGTTGCGCGGCGTCGCTAGTAGGAGAAGGAGATCTTGTCGGCGTTTGACGTTGACCATGAGTGGTGATGGCGGCGACGTGATGGAGTTTGTTGATGTAGATGGTTGTCGGCGATGATGACCACGAACGATGTTGGTGAAGACGATCCGGCGCGGTCGACGACGAGGAGTAGCCGGAGATGCGTCAACGCCAAGGTTGAAGTAGAGGCATGTTACGACTTGGCATTGACAAACTTGGCGATCAAACGGTGCTGTAGATCGGCTTGGTGAAGATTTGCTTGAGTAGATTGATCCATCCATATGCACATGCACGCATGCGACATGGGTCCCTGGCATTGCATGCAGCTTGTTGTTGCACCTTGAAGTGGAGATGTGCTGGATCGATCCGTCGGAAGTGCGTGCAGCTGCGATCGCGTGTGCACGGCCGGGTGAATCGCTTGACGGAGTTGACAGATCTGCTGGAGCACCGGCGAGAGGGATGATCTGGTATTTTGGTGGCTAAAGAAAAGATAAAAGGTAGATCTAATTGGAAATTCGAAAATAACTAAAGCTATAGAACCGATCTACTGATCGGAAGAAAAAACTAGCTACGAGATGCGATGCCCCCGGCGGAGATCATGGAGATCGATCTCGCCGGGGGCGGCAGCGGAAGTGGTGGTGGCTAAACCCTAGGCGGAACGAACTGCTCTGATACCATGTAGGATTGCGGAATAGTATTGTATTGATACGTGGTTCGGTGAATACAATGAGCCTCTTGGGCTGTTTATATAGTAGTACCAAATTTGGAGACTAAGAAACCTAGTAGAGATAGATCTAGATTACAACTTTAAACTACCAAATATACCTAAGACGTGATATACTCTAACAGGAGTCAAAGCAAGCTTCTGCTAGAACAAAATTACTTCCGATATATTGCAGCCATCAACATCAAAATCATTAAAAGAAGTAGGGCTATCATCTCCTACACTCTGAAAAATTTCAGCACTCTTTTGAGAAAAAGTTTTGGCAGTTTTAGGCTTTTTAACACAAGGAGCGGGAGTTTTCTCTACACCAATCAAAGTAAGAGGATTGCTAGCATTAGGAGCATCATCATTAGAGGTAGTAATAGTACAAACTTTCACATTCATAGCAATCTCATCCTCTCTTTCCCATCTAGCATGCAATTCTGCTAACAATCTAAGATTTTCATCAATTCCAACTTGGATAGCATTAGCAGTAGCAAAAACATTGTTCTCTTTCACATCATTAGGCAACACTTTTAATTTCAGAAGTTCAACATCATGAGCAAGGCTATCAACTTTAGAAGCAAGAATATCAATTTTGCCTAACTTTTCCTCAACAGACTTGTTAAAAGCAGTTTGTTTTACCATGAAGTCCTTGAGCATGACTTCAAGTTCAGAGGGCGCGGCCCTAGTGTTGTTGGAGGAATTACCATAAGAGTTACCATAACCATTACCATTAGTAGAAGGATATGGCCTATAATTGTTATTAGCAAAATTGTTCCTATAAGCATTGTTGTTAAAATTATTATTTCTAATGAAGTTCACATCAACATGCTCTTCTTGAGCAACCAAAGAGGCTATAGGAACATTATTAGGATCAACATGAGTTCTATCATTAGCAAGCATAGCCATAATGGTATCAATCTTATCACTCAAGGAAGAGGTTTCCTCAACAGAATTTACCTTCTTACCTTGTGGAGCTCTCTCGGTGTGCCATTTGGAATAATTTACCATCATATTGTCAGATAGCTTTGTTGCGGTGCCCAAGGTAAGGGACATAAAAGTGCCTCCAACAGCTGAATCAAGTAGGTTCCTCGAAGAAAAATTCAGTCCTGCATAAAAAGTTTGGACAATCATCCAAGTAGTCAGTCCATGAGTGGGGCAATTCTTTATCATAGATTTCATTCTTTCCCAAGCTTGAGCAACATGTTCATTATCAAACTGACTAAACTTCATAATATTGCTACGCAAAGCTATAATCTTAGCAGGAGGATAATATCTACCAATAAAAGCATCCTTACACTTAGCCCATGAATCAATACTATTCTTAGTCAAAGACAACAACCAATCTTTAGCTTTTCCTCTCAAAGAAAAAGGAACAACTTAAGCTTAATAATATCACTTTATACATCCTTATATTTCTGCATCTCACATAGCTCAACAAAATTGTTGAGATGAGCTGCAGCATCTTCAGTACTAGCACCAGAAAATTGCTCTTTCATAATAAGGTTCAATAAAGCAGGCTTAATCTCATAAAAGTTTGCAGCAGGAGCAGGTGGCTTAATAGGAGTGCAGATAAAATCACTATTGTTCGTGCTAGTAAAGTCACACAACTTGGTGTTTTCAGGAGTAGCCATTTCAGCAAAACTAAAAGTAGACAGGTAAAAGCAACTACCAAGGATTCTAATTTTTTGGGTTTTTGATATAAAACGATGCAAGTAAAAATAAAGTAAAGCAAAACTTAAAACAAAGTAAAGGATGTGTGTGTGAAAAACTCCCCTTGCAGAGGTCTTCCACTTCTTCCCCGGCAACGGCGCCAAAAAATGCTTGATTGCTAGTTTGTTGGTAAACCCCAAGAGAAGGTTTTGATGAATATAGCAGCAAGTTTTCCCTCAGTTAAGAAACAAAGGTATGTTGATCATGAGAAGAGCAGACAATATGACTGAAGGTGATGCTTGCAAGCTTCGCGACAGCTCCGGACAATTTATATATGACGCCTTGTCCAAGCTTTGCTTTGCGAGCAGCAACGTGGAACCTGCACACAACACAACCAAGTACTTTGTTCCCAACTTGCGATGAGGTTGTCAATCTCACCGGTTTGCTTGAAACAAAGGTTATGAGCGTATCGAGTGAAAAGTGATAATAGTATGTGAGTAAAGTAAACAGTGCGAGTAAAGTAAACAGGTGATAGCAATATGATGAAAATAGGACCGGGTGAAAGATCATATTGAGCCCCATGTGTGGTTTTGGTAATTAATGACAATCCCTATGGACTAATGGTTGCATTGAGTTATATGTGTACGACTTGTCCATAGACAATGCTTGAACCATTTGTTGGAGTCAAGGTTGTAAGAAGAAGATTATGTGTTAACCAAGGTGCTATTCAAGAAGTGATCCAAAGATTGGTCTTAAGGGAGTTGAGCTTATGTCAAGTGTGGCTTGAAGAATAAGATTGAGTGAGCTCTCATGTGTATCCTCAAGACACCATCATTATGGAGAAAGAAGAATTGATTAGAGGATTGTTTAAGTCAAAGCGCAAGTTCAAGATGAGCAACTAGAAGAGAACATATGCTTGAAGCTTGCCATATATATTGTGTTTATGGATATGTGAAGATATGCTTAAAGAGAGTCTCTTCCATAGTGGAGTATGGGGGAGCAATCCGCAAGACTTCACCAAGCAAGCTCAATCAAGAAAGGTGGTCCAACTTGAGAAGATCAAGATCGTCATTATCCACCTCAAGTGGAATGCTCAAGGCAAAGGTATGATAGTGTTAGGGTTTCTTTCTTACCGGTCTCATGGTGTTAGTTGTGAGACCGGGTTATAGGATCGGTAGCCGTACTATCAAGAGGGGCTCTCGAGTGAGTAACTTAATTGTATCGTTCGGAGAGAGCTCAAACCTTTGCATACTTGGCATCATCTTTCTTGGTTCTCATTTGGGTTTTATCCATGTGAGGTTCTAGAGCTTGTGGTTATTTCCATGACAAGCTCTAGCTCATCAAAAACGGATTTCGCATGAAGCTCTTATTGCGTTTTTGATGTTTGGAGGTTTTTCCGGTTTGCCTTCAAAGAGAGGTCAAACCTTTCAACATTTGGTTTTATACTCCCTTGTTGGACTATGATGTTTCTATGGTTGATGTTGTAGAGCTCGTTGTGGTGATTCCAATGAGCCCAAGATCATCGAAAACGGAGTCCGGATGAAAAAGTTATCACCGTTTTCGTATTGCAATTTCTGCTCGGCGTCACCCAGTAAGGGGGGCGGATATTCCAGCCAGGGGGGCGGATTATCCGGCCTGGGGGAGAAAATTTCATTTCGGAATTTCTGCTAAGGACTTTTGGGCGCGTCACCCAGTAGGGGGGGGGCGGATAATCCGGCCAGGGGCCGGATAATCCGGCCTAAAATCCTGCAACGGCCATATTTCGTGGGGGGGCTATAAAAGGCCCCCCTTCTTCTTCCTTGGGCTGTCAGCTACTCTCTCTCTCTCCTCCATTGTTGACCTTGAGTAGCTTGCTCTCCCTCTCTATTCCTCCCATATTTCTTGCATCTTTTTGAGGGAAAAGAGAGAGGAGATCTAGATCTATCTTTCCACCAATCAAAATCTCCTCTTAGTGAGGGGAACCTCTTGTGGATTTAGATCTTGGAGTTCTTTGTGGATTTCCTTTGTTCTTCCTCTCATATCTCTCCATAGCATTAGTTGCTTTGGTAGGATTTGAGTGAGAAGGATTTGAGCACCTTGTGTGCTCTTGCCATTGCATAAGTTGCATCGGTTTGAGTTCTCCCCGGAGATTCGAGTAAGTGAAAGTTTGTGAGCTTATTACTCTTGGGTTCTTGGAACCCTAGACGGCTTTGTGGCTTTGTGGTGCCTTTGTGGCTATTCTTGGGAGCCTCCAATTAAGTTGTGGATGCGTGCCCCAAGCTTTGTGTAAAGGCCCGGTTCCGCCTTGAGGAACCCCTTAGTGGAAGAGTGAGCTAGGCCTTTGTGGCGCAAGCTCACACCGGAGAATAGGGTGAGGCCTTTGTGGCGTTGGTTAGGCCTTTGTGGCGATACCACACCCCTCCAACGAGACGTACTCCCTTTCAAGGGAGGAACTCGGGAATACATCATCGTCTCCGCGTGCCTCGGTTATTTCTATACCCGAGCTCTTTACTTATGCACTTTACATTGTGATAGCCTTCGTGCTTGAAGTCATATATCTTGCTATCACCTTGTTACTTGTATTGCTTAGCATAAGTTGTTGGTGCACATAGGTGAGCCTAGTTTATTTAGGTTTTATGTGCTTGACAAAATAAACGCTAGTTTAATTCCGCTTTTGTTCAAGCCATTCGTAAAATTTGATATCGCCTATTCACCCCCCCCCCCCTCTAGGCGACATCTGTGTCTTTTCAATTGGTATCAGAGCCCGGTCTCTCATTTTAGGCTTCACCGCCTTGAGAGCAAAGATGTCGGCTAGGGGATTAGTGCACAGTAACACTTCTATATTTGATGGCACAAATTATGATACTTGGAAATTTCACATGCTTAATTATTTTCGGGTCATGGACCCATCTATGGAGCGAATTGTAGATGCGGGTTTTTCTCCTCCAAAGGATACTCAAAATCTATCTTTAGAGGATGAGAAAAACTTGTATCTCAATGCTCAAGCTACTCATGTGATTGTTAATGCTTTGAGCGATGTAGTTACCTTCTCCATCACGCCTTTTCGGAGCGCTCATGAGATATGGACAAAGCTTCAACAAAAATATGGTGTGTCCAAGATTATTGGGGATGATTGTATTCCTTCCACTTCCGGCCGTGATGAACTTTCATCCACTTCACCAAAGTGTGGCAAGACACAAGGTAATGATATGGTGAGTGGTGATGAAACTTGCAATGGTGATAGTATGCTTACTTTTGATGATCCTTCATCTCTATCTCATTGCAATGCTTTATCTTTGGACTTAAACACTTGTAGCCCCATAAATGTTTTACATGCTTGTGTTGATAGTCCTTGCATATCATGTTTATGTTTCTTGAATAAATCTCATGATGATATGCTTGCTTTGTCTAGTTGCCATGATACAAATGCTTCTATTTCCTCTAGTATTTGTGATGCTAACCATATAGAGGAAATCGAAGAGTCTTTGGGCCAAGACAAGGTCTTGATTGGAGCTTCAAGTATTTCTTCATCTTCTTCTTTTCACGGTTCCCACATATGCCTTATGGCTAGGTCTTCAAATCATAATGATGTTGAGGACAATAGTGAGGATGAGGAAAATGAAGAAGACTATATTGAGTATTTAAACAAGAAGGGTAAGGTGGTCTTTGATGCTTTGCATAACCATAAAAATGTTTTGCCCAACTTCTTTGAAATCATGAGTTGTGCTATTGAGAGCACGAAACTCATTGAGATGAAGGAAGAACAAATTGATAAAATGTTTTCTCTTGAGCGTGAGTATGCTAATGATATCCATGATTTAAAATATGCTCTAGAGGAAGAGCAAGAGCTTCGGGTTTCTCTTGAGGAGAAGCTTGAATCCATTGAGGAGTCATGTAATGAAATTATTTCTAAACTCACTAAAGAACGTGACCTCGCTCTTGCCAAGTTGTCTTCTCCTATTCATAATGATAATGATGCATGTGCTACTAACTCTACTTCTTGTGAAGCATCTATTTTGAAGGAGAATGTTGAGCTAAGGGCTCAACTTGAATTGCTAACTAGCAAGTATGGGAAATTGGAAGAAATTCATGAAAAGCTATCTAGCTCTAATGAGGATCTTCTAGTGTCCCATGCTCGCCTAAAGTTAGCTCATGAGGCTATATCTATAAAGGTAACATCTTGTGAGCCTCATGTGGGCACTAGCACTATTTCCCAAAATGCAATATTGCCATGTGCTAGTACTAGTAATTCATCCACTCATACTATTTCTACATCTAGTGATGAATTACCTTCCTTGCCTTGTTGCTCTAACAATGTAGCCTCTACTTCCACTAGTACTTGTGTTGTCACTAACCATGTAGAGGAAATCAAAGAACTCAAGGCCCAAGTTACTTCATTGAAGAAAGACTTGGAAAAACGTCATGAAGGGAAGTCCACACTCAACAAGATCTTGAGTGTGCAACAATCCCCCAATGACAAGAGTGGACTTGGATTTATCTCTAACAACAAGAAGAAGTCCAAAATATACAAGAAGAAGGGCCAAGAACAAGTCAAGAATTTGGCCAAGATTATTTGCTTCAAGTGCAAAATTGAAGGGCACCATGTTAGATCTTGCCCTTTGAAGAAAAAGGCACTTAGTGAGAAGCAACAAGGGAAGCGGCCTCAAGTTCAAGCCCTTGCTCAACCTCAAGTTGAAGAAAGGTCACTTCCCAAGAAAAATCAAGCTAATGCTCCCCTTGTGGAGAAATCAAGTGAGAAGAAGGTGAAGAAAAGAACTTGCTACATATGCCATGAGAAGGGTCACCTATCTTCTTCATGCACTAGTGGTAACTCATCCAACCCTATCATAATTGAAGATGTTTATTCACTTTGCAAGGATAAGGTTGGCAATGTGTTTGCCAAATTTGTTGGTGCTCAAAGTGGTGTCAAGAAAAGAACCATTTGGGTTGCCAAACCTATTGTTTCTAACTTCTTAGGACCCAACTTGGTTGGGGACCATCAAGCCATTACTTGAACAATAGGTGTTGGTGGAGGGCATTGGAGACTTGGCTATATCATGAAGAATTAAGGGATCTTCATCAATTATATTTTCTCAAGTCAAGTCATTTGGATTATCTTATTTCTATCATATATCCAATGTTCCTCCTTGCGGTAACATGTATTCAACTTATCTACCTTGAAAGTTACTCGCCCCTTTGCATGTGTTGGGTTTTGTATCTTGCATGTGTCTGTATATGTTGTGCTTCCTACTTGCTTCATTTTGAGTAATCAAGTATGTGCATGTTGGTTTGCACACCATGTACGGTTGTTCTTGTTGAGCCTTTTGCATCTCGTTTTATCTTACTTGGCTCTTATGAGAGATTACTGGACCATCCCATTTTGGGGGAGTGATATGCTTTGCACTTCACAATCCTCAAAATGTGTGTACATGAGGAATACCACCTAGTGTTGATATTTAAAGATTATCTAGTCTCTATGTGGTATGTCATTCTCATGAGAAATTCAAATTCTCTAATGTCCATTAATCATCTTGTTGGATTTTATTTGCCTCTTGTGAAAAATAAATGTTTTATCACATTATGGGGGAGTAATATGCTTTGTGCATACTACAAACCAATATAATGTGTATATTTGAGGTTGTATCACATAGTGTTGATATTGTAAATTATCTTGCTTCTATGTGGCATGTTTTTCTCAAACAAATTCCAAGTTGCCAAATTGTTTTATTGCTCTTGTTTTGGATCTTGTTTGTGAGATACTTTCTTGATAGGGTTTTCCTAAAATGTGGAATGCTACATCAAAGTTGGAAAACCATTTGCTTCAAGTTATCTTAATCATTGCTTTGCATGATTGTTTAACTATTTGAGTCTATCAAGAATATCTTCTTTAGCATGGTGATTAATTCTTATCCTTCTCCGTATGCTTCTTTGTTGTGAAGATGATCTTAGATTTATATGTAAACTACCACCGGGAAATAAATCCAAATACCTCTTGTTCTTGGACAATTGGTACTATATCATGTGGGACATGTATATTGATCATCTTTACATTGGCTATTTGTTTTCATTGCCTTATCTCTAGCCAAAAAATGTATTTGTTTTAGCTCCCATTGTCTTCCGTGACTTTTGTGATTCCATTTGATTTTGTTGGACTTGTCTTGTGTTATTTCTATGTAGGTAGATGTGATGATCCCACTAGTGTGCATTTTGTATTCAAATGCAAAATCATAAATAATGCACTAATCTTGGGGGAGCTCTCCTATATTTGTTATAACGCACTCTTTGTGCTTATTTCATTTGGTATTGGTTTTTGTTGGAAGACAAATCTTTTCTTTTTGGTACTTAGTGTGCCATCATAAAAAGTGTGGAGAGTTTGGTTTGTTTGTTTGAACCTTGCTCTCTTTGGGAGTTGGTGATCTCATTCCTTGTTATTTATTTCTTACTCTTAAAATGAGATATGTCTTCGAGCTTGTGTGTTTTAGTTATGCTTTATGCTCATTGGCCTTTTGCTTGGTTCACTAGTTGAACTTTGGAGTCAATCTTGTGTTGATTTGATTCTTTGATATAATTTGGACAACCTTTTGTAGCTTCACAATTTTGTGTGCTCGCTTGCCCTTCTTGGTGTTTTGTCCAAATTGTATCTCCTTTGGCTCTTGAAAGTCTTGTGCATGCATATTTACTAAATGTATATTGTATGGCATGCTTTTGCTTTCTTTGATCAAATATATAGGAGAAGCTCTATCAAATCCTAAATCGGCTAAGATGTGCACGAAATTCAATTTCATATATATATATGCACATATTTATGTGGAGTTTGTCCTATATGTTGTAGTTTCTAACTACTTTGTACCCAATGAGTTTGGGGACCATCTTGTACTTGAACTTTATTTTAGGTACATGGAGATATATTGGTGCTTGTCTCAATAATAAGGATGAAGTGGTGACTAAATGATAATTTGAGGCAAGCTAGGATTATTGAAGAACTCCTATCTACTACATCCTACCTTTAATATCTCGGTAACAAGTATCTTTTTATGCATACTTTTCTAGCGTCCAACCTTATGTAGGTTGTTTCTTGGCATGGATATCTTTATTTGAAAATCATGTGGTTCTTGCAAGGATTCTAATGAAACCTCTTTATTGCAAATGTGAGCAAGTTGAGATGAGGACATATTATTGGGAACATATAAAAATCATGCTCATGATTCTCCTATCCCATATATGTCAACTTAGCAATCTTTTTGCATATCAATTCCTCAATAAGCTCACATGTGCAAAATTGATGAAATTGCAAATTTATTTCTTCCGTTTGGTATCCCTCGTTATGATACTTGTTGTTTTTATCAAAGCATCCCAACTATCTTCTTTCCCTTGTTGATATTTGTGATGTCTTTGACTTGTTGGTGGTTGAAGTTTGTCAATATACAATAAGATAAATTGAGCCTTTGGCCATACTTTAAAAGCAAAATTCTCTTTGGTATATTGCATGACTTCATTTTGGATATCATGTTCTATTCTTAGTATCTATTTTGTGTGTACATGTTTCTTTGTGATAATTATCTTTGTGATATTGTCTACTTAGAAACTTATACACATGAGAGATGATATCTCATTATTTGATATCTTATTTGAACCTTATGTGCTGGGATGGAATGCTAAGCAATATCATTCATTGAAGACTATGTGGATGCTCTATGCTTATCCTTGTGTTAGTCTTATAATATTCTTTGTCATTCCTATCACACATTCCTTTGGTTGAGCCTTTTAATATATTGTCCCTTGCTTGTTGCCCAACCATTTGTTTGATGCAAGTGTAAGCTTAATCTCTTCTCTATGATCTCTTGCAATTGGTTGTGTTTTAAATGTTATTGAGGGAGTGAGGATTCCATGTTGTGCAAATTGTATTCAAATACAAATATTCCAATTTTTGCACGTACCTTGGGGAGCTTCCTCATTTCATTTAAAGCATCATTTTGCGGTTAGCATAGTATTTAATTTCACTTGGTATCATTTTGTTTTGAATAATATTGAGGGAGTGATGATTCCATGTGTGTGCACCTTATACTTCAACTCAAATAGAATATTTTGTGCACACACCTTGGGGAGCTTCCTCATATTATTTAGAGCACCTTTTCGATCTTATCATAATATCTTTATTCAATTTGTTCTTTGGATTGTTTGATTGCTCTCTTCATTTGTTGAAGTTTATCCATCGTGTTATCTTATTTTTTTTGCAATCTTTGATCCTCGATATAGTTTCATTTCCTTCAAAAATTTGCCTTTGTATATGTGCATGTGTTTTCACTCATTTATTTTGGATATGCACACCGTTTTGGAGGAACTCTCACTATATTGGCCTTCTAAGCTTTTTTCGCCCATTTTGGCAATGGATGCCAATGGGGGAGAAGTTTCGAGGGTTTAAAGGGATTGGCTTTTATGCTTTGGTTTGTTCTTAATCATTTGCCTTGCATGCTTTTTTCGCCCATTTTGGCAATGGATGCCAATGGGGGAGAAGTTTCGAGGGTTTAAAGGGATTGGCTTTTATGCTTTGGTTTGTTCTTAAGCATTTGCCTTGCATGCTTTGCATGGTTGAGTATATAGTGGAAACTCCACCAACAACCTTGGTTGGCAATATATGCAATGAAATCAAGATCATTCACACGTGCATAGATTGTGGGGGAGTTTGCTCTATATATGGTGGTTTTACTAATATCACATACTTTTGTAGTATTTGATGTTAGTATAACCATTTTAGTTCTTTGAATTCATTATATAAACCCTCTCAAAGAGATTGTCATCAATTACCAAAATGGGGGAGATTGAAAGATCATATTGAGCCCCATGTGTGGTTTTGGTAATTAATGACAATCCCTATGGACTAATGGTTGCATTGAGTTATATGTGTACGACTTGTCCATAGACAATGCTTGAACCATTTGTTGGAGTCAAGGTTGTAAGAAGAAGATTATGTGTTAACCAAGGTGCTATTCAAGAAGTGATCCAAAGATTGGTCTTAAGGGAGTTGAGCTTATGTCAAGTGTGGCTTGAAGAATAAGATTGAGTGAGCTCTCATGTGTATCCTCAAGACACCATCATTATGGAGAAAGAAGAATTGATTAGAGGATTGTTTAAGTCAAAGCGCAAGTTCAAGATGAGCAACTAGAAGAGAACATATGCTTGAAGCTTGCCATATATATTGTGTTTATGGATATGTGAAGATATGCTTAAAGAGAGTCTCTTCCATAGTGGAGTATGGGGGAGCAATCCGCAAGACTTCACCAAGCAAGCTCAATCAAGAAAGGTGGTCCAACTTGAGAAGATCAAGATCGTCATTATCCACCTCAAGTGGAATGCTCAAGGCAAAGGTATGATAGTGTTAGGGTTTCTTTCTTACCGGTCTCATGGTGTTAGTTGTGAGACCGGGTTATAGGATCGGTAGCCGTACTATCAAGAGGGGCTCTCGAGTGAGTAACTTAATTGTATCGTTCGGAGAGAGCTCAAACCTTTGCATACTTGGCATCATCTTTCTTGGTTCTCATTTGGGTTTTATCCATGTGAGGTTCTAGAGCTTGTGGTTATTTCCATGACAAGCTCTAGCTCATCAAAAACGGATTTCGCATGAAGCTCTTATTGCGTTTTTGATGTTTGGAGGTTTTTCCGGTTTGCCTTCAAAGAGAGGTCAAACCTTTCAACATTTGGTTTTATACTCCCTTGTTGGACTATGATGTTTCTATGGTTGATGTTGTAGAGCTCGTTGTGGTGATTCCAACGAGCCCAAGATCATCGAAAACGGAGTCCGGATGAAAAAGTTATCACCGTTTTCGTATTGCAATTTCTGCTCGGCGTCACCCAGTAAGGGGGGCGGATATTCCGGCCAGGGGGGCGGATTATCCGGCCTGGGGGCGAAAATTTCGTTTCGGAATTTCTGCTAAGGACTTTTGGGCGCGTCACCCAGTAGGGGGGGGGCGGATAATCCGGCCAGGGGCCGGATAATCCGGCCTAAAATCCTGCAACGGCCATATTTCGTGGGGGGCTATAAAAGGCCCCCCTTCTTCTTCCTTGGGCTGTCAGCTACTCTCTCTCTCTCTCCTCCATTGTTGACCTTGAGTAGCTTGCTCTCCCTCTCCATTCCTCCCATATTTCTTGCATCTTTTTGAGGGAAAAGAGAGAGGAGATCTAGATCTATCTTTCCACCAATCAAAATCTCCTCTTAGTGAGGGGAACCTCTTGTGGATTTAGATCTTGGAGTTCTTTGTGGATTTCCTTTGTTCTTCCTCTCATATCTCTCCATAGCATTAGTTGCTTTGGTAGGATTTGAGTGAGAAGGATTTGAGCACCTTGTGTGCTCTTGCCATTGCATAAGTTGCATCGGTTTGAGTTCTCCCCAGAGATTCGAGTAAGTGAAAGTTTGTGAGCTTATTACTCTTGGGTTCTTGGAACCCTAGACGGCTTTGTGGCTTTGTGGTGCCTTTGTGGCTATTCTTGGGAGCCTCCAATTAAGTTGTGGATGCGTGCCCCAAGCTTTGTGTAAAGGCCCGGTTCCGCCTTGAGGAACCCCTTAGTGGAAGAGTGAGCTAGGCCTTTGTGGCGCAAGCTCACACCGGAGAATAGGGTGAGGCCTTTGTGGCGTTGGTTAGGCCTTTGTGGCGATACCACACCCCTCCAACGAAACGTACTCCCTTTCAAGGGAGGAACTCGGGAATACATCATCGTCTCCGCATGCCTCGGTTATTTCTATACCCGAGCTCTTTACTTATGCACTTTACATTGTGATAGCCTTCGTGCTTGAAGTCATATATCTTGCTATCACCTTGTTACTTGTATTGCTTAGCATAAGTTGTTGGTGCACATAGGTGAGCCTAGTTTATTTAGGTTTTATGTGCTTGACAAAATAAACGCTAGTTTAATTCCGCTTTTGTTCAAGCCATTCGTAAAATTTGATATCGCCTATTCACCCCCCCTCTAGGCGACATCTGTGTCCTTTCACCGGGGTCCACAGTTCACTAGTGGTGTCTCTCCATAAGATAAATAACACATGCTGGGTAAACAAATTACAGTTGGGCAATTGATAGAATAAAGATAAACGTGATATGTCAAGAAGATCACTATGCGATTGACTCTGGGCATTACAACAAAATACATAGACCGCCATCCAACTACATCTATGACTAATAATCCACTCCCGGGGATATCATCCGAACACCCCATGATAATTGCTTTAAGCAAAGTGTGTAATGTAAACAAAGCATATGCCCTCGAGAATATGAATGTTGTTTTCTCCCTAGTAGCAACAGCACATCTACAACCTTAGAGGTTTCTGTCACTCCCCCAGATTAAATAGAGGCATCAACCCACTATCGAGCATAAATACCCCCTCTTGGAGTCACTAGCAACTACTCGGCCAAGATAGCTACTAACAACGGAGAGCATGCAAGATCATAAACAACATAGAGATAACATAAGATATATTTTAGTATAGCAACTCAATCATAACACCAATATTTATCGGATCCCAACAAACCAAACATGTAGAATTACATAACGGTGATCTCAATCATCTAGGGCAGCTCATGAGATCTAAACATGAAGCACATGGTGGAGGAGACAACCATCTAGCTACTGCTATGGACCCATAGTCCAAGGTAGACTACTCACTCATCGCTCCGGAGGCAAGCATGGCGATGAAGAAGACCTTCGGTGGCGATTCCCCTCTCCGGCAGGGTGCTAGGAAGAGCTTCTGGACCCTCCCGATCTTCGGGTCGATGGAGGCGGCGGATCGCGATGTGTTCTGGAAAATTGATCGGGTACTTAGGTTTTTTCCGTCAGGGAGTCTTTATAGGCGAAGGGGCATCGTCAGAGGTGGACCGAGGTACCCTCACACATAGGGGGCGCGACCAGGGGCTGGGCCGCGCCGCCCTGGTGTGTGGGGCCCTCGTGGCCCCCCTCCAACTCCTCTTCGGATCTCTGGAAGCTTCCGGGGAAAATAAGACTGCAGGAACTTGTTTCGTCCAATTCTGAGAATATTTCCTATGTAGCACTTCTGAAACACAAAAACTGCAGAAAATACGGAACTGGCACTGTGGCGACTTGTTAATAGGTTAGTTCCGGAAAATGCATAAAAGTGCCACGAAGTGTAATGAAACAGTAGGCAAATGGTGTAAAAACAAGCATGGAACATCAAAAATTATAGATACGTTGGAGATGTATCAGCTGACAATTTGTCTAGATTGGAAAACATTTCTTTTGATCCTATTCCTGTTAATTATAGTTTTCCAAATGAACAGTTGGCTGCATTAAATGTAACTTTGCGAGACCTTCCTTGGTATGCTGATTATGCTAACTTTATTGTTTCCAAGTATTTGCCTCCAACCTTTGCAGCTCAGCAAAGAAGAAAACTCTTTTATGATTTGAGGCATTATTTTTGGGATGACCCACACTTATATAAAAAAGGAGTTGATGGTATTATGCGAAGATGCGTACCGGAATATGAGCAACAAGAAATATTGAGAAAGTGACATGGAAGCGCTTATGGAGGACATCATGTTGGAGATAGACCCGCACAAAAGGTTCTACAATCAGGTTTTTATTGGCCAACCCTCTTTAAAGATGCTAGAAGGTATGTTTTATCTTGCGATGAATGTCAAAGAGTTGGGAATATTTCTAGACGCAATGAAATGCCTATGAATTACACTCTTGTTATTGAACCGTTTGATTGTTGGGGACTTGACTTTATGGGTCCTTTTCCTCCTTCAAAAGGCTATACCCACATACTTGTTGCTGTTGATTATGTTACTAAATGGGTAGAAGCCATACCTACAAAGAGTGCCGATGGTGAGACTTCGTTAAAAATGCTTAAGGATGTTATTTTTCCTAGGTTTGGTGTACCTAGATATCTTATGACTGACGGAGGTTCTCATTTTATTCACGGTAGTTTTAGAAAAACTCTTGCTAGATATGATGTTAATCATAGAATTGCTTCTGCTTATCATCCCCAAACTAGTGGGCAGGTAGAGCTTTTAAATAGAGAGATCAAGTCTATCTTGCAGAAGACTGCCAATAGATCTAGGAAAAATTGGGCTAGCAAGTTAAACGATGCTTTATGGGCTTATAGAACTGCTTATAATAACCCCATGGGCATGTCTCCTTACAAAATGGTTTACGGAAAAATGTGTCACTTGCCTTTAGAATTAGAACTCAAAGCTTTGTGGGCGGTGAGAGAGCTTAATAGGGATTTTAAACTCGCCGGTAAGAAAAGGTTGTTAGATTTGAGTTCTCTAGATGAGTGGAGAAATGAAGCGTATGAGAATGCCAGACTTTTCAAAGAAAAAGTCAAGCAATTGCATGATAAGAGAATTCTTAAAAGAGAGTTTCATGTTGGTGAGAAAGTTCTATTGTATAGGTCCCATCTCAGAGTTTTTGCAGGAAAATTACTCTCTAAATGGGAAGGACCATTTGTTATTGTGGAAGTGTACCGCTCAGGTGCTATAAAGATTGCTTCATTGAAAGATGACACGACACAAGTGGTGAATGGGCAAAGACTCAAACATTATATTTCTAGAGATTCTTATAATGAAGATGTTGATGTTATTGAAACAGTTTCTCCGGAAGAATTCATCCAATGCAATTTGAAGAAACCTGCAGAGTTTGTTTTCGAATAGGTAATAGTTCTAGTCAGAAAAGGTTCGCGAAAAACTCTTCCTTTATTATTTTTGCTGTTTTTACTAAATATGAAAAATCACGAGATGAAAATGGGCAGGAAAAGGAGTCCGGGTGCTCCTCACACATAGGGGGCGCGGGTCCACCTCTGGCCGCGCCGCCCTGGTGTGAGAGCACCCCGAAACTCGTTTCCGTCCCGGTTTCCTCCTGCGATTTTGCTTCGATGTATAATTTTCGCTTATATAACCCCCCCGGAGTACCCGAGGTCTGTATATCGTTTTCTCGTCGTGTTTTGTTTCGAGCTATTTCTGTCAGGAGTTGATCTTAAGTTTTGGGAGCACCATGGCCTCTTCAAGCGACGACAAGGGCAAAAGGCCCAGGGATGATGATCACCAAGACCCCAAGTGGAAGAAGGAGCAGGAGGCTGGAAGACCGAGGCCAAGAAACCCTGCTTTTGAAGGACCAACGAAAGCTAGACGTATCTTTTCTCATGATATGCAGGGACCAACACTACACGTTTTGGATCTAAACTCCATGCCTGTGATAAAAGAGGGTATGCTGGTCACTGGCGAGTTTTGCGCTCAATATCGAGTGCTAGAGAAAGAAATAGAGATGCTTCAAGAAGAGAATCTCAGGCTTCGCCGGATGCTGGAATATTTTTTTAATCCAAGGCTGATTCCACTACCGCCAAAAGAGTAATTCGTCATCGGTATTGGCATCCCCTTGGCTTGTTCCAAACTTGGGGGAGTGCCGCGGTATCACATCATCACCCTTTTACTCATTTACTTTTCAAGTCGAGTCATATCATGAATAGAGAAATTATCCTATAGAATAGTTCGCAGTGTGGAAGTATCCTCCTTAGTTGGTTATCTATGTATCCCTTGGTGTGAGTTGCGGTAATGAAATATTAATGATAAGTTTTATCGTTTACTTTCCGCACACTTTATTTTAGTTTGCAATGTTTCTTATATGACTAGTCTTGTTGATTAGTATTGGTATCACTTTGGGAGCATGAGTAAATTTAGTTGGTTTTGGCAAACTTAGCTTGGTCAGTAGCAACATTACCTTGAGGTTTGAGTAGAAAAAGAAGAAAGAAGTGCTTGTTACATCACATCAGTTTTCCTTATGATTGGCTTATAAGCATTATTATTCTCAAAGTTAAAATCGTTGTACCTTCAAGGGAGTTTGAATGATTGTTCTTATTATATGTATGATTGTTTGTTTCATGCAACTCTTATGCTTGCTACCCAGCCTTGCTAGCCAAAGACTTGTACTGAGAGGAAATACTTCTCGTGCATCCAACTCCTAAAAACCAAGTCACTTCCAAAGGGTCCACTATAAATTCCTATGCATGGTATTTCAAGCCATTCCAAGTAAATTTTCATGTGCTACCTTTCAAAAACCTTCAAATACTTCTCATTTTGTGCCACTTTTTTAGCTCATGAGGACGTAGTGGATGGGTTTGTTATCTTCCATACTAAATTAAGTACCCCTCGACTAGGCAGCTTCATCTGCTCGTCACTAATTTTGCAAGGGAGCTGGTCAGACCATTATCATCTCAAATAGAAAAGAAAAGAAAAGGAGCACTCCTCCATGGTATGTGAAAGTTGGTCGGCACCCAATGGAATCGGTTAGCCATGGTTTGAGAAAGGAAAAAGGTGGGGAGGAGTGCCAAGCTATAAAAGAGCACCAATATGCCAATTAATCAAACATCTCGGAACCGCTCTCACTTGTTTAGTATGGAAGATATCAAGAACTCCGTTGCTAGTCGTTGACAAAAGCAACCACCTCTCAAAACAATTTTTACCTCTGTTTTACAAATGAAAAGCTCTAGCACATGTTTAATCCCTGCTTCCCTCTGCGAAGGGCCTATCTTTTACTTTCATGTTGAGTCAACCTATTCCCCTCTACCTCAAGCAAGCATTTGAGTTGTTATGTTTCACTCATTCATATGTTGATCCATTTAATCATATTTACTATCTTCCTTGTTTTGTACAATGCTTTTGTCTGAAGGAATATATCTTTGAAAGCTTTCTATGAATGCAAAAAGTTTGTTTCATTAAGCATATGTTTTTGCTATATTAGCTCTATTTTAAAAAGGCTTCACACATAGGGCTAGTATAGTTGTTCATTGTTCTCTGACCAAGAACTAAGGTTTGCCACCACCAATTATAGTTTACTTTGTGCATCTTTATATGAGATTCTCTTTACTTATTGCAAGTCTATATTATATAAAGGGAAGTTGCTGTCTATTATAACTTGTGCCTTGGTGAATGTGATGCTTCTTGTCCGTATTTTGATTATCGACAGATCTTCGGCAGAGAGAAATCTGCCGAGGAAATTCCTCCCTGGAGAGGGGAGATCGTCGCCATTGCCATCACCATCACACCGGACTTCATCGGGATCATCATCATCATCTCCATCACCAGCACCTTCATCTCCCCCATCACCTCGCCATCCCGCTGTAACATCTTGAGTTGAATCTTGTCCAGTGGATGATTTTTTCTACAGAAATTCTACTATATATATCTCACCTTCCGAGGCTTATTGTGTGATTATAATATTTTTAATCAAGAAAATTAGTTTAATATATTTACAAGAAAATATCTTGATTTATATGAATAATCAATGTGCTGAATGTGACCATGTGGACCAGATGCTTAAGCTCAACCTAAAAAAAATCAAGTGTCTATGATTTTTCTATAAATTTTCAAATTTGTGAATATTTTATATATCTTGTGCCAAGGGTGTTTGAAATATTTGTATCTCACTTTATATTTGTACTCAAATTATAAATCTAGTTGTCTTGTGATGATTTCTCTGTACTCAACCATGCACATTTTGCCAGAATACATAAACATGCATATATGTATATCAATATACTCAACTATGTACATGTTGACCGGTATATACTTTATATTCTAGCATATTTATCCACACCATGTTCTAGCTAGCTATATCCAACTATGTAGCAACCGCATGCAATATTATTTTTTAAAGGAGTCCGCTATTTCTAGAAAGATTGTTTTCCACAGCCCGAACCATTCTAGTGTGGGAGTCTATGATTTTTTTACAATAAGCGATATATTGATTGATAAAGAAGCTACCTAGGCCTTGCACCGATGCTAAAAAAAATTGTAATGCCTTTTTATTTTAATTTAAAACATTTAAGGTAGGGTGCGAGTTCACAATCATTCTATTAGTTGATTCTTAATTCAGCTATACTATGGCTAACAATATGATCCCACAAAAATAAGTTGTTTAAATATATTTGTATGATTAATATGTTTTCATTAGATCGTGCCACAAAATCTTGATCTAGCCATGAAACTAATTTAGAAAAAAAGTGATCTATTTATCCACTAATGTTATGTTTATACATATAATGTAATATTAGCCTATATTGACATATTTGTAAACTATATTTTGCAGCGGCTTAAATAATATCATATTATCTAAACGTATTAATATATGATATATATGGCTCCATCTATTTCTCTAACATGTGAGGCATAATCATCGCATATGTGATCAGTAATATGCAAAACTCATCATCTCTCCTTTGACACATTATATTAACAATTAAATCTGTTCGCACAATTCATTGCATCTTCAGTATGTTGTGAATTTCGTGATGCCTCGGTCGGGCGACAACGTAACACTCTTTTTCGTCCATTTTAAGTCGGAGTAGTTTTTCTTTAGCATGAGTAGTTATTGCTAACCAAACTTGTCTCATGGTATTTAAGCAGTAGTTATTAGTCATATATTTTTTACTAATATTTCAAATAATCTCTCTATCCCGAATTAGTTGTCTCAACTTTATTTAGATACATATATGTACTTCTTTTGTGTTTGCCCGCAAAAGAGTGTGCTTCTAATTCGTTGGAGAGTAGATTTTTTTAAAAGTCTGATAATTTTTAAATAAAAGGTCACCTATGTTTATGTCATCAAAATAGTATCATTGGATTCACGATGGAATATATTTTTATATATAGATATTTTTTACAAATATTATTATAACTTTTGCGTAACCTCGATCAAATTTGAAATAGTTTGATTCTTCAAAAAAGTTGGAAATACACTCATTTGTGTACGGAAGAAGTATCTCCACACTAAAACTTGTCTACATATATGCATATATAGATAAAACTGAGAGAACTAATTTATGATAAAGAGCATACCAATAATTAATAGGAAAGCTAACAGAGTCCTAGCGATGCAAGCTATAGCAGTTGGGGTCTCTTTTTTTCCTTTTTAACTGGAGGTGTTTCAGGTTATCTCCTAATTATGCAAGCATACGTTGGTGGGTCTATTTGATGGTCCATAACGGTTCGTGGTCAGCTAGGTCTCTAGTAATTTATTTTTTTGACATACGTGGCCAATTGTTTGTTTGGAGCATGTACGTGCTAGTCTGAATTTTTTTGACTTTTAACTTTGCATACGTGTCATTGCAGACTGTTGTTTGTACAAACTAAAGTTTTACGTAACCTTGTTATCATTAAATCTTAGCCATATATTTTAGATCTAACCACCAAAATAATTCAGATGATGTGGATTAATGTGGTGGCTCTATTTTATGACTCCGTATTGTGCTTTTAGTAGATATTCCCTCCGTTTCAAAATATAAGATGTTTTAGCTTTATGAAGCAAACGTATCTAGACATCTTTTAGTGTGTAGGTTCACTTGAATATACACACTAAAGCACGTCTAAATACATTTACTTCACAAACCTAAAACATCTTATATTTTAAAACGGAGGGAGTAGTAGATAGATGGAGGTAGTGATTGCCTTGTAGTGGTGGCGGAGGGAGCACGCTGTGCATGACGCATTGACCCCGGTCAAAAGGGAACCCATCGCGTGTAAAGCCAGCAGGATTCTCCTGCCGCTCGCACTAGCATTCGACACGTATCTCCAACCATTCGCTCACCTCCTTCAGAACTCACGAGGTATCCAAGGCCCAAGACCCGACACCCGACTCAGCTCAGAGAGACCAGGCGGCGGCCATGGCGAGAGATGCCATCATGGGGGAGCAACGGGTCATCCTCATACAGGGCATGTCCGCCGCGAAGAGCGTCCGGGTCCAGCGCGACCGCCTCCTGCAGCTCCGGCGCCGGCTGAAGCAGCGGATCCCGGGCGACGACGGCGAGGCCGTCGTCCAGGATGTCGCCGCCGGCCTCTTCAAGGTCTACTTCAGGGGCCTCAAGTACGCCTCCCGCTACCTCATGTCCTTCCTCGAGATCTCGGTCAAGACAAGAACGGCGCCCGCCTCGACGACCTCAACCCCGCCTTGGGCGTCATCCCGAAAGAGCGGCTCTACGACGTGCTGCTCGCGCACCGGCTCCCCGCGTGCCCGACCACCCGGGCCGAGGCCTTTGCCCGCATCGAGGCCGCCTTCCGCGCCGTGAAGCTGGCCGAGGAGCACCACGTCCGGCGCTGCGTCGAGCTCCTCATTGGTGTCCTGCCGCCGACCGTCACCGGCAAGCCCTTGCCAGTCAGCGGCATGACCGGCTACTCAGAAGACCCGATCGCCGCCGCCCACGAGCACCTCGCCAAGAAGGGCTTCTCCTACCAGGACGAGCCCCCTCGGACAGCAAGCATCGTGGATCTGGACCTGGCGCTCAGCTACCTCCACCGCGCTTGCTCCCTCGCGAGCCTCGCCATCAAGCACACCGACCTCGCCGTCGCCGTCCTCTCTAGCTTCCTCGGCCCCAAGGAGCTCGCCGCCACCGCTGAAGACGCTGACATATTCACATACATCCCTGACCTTTTTTTTGAGAGTACGCCAAGGCGTACCTTCCTTTTATAGAAGATAGAGACAATTACAAAGATTCTGCCAGTAATGCGAACAAAGCTGGCAGAGAACTCCGATATTGAAGATACAAAAAGGAAGAAACTCTCAAAAGGGGTCGAAGACTCCGGTTACACCTCTCCTACCTAGAGTCCAAGAGGAGAACTCATCCCTAATTAACCTAGCTAGAGTGGTCACTGAGAACTGCCGGTCTTGATCATTGAACACCCAAGCATTGTGATTTTTCCAAAGCCTCCAGCAGCCCAGAATAACCAAGGCATCAAAATTCTTTTGTAGCTTGGCGGTATAGGCACCCCTCTCACGCAGCCACCAATATTCCAACGTACAGGTAACTGTCGGTGGGCTCGCCGTGATCCCCATGTCTGTGAAGCAGCTGAACCAAACCTGCCGAGCATGAACACATTGGGTGAAAATATGTTGCATGGAGTCTTCTTCCTGTAGACAGACGTAGCACGTTGACGACTGGTCTTGGAGCCCGTGGCGATGGCGTCGAGCCGAGGTCCACTGTCTGTCCTGTATCGTAAGCCACATGAAGATTTTGCATTTTAGCGGCGCACCATTCTTCCAGATGGCGTCAGCGGCGGCAAAGTCGATAGAACCCAGCTGCAGACGCTGATAAGTGGCCTTAGCAGAGTAGGATCCCGATGAAGAGCAGGGCCAGCTGAAGACGTCTTCGTCTTGAGCGTTTCTCTGACCGTCAAGTTCAGAGATGCAGACCCACAGACGAACGCACTCAGCCGCTGCTGCCGGGGTCACAGGGCCGACCATGTCTTCAATCCACTTATGGTGTATGAGGGTAACTTGGACAGTTCTTGTATTGCGGCGTCGAGTGCCAACCAGTTGAAGCACGGATGGGGCAATGTCGCCGACAGCACTTCCATTCAGCCATCGATCCTTCCAAAAGAGTACCTTGTCTCCCTTGCCCACACGAATATGAATTAGACTGTCGAAGGTTGCACTTGCCATGTCATCCTTGGGCGCTGGAAGTCCCTGCCATGGCCGGGAGGGGTCAGTTCGGCGGAGCCACTCCCATCTGACCCGGAGTGCTAAGCCCTGCAAGGCAAGATCCTTTACACCAAGCCCGCCGAAACATTTAGGCTTGCAGACCCTCTGCCATGCCACCAAGCATTGCCCACCGTTAGTGGTATCTTTGGCAGTCCAGAAAAAAGCTCTCATCCATTTGTTGATTTCGTCAAGGAACCAATCCGGAGCCTCTGCAATCAGAAGGAGATGGAGAGGCCTCGCTGCAATGACAGCAGAGATGAGAAGAAGTCTGCCCTCCCGGGTGATCAAACCACTCTGCCAGGATGGAAGACAGGCGATGATCTTATCCAGTGCCGGCTGCCACTCATTACGAGTTAGAGGTCTGAGCGCAAGCTGCAATCCTAATTACTTGATGGGGAAATCCTTGATCTGGCATTGAAGGGTATCGATCACCAGCTCTGCACCATGCGGATCACCATGGATAATAGTGGCCGAGGATTTAGCGTAGTTAACACGTAGGCCTGAAGCACCTCCAAAAATCTGAAGCATTTCCCGGACAGTGACAAGGTCCCCAATTTTGGGCTTGATGAAGAGCACCACATCATCAGCGTAGAGTGATATTCTTTGCATACGCTTGCAACCTCTAATGTTCTCTAACAAGCTCGACTCCGAGAGCTTGATCATAGCCACAGACAGAACCTCCATCCCACACACAAAGAGCATCGGTGAGAGGGGGTCACCTTGACGGAGCCCTCTGACATGATAAATTCTTCTGCTCGGGACACCATTGACTAGCACCTCAGTGGTGGCTGTTCTAAACAAGATTGCCAGCCAGCTCAACCATTTGTTAGTG
Source organism: Dactylis glomerata (assembly GCA_007115705.1). Lineage (NCBI taxonomy): Eukaryota > Viridiplantae > Streptophyta > Magnoliopsida > Poales > Poaceae > Dactylis > Dactylis glomerata. The sequence goes on from QXEO01000555.1 coordinate 1,446,132, forward strand.
AGGCCAAGATGTTTTAGCACCTGGAAGAGGAAAGCCCAGGAGATAGAATCGAAAGCCCTAGAAATATCCAGCTTGAGCAAAACCCCGGCTTCTCTGTCTGAATTGATCTTCCTTGCTAGCTGGCGAACAAGCATGAAGTTGTCGTGCAGGTTTCTACCACGAATGAAAGCTGACTGGTTAGCACTGATCAGGGCGTCCATCTTAGGCCATAACCGGACTGCGAGCAGTTTGGCAAACAGCTTAGCAAAGCTATGGATTAGACTTATAGGCCGAAAGTCTCCCACTTCAGACGCGTCCTGCTTTTTAGGGATGAGCGTGATCAGAGCCCTGTTTAGCTTTGCAAATCCTCTGCCATTACCGACATACAGCTTATGAATAGCCGCCATGATGTCTGGTTTGATCCAACCCCAAGCTTTCTGATAGAAGGAGCCAATGAAGCCATCCGGTCCCGGTGCGCGGTCTGCTGGCAGCTCCTTTATTACCGACCAAACCTCATCCTCTGTGAACATAGCATCCAGATCTTGCAGGCCCATACTTCTCAGACCAAGCGCATCAAGATTGAGCTCAAAATCTCTATTTTCCACAGTACCAAGTAAGCTCTTGTAAGCGTTGAAGAAAGCAGCCTCTTTGCCTTGCTGATCGGTGATCAGAACACCGTTTACCTTGACTCCGGGGATGAAATTCATGGCCCTCCTACCATTAGCGACGGAGTGGAAAAGCTTCGTGTTAGCGTCACCATCCCGCAGCCAGCGCATCCTGGAACGTTGCCTTGCCATTGTGCGTTCAAGAGAAGATAGGCTGAGAAGGATCAATTTCAGGGTGCGTCGCAGCCATCTTTCTTCAGCGGACAGGGATCTGCGATCCAGGGCCGAGTCCAACTTATGTATCACCAGGTTAGCGATGGCGATTTTTAGCTTGATGTTGCCGACAGATCTTTGACTCCACGCCTGCAGATGGGAAGCAGAATTGCGCATCATCTCATTCAGGCGTTGGAAGGGATCAGTGAAGCTATCGTCACAGCGCCACCCCTCTTGGATGGCCTCTTCAAACCCATCGAGCTTCTCCCAGTACCGCTCAAACCTGAACCTCCGCTTGAGGTACATGCGCTTTGTCCATGGATCATGGATGTACTACTCCTCCCTATACAGGCATGAATGAATCCATCAATCTGAACATCCAATTCACTCCGTTCACTTCACACTTCACAGGAGGGAGAGGGATCCAGTCCATCGGATTAACTGAGGCTGTCAAGCGGTGGATGGGGGTGGGATCTCTTGAATTGTTGATCCTCAAGCCCAGCTCGCATCAGTCGATTAATCTATCTATGCTCTATGGTTCATTCGACCTGCTTCTTATAGTTTTAGTTCAGTTCGGTCAGTTGAATTTCTCGACGGTCGTGGCTACCTTAGCTTTCCAAGGGTAATTCATGTCATACTACCTTCACTCACCGATCGAACTGCAGCGATAGGATGTGAAAATTGGGATTTTCACATGCTACTTCATCAGCCATCTTCTGTCTGACGTTATGTAGGAAATGCAATCTTTGTCCCTACGACATATAGCATCCTATATATCTATCTTTTGTATGTATTGCAATATGTCGGCAACATTTCTTTCCATGGTGTTAAATCACTCAAAAACGTAACATTATTTCTAAATATTAATGTCGTAAATCTGCACTTGCAACAAATCCCCACAAGTAAGCAAATGCCTGAGAAAAAGATCACAACATGTATTGTAATGGAGGCCAAACACTTGTAGCACAACAAAATGCAACATTTGTTGCATAAGACAATAATCATCACAACATGCAGCTCGTGTGTTCAAAGCAAAGCACACACAAGTTGCAGGGTGTGAAAAAGCATAGAATCAAGATCATGAAGTGCCATTTTCTCGGAGGTCCACATAATTTTTCAATCATACATAGATTTCACCAAAAAAAACCAATGAGGTTGTAAGCTTCCAAAGAAACTTATCTGGCTCATCCGATTTTTTGATAAAGAGCGCTTTATTACTTAATAGTTATTAAGCATACACCCGGCCTCTGCATATCTAGGATGCACACAGCCCCACTCCAAGTCAAAAGGTCCAAAGAAAACAAGGCAAAAATACATATAACGGTGCACAAATGTAATATCGCCTAAGAAGCAGCACCAATCCATAAGCTATGCGGCCATCCATGTTGGGAAAAAGTATCCCTCGCCGTAGCTTCCAGTCGTGCACAGACCTCCGTATAAAGGTCGCGATCCTCCAAACGCTGTAGAGACGACCACAAACGGAGTATAGCAATAGCCCTGTAGATAACCTGCAAGATGGAATAGTTCTTATCATTAAACAATTTATCATTTCTACATAGCCATAGCGACCAAATAAAGGCAATCGCTCCCACCCTAATAAATCTGGAACTGGATCAGCGTCCAAATCCATTTACGTCTACGTCCAACTAGTATCCAATCTAAAGTGGTCCAGTCCATATGCAGCCCACCCTCCGGTTTGAAAAGTCCAAGTCCATCCAAATCCATACTATTTTAATGTTGGATATCCAAGGTCCAATGAACTTGGAGTTGCATGCATGTACGATGACAGACGGAGTAATTCGCGTATGTGTGAAAGCATCGCACCACTTGCAGTAGGTGTGAAAGCATCGCACCACTTGTCGTACGTGTGCAGAACAACATTGCTGTAGTATTTGGCACCACTTCAAGGAAACATCACTTCATACAGCATCTGTTCCACTTATTTAAGCAGTGCTACGGCACAGTAATAAAATTAAGCAGAGTTACAGAGTTAAGCTCAGTAATATATCAACAAAAAATTGATATATGGAACAATGATAAAACACATCATCTGAACTTTCCTCCATACTAGTAAAGACAGAAAATCGGTCATATCACACGAGTTGTTCAATAGATCAGAAATAAAAGCCCAGGCTACAATTTTTCCGACAGCATTGAATACACACGCCAAGAATTTACCTTGGTCAATTTGAGACTCCAGTTACATGACAATGCTGGACTACAATTTTTAAGCATTCATCGTGACAAAACATACAGAAATAGCATGTAGATCATCATGAATACACTAAGGGACTACTACGAATGAGAGATAAACGGAAACCATTAACATCATGTAAAAGAGTTAATTCAAGAAAGATGAGCACGTTAGTTTTCACTTCTACCTTCATCGCTGTTGTCACCATCACCATCAGACAAGTATTCTTTTAGCCAATCTTTTGAGCATATTAGTCCTTCGGCTATTTCTGGGTTTAGAGAACTACGATGCTGGTCAATAACCATGCTGGCTGTACTGAATGTTGATTCGGAAGCCACAGATGATAATGGAATAGCAAGAAAGTCACAAGCCATCTTGGCTAGTACAGGATAATTCTCTATATTTCTTTTCCACCACTTCAACACGTCAAAAGTTTCACCTTCCCGAAGAGGAACCAATGCATCTTCTAGATACATATCTACCTCTGACCTTCTAGAGCGATTAGTTCAATGTTTAGCAAACATTGAACTAAGTAAATTTGGCTATTGATATATGGAAAATACTGGGCTACCACGGGTGGTAGCTACCCATGGCAACGTCGTTTACTCTCTGTTAATAGTACGCGCTCTGACACTGCCAAACCGCATCTTGCTTTCCACTGCTCCACGATGGGCACACCATTTCCCCCTCACCTCCCTCTTTCTCTCTCCTCCGGCCCTCTCTCCAACATCCACCCAACCACACCGATATAGGCTCCAAAGTCCAAAGACGGCGAGCCACCAGAAGCGGCGAGCGAGGAGACCATGGCCAGCACGCCAATACGCCATAGCCGGCCCCCCACCTCGCTCTGATAGCCCAGACTTCCATGGCATGAGCAATACCAGCCCCCGAACTCCCCATCGATGGCTCAGACCTCCCCATCGCCGGAGCAGTGCTGATTCCCGCCGCAGATTCCCGCCGCAGGAGCGCAATCGCCCACCTTCCCTACCGGTTTCGACAGGATTTGGCTCCCTGGGCCGATTCGCCCACCGCACCGCCACTGCTGTTCACGGGTCACGCGGGCGGCAGAAGACACCTCACCTGGCCCGGCGATGGGGAACGGTGACGAACATGGGCTCATGTTGGCACGGCAACACGGGGAAGGAGGGCCTGCACTCGGCGGCCTTGGCCCGCTCCTGCACGACGTGGTGGCCCTGCGACCTAGTCCACACACGCAGCTTTCCCACCGCCACCCCTCATCCCAACCGCCGGCAACAAGCTCTCGACCGCGTCGCCCTAGGTCGAGGGAAGGCTGACAGGCGCGGGGATGCTACCGAGCGCGGGGATGCTGTTGGGATTCAGCTAGAAGGGCCATCGGCGACAGCGCCTTCCTTGACTTCCCATGTCGCCTCCCCCCCGCGTCCACCCATGCCGGCCCGGGAGCACCAGCCACCAGGGCACCATCCCGTGGAGGCACAGCAAAGGCACACCAGGCCGCCGTCCATGCTTCCCCGTGGAGGCGGGCCTGGTCGGCTGGTCCATGGCAGCGGCAAAACAACCAGCAGCGGGAAATCGAGGTCGTCGGAGATCCCGGGGGATCACTGGTAGCTGTGGCGGTGCAGACTGTAGGGGCACGGGGAACGTCCGCGGAAGCTCTCGCGTTATGGCGACGATGGTCATACCCGCGCGTAGGCGGCGGTGGTCGAACCCTGTGGCATCAGCAGCTGGGATGCTGGGTCAGACACCCCGGCGACGGAGGTTGGCAGAATCCGCGATCGCGACGGCTCGAGGAGCCCTGGGTGGCGGCAGGGCATGGGTGGCGCATGTCTGCCGGCGGGGAGCTGACCGGAGAGGGTGCTGGCTAGTGGTGGGGATCGGTGGCTGGTGGAGAATTTAGGAGAGACAGAGACGGGGGAGTGCTTTTTTTTTGAGACGGAGACGGGGGAGTGCTGAAAGAGAGAGATGCGGGTGGTGGTGTGGTCGCAACGGTGTTAGGGGCATTTTCCTCCGTTAAGTCAGATGTGCTGTGCGTGTGGTGCAGATTGCTCTATAGGATCAATCCAACGGCTGATTAAAGGTGTATAGCTACCACCGGTGGTAGCAAATCCGTGTTGATTGATATATACTATCATTGTAATATTTCGTTAGGGGTTTTACAAAGGCAACTTTTTCTCAGTGTCCTAAGGAGTCTAACCAGGTTTCTCACGAATTTGCTAGGCTGGCGTATTCTGATGCAACTACTTTGTGGTTATATAAGCCGCATACCTCTCTGATGCAATGGCTATCACTTTTATATTGTAGGGTAGTTTGCTTTTAACAATTCAAAGAAACAATCTGAACAATTGCTCAAACAAAATGTATCTTTAGCTAGACTAGTGATGGTTGAAGGCAACTTCATCACTTGAACATGAACTGAAAGGAAGTAAGATGGAGAAAGTATCATAGATAAATGGACCGCTCCAAATCATGCACACTTGTGACACATCCCGTTTGAATAACATACGAATTAAAGTGGATAAAATGAATCATCATATGGAAGTTCCCAACACGCTCGCGAATAAAAGAGTATGGATTTGCAGTTGCTGCTAACTGTCGCCAGAACTGTACAAGTAGTATAACAGAGGATGCAGCAGAACATGTGCAGCGAACACATCTGATTACCCCCACGATTCCAAACTCTACTATCTGCTCTAATAGCACTGGATGTGAAGTGAAGAGAGAGCGAGGGGAAGGGGCAGGCGGGGAGCACGTACAGTTGCGTAGGCGTGAAGGGAGCATCCGACGGTGAGGCAGGAGGAGACGGGGATGACGCCGCGGGGCACCGACGCCCGCGTGATGGCGGGGTCCTTGAACCAGAAGAGCCGGCCCTGCTTCAGCACGAACCAGCGCCGCCGCCACGTCTTGATGTACTCGCCCTGCTTGGTCAGCCACCCAGCGCGCTCCGCCCCGTGCCAGAACTCCACGCCGCCCGACGAGGAGGAGCCCAATGTCGATCTGGAAGCTTCGTGGAATGAGCGGTCGCCGGCGGACAGGGATAGAGGGCGGTGGCGGAGTGGATTGCCGACGAGCGGCGAGAGGCTTGGCCGCTTGGGGTTGGGGATTAGGGGCGGTAGGGATACAGATCGGTTGAGGTCCAGTGGATACTGGACGATCCACCTCTAATGTCCATACGTGTCCACTCTTATTGGACCTGATGTCCATTTAACGTCCAAGTCCAAGGAAGCCCAGTCCAGTTGGGTCCACATTAAATAAGGTCCAAAGCCCATGGACGTTGCGTGTCCAATTCCAGATTTACACCCTAATATGCTTTTTAAACCTATTGTTGATTCCATTTAGCCAATTCCCAAATATATTGGTAATACTGCATGGTGGAAACAAGGTCGAAGCTACTTGGATGACTGACCATATAGATCTAGCGAAATGACATTGGAAAAATAAGTGTTTAATTGTTTCATTATGATGACAAAAAATACACTTTTTACTTCCATGCCAATTCCGTTTTGCAAGATTATCTTTTGTCAAAACAACTACTTTACGCAGGTACCATCCAAATACCTTAATCCGTAATGGAATTTTTAACTTCCAAAGCTTATTATTACTAATTTTATCGATTGGCACATAGGGAAGAATAAGAGCATTGTACATGGAAGCAACTGAAAACTTCCCATTTTCATGTAGGTTCCATCGGAATTCATCATGTCCAGTTTGTAATTGGATGTTTGCCAAACGAAGTAGTAAGGCATTCCAAGCTACAAGCCTTTGCCCAAATAAATCCCTTCTAAACGCCACAGATGGTGGAGAAGTCTCCATTACTTTGGCAATAGTATCACCTTTGTGACGTACAATGCTATATATGGCAGGATACTATTCACGAAGAGTGGCATTACCAAGCCATTTATCTTCCCAGAACCTTATCTCCGAACCATCCTTAATGGAAAAAGAACCCAGGCCGAAAAAGAACTTCTTCGTTACCAAAAGTCCAGCCCAAAAATGTGAATCACCCGGTTTCCAAAGAACCTGAGATAATACTTTTGGGCCAATGTATTTCCTCTTAAGAATAGATTGCCAAGTCCCCTCCTCAGTAAGTAACTTAAACAACCACTTCCCTAGTAAGGCTATATTTTTAACCTCTAGGTTATGAATACCCAGCTCACCCTGGTCTTTAGGAGAGCACACGACACTCCATTTAGCCAATCGGTATTTCTTTTTCTCACTATCCCCTTGCCAAAAGAATATAGACCGGTAATAATCCAGTTTGTGTAAGACTCCTTTAGGCAAGAGAAAGAATGAAATCATATGTAGTACCATATTAGATAGTACCGAATTAATGAGTATCAATCTTCCTCCTAGGGACAGCAATTTACCTTTCCAACTACTAAGACACTTTTGTAGTCTCTCCTCGACGAGTTTCCATTCGGCAAGTGTTAGTCTCCGATAATGAATCAGAATCCCCAAATACTGCATAGGAAACTGTCCCTGCCCACAACCGAATAAATCGGCGTATGCATTGACCTCGTCTTGAGCCTCGCCAAAACAAAACAATTCACTCTTATGGAAATTAATTTTTAGACCTGATAATTGCTCGAATGCTGAAAGTATAAGTTTCACATTCAGTGCTTTCTCAAGATTATGTTCCATAAAAAGAATCGTATCATCGGCATACTGAAGGATGGATAATCCCCCATCCACTAGATGAGGGATCACTCCTTCAATAAGACCATCATTCTTTGCGCGCTCGATCATAATGGCAAGCATGTCAGCCACTATATTGAATAGCATTGGCGATAAGGGATCACCCTGCCTCAGACCTTTCAATGTCTGGAAGTATTTACCAACATCATCGTTGACTTTGATGGCAACACTACCTCCCGACACGAAGGAATTGATCAACGCACACCACTCATCGGAAAAAACCTTTCATTCTAAGTGTTTGCTGGAGAAAAGACCACTTAACTTTATCATAAGCCTTTTCAAAATCTAGCTTTAAAATTACCCCATTCAACTTTTTAGAATGTAGTTCGTGAACTGTTTCATGCAAGGTCACAACACCATCTAGGATATTTCTTCCTTGCATGAATGCAGTTTGAGACGGCCGTACTACATGATCAGCAACCGTGTTTAGTCTTAGGGTGGCCACTTTCGTGAATATTTTGAAACTAACGTTAAGAAGGCATATTGGTCTATATTGCTGGATCCTTTCTGCCTCATTAACTTTAGGTAACAAAATAATCTCACCAAAATTAAGACAAAACAATTCTAGGTGTCCAGCATGAAGATAGCTAAACAAACCTAGAAGGTCCCCTTTGATAGTGTCCCAAAAGTTTTGATAAAACTCTGCTGGGAAACCATCTGGACCCGGTGCTTTGTTGTGTTCCATTTGGAAAATAGCCTTTCTTACTTCCTCTTCCGAGTACTCAGCCGTAAGAAGATTATTTTCCTCAACGGTAACTTGGGGAATATCATCCGTTTGGGTCTCATCCATAAAGAAGTTACCTTCCTCAGGTGCCCCAAATAGATTCTTATAATAACTAGTAATATAATTTTTGAGGTTGTCGAGTCCCTCAATCGTACCTTCATCTTGAACAAGACTATGAATACGTTTCTTCCTATGCCTGCCATTGGCCACACTATGGAAGTAGCGAGTATTCGAATCTCCTTCAAGAATAAAACGGCTCTTAGAGCGTTGGTACCATTTGAGTTCCTCCTCTCGAAGTAGACTTGCTATCTTCGCATTAGATTGATTTTTGAGTTCAATCTCATGTGTAGATAAGGGTCCTACCTCAGCTAAGGCTTCCAAATTATCAATGATACAAGAAAGCCTCAACTTTTCTTTTTTAAGGGCACCAGATATATGCCGAGCCCAACCACTGAGGTGGCTACGTAAAGCACGTATCTTATGATTCCACCTCTGAATTGGAGACCCAGTAGAAATAGGTCTATCCCATACTTTCTTGACCATGTCATGAAACCCATCCCGTTGTAACCAACCAAGCTCAAACTTGAAACGATGGTTACTAGTCGGTTTGGTAATCCCAGTAGTCATTAGTATAGGAGCATGATCAGAAAACCCCTGAATACGCTCAAGGGCCCGGACAGACACCATGGGGAATTTAGCTTCCCAATTAGCATCCATAAGTACCCTATCGAGTTTCTCAAACGTGGGATCCGGCATGCTATTGGCCCAGGTGAATTGTCTTCCAATCATTGAGACCTCTCGCAAATCCAAGCTGTCAATAACAGCATTGAATAGAAAAGGCCAATGATCATCAAACCGACCTTTACTTTTCTCATGTCGGAACCTTAGCAAATTGAAATCCCCTCCAATTAAAATTGGGTATGGATTATCCTTTGCTAAGTTAACCATCTCACGAAGAAAGTCGGCCTTAAATTCATCCTGTGCAGCCCCATAGACAGCAACCAGACTCCAAAAGAAGTTGTCGGCTCTGTTACGGATATGGAGCTTAATATGATAATCTCCACCCGACTGAGCAATAACCTCCATGGTGTCTGACCGTACTCCCAGTAGAATGCCTCCCGATCTACCACGGGGTGGCTTCGACGTCCACTCAAAGTCAACCCCACCAGAGAGGCGGTCAAGTAGACGTTGAGAGAAGTCTCTCCTACCAGTTTCCAAAATAGCAACAAAATCCAAATTGTGATCTTTAACACAATGAGAGATATGCAAATGTTTAGCCAAGTCACGAAGACCTCTGCTATTCGAGAACATACCATTCATTATGACACAATTTTTGATTTTGGAACTACACCCCGCCTCGAGGATTTCTTTTTCGGAGATTTCTTTGATTTTCGGCCAGAGGCTTTAAGTTCATACAAAGAACCTAGCGTGGCTTCCTCCAAGTCAATCTCCAAAACGACACCAACCAGACTAGAGAGAAGCTGACCATCCAATGTGGCGTTCGCTTCCTCTTCATCTAGATCAGTGTCATCCACTACATTTTGAAGCTTAGGGTCAACCGTTAAACGGTCATACACCATATGCCTCAAAACGTTTGCGGATAAATTAACTTCACTAACATTCTTCCCTAGCTTAACACCGACAGCATTTTACTTGGAAGATAAAACAGGAGTAGACAAAGACAAAAAAAAAGAAGAAGAGCGCGATGTCATACCACTGAAGTCGAGGTTCATAGTAGCTTTACGCCGCATCGCCTTCTGCATGGTGTCCTCGTCGGTGGCGACAGAACCATCATCCGCGACAGTGTGCCTAGTGCTGCGCCGCGGAGGAGGAGCACATGGCATCACCGATGGAGCGGACGTCGGTGAAGCAGATCTTGCCGGAGAAGTCGGTGTAGTAGCACTTGCAGGAGAAGATGGTGAAGCAGTTCTTGCCGGAGACGCCGGAGGGTATAACATCCGATATCCCTTGAAAAGGGAACCTCCACCGTTGCCGAAGACAGTAGTGATGAAGTAGATACTGCCTCGGCGTCCGGCGAGACGACAGCTGGGAAGCCAGGTGGGGTCTGCGCTGTCCCGCCTGACCGAGATGGACCCGGCGAGGTCCTCAAGACTGCATTATGATTCTCAGCAGCAGCAACGTTGCTGTCCACCTCCTGAACAACAGCAGCGACAATAGCATGCAAGGCACCTTGCTGCCCCACGTGCCCAGCCACAACAGCCATCGGTGTGCACGTAGACGCCTGGTTAACATGGTGCGTAGCAGCTATTGGAGTAGCAGACTGGCCATCTAGCACGCCAACTGAAGCTGGCCGTGAATGAAGCAGCAGCGGCTGCTGTGACACACACGCAGGAGAGCTCGTGGATGCCGGCAGCTGAGGGGCGTGGCGATGGTGCACCATCATCTAATCTAATCTAATCTAATTTAAACTAATAATACGGCTTGAGGACGCGATGGTTCAAAAACCATGGTAGGTAAAAAAACTTTCGTCCGTTAAAAAAACCGGTTAGACTCGGATCGACTGGCCTCTAGCCTTCGTACGTCGTCCGTGAGATGTTTAGTACGTCAAAAAAACCAAATCGATAGAAAAAACCAGTTAGACTCAGATGGAGCAGCTAAGATTCCGTACGTCAATAAAACCACGTCCAGTCCGTGAAAATAAATCCCAAAGGTTTCATGAGGTGGTACTAAAATCTCGCGAATCCTATTCGCCGCTCATTGCGGCCCCGATCCGAGGCGCCGCACAGAGAGAGCGGCCTCACCCGCCGTATGGGCCGAGGCCCAGTAACCTCTTCTTTTTTGTTTTTCTGTTTCCTTCTAGTTTTTTGCTTTCTTATTTTGTTTTCCTTATTTCTTATTTATTTTCTGTTTTATTTTTCTTTTCTGTTATAATTTTTGGAACGCTTAAATTTTAATATGTTCAGATTTTGGAATCTGTTTAAATTCGAAAAATTTCAAATTTGAAATTCGTTCCAATTTGTAATTTGTTTCACTTTTGAAATTGTTTCAATTCGAAAGTTGTTCCATTTTCGAAAATTTTTCCAATTTCAAAATTTGTTCCAATTTGTAATTTGTTCCATTTTTCGAAATTTGTTCCAATGTTTCAAATTTGTTCCAATTTTTGAAATTTGTTCCAATTTTGAAATTTGTTCCAATTCCTAATTTGTTCCATTTTCGAAATTTGTTCCAATTCGTAATTTGTTCCATTTTCGAAATTTGTTCCAACTTCAAATTTTGTTCCAATTTTTAAAATTTGTTCCAATTTCGAAATTTGTTCCATTTTCAAAATTTGTTGCAATTCGTAATTTTTTCCATTTTTAAAATTTGTTCCATTTTTGAATTTTGTTCAAATTTAATTTTTTTTCAAGTTCAAAATATGTCAGATTCTAAATTTATTTCAACTTAAAATTTGTTCTAATGCTGTTTTTATAAATCTCTTTTCTAAAGGAAATAATAGAAAATAAAGAATAAAAAAACTGAAGAAGTAGCCTTACTGGGCCGGCCCAACCCGGAAGCTACATGGGCGGACCCGAAGAATCTCTCCGCTTAAAGCGGGGAATAGGCGCTCCCCTAAAATCTGCCTTTGGATCGTTGTCGTACCTCCATGTTAAGAAACCAAAAACTTTAGGCCCAGTAACCGAGGCCCAGTAGCAGCCAAACAGCCCAAAAAGATCTCCAATGGGAATCGATCAAAGCATCCTCGAACAAAAAATTCAGTACAATGGGAATCGATCAAACCTCGAACAAAAAAACTCAAGGCAATCGAATCACCTAAAGTCCGATATAGTATGTGTGCTTAGTTCAACTCTAAACACGAAGTGACTCTAGATACAAAAAATTTAGATAGAAACTGAAAAGACATGAAGAGGAGCAGCACCCAAGAACCGTGTGAGGATCACCTGTTCAACATCAGCAGCCAAGCTGCGTCCAACACCGAACTGTCCTCCTGACCGCCAGTCACCCTTGACGTGTGGCTCACCGTCGTTGCCCGCTCCGCCACCACCAACACCGAGTCGAGCACCACTGGCAATAATCACCTTAGCAAACCAGTCAAATTTTATGTTATCAAACGCCCAAATCATAATAGTATATTTCTGCTGAAGAAAAAAGGACGCACTTTGTCAGAAAATAAACCTCACAATGCAAAGCTGCTAAAGAAAAAAAAGATTGCATGGGGACTTCCTTTGCACGTTGTGACACAGCAAAATTCATCACCAGTGGAGTCTGCAGTCTGCACATATATTTCTGATATCAATTATCTATTCTGCGTTGTCAACATAAGACCACTTAAAGAGTTTCAGTCCTTGACTACGTGAGAACTTGTTATTCTACAAAACATCTAGGGTGAGGGGAAAACAAGCAAGTGTTTTCCACAAGCAAATGGAAAAAAAGCAAAGGAAGAGGGGTCCTACTTTATGAATCTGGGATGAGGATAGTATGATCACTCGCTAGGTAGATACCAAGATTCTATGCAGAGAGGTAATATTGACTCAGCTGTAACACTTGTCTGAAATTTTAAGTTTCACTGACCACTTTGGTAAGTCCACAGAGAGGGAGACAAACTTTGGTATTCATCGTTGTCGTCTCGCCGATCTGCCCACCTCGCCAGAACTCCATCATCCCCATGTACAACACCCAAGGTAGTTATCCTGGGACCCAAGGAATTGTTAAGTTATGTTATTTTTGTAATAATACTGTTAATTATAGTAGTTTCTTGATACTGTTAAGATATGTTTTAAATTAAGTTCACTACCATGCAGTCAGAGTTTATAATATGAACTATTAACATGAAGTTAAGACAAAGCTTTGCAATATCATTTTACAAGTGGTTTTCAAGTTGTACCATTGGAAGTTTTTAACCTGACACATAATAATTGTTCTCCCATTAGAATTAAATGTTTATAAGGGACAAAAACAAAGTGGACATGGAGAGATGAGATGAAATGTAAATTTAGAAAGGAAATAAGCAATGAGATTATTATATATGCTGGAGTACAGACTGTACAGTTTTCTAAACCACAGCAGCAGCACCAACTATGAAACTGACTTCAGTAATCACAAAACAAACAACAGTGGAAATAAGAAGAGAAAGATAAAATACAAACTTCTATACTACATACATGATATTTGTATACATCTTCCTGTTTCTATGCTGCAACTAAACATGACATTCTATGCATAATCTAGGATTCTCACTCAAACATATACTAAGTATGAAGAGAATCAATAGTTAGCTTACATTTCTTCATTCCTTTCAATAGTAATATACATGTCAAATTCAGGACATAATTTTGTTCACTTTCAGAAGTACGTTGAGGTACCTGTAGTAGACAAAATTATTCCCTGAACACCCATAATATAATCTCGTGAAAATTAACAGCACAACATTGGTCCATTTAGAAAATTTATAGAACTTTTTGCTATGTAAAAAAATGTAACATATCGCAGTTGAAGTATCAGCTTCTCAAAAATCGGTGAAAAGCATACAAACTATGCATTACGCCTTAAATAAACATCTGGTTGAAGCTTGACCTGCGCCTTGTCGGAGAAGTAGAGCGTGGGCCTGAAGACGGGGAGGGCCACATCATAGAAGAAGGCGTGCTTAACAAAATCGGAGCAGAGCAAGCTGGAGAGTATGCGTCCGTCGGCGGTGAACCCGGCCAGCGCGATGCCGGCATAGTCAGCGACGCAGAAGAACTTGCATGTTGGGGGAGCTCATAGGCGGAGTTTGCCGCGGCGGGGAGATCTACGGGGGTGGTGGAGCAGAAGCCGGCGCGAGCATCGAACAAGCGATAATGGAGGCAGAGTGCGCTCCTTGTCTTCACCGGATCTGCTAGCGTCGGAGAAGAGAAGAGCATATCGCCGACACGAGGTGGGGCGAGCCCTGGGAGTGGAGGAGATTAGGCGGCAGGGCAAGGCGCTGGTGGCTGGAGAGAGCAAACATCGGCCATCGGTAGCCCATGGTAGACCTCGAGGTAGGTGGGGGACAGGGCGATACCAGGGGAAGAAGATGGGAAAGGTGAGTGAGTGCAGCGGTACACAGTGGGTGCGTTTGGTTTACATTTCCCAAGTATGCTTAGTGTTAGATTGATCTCACAGAGACCGAGTCCAATGACTCGATCTCGTCCCTCTCTCGCGCCCTGATCGGGGGCGTCCAACCGAAATATGGTTGGTGGGCCCCTGTGGCAGCGCTATATAAAGAGCTGGAGGGCCGGGGCGCACAGTACGAGGTTGACCGTGTTGCCAATCGCTCCACCGATACACCCTACCGATCTAGGGCTAGCGCTCAGCCACGGGAAGCACCGTCGCCACCACATACCCACGACCTCGCCACCACCCATCGCCATGGCCACCGGCTCGTCTTCCTCAAGTCAAGGTGCAGGTAGTCTCCTCTCCCATCTCTCTCTCAGATCTCGAATCCCCAGTGCACAGACAGAACATCACCGATATTATTCTAGCCTAGTTCAACAATGGTATCAGAGCATCTTTTGCTAGTGCTAGATGGTTTTCGGTGGAAAAGATTTCAAAGTGCAAACCCTAGTTTTCCCCTCAGTCAAAATCCCAAAAGAAAACCCCAAGGTGGTTCCGAATCAAGAACAGAGAGCAAAAGTGAAAAGAATACTCACCAGACCTCCGGCAAAGTGCGCCGCCGCAAGGCCGCGCCATCCCGCTCGATCTCGATGCGCACCTTTTCAGGGGCATCTGAGAAGAAGGACCAAGGCAGTGGAGGGGGCACCGTGCCTCCGCCACGGCCGAAGGTAAAGGTTCTCTTCGGGGGCAAAGACACAGTGACCCAGATCCTCCTCTGTTCCGAACCGCCGTCGGGCGTGTGTGCTAGTGGCAGAGAAGTGAGAAGGGAAAAGAAAGAGGAGGGCCTCGTCACCGAGGTGAGCGACGGCCGTCGCCGGCGGCGCGCCGGCTGCGCCGGGCTCAGCGGCCTCCTCCAGAGCCGCCGCTAGGGGCGGAACAGAGAGGGAGGTGGGGGAGAACCTCGCCCCGCCGCCGTGGTGGTGCCGCGGTCGCCGGCGACGCGCCGGCGGCGCGCCGGCCGCGGGCGGCTCGGGCGTTCAGCCGCCGTCGGGCGGACAGAGGGTGGGGAAAGGGGACGAGTGGCTGTTGCGGCTAGGGTTCCCGACCCGACCGCTCGGGTCGTTTTGACCCAGCGAGGTCTACGTGCCACCATCGGATCTTATCCGACGGCACACAGCAAGAGGCGGGTGCTGGCAGGGCCTTTTGGGCCGCGCCCAGCTGGGCCGCAAAGGGGGCGGCGGCGTTTAACTGCCGCACAGGGGCGCCCAGCGAGTAAAGAAGGCCGTGGGCCGCGTTTAGGCTGCGGGCCGAATAGTTTTTTCTGTTATTTTATTTTCAGAACACAGTTTTAATTGTTTTGTTCAGTTTTTTGAGCAAGTTTCATATAGTTTTCTCTATTCGAATTATTCCAACGAAAAATTTGTTTAGAGAATTCAAAAGTTACATAAACTTTTCTATAAAGTTTAAAGTTTATGAATTTTATTCATGTTTCCGCTGCAAATAGAAATTGCTTAATGCAATAAAGTGGTAATTGAAACTTTTGAAAGATGTGATAAAGTAATATTAAAAGTGATTGTGATTCTGTTATTAGATAACCAACGTTGTTAATAGCATGATCATGATTTGTTAATTATATGATAAAAGGTGCATTTATCTCTACTTTTGCCCAACGGTAATATAGTTTTAATTGCACAAACAGTTGTATGTGTTGATTTATACCAACGTTGGATTAATGCATGCAATTGTTTTGTTATCTCACATCTTTGTGAATTTCAGGAGGCTACAGTCTGATGAGTTGCCTCAAAGACGTTCCGACGCTCAGGGGTGACAACTACACTGAGTGGAGGAAGAAAGTTGATCTGGCTTTTGTCTGCGCTGAGGTCGACTGGGTTGTGGACACTCCACAGCCGGTCAAGCCGACAGAGCCAGTCAGAGATGCAAATGATGATGATGCTGCATGGGAGAAAAAGAAAAAGGACTTTGCTCCAGTGGAGCTGGCATATGTGCTAGAGAACCAAAAGTGGGTCAATGCAAACAAAAAGTGCATGGCCTTTATAAAGAATATGATTGAGAACGCCATTGCGGGCTCAATCGCAGAGTGCACTTCCGTTGGGGAGTTTCTGGAAAAGATAAAGAGCCAGTTCACTGGCTCTTCAAAAGTCTATGCTACCCAGCTGCTCAAACAGCTGGTTACAGAAAAGTACACAAGAGGTGCACATGGCATCAGGGAGCACATCTTGAGGATGAGCAACATGGCTTCTAAACTGAAGCCCATGGATGCTGATCTGGAATTAAAGCCTGCTCTGCTTGTTCACCTTGTCATGGCATCATTGCCTAAAGAGTTTGATAACTTTGTTATCAACTACAACATGTCGCCTGATAAATGGGACATAGAAAAGATGATTGCCATGTGTGTACAAGAGGAAGATAGGCTTAAAGCCTCAAATGGTGGTTCAATCAACTATGTCAAGGACAACAGGAAAAGGAACTACCAGAACTTCCAGAACAGCAATCAAGGTTCTCCCTCCAAGCCATATGGCAAAGGTCCCCAACAGTATCATCAGCCCACTCTCCCAGTGGATAAAGACCAGTGTCTCCACTGCAAGAAGACTGGGCACTTCAAGAAAGACTGTCCAGAATGGCTCAAGTCCATAATGGCAAGGAAAGGTATAGATACAGTTTCTTTTGTTAATGAATCCCTGTATTCATAGTTTTTAAAATCTACTTGGTGGATTGACTCAGGTGCAACTGTTCATGTTGCTAATTCTTTACAGGGATTCCATTCGACAAGGACTATGAAAAGAAACGAAAGATGCATTGAAGTTGCGAATGGAGTTCAAGCAGACGTGGAAGCTGTTGGCGACATCTCCTTGGAGTTAGCTGATGGTTTTTCGATTCTGCTTAGAGATGTTTTATTTGTTCCTTCACTTCACAGAAACTTAATAAGTGTATCACGTTTGGATAAAGACAGTTATGAGTGTTATTTTGCACACGGCGAGTGTGCCATATGGTTTAAAGATGCTTGTGTGGGTGTTGCTTTACTTCACAACGAGCTTTATTTGTTATCCTTACGTGAAAAAGTGCATTCTGTGTGTAATGTGAATGAACAAACTTCCTTGTCGAACAAAGAACAAAAGAAAAGAAAGAGAACTCATGACTCATCGAAGTTATGGCACTGTCGATTAGGCCATATTTCGAGGGGAAGAATCGAAAACCTCGTTAAAAATGATATTCTTCCTCCGTTAGAGTTCTCCGATATAGAACAATGCATAGATTGCATAAAAGGAAAGTATGTAAAGCAAATTAAAAAGGGTGCAAACCGAAGTACAGCGACACTAGAAATCATCCACACTGATATATGTGGACCGTTTTCTGTGAAAAGTGTGGATGGCTATGACTCGTTCATAACATTCACAGATGATTACTCCCGATATGGTTATATTTATCCAATTAAAGAAAGGTCTGAAGCATTGGATAAATTTAAAATATTCAAAGCAGAAGTTGAAAATCAACATGATAAAAGAATTAAGATAGTCTGGTCCGATCATAGTGGGGAGTACTACGGTCGGCACAACGCATGATTTTTTACTATTTATGATACTTACAACCCACATTGGCCAAAATATAGAGTACATTTTTTTGCAATATTTTTGTGTATATAAAATATAATCTGATTACCCGCAAAAAAAATCTGATTGTAGCAAGAACATATCATAAACAAAGATGTACTGAAAATAAGATTAGCAAAGCTATAATCCAACATCATATGCTAGTATGCCAAGTGACATGTCTATACGCTAATACACCTAAGTATTAGCTAGTACGCCTAAGCATCATATACAGGGGTTCCCACTTATGTTGATAGACCCTGCTGTAGTGAAGCTGACACAGGTCTTGCACATCATAATGTTCACAAGCATGAAGTGTTGGCCCCAAGATATGAGTTCATGTCGTGAACTTCCTTTGAGATGCTGCGGGCTGTGTTTGAATTGATAAATGCCAATCAGCCATCCGCTTGGATCATGAATTTCCATCGAGCTGCCACTTACTTATTTCATATATGTCACATATTTTTCTCTAAATCTTATTGTGGAACAATATTGTAGCAGCAAACATAGCATGCATCCTTTGATTAGATCGAAGCATCCAAAAGTATGCCAGTGAGAAAATGCACATTATCATAACCTTGATTTCATCTTAAGTAACATTGGTATAAAAAATAGGCTTAATGAACTGAGTTTATTCCAACCGAAAAGCATAGCAGATGTAGTCTGCTATGTCCATTTTCAGCCCATCAAAAACTTATGATTCTTTACACGGAATAATTATTTTCATACGTCATAAAAAACTTTTGCTCTTGTTCTGCTTCACGAGATTGTGATCACAAGTGGTAAAACAGTAGAATACTCAAGTACATGGCAAGAAGCTGGCAACCATGATAAGAAACAAGGATCACCACCAATGATCCAAACATGAGGCAAGCATACATGGTGAAAACACATAATACTCAGATTAATAACTCCAGAAGTAGCTACTTGTTTACTTTTGCTAGTGGAGATATTGGCAACCACATTAAGGAGATGAATTACGAAGGCAATATTCTAAAAATGTTCTGCATATATGCAGTATAAGTATTCCAAATTTACATTAAATGACAATTTAGTTTAATTTATCAGTATAAGATGCATGCATGATTCGGCTGAAAACTATGTTGTTGCTTTGTACTGATGCGCTTTGAAGGAAGTACCAGACCATCTTTTATCAGTTTGGTTCAGTGACCTATGCCTTAACCTTTTTTTGTAATCTGCAGTTTATACCGATGCTTTAACTTGTACAATCTGTCGCACTGGCCCTATTACACATAAATGTAACGGATCAAGAACTGACAATGGGAAACAAACCATGCTGCTACAAGTTAGCACAACACTAACCAGTAGAGTTTCTGTTAAACACCTTAATTAGTTGCTGACAGTAGAAGCATTACCAAACTCCCATCATATGGTTACCTCTGCCAATTTTTCATGGGTACTTCCTTGCTGATCAGCTCAATAGGATGCAGAACAGTATGAAATATCCCAATCACAGAACCACCAGCTTGTCGTCCAGCTCAAAACATGACTGTTCAGCCTATAATATGTAAGTCTACCTGCTGCGCAAAATCGCTGACAACATTCGTACATTCTGACTTTCTGAATGTTCAGCCTATAAACAGAGAAACCACCCTTGTTTGGTACTATTTTTTCAGTTGAAATTTGCAAGGAGAAGTCTGAATAAATTTGTAGCATCGATGTACGGATAGAGGACATGCCCAGATCTCATGTTCAGCAAAATAATAATCAAGAGGAATGAGGAGGAGGCCTTCAGGTCCCCGTGCCTGCAAACCAAATAGAAGCTGCCGGTGCCTCATCCTTGATGTTGATGAATCAAGCGGTGCGCCGGTGCCCATGCGGAGAGAGGACGGACATGCCCAGAATCCAGATGCCGACGTCGCAGTGCTGTGACACCTCCCTGGAGCACGGACAGGGGCCTGCTCGCGATCTCCTCGCGCGCTGCCCATGCCCACAGTCGCCACGGTCACGGGCCACGCCGCCGCCGCCGGCTGCGCGCTAGCCCTGGCCCACGACTCCGTCGTCATGCGCGCATCCCGCGGATTCCTGTACATGAGCGAGGTCGACGCCGGCATCAAGACCCGGCGGTGGGGCAGGCGTGGGATCGTCACGCCGGCGTTTGCCTTGGCGGCATTGACGCCTCGCTCTCCCATGGCATCCGAAGCGCTCGGCAATTCTGGCTGCATGTGCGCCAGCCTCCGCCTCGCTACCTCTCCCATGGCGTCCGAGGCGCATATGCGGGCATGGAAGCGCGGAGAAACAGCCGGCCTCCACTTCGCTAGGTCTCCCATGGTGTCCGAGGCGACGGTACGCGCCTAGGCGGTGGCAGGCTTGTTAATTATGGTTAAGGTGATGTGCTCATCATTGGAGCGATATGAACCTTTGGATCAACATCAATCTACGGCCAAGATCAAATGTTCCTGCCAATGTTTGTGCTTTTATATGTAGTTTAGAATATCGAGGACAACTGCATTTATGCAAAGTTTAAAAGTGGGAAATATATTTTCCTAATCTTGTATGTGGATGATATCCTGCTTGCTAGCAGTGATGTTAGTCTTCTGCAAGAAACAAAGAAGTTTTTGTCCTCAAACTTTGATATGAAAGATCTTGGTGAAGCTTCATATGTTTTGGGCATAGAAATTCACCGAGATAGAAAGAATGGAGTGTTAGGACTATCACAGAAGGCATATTTAGAAAAAGTTCTAATAAAGTATAATATGCATAAGAGTAATGCCACACCTGCTCCTATAGTCAAGGGCGACAGTTTTGGGGAATATCAATGCCCCAAGAATCAATATGAGATCAATCAAATTAAAGCAGTACCATACGCTTCGGCTGTTGGAAGCTTACAGTATGCACAAGTGTGCACTCGCCCTAACTTAGCTTTTATCACCAGGGTACTCGGTAGATATCAGTCAAATCCAGGCATAGAGCACTGGAAAATGGTAAAGAAAGTATTGCGTTATGTGCAAGGCACAAAAGACCTCATGCTAACTTACAGAAGATCTGATTCCCTAGAGATAAAAGGGTATTCAGATGCAGATTATGCGGGAGACAAAGATGAAAGAAAGTCCACAACTGGATATGTGTTCACTCTCGCAGGAGGGGCTATTTCGTGGAGAAGCTGCAAACAGACAATAGTTGCATCATCCACAATGTATGCCGAATTTATAGCATGTTTTGAGGCCACAAATCAGGTGTTATGGCTAAAGAAATTTATACCCGACTTGAAAGTAGTGGATTGTATTGACAAACCAATAAAGATGTACTGTGACAACCAGCCTGCAGTATTTTACGCTCACAACAACAAGTCGAGTAAAGCTACCAGACCAATAGAAGTAAAGTACTATGTTGTGAAAGATAAAATCCAGGATCAAACTATAAGACTCGAGCATATAAGGACAAAGGATATGCTTGCGGATCCGCTAACGAAAGGCTTACCACCCAATGTGTTCAAGGAACACTTAGCCGGCATGGGTTTAATGGCAAGCCTATGATTCCTGGATCATAAGAGGCCCAAAAGTAACAGAATTTGTTTCAAAATAGAGAAGTGTATAGTGGCTGTCTGATTCTATCGGCAATTGAGCTGTGACGATGAAACATGCTCTATGTACTGATCCGTGATGAAACGAGTAAAGTGTAAAGTATAAAGTTAAAAGTAAAGTTGAGATCAAGGGGGAGAATGTTAGATTGATCTCACAGAGACCGAGTCCAACGACTCGATCTCCTCCCTCTCTCGCGCCCTGATCGGGGGCGTCCAACCGAAATATGGTTGGTGGGCCCCCGTGGCAGCGCTATATAAAGAGGTGGAGGGCCGGGGCGCACAGTACGAGGTTGACCGTGTTGCCAATCGCTCCACCGATACACCCTACCGATCTAGGGCTAGCGCTCAGCCACGGGAAGCACCGCCGCCACCACATACCCACGACCTCGCCACCACCCATCGCCATGGCCACCGGCTCGTCTTCCTCAAGTCAAGGTGCAGGTAGTCTCCTCTCTCATCTCTCTCTCAGATCTCGAATCCCCAGTGCATAGACAGAACATCACCGATATTATTCTAGCCTAGTTCAACACTTAGAACTAGCCTAGCTGGGCTAGCTGATTTTGGCTTTGCAACACGCCTCGGCAACACGTTTGTTCGTTGCGTTAAACGCTAAGAAAACTTAATCCGTCATCTGCTCGCGGACTAACTCTTTTTTGCCATAATATAGTGTACATTAGTTTCCGTAAAAGTTAAAAGTCCGCTAACTTTGACCAAACTTATTAAGAAATTATGATAAATCTAATTGTGTTAATTTGATATTCTAGATGTTAATAGCTTATTGCATAAATTTAGTAAAAGTTTAATCAATTTGATTTCAAAAAATATTATAAACAGTTGGCATGAAGGGAGTAGTATTTAAGGATAAGTCACCGGGGGCAACCTAGATGCAACTGCTCCATGATTAGCACATTTGTGATGATGCCTTAGTTGTACAAAAATAAACAGAGTTTTACATGATCAAAAGAATTTGCCATTCTTCTTTCAACGCATGTTTTAAATTGTTGCCAGAAGAAAAAAATTGTATATCATTGATGAAACAAAATAGATATTCTGGACGCTTCACAAGAACCATCAACCACGATGTAATTTTGTTGGAAGATGCCGAATAAATACAGAAAAATAATAAAGGCCGTGGCAAAGCACGGGTATTTAACTATATATATATATATATATATATATATATATATATTCAAAGGAAGCTGATATGGGGCACCTTGGTGCCCGGGCACCATGCTTCAAATACGTACATTTTGCTTACAATTATGCATACCCAAGGGTATACATACCCAAGATACATATACCCAACTCATACATACCCAAAATATGCATACCCAAGATACATATACCCAGGATACACATACCCAATATATATATACCCAGAATACGTATATATATGTATTTTTACATACCTTAGGTATATATTCCAAAAAAATAACATACCTAAGGTATACATACCTCATTTATGTCTACTAAGTATGTGCAAAGTCATACATACCTTGGGGTATGTACAAAACATCACGTATTTTGTACGTATTGAGCATGGTGCCCGGACACCAAGGTGCCCTGGTTATTTTACCTTCAAATACGTACATTTTGCTTACAATTATGCATACCAAGGGTATACATACCTAAGATACATATACCCAACTCATACATACCCAAAATATGCATACCCAAGATACATATACCCAGGATACACATACCCAATATATATATACCCGGAATACGTATATATACATACTTTTACATACCTTGGGTATATATTCCAAAAAAATAACATACCTAAGGTATACATACCTCATTTATGTCTACTAAGTATGTGCAAAGTCATACATACCTTGGGGTATGTACAAAACATCACATATTTTGTACGTATTGAGCATGGTGCCCGGGCACCAAGGTGCCCTGGTTATTTATATATATATATATATATATATATATATATCTACTAATAATACGGCTTGAGGACGTGATGGTTGAAAAACCATGGTATGTAAAAAAACCTTTCGTCCGTCAAAAAAATCAGTGAAGAACGACGGCCCCATCATCCCCGTCGCCTGCCACGGCTGCCGCCGCCACGGGATCCCACCTCCATTTCATCAGTGAAGGACGACGGCCCCATCATCCCCGTCGCGGCTCCGCTGCTAAACATGCGGTGGTGCATCGTGGGAGGACGAAGGGGGACGAGACATTGCGCTCAACTGTGCGGATTAATTGTCAGAGCTCGGCAGGGGGCGGGGCCAGTGGGGGACGATGACGACTAGGAGAGAGGCGGGGGCAGGTGAGAATGGAGCAGCGGAGGCCAGTTCCTGCCGACGGGGGGGCGGGGGCCATCGAGGTCGATGGCGACCAGGGGGAGGCGGGGGCAGGTGAGGACGGAGCAGCGGTGGAGAATAGAAGATGGCTCGAGGAGGAGGAGGGTGTGGTGGGGATGGGGGCTATTCACGGCAAACCGGCGGCAAAGCCATGCTGGAGGAGGCGGTGTGTGGGGAGACACAGAAGGTAGGGAATGTGAGTGAGAGAGAGAAGACGGATTGAGAGTGAAGAAGTGAGAATTTAAAAAAAAAATACTGGGTAGTTTTGCTACCTTATCTTAGTTAGAGTGAAATCAAATACTCCCTCCGATCCATATTACTCTTCGTCAATATGGATGTATCTACCACTAAAATATGTCTAGATACATCCGTATTAGCGAAGAGTATTATGGGTCGGAGGGAGTACTCAAATTACAAAAAAAAATTAGAAAAATAATTATATTGTTATTCACCTAACAATGTGTACTAGATCTACTCAAAGTAAGAGCATAAAGGTTGATTTTTAAGTCAACCGATCAATATGCTTTTTCGAGTATGATATCCAAATATTGCATATATTATAGTTAACTATTAGAGTCATATTTCAATTTTAAGTAAACTATTAAGGTCACACGATAGAATAAAAAATTAACGACGCTCGACAATAAACTCTTTAGCCAACATATTTATACGTATGGTCAGAAAAACTTAATACTACCTTCATACCGGATTATTGGGCAAATATGTATTTTAAGACAAACTTTAACCATTAATTTTAATCAAGAAAATATGAGATATTTAACATAAAAATTATACCATTGGAAAGTTTTTTTGAATATGAATCCAATGGTATAATTTTTGTATAATATATCTTATATTTTATTGACTAAAATTAA
Organism: Dactylis glomerata; assembly: GCA_007115705.1. Classification (NCBI taxonomy): domain Eukaryota; kingdom Viridiplantae; phylum Streptophyta; class Magnoliopsida; order Poales; family Poaceae; genus Dactylis; species Dactylis glomerata. Next base: position 1,470,890 of record QXEO01000555.1, read on the forward strand.
AGGTCAAAGTTTATCTCAAAGTACGTAATTGCCCTAAAATCCGGTATGGAGGGAGTAGCCCGTAGCAACGCACGGGTATTCAACTAGTCTCTACTAATAATACGGCCTAAGGACGTGATGGTTAGAAAACCGTGGTAGGTAAAAAAACCGCCGGTCCACCTTCGTACGTCAAAAAATTCGGCCGTCCTCTGCACCCCCACCGCTCCCTCCTCCGCCTCCGCATCGATCCCCTACCTCCGCTCCTGCTCGAGTTGTGTGTGGCCGTGGGTGTAGGCGACTTGGCGTTCGCTCCTTCTTTGTTTTCCTCCACAAACCTGCAGCTTGTGGCCGGGAGGGTAGCAGTCGGCCCGTCCCTACGGCGACAGGGCACGGCGAGAGGGTACCGCGTCGATGCCATCCAGGTGAACCGGGGAAGAGAGGCGGCTCCGTGGACTTCGCCGCTCGTGGACTGGGCATGTCCTGCTTGAAGTCTTGCCCTCGCTGGCTGTCTTCCTCGTGTGTGCCTCTCCGCCGCTGGCCTCTCCTCCCCCACCTTTCCCTCCTATCGTCGATTCCGCCCGCAAGTGTTGCCTGGCCTCCCAGTCGCCGGTGAGCTCGGCACGCCGCCATGGAGGTCGCTTCTCCACGGCCAGTCCTCGCCCCCGTTGAAGGTCCGAGCCGCTTTGACCTGATCTCCTGGACAACCGCCGGATCTGCAAGCCAGTTTCTTCCACGAGCTGCTGGTGGTCGCCTCCTCTTCGATCTGTCGTCCGCCTTACTACAGGTTGGACCAGCTGGAGCCTCGAGGTATGGTCTCCTCTGGCTTCTCCCTTCCCCATCTTTTTTTGTTATTATATGGACTAGCATGAACAATCTGTTGGATCGATAGATCAAATGTTTTCTGAATGGATTGTGCGTGCAAATTGGCAAGATTGGGTCTACCACTCTACCCAAGGTTTGAGTTCTTATTTGTGGTGATTACTGATTCATAAAAAGCCTGACTAAGCAGACAATAAAGCAGTTAAACAGAAGGCCTTCATCATTCCATTAATTTGTGTATCCTTCATGAAAGCAGAAAAAAGTTGCAGAGTACCTTGAGAGTCGACGAGCTAATACCCTCATGAAAGCAGACAATTTTTCAGCAGTAATTAGTACTATCATTTCTTTCATTCCAGTAATTTGTGTATCCTTCTCCGGCAGTTCACTTCCAAAGCTATATGTATGAAGTCAAGGATTCCTAGAACCTTTGCAGGTGTCCAGTATACGTGAAAATAATTACTGTCGTAAATTTTTGAGAAACTTTGAACCGCAAAAAACTTTATACCTTATGTAAAGTATGCCATTTTAGGTCTGATTATTGCAACAGGATATATGGACTTGTTCATGTAGCCCAACCATTATGCTAATTCAACAGTTGTTATGCATCCAGTAATCTAACCATCACTCCAAAAAAGAGATTTCAGACAGGTGACCTTACTGAAAAACAGAACATGGGGTCGATGCCTGTCAGTTTTGCCTCTTTCACGGTTCTTGCCAAATAGAGCGCAGCTGGTTCTTATATTTACTAATTCTCTTTGGTGTAGATAGTTGGGATTTATGTTGGAGAACACATCTCCCTCATGTGGTGGGTTATTTTTCATTTGCATTGGTTGGTCATTGCTGCGAAATTTGTTTTAGGTTCCGTACGTCTGGCTGATATTCCGATTGTTGCTGGGCAGACTGGTTGGAAATGTGCAGCACAGCGGCAGCACAAACTGCCCAGGATTGTTCAAAAATCAGATGGTGGCGCAGGTGCGGGACACTACATCGACTTTCCATATCAGCAACATCGAGCCATACACCGTCACTGCCCTACCTCAGATCTTGAGCCGGCAGATCCCTACGGCATGCACTCTTTTCTAACAATTTGCCATTCTTTATAAAAATTTGGATGATAGATTCAGTGAAATAGGTTCATTAGTGCCTTTTTTTTACTTATGTCTCCTTTGTTTTAGAGCTTTATTTGATCTGCATGCTTAGCCAACATCCTTGCATGTTTGGAGGAGTGTTCTGTACAGAGAAGAGTAATCTTTTTACAGGCTCATGTATGCATGCGTAGTTTAGAACTCCAAACACCATCCACTGGATCTTTGCTAACTGCATTTACTTTTCATGCACAAACACAGTTCTGCCCGGTCAGAGAATAAAATGTAATCCACTGTATCTTTGGCAACTGCATTTCTTTGTGAGAAAAAACCTTATTCTCTTTCAATGCATCCAAGCGCAATCCTTATTGCGTTTTCGCGAAAAAAGAAGTTTGATTCAAAGGGTTTTGTCTAATCTACATGCACGGTCACCATTAGGCTCTTTTTAATCCTTTTTTGACATAGGTATTTCACAAGTAGAAAATATCATGTTCCATGCTCTCAGTTGCTGTTTTAGGACCATAACATGCCATTTGCAAAAAAAAGCAATGTAAAATACTTTGATGACCCTGTTTACTCTTGAAATGCAGGTCTGGTTTAGAGCCTTTGATCTAATCTGCATGCGTGGACATACTTCTGTCCGGATAAAACAAGTGCATTGCTTTGTAACTGTTGCATTAGGGAAAATGAGAATTTTGGGTACTTCGTAGTGAATTTCCCGTGATCAGTCATAACATCTTTCCAGCGTATACAGTTATAGCTTAATACGACGAATTGCATGTTTACTGGCCCGGCGATTAATCTACGATTGTAAAGCCCTATGTATTTTTATTCCTGATTTTAGCCTACCTTTAGAAAAACAATTGGCCACACAGTTGTTTCTTTGAAATGGTTTGTATATTCACTATTCAGATCAATTTGAGGATTAAAAGAAAGCAAAGCACCGTAATGTTTTGATTGTTCTCAATGCCCCCGAAATATAGCCATTAGGTACATCAGCTATAACAACCTGAGGTCGACTAGGTAGACAATTTCCGAAACACAACATTGTTCCATTGATCGGTGCATAGAGCTCATCAGAACAAATCTAAATTTTGGATCCCCTTAATATAATCTAAATTCTTTAAGTATGCATGTACAGTAGTTTCAACGAAGCTAAACTTATGCATTGCAATAGATATCTGCCATTATATAACTCGAATCTTGTGCACTGAATATTATTGAATAATATGTTAATTTTATCTTTGTTAGTTTTTTATCTCTCAAGCAACTAAGGGTTGTTGAGTAAAGTAGCAGCAAGAAGTTATGCAACTATTAAATCTGTTTCTGTAGCAAAGTTTTTGTTTAACTGGGGAAGCTATAATGCAAAATTGTGTATGTTGTTTAACGTTATATAGTTAAAAAATAAATTTTGACATATTTTCTTTGTAATGGGTGCACACTACACAACGTTATGCTTTCGTGGTACATCCTTCTCTGCATTTTTTACTTCATTACACTTGACTAAATAAGAAACAAACTGTAATATATAGTCAAAAAATGAAAATATACAAGACAGCATGTGGAAAACGTGAAAGAAAATTTACATGTTTATGGTGATGATAAGAAATAATGCGCGCAGCAATGCGCGCGAGGTCCTTCTAGAGGACGTGATGGTTGCCCAAAGTTGGTACGTAAAAAAGTCGATTAAAATTTCGTATGTCAAAAAACCTGAAAAAAACCCAGATCAATCTGAGAACCAGCGGATGCCAAAGCTCGAACGATCAGCGCCGGCACCATCGAGCAATCTCGTGCCAACAAAACCAGCTAGAGAATAAACCAGCCGACGTAACCGACCGTACGTTGTCAAAAAAAAAATCATCGTTCCGCGAGACATCTAGCTTATCATGTTAACGAGGTGGTACTAATCCTTTTGTCTGCCATGTGTACGAACAGGGTGTTACGTCTAATGGGCCGTATTAGGCTGAAGTGTTGAACAACTTCAACGAGCCCATTAACAATAATGACGATTGATAAAAAATATTAATTAAATCCGCACGCTTAGGGGAGAAAAACATCTGCACGTGTTCCTTCATCAAGAAAAAGAAAACAACTGCACGCGAAAAGAGATCGATCGTCTTGGAAACTCTATGCATGCGCACTTCCTTTCCTAATTTCGTACATGCATGTTTCTTACATTCAAAATTTCTAGCAGATGCAAATCTTAATACCTTCGAAAAAACCAAATCTCTTACGTTCAAAATTTCTAGCACATGCAAATCTTATATGTACGAAACAAACAAATCGTGAAATACAAAACTTTCGTATGGGCAGCTACTCCCTCAATTCACAATAACTTTGTATTCTAGGTGTAGTCAAAGTCAAACTTTATAAAGTTTGACCAAATATTTTGAGAAAAAAATATAATTTCATAATATATTCCTTCGGTATTATGGATATTGATAATTTTACCTATATTCTTGGTCAATCTTTGAAAAAGTTGACTTTGATTTAACCCAAAACATGAGGTAAATAAAAACGGAGCGAATATTGGGTTGTTTGTGAATAAAGAATGCAATACTTGTATTAGGACGTTATGATTTACATTTACCATCCAATAGAGACGGTGTGAAATGTGGCCATGTCCACATACCATGTGCTTTTCGGGTTGATTGTTCAAAGTGTGAATCAGATCTGTCGATGGTCAACTCGATATCAGTATCTGGGGTATAACAAAAAACATACAATTGGATCGATCATTTGATCAATGATCTCATGCTAGGCTGCGATGTTACAGTGATTCCAAAGAAAAATGAGGACTGACACGATGACGCCTCCCAGTCAAAATAAAACTATAATTCCTAAAAACTAAAGATCCTTCTTCTATTTTCCGTTAATGCCATTTACCATTTATTAACCCGTTGCAACGCACGGGTATTGTGCTATCTCTACTAATCTATCTATCTATCTACACCAATAAAATTGCAATAGGACCGTATGTTGGTATGTACGTTGCTATTGCTAAACCTGTCGCTCATCGCTAAAACAGCCCAGGCAGAAACATTAAGGCCCAGCCACCATCGGTACCATAGCTAAAAACAGCTGAGGCAGAAACGTCTAAAGGCCCAGCCAGAAACGTCTAAAAATAGGTGATTCACGGGCGCGCCGCCCTGAGCTTCCCGTGTTTCACGCAGCCGTCATGATGAAGAGGAGGGTTTAGGCCACGCTGCCGCGCGGATGCAGCCATACAGAGGTGGGTTGGAGCCAGGATACAAGGGCTGCCGTGGGGTACTACTCCCTCCGTTTGGAAATATAAGATATTTTAGTTTCGTGAAGTGAGTGTATCTAGACATGTTTTAGTGTATAGGTTTATTCGAATCTACACACTAAAGATGTCTAGATACATTAGCTTCACAAAGCTAAAACAACTTATATTTCTAAACGGAGGGAGTAGAAGGAAGGGCTGCCATCATGGGGAGCAAGGAGAGCCAGAGGAGAGGCGCTGCTCGCGTGCAGCGGACATGCGATGGTCCTATGGTGGTGTTGCGTCTGGTGGTCGAGCTGGGGAGAGGAAGAAGCTCAGGACTCAGGAGAGAGGGAGGCGGAGCCGCGACCGGACAAGGATATCGATGTGGCGACACAGCCGGTCTGGGTGAAGAGATGGTGTCGGGATTGCGCGGGGATGGAGTGTGGCATCGGCGGCGTACTGGTAACGGGGCAGGCACGCGCGCGGCCGGAGCCGTGGGTAGCGGCAGCGTGTGGTCATGGCCTAACCGCCGAAGGGAAGAGGCGGCACCGAGGCAACAATCGCGCAGATGGACAAGTACCAGGTTGCCCCCGCATGCTAAACTGAAGCCCACCTCGGCGCTGCCTTAAGCTCACCGTGTCCTGTTTACAAGCCGCGCACGAGGAGCTGAACTGCGGCTGGTCATCGTTCATGCTGCAGACTGAAGAGATACTACTCGATGTTGTCACATCGGCGATGCCAAGCTCATCGATTCCATCAAAATTGACAACTAGGGATCAACCAGTATGCAATTTGTATGCAATTTCCAATCACTTTCAGGCTAAAGATTTGGGATCTGCAGTCTGGTACTTGATTACTCACATGTCGCTTTGGTACAAGCAAGATCCATCTAGATAATTTCATTCTAGGACATGGAGCTGCCCGTCACAGGAACCACTCGCCTCAAGGAAACGAGTTGAGGTAGAGATACTGTATGCAGCTCTTTGTTGGGTATTGAAATAACGACTGTAGGAGAATTAGCTTATGCGAGATCCAAGCCATATCCTCTCGGGAAAAACTGAGTCTAGACCATGGCTCAGTAGACTAAGCTTCTTCTCCGCCTTGTCTCACCGCTGCTGCCGGCCGAGCCGCCACCTACCCTGCCTGCGGTCGGTGTGTTTTCGTGCACGCACCTCGCCGCCCTGCTTTGTCGAAGCTCCGCCTCCGTCGTTCCAGCGTCGTTCTGGCCATCCCTCTAAGTCTGGCAAATGGCAGCTTCTTCTCCGGCGTCGGCACGACCCCCACCCCCAACACTAAGATTCATTGCTTCCTCTACCACCTACGTTGCGGCCAGCCGCGCCATCGGCGGCTCCGCGACGCGCCGGCTGAGCCGCCACCCTCCCTGCCCGCGGTCGGCATGTTTTCGCGCACCTCGCCACCCCGCCTTGTCAAAGCTCCGCCTCCGCCGTTCCAGCGTCGCCCCGGCCATCCCTCTAAGTCTAGCGAATGGCAGCTTCTTCTCTGGCATCGGTACAACCCCCACCCCTAACACTAAGATTCATTGCTTCCTCCACTGCCTCCGTCGCGGCGACGAGCCGCGCCATCAGCGGCTCCGCGGCGCATCCTCGCCAGGCAGGACAAGGAAGAAGAAGTGCAAAAGAACGAATCTTGATGCACCCTATAGATGGTGACAGATATTACTAAGCCTTAAGCTAATTCTCAGTTTACTGAGAACTAGCAAAACCCGTTAGAAAATAGCTGTTGACTTGTTATAAGGGTGCAGCCTCGCAACTGTATTCAAAGCTGAGATCAGCGTGCTGCAGTTGTCGCATGTAGGACGACAGTCCAGCAGTTGTGCTGCCACTTCTATGTATTTTTTTAAGGCATGTTTTATGGTACCTTTTACTCCCTGCGAGAGGTGAGGAATATGAATTTAAATCTAGCCCTTGATTTTAGCGGGGAAAGGTAGACTTTAATTGGAAAATCTTTTATTGAGTAACTAACCCGAGTAAATATCCCGTTAATTTGGCCTCAAATCTTGGCAACACATCCCAATTTCTTATTCATGTCCTTCTCTCAGAGTATTACTTTCCGAATTTGTCTATCTCGCTATCAATTTCGAACCATATCACCGGAGTTCATGCACGCATGGCGGCCGACCGGCCGCGTAGCAAGACGGCAAACTCATGCCACAAAACTAGCATAGCTAACTCTTCTAAAAAATGGCGCTGGTCAAACTATATTCTGTTAATTAGTTCAAGCTTTCTAGGACGCCAAGATCTAACAACTCCGGCAACTTAAATTTAGACCACCGCCGGGCTGTGAAGAAGCAACCAGCGCCAGGCGACGATGCATGCCTCAATTCTGAATCCTTCCGTTTTTAACGGGATTTGTTTCTTTGCCATTGCAATCCCCTTTCCGATTTTGACCAGACATTAGTATTATTGTTCCGTTTTACCCAGTAGTATCTTTCATACTACTCCAGTTTTAGTCAGCGGTATGAATTCTTACAAGCCGTTAGATTCACAAAAATAAATGGCTTATATCTATTTGAGGGTACCGTAAAAGACCTCTTTTTTAAACCGGGATCTATGTATTTTTCGCTCGGCCGAAACATGATGCTTGCAATAAAAAATCAGAACCCCGATGGAGGTGATGCTAGGTGCTATGGTGTGGTGCCTATATCCACTTCATAAAATTTATCAAAAGGTGTTGCTAACCTTAAATGCATATACAGGCAAAAGATTTGAAAAATGTAAATTAGACTTGTTTGGAGTAACAAATATACACACATGTGCACATAAAAGACATAATAAACTGAATTTTGCTACAAAACTAACAGTTGCAACTCAAAGCTTAGCTGTTAGAATACCGACGAAAATCTTTAGATTTTTTTTCGAGAGTATGCAATTGTGTATCTTACTTTTATAAAAGAAAATGTCAAGATCTTAGTAGCCACGATATGTCATCTCTACCAACAGAATTACATAGAATTGTACATTCAAATAACCATAATATATAAAAAACAGAAAATATAGCATAAACAACATGATATTAAGCATGGCGTAGGCCTTTTCAATTTGCACATCTCATTTCTTGACGGTGAGACAAACAAATTAATTTTGTTAGTTTTTCATTCATAGGCCGTAGCGAAGCACGAGCAATGCATCTAGTCTCTACTAATAAACGGGTCATCGGGGGTAGGTTCGTAAGTTCGTCGGACTATTTTCATTTAGCACCCTAGAAAACGGTAAAGCAACCCGCAGTCTTTCTATGATGCGTTGGTTTTATATTTTCACCCCTCAACACAAAGGCTCATATCTCTCCCCTGCGGCCCCGCCGCCGTTGCGTGTGCTCCCTCCCGCAGTCCTGATGCCGCACGGGTCTCCTCTCGCACCGCGCCTCGCTCTTGCTACCTCCCGCCGCGCGCTGTGCCCCGCTCCCTGCCTTCCTCTCTTGCAGCACCGCGCCGCGCCTCGCTCTCTGTCTCCTGCAGGCTGCAGCACCGCGGCCAGCTCCCTGTCTCCTGCAGCGTTCCACCGCTGATTCCCCTCCTTCCTTTCTACTCTGAGCGTCAGGGACCGACGTGAGGCTAGGTGCCGCCGGCGGGACAGGGCCGCGCCCAAGGGCTCGTCCGCAGTTGCCGCATGAGAAGTTGGTGGGGAAATTGCCGGATGACGGGGGCCGTTCCTAGCCAAGCAACCCCGTCGCCCCGGCGCGTCCCCACATGGCCGGCGGCTGCTCAGGGTCGAGGCCATGGCGCGTCCTCTATAGCCGCAGGAGAAGCTGGTGGGGCAATTGGCAGGATCCGTTCCGCGCCCATACGAGGGCTGAGGAGACGCTGGCCAGCTCGACTTGAACTCGTGGAGGGAGACGGGTCATGAGGAGTGCCAGGGGCTGGGCCTCTACGTTGCCGGCGGCAGCGGTTCGGAGGCGGGCAACGACGAGCTCTTTGATCCTGACTCGCTCACCTACATCGTAACAATCCTCACCGCTTTGTGTTTCTCTCTCTGCTTATTAGTGGATTGGACTGCTGATCAGCTGATGGTAACTATGTTCGCTCGGTTATAGCTGTCAGGTGTCAGCTGCGCTCACACGTACAACTAACAAAGAAGGAAAGATAGTACTTTTCGTTAGCACACATATATGAACCTTGATTGCTTCAGTTTACAAGTGATGGATAAATATCAGAAATCGACGGAGTCTGCTACTACCCTCTACTATTATCAGTTTGACATTGTTCTGGAGACTGCTATGTTAACTACTCAGCTACGGCCGCCAGATATTTCTTGGAAATGTCCGACATGTAAATAATTAGATGATGAGGTGTATTTGACACACAAGATCATACTAACAGTAACGTGAAATTGTGCGTTGGTTTTGTAACTTCTGTTATTTATTTGAGGCTGGTTATAGGTGAACACTGATCAGTATGGGTTATACAATTTTGATGTAATCGACTGCCCCTGCGCTTAGATGAAATGTGTTTACTTCAGCTGATTTTATGGAAGTTTATGTGTCCAAGATGGAGAAAGGCACAATGACACAGGCGACAAATTCCGCACGACAAGTACCACAATGCTAACAATGGACACGATGATGCAATTTACTAGGTTCTTAGAGGATGGGGAAGAGAGGTAATGACGTGGCTGTGATTTTACGTGTTGGCTGGCTGAGTGGTGTGAGACAAATCGGTCATCATCAGACGTGTACTGTCTGTGTAAACAAATTTGCTCCTTGATGACATGACTATTGTTATTGGGGAATAAAAGCTGCCACAAACATATTTTGTTGAGCACTTATGCCAGGTCTGCGGACTGTTTTTTAAGGAATAACCTTATAAAATCACATGGAAATAAAACAGAGGGATCACGCCCCTAAATCATGAAAGAGAAGTTCACTGGCACCCGTCACCAAGAAAACTCCTTGGCTTTTATTCACATTACAATGCGTGGGCACATTACCTATTTGAGATAAAGTTGCTTCCATTTACGAACTTGGTAACCTTTCTGACAGAGATAAAGTTGCTTCCATTTACGAACTTGGTAACCTTTCTGACAAATGCCACTTAGTATTTTCTTTGTATCCGTAGCAACGCACGGATCCTAAAAATTAGTAAATACAAATAAATTCAAAAACCTGTTGCAACGCACGGGTACTCAACTAGTAAGTGTAAGAAATCAATCCACTTATTATCAGCTAAGGGCTTCTGAATCCAATGTTCGATGGAGTTTGTGATTAAACAACAAAGACAAACAATTATTTCCTTTGCACTGATGGATAGTGTTGAGAATATGACATGCGCCAAATATCATCCCCTAATTTGATGCTCAAGCCATCTCCGATTTTTTAAGGTACCATTTTAAACCTGTATGAGACCTCTCCAAAATGGAGAATCGATAGGCTTTTCCTGGACTTGTGGTTGTGCCATCTAGAAACATTGCGAAGAGTCGATCAAAAGATGCTTTCACTAAAATGAAAGATCGAGCCACATGATCACCCACCAACACATCCGTCTCCCCCTGTGGCCCTGATAGGCCGGGGTAAAGTTAGAGCACACATGTTCACAACGCTCAATATTTTGAGTTCAGCTAGAGTACACCGCAGTGTAGACCGTACATTGTGTGCCGTTTGATCATAAACTGCACTCAACATCACCAAAACTTACCTTGGGAGTAAGGTCGTATGCTGGCAGAGCGGCAGCTAGCTAAACCGCCAACTCATGTGCCTTCTTCTTCAATCACTACTCCCTCCTCAATTTATAAGGCTTGCACGTATATTCAGATCATTAATTTGACCAACTTATTATACGGTAAATATTTGAAAAAATATATCACTAAAAATTTAGATGGTCTATTTTCTAAAAGTAAATTTTTTCTATCAAATAGTTTATTTTATACACGTTAAATTAGCTACCTAAATACACGTGCAAGCCTTACAAACTAAGAAAGAGAGAGTAATATTGTTTGTGGCTTTTGGTAAACAAATTTTGTCTTTGAATGCCAAAAAAAGCCAGTGACGTCCGAACCGATCGGTTCCAAGCATGGAATTCATAGATAATATTCAAACAAACACTGTACAATGCATGAGCTAGCAGGACCTAGCATGTAATTATGCTACAATTTGACACATAATTTACACCTCAATCTCCAATGGCGTGAAGCCGTGCACATGCACGTCCCCGCCGATGTCACGCGGCACCCCGCACTCGAGCGCCTCCAGGTGATCCTCGTCGCCGGGTTTCGGGACGAGCCGCGCGTAGGCTTGCTCGGCAGGGTATTTGTTGCACACGTAGAGGTAGACGGCGAGGACGAAGATCGTCATGAAGGATAGGTACCAGCCGAACTGCAGGTTGACGAGGGCCCTGGCGCGGTGGAGGCTGGCCTTGTCGTGGCAGCGCACGGTGTCGCGGCCGTCCTCGCGCACCAGCGAGCACCCCTTGGGCACCATGCTGGGCACCCAGACCATGGCGCCGATGACGGCCAGCCACAGCCCGTGGAACATGATGCAGGCCGACCGGGCGAGGCTCACCGCGAAGCTCCGCGGGAAGGCGACGCCGAGGAGCCCGGTGGCGAGGCAGGCGGCGACGACCACCTGGAGGATCCAGTGGAACTGTCCCTCGACGCCGGCGTGGGTGGTGGAGTGGAAGTGGAAGACGAGGAGCTCCTGCGCGAAGACGACGGAGACGAGGAGGAGGCAGAGCGCGCGGCGGCCCGGGGCGCGGGCGCGGTCGAGGTGGACGGCGGCGCCCGCGTAGACGATGAGCGCGAGGCAGATGATGGCGTGCTCGTGGTTGTGGAGACGGTCGGACGGGATGGAGCCGTCGGCGTCGAACGGCAGGAAGGTGGAGTGGTCCACGAACATCTCCATGACGAACTCGAGGGCGCTGCCGGCGATGACGAGGGCGGGCTCGAGGTAGCGGGCGCCCGTCACGGGGAACCAGACCGGCGCGACGTAAGCGTCCCGGCGCAGGGAGAAGAGCCTAATGTGGTTGAACAGGTGCCACAGGCCGACGGCGAAGAAGCCGGCGCCGGGCAGGATGTGGCCGATGCTGCTGCGCGGCGTGCCGCCCATGGCCGGGGCTGTACGTACGTGCTTAGGTCGATTCGACCGACTACTGTTCTTTCACTTGGGGCGCTCGCGACGTTGGATAGGTACAAAAGGGTGCTCGTGCTTGAGTACGTGATAAATCTGCAAAGGAGTTGCTTGTAAGTCAGTGCAAGTCCAGGTGTGTTTCAGTCTGTCCTGGTTATGCGGCAAGCTAGACCTCCCCTATTCTTTCAAATAAAAATGATCGGAAATGCCTTCTAAGAAAAGTTTGCATGTTGGAAATAAGGGGATGACTAATTCTCGATAGATCAAGAATTAACTTAGTTTTCATGACATCGTCCAATTTCATATGTAATTTATGCGCAACTGAATTTTTTCTTGCAGCAATTGCAACTATATATGCAACCCTACACACAATTTTGTTGTGCACAAATCATAATGCAAATCCACCGGTCCTAAAATCGATCGAGCTCCTCAGGAGACTGATCCGATCCTTCTCTCCTTGTAACCCCTGTAATCCCCTGTGTAAAAAACCTTGTGACCGTTTTGGGACTCTTTTTATAAAATTCAGGTGGGGATCCCCCCCCCCCCCCCCCCCGTTTGAAAATTTGAAAAACAAAATCAACCAAGGTCTAACTTAATTCTATGTTGACCTAGACTAGCAAACCAATATAGAATTTATTACGACTTTGTGATTTTGGTCTCCTAGCACAAACCCGATATTGTGAGGCCAATAGAGCGTTTATTGAGCCATAAGGATAACGTGGAAATGCTTAATGATCACCAGTTACATGCATCAAGGAGGGGGAGCCGGGGCCTGATAATGGTGGCGCCCCGCCCTAGCTGGTCTGTAGTTGTATCGGGTGTCACTAAGGAGGTTGGAGCAACGGCGCGCATCCGGCTCCTCCATGGGGTAGTCCCACAACCACTATGTGATGTCGAAGTCAAGATGTTCCCGCAGATCCGACGACAGGACCCCGCACCGATGCAGGATCTCTTGTAACATCCCAGGATGCGAGGCTAGAAATAAATAGAAAACTGAAGTGTGCATTGCATTCATGCATAGAAAATTTGGGAAATTTTCGCACTTTTCAATAAAACTTGTCAAAGTGATTGAAGTTTCTCTTGAGTAGATGGAATTGAATTAGTTCATCAACTAAAGTACGATAAACTCCAACATGACCTTTGTTAACAACCTTGTTTTGGGTAGAGATAATTATAACAACTAAAGGAGATAAATGTGAGGTAGAAATAACATGTTAACACATCACTTTAGGGCCTTATATCTAATCCTACCATGATTATCATGGTAGTTCATAAACCTCAATCATTGAAACAATGCCTAGCATTAAGGAAGACAACACAAGTCTTACCCTTGAACCTTGATCTATCTTATCATCATATCTTGATCTGTTGGGTTCTTCTTCATCCAAATCAATTTATCACTAGAACAAGAAGAGAGTCCATATCAACTCCAGTGTTATTCTCATCTCTTGAGATAGAACTTTAGGATATAATTTGGGAAACTCAAAAGTTGGAGAGATTAACCTAATACCAAGTTGATGAGGAGATGTCTCAACTATAAGGGTGGTGTGTACCACCAGGAGATTAGAACCAATTCTAAGGAAGATATCCAATGTGTAGTCCCATGGAGTTAAGAAGTGATATGATGTTCTCTTAGCTAAATGGGTGTTCTAAGAGAATAGATGGTACAAGTTAACCATGGACCTTGATTAGCCAAATGGAAACCCAGCCATATGATTAAAGGACTATAATGATCATCTTGATATCACATTGAGTGTGGAATACATGATTAACCCAATATAAACCTAAGCTATATGATCAATGGATCAAAGTGATCATTACCATGTCACATGAAGTGGGAGAGTGACATGTGTTAAGTAAGTGGATCAAATGCAACCAAGTTAGGACTCAAGGAATATGGATACAAAGGAAGTAATATTCATGTGTGGGAGATAAATCCTATATGGATACCACAGTGGTGGAGATTATATTCTTAATCTCTAAAGGTAGATGCAGTCATGTATTGATACCTAGATAGAAGGGGTAGAAGAAGCAACTACAAGGTGGAATGTGGATTATTAGTAGGTTGGTATCTTGGCCCTAGAAGTCAACATCTAGGGTAATGCATGGATTGAATTAACTAGATCTCAAGGGCAAGTATTGATGATGATCTTAACCATAAAACCTTGAGAAGGAGTAAGATGGACTCACTATGGAAGTTGATGAAGGAGATAAGATAGACTCATTATAGGAGTTGATGAAGGAAATAGATGATCATGTCTAATACATGATTATGCTTGTTGAAGGAAGATATTTAGGTTATCTATGAAACCTTGTGTGATAAGCAGATATCATCCTTCATATGGTAAGAGTAGGAGAGCTAAGTAAACACATCTTGCTTAGGAGGAGAGCATCCTTATGGAAGTCAAATGGGAAGCCTTGGTGCATATGCAAGTCTCCAATAGGCAAAGCAACTTGATGTAAGTAGAGGAGATCCCAAACCTAAACCCTAATCCCTATTTAGGTAGAGCCTATATCACACTCAGTCTATTCCAGGAGTGATCATTACACTTTAAATAAGGAGGGTGCAATCTTATCAAACTCCATACCTTTTCGTCTATCCCTTTGAAACTCTATTCTATTATCCAATTCCAACTATGCATCCATTGGTGATCATAAGTAAAACTTATCTCAATGTCATATATCTAAATCCAAGAATCTGGTCCAAACTTTCTCTAATGATCCACAAACTCATATATCAAGGTGTACCTTGATTCTAATAACAAATAAATAAGTCTCTCTTGTGATATATGATCTACATTGAATCATCAAAGTAAATAAACAAGAAGCTATTTATAAATCCCTGCAATGATTTTTATAAGAAACCCTAATTCAATTCCTAACAAAAACTAAGTAACAGTCTTAGTCCAGTGTTTATTTACAAAGGAATACAAAGCTAGTGTTCTATAACACACTAGGAAGTCACCAAGGTCTTAGCAAAGTATTTGAAAACTCAAATGCAAGAGTGTTTGAATGATCTCTATTAAGGTCCCTATCCCAAACCCTAATAATATATAAAATATAGTGATGTGCTAATGCACCTAAACATTGTTTAAATACAACATATTACTTTGTATAGTATATTAGGGGGAATTTACAAGAAGACCAAATTCAAAACCCTGCTAAACATATTTGAATTTCAATTAGAATCGGATACAGAAAATAGAAAAGAATTAGAGACAGAAAAAAATAAAGGGAGATGCTTATCTGGCCGAAGCCCACCACGCTCAGTCCAGCAGACAAACCAGCCCGGCCCATGTACTGCTTCAGGGGGAGACAGAAGGAGAAGAAGTCTTCTTCTTCCTCTCACCGTGGGTCGACAACACGACGGCGAGGGCCACATCGCCGGCCACCTTTGCTGACTGCCTCCGAAGCCGCTGACCACCACGTCCTCATTCTGATCCTCTTCGAGTCCATTGCCAAATGAAGCATCATGATTCGTGTCGAAATGAGCTGCTCGAGCTCCGCCACATCTGAGCCGTCTCCGGCGAGGGGTGGTCGATTTCAACCTTGTCGTACGCTATAAAACCTCTGGGAGCTCCGCCAAGAAACCCTAGATCCTCCCAGACCTTCCATTCTCTCTCAATCTCTCTCCATTCCTTGCAATCATCTGAGACCTCGTCGGAGCAAACTCCGGCTAGGCGTCGATTGGAACCACCACAGGGACCGTGAAGCTATCTAGGAGGAGCACATCATCAAGGTGATCATCAGGGCGAGAGGAATTGATAGGAGGAGGTCCCAGAAGCCAGAAAATAGCCATTCCCTTTCCCGATAGTTCATCGAAGTTCTAGCTAATTCATTCATCTCCGGCCACTATCGTTCGAATTTACTGCATCCTCAACTTCATGGTGAGCTCGCGCATCCTTAGAGCATTAGCTCGACTTCTTTCATGATCCATAGCTCCCAATCGATTCTACCCGGCATGCACCGCCGCAGTCCATTGTCGTCGGCGATGCTCCATTGACCAATAGGTGGCGGCGCGACCAACATTCGGTTTGCCGTGGTCTCCTCGTTCGATCCCACGTAGTAGTGCGTCCACGGAACCCCCTGAGCTCCACCACCGCAGTCTCCTATCTCGCCGGCGGTGAGCCCTTGCCTAGTCAACGAGGTTGACTCGGTCTTGCCACAGTGGCAGGTGACTTGTCCAGTGACCCCACACGTCAGTGTCTTGGGGTAGGTTATTAGTCGGTACAGAAGAGTTTCATTGTTAAATAGGAATTCCAAAAAATTGTTCAAACTTTAGAAATTCATATCTAATTCATTTTAAATCCGAAAAATGCATATAATATGTCAAAATGATCCTAAAAACAAGATCTATTTGTTTGTGCTATAATATCCTATACTTGTGTCTAATAATTTTGAGTCAAATCTTAGAACATGATTAAGTACTATTTCCAAAATAGGAATTTGAACCAAATTTGAAATCTAATAAGTTTTTAAATAGCAAATAAATGTTTGTATGTTCAAACAACCATATTGCAAATGCTTTTCAATGAATTTAGAATCTTAACTTGAACCTTGCTATTAGCACCTTAGGACCTATAACAACTTCTCCTAAATAATTTAAAGTACTAAAACCTAGGGGAAGGTGTAAATAAATACTAACCCATATTCAGAATTATTCCTAACTCTAAAATATTGTTTCACAATTGTTCCCTAAGACTCTTAATTAATTAGTCATAGTTGTTAACTCAATTTTAGAAGTAATGATCCAAACCCCAGAAAATAGTGATAAAAGAAACTGGTGTCTTATTAATCATTCCATGATTTCTAAAAGGAAAGTATGACAACTTAAACTAGGTTTCAATACTAATTACTCTTCCAAGAATATGTTCTTCAAAAGTTATTCTTTTGAAATACTTTGAACATAATCATCCACACACATTTCCTTTTAGCTTTACAAATAAAACCCTAAGCTCTATTAAGATTGTTGTCAACCCTAAAGCTGTTTGTGTCTTTTGATATGATATGATCTACTTCAACATATCATGCCATGATCAACTAAATGATTGCTAATCATATGATACAACTTAAAATTTGCTACCTCATGTTTGCATCTTAATCATAATTCTCTTGTAGCCGAATGATGACAAAACCCTAAAACATTATCTCTTATTTAAGTCTTGTTGTTCTAGTAGCACATGATAGTGAGTTAACCTAAAAAATACCTTAACCACCTTGTTTGTGTAACTGAGCTCAAAAGTGTGACACATCATAAAGAAATCACCATAAATCAATGATAACAAATTATCGGGGTTAGGTTACGCTTAGAGCGTTGCATAACAAAATATTATGCATATCATGCTGCAGGTTTCTAACATCATCCCTACCGGATGATGATTGCTATTTCAGAATTGGGATTTCTTTCATGTCGAAGACCTTGACTCGCATAATCTTGCAGTCAAAAAGGCAATTCATCACTTGCTCATAACTCTTGAGTATTTTTATCAAATTACTTGCAAAGTTATATATCACTGCTGCATTTAAAGTAAAAGGTTCTATTTTGCTAATAAATATGAAGTAGTGGTTTCAACCAGAATGGTTGTTACCCTAGGATGGTGGGCAGTGGGACCATGGTATGATATATGTGGTCGGTGGAGGTCCCACTATAACTGGAAAGTTCACCTAGGATTAATAACCAATGTCGCCAGTGATTCTAGCGCCGTAAACTACGGTCAACCGTAAGATTTATTGTGGGACGGAGAAGTTAGCTGTACCGACTTTTTCGCATATCAATGGATGCGACGTACCATAGGTTTTGTGAGTCCTGCTGGGAGCAACATGATGGTGGAATCCCCGTCAAGATTCCATGGTACTGGTGATCTATAATGGATTGTTCTAAAACTGGGATTAGGTTAATGCCCCAAATATTGGGGGAAATACCTTAGTCTAGGGCAAGCGGGGTAATGCCCTAAAGATTGGGAATAACGCCTGTGGCAAGCAGGGTAATGCCCTAAAGGATGGGAATAACACCCGCGGCAAGCGGGGTAATGCCCTAAGAAATTGGGAATAACGCATGTGGCAAGTGGGGAATGCCCTAAAGATTGGGAATAAAGCCTGTAGCCAACCAGCATTACAAAAGGGTGGGTATGCGGGGTCGCAGAGGAGGATGGTGATTGGCTTGGATAATCGACTGGGCCCCATACCAAGGAAGTATGGACGAGCTAGCTACTCGCAAGTGCAACAAGGCTTTGATCTCTTATGGGTACAAGTGACCACCTATGCAGAGTGTAAGAAAGTATCTGGATATTCCTTGTTCCAGGAAGGAACTACGAAAGCGGCAGGAAAGAAGCCCATCGAAGCTCTGATCAACCTGTGAAGACTGATGGGCATAGTTTTCGAAATAAAAGCAACCTCTTGAAGAAATGTTTATGAAAACCTGCATTGCCAAACGACTCTTGGGTCTAAGGCTATAGCTAGTGCATAAAACACCTTATTCCTTATATGAACTTGCTGGGTAACGCTCATTACTCACCCCACTCCCTCTTAACCCTTGCTTAGACTGGAGGCAACACAAGGAGGTAACCTTGAGACACTAAAGATGAAGATGAAGCCCTCTATCAATGTCAGATCTATCAATGGAGTCAACGCCTACGCCAAGCATGGTGGAAAACTAGAATAGGTGTAGAAAGGAACCAATTCCCAAATCCTAGAACCTAAGTAGTTAGAGTAGATCTCTATAGCTTTAGTAGCAAGCCAACTGCATTAGTTATAGCTCTAGTTTACTCTTCAAGTTGTTCTTTCTTATTTGTAGTCGCCAGAACTAAACCTCTACCTGTTGAGGATGTTCTAAAGATCTTCTATATGATGAAATTGTAATCCTATAGTTCTACCTTGGACCTGTGATGATTCTGTTGTACCACTCTGATCGATGTAATACTAGTGAGACGATGTTTCATTGGTGTTATGTCAATGACTTGCATACTACACATGCAGTGGTATGTTGGGTCACCACATCTCTTCACGCCTCTCCCAGCCGATGCGAGGCACCTGTGGCACTAGGACCCGACCCATATTCAACAACCAGACACTGGAGAGGTGTACATCGTTCACCTCGACTAACACATCGTTGCGGTAGAGGGACCAGGAGTAGTCGATGTTCATGTTGGGCCTTTGGTGCTTCTTTGACTTGGAACACGATGAGCAGCCTCGTCGTTGTCCTTGATCTTCATGAAGGGCCACAGTGCCATGTCATAGGGGGAAAACACTAGGGAAGGGGAAGGTTCTATGGCCTGGCCATGGCTGAGGATAGGGGTGGAAATAAAACTAAAAACTCGTGAGCTTAATGAGAACTTAAACACTTGTCTCAACTTGGCTCAAACTCGAACTCTAATGAGTCGTGCCAAGATGGGCGTTCTTAGCTCATTAAGAAAAAAGTTTAAAGAGTCAAGTTATGAGTACTCGTTAAACTCATTTAGCTTGTAATATGCCTACTAGTACTACTCAAAAACCATGTTATGTCATTTCAATCGCCATTATTCATGGTAGGGGTGAAAACGGAGCGGATACGGACGGATAGTAGTGAAACCATATTCGTTACCATATCTTTTTCGGATTCGGAATCGGAACGGATAGTGGGCGGATACGAATACGGAATCGGAGCCTGTCGGTAATGAATACGGACCGAATATGGAACGAATATGGTTCGGTTGCGGATAAACATTTTGTCGGATCTCTCGTTGATAATAAATTAAAATTAGTTTGTAAATTTTTCTACATGCATAAATATATATTCATATAAAACTAGCTTGTGCCTTGCATGGTGGTGTTTGCGTACCATAAGACAAAATGTATAACTCTCTTTTATATTCTCTCCCTAATCACGTACTCAACAACTCATTGTCGGATATTTTGTTAGATATTGTCCGGATATAACCATGATATATGGTATATCTTCGGATATGGTCGGATATTAGTAAAACCATATTCTTTTCCATATCCGTTAATCACTAGCCGTATTCATGACCGTATCTGGCAACTATCCGACTGAATCCGTTTTTGTGTTCCGTAAGCCTTCGGTCGGTCGGAAATAATCCATTCCATTTTCACCCCTAATTCATGGTGTCAATTTTTATGTTGTAGAGAGTGATCTCCTAAGCAACTTTTGATTGTTTATGCTTACGATATATTGTGGACTATTATCTATTGGTGATATACATCTGATGATGCTATTGGTGTACATGTTTCTTACAAAGATTAATGAGTTTAATGAGCCAGCTTGAGTTTTTATTGAGTCAAGCCAAGTTGTGATTTGGAGCTCGTTTAGTTAATTAGTTGAGTTGAGTTGGCTCGTTAATTAATAAGTACTAGGAAACATGCGCGTGCGTTGTAACGGGAGATAAAAGTCTGCTTATTTTTTTGTTCTTCAAACACGGATGTGACGCAAGTGGCGGATGCCAGCGTCAAGTAGTTGATAACTGGGTGACTGTCACCACCACAAGAGAACTTATACTCCGTGTAGCTACTCTTTGCGTCGCTAGCAGCATCCTCTTGCTCTCACCCACTGGCCAACGCTGGTCGACGGTTTAAGACCGGCATACCAGCTTGAGTAGCGGGTTTGTTGATGTAGCTAGGCCCATTAAAAGTTGGCTCGCTTTTTCTTTTGATACTTGGTTCATCTTAAGCAAAATAATTATCAACAGTGTTAAATCTTTTTTGGCTTCAATAGTTTTATAAGATTCAAAACTATTGTTAGATTCTTCCACAGGTTGTTCGATATAAGCCAATGTCCCGGTCAATAGCATTATTATCTATCTACTCAAATGTTCAATTCGTAGGAACATTAGAAACTACTCCGTCCATATTAGACAAATGATCTCCAAGGGAATTCTGCACAAATTGTATTTACATATACAACACCATGCCAGTGTCCTCATACATCCAGGCCGACATGTTCTTGTACTGTTGCTGATCCTGCTCTCATATTTGCATATGCACCATGTCAGTGTCCTCGTACATGCACGCCGGCATGTTCATGTACTATAGCTGATCCTGGTCCCGGCTCGGCTTCTGCCACCGCGCCTGTCAAACCATGCACCCTGCCCTCCTCCTCTTGTAGTGTCTTCTCAATCCAACCCTCCTCCTTGCCTGCTATAGCCTTGGACCAGAATAGCAATGATCGGAAGTTTCAGATTGGGTCACCGCCAACCAATTCCCTCGCTAGCAGATCTCATTGCTCGCTCGATAGCTTCCGTTGATAAGCACAAGCCTCCAACTTGTACTTCCCCTACTACTCGAGAGGCATGTCAACTCCTTCCGCCGCGTCCCGACAATGCCGGAGGCAGAAGAGTTGGGGGAAGGTTTGTGGAGGTGGCGAGGAGACCAAACTGGTGCCACGAACTTCATCTTCATCGGATCCTCAACAAAGAAACATTTACAAAAGTAGGAATTTGTGAATCGCCGGCTAAAATTTTGCTGATCGAGTTGGTCGATGGATAACCTCGATTGAGCGGAATATACAGGATATATGAGCATTTATGTAGGGTGCTTGTTGATGACCCACAAGTATAGGGGGTATATCATAGTACTTTCGATAAATAAGAGTGTCGAACCCAACAAGGAGCAGAAGGTGTTGACAAGTGGTTTTGATCAAGGTTTCACTATAAATACTAGCAAACGGGTTTTCAGGGGTATTTGGTAGTGCAAATAAATAAAGTATGAGTAAATAAAAGACAGTAATAATAATTGCAGCAAGTGGCCCAATCCTTTCTTCAGCAAAGGACAAGCCGGTGGTGTAACTTATGATGACCAAACGTTCTCGAGGACACACGGGAGTTTCTGTCAAGTGCTTTCGCTTCATTCCGCTAAATAATCTTTACTGGTTTGATAAGTGTTATGGGGGTGAACCTGTGCTAGCGCACTACCCTTACTAGGATAAATACACACTTGTGATTATACCCCTTGCAAGCATCCGCAAATACAAGAAAGTAATTAAGATAAATCTAACCACAGCCTTAAACTCTAAGATCCTACGCTCCCTGGTGCAATGGTTTCCCAACGTAGGTTTAGGTTTTTGTCACTCCAGCAACCCCATAATTGGTAGCCAAATACACAATGCATCTCACTAGGCCCATAAATGGTGAAGTATCATGTAGTCGACGTTCACATGACACCACTAGTGAAATAGCACCACAACAAATAAATATCAAACCATTCAATATTACTCAACATAATTCCACTACTAACGACTTGACTTCTCCCATGTCCTCAAGAACTAAACGAACTACTCACAAGACATCATATGGATCATTATCAGAGGTGAAATAATGGTAAATAACAATTTGAACATAAATCTTAATTCAACGGTTCCACTCAATAGCATCAACCACAAGAGTAATCAACACCGGGAAAGTTTCCCCTAAGAATTTGACAAGATTCAACTCAATATGTTACAGCGGGATGGCGAGGTGATGGTGGAGATGAAGGTGCTGGTGATGGAGATGATGATGATGATCCCGATGAAGTCCGGTGCGATGGTGATGACGATGGCGATGATCTCCCCTCTCCGAGAAGGAATTTCCTCGGCAGATTTCTCTTTGCCGGAGAGCTTTTCTCTCTCTGGTGTTTTCCGCCCCGGAGAGGCGGCGGTGTCTATCTCTGAGCCCCCCTCCCCTTGACTTAGGTTTTCGGGGACGATGAAGTACGCGAAGCGGCGAGACCTGGAGTGGGCCAGGGTGCCCTCACACAGGGCCGGCGCGGCCAGGGGCCAGGCTGCGCCCCCTATGTGTGAGGCTGCCCTCTGGCTCCTCTCGACTCCTCCTTCTGGCTTCCGGAGTCTTTTGGTAAAATATAATTTTTTGGTATTTTTCTAAAATTTTCCTGATCTTCCGAAATATGGTGTCTTGACGGTCCTTTTCCAGTAGAATCCTGACTCCGGCAGCAAATCCTCCAATGATCATCAAACATGTAAAAATAGAGGAAACAACATAAGTATCATCTCTAAATATGAAATATATCAATGAATAACAGCAAATTATGATATAAAATAGTGATGCAAAATGGACGTATCAACCCCCCCCAAGCTTAGACCTCGCTTGTCCCCAAGCGAAAACTAAACTCGGTAAACATGACCATGGGTTTATGGAGTGAAGTGTCGATAATCAAAATACGGACAAGAAGCATCACATTCACCAAGGCACAAGTTATAATAGACAGCAACTTCCCTTTATATAATATAGACTTGCAATAAGTAAAGAGAATCTCATATAAAGATGGACAAAGTAAACTATAATTGGTGGTGGCAAACCTTAGTTCTTGGTCAGAGAACAATGAACAACTATACTAGCCCTATGTGTGAAGCCTGTTTAAAACAGAGCTAATATAGCAAAAACCATATGCTCAGCGAAACAAACTTTTTGCATTCATAGAAAGCTTTCAAAGATATATTCCTTCAGACAAAAGCATTGTACAAAACAAGGAAGATAGTAAACATGATTAAACGGATCAACATATGAATGAGTGAAACATAACAACTCAAATGCTTGCTTGAGGTAGAGGGGAATAGGTTGACTCAACATGAAAGTAAAAGATAGGCCCTTCGCAGAGGGAAGTAGGGATTAAACATGTGCTAGAGCTTTTCATTTGTAAAACAGAGGTAAAAATTGTTTTGAGAGGTGGTTGCTTTTGTCAACGACTAGCAACGGAGTTCTTGATATCTTCCATACTAAACAAGTGAGAGCGGTTCCAAGATGTTTGATTAATTGGCACATTGGTGCTCTTTTATAGCTTGGCACTCCTCCCCACCTTTTTCCTTTCTCAAAGCATGGCTAACCGATTCCATTGGGTGCCGACCAACTTTCACATACCATGGAGGAGTGCTCCTTTTCTTTTTTTTCTATTTGAGATGATAATGGTCTAACCAGCTCCCTTGCAAAATTAGTGACGAGCAGATGAAGCTGCCTAGTCGAGGGGTACTTAATTTAGTATGGAAGGTAACAAACCCATCCACTACGTCCTCATGAGCTAAAAACAGTGGCACAAAATGAGAAGTATTTGAAGGTTTTTGAAAGGTAGCACATGAAAATTTACTTGGAATGGCTTGAAATACCATGCATAGGAATTTATAGTGGACTCTTTGGAAGTGACTTGGTTTTTAGGAGTAGGATGCACGAAAAGTATTTCCTCTCAGTACAAGTCTTTGGCTAGCAAGGCTGGGTAGCAAGCATAAGAGTTGAACGAAACAAACAATCATACATATAATAAGAACAATCATACAAACTCCCTTGAAGGTACAATGATTTTTACTTGAGAATAATAATGCTTATAAGCCAATCATAAGGAAAACTGAAGTGATGTAACTACAAACACTTCTTTATTCTTTTCTACTCAAACCTCAAGGTAATGTTGCTACTGACCAAGCTAAGTTTGCCAAAACCAACTAAATTTACTCATGCTCCCAAAGTGATACCAATACTAATCAACAATACTAATCATATAAGAAACATTGCAAACTAAAATAAAGTGTGCAGAAAGTAAACGATAAAACTTCTCATTAATATTTCATTACCGCAACTCACACCAAGGGATACATAGATAACCAACTAAGGAGGATACTTCCACACTGCGAACTATTCTATAGGATAATTTCTCAATTCATGATATGACTCTACTTGAAAAGTAAATGAGTAAAAGGGTGATGATGTGATACCGCGGCACTCCCCCAAGCTTGGAACAAGCCAAGGGGATGCCAATACCAATGACGAATTACTCCTTTCGCGGCGGTGGGTAATCTTTAATAAGCTTCTCAATCAAATCTTTCAGATCATCAATCTTGTGACTGAGGTTACGAATCATCTCTGAATTGTGCTCAACACGGCTCATGAACCTATCAGCAAGAGAATCCCAGCTCTTGGAATTATTTCCCCATCCTTCTTCACTCTTGGAACTTTCTTTCCCTGCACTGTTAGAATGATCTATATCCCAACCAGAGGGTAATCATGATCAGGGCACCTTTTGAAACTGATGTTCATGAATTAGAGTATGGAAAGGATTATTGCCTGACGAGGATGCCCAAGGAGCTAAGATGTGGCACGGCACACCCCCTCTGGTTCTTATACGCGCACTCTTCTTGAATTTGTCATGACTTGTCACCACCCCAATGCTTGCAATCATGGTGCTCGGGCGTGAACTTTGATCTTCTTCCTCGTCTTCACTTTCAACTTCTTCCTTCAGCTGAAAGTCTTGGTGGTCATCTTCTGGAGGTGTCTTCTCCTTGTCGTTGCTTGAAGAGGCCATGGTGCTCCTAATTCTGAGATCAACTCCTGACAGAAACAGCTCGAAACAAAACACGACGAGAAAATGATATACAGACCTCGGGGACTCCGGGGGGGGGGTTATATAAGCGAAAATTATACATCAAAGCGAAATCACAGGAGGAAACCGGGACGGAAACGAGCTCCGGGGTGTTCTCACACCAGGGCGGCACGGCCAGAGGTGGGCCCACGCCCCCTGTGTGTGAGGAGCACACGGACTCCTTTTCCTGTCCGTTTTCATCTCGCGATTTTTCATATTTAGTAAAAATAGCAAAAATAATAAAGGAAGAGTTTTTTGCGAAACTTTTCTGACTAGAACTATTACCTATTCGAAAACGAACTCTGCAGGTTTCTACAAATTGCATTGGATGAATTCTTCCGGAGAAACTGTTTCAATAACATCAACATCTTCATTATAAGAATCTCCAGAAATATAATGTTTGAGTCTTTGCTCATTCACCACTTGTGTAGTGTCATATTTCAATGAAGCAATCTTTATAGCACCTGAGCGGTACACTTCCACAATAATAAATGGTCCTTCCCATTTAGAGAGTAATTTTCCTGCAAAAAATCTGAGACGGGACCTATACAATAGAACTTTCTCACCAACATGAAACTCTCTTTTAAGAATTCTCTTATCATGCCATTGCTTGACTTTTTCTTTGAAAAGTCTGGCATTCTCATACGCTTCGTTTCTCCACTCATTTAGAGAACTCAAATCTAACAACCTTTTCTTACCGGCGAGTTTAAAATCCCTATTAAGCTCTCTCACTGCCCAAAAAGCTTTGTGTTCTAATTCTAAAGGCAAGTGACACGCTTTTCCGTAAACCATTTTGTAAGGAGACATGCCCATGGGGTTCTTATAAGAAGTTCTATAAGCCCATAAAGCATCGTTTAACTTACTAGCCCAGTTTTTCCTAGATCTATTGACAGTCTTCTGCAAGATAGACTTGATCTCTCTATTTGAAAGCTCTACCTGCCCACTAGTTTGGGGATGATAAGCAGAAGCAATTCTATGATTAACATCATATCTAGCAAGAGTTTTTCTAAAACCACCGTGAATAAAATGAGAACCTCCGTCAGTCAAAAGATATCTAGGTACAGCAAACCTAGGAAAAATAACATCCTTAAGCATTTTTAACGAAGTCTCACCATCGGCACTCTTTGTAGGTATGCCTTCTACCCATTTAATAACATAATCAACAGCAACAAGTATGTGGGTATAGCCTTTTGAAGGAGGAAAAGGACCCATAAAGTCAAATCCCCAACAATCAAACAGTTCAATAACAAGAGTGTAATTCATAGGCATTTCATTGCGTCTAGAAATATTCCTGGTACTGGTTGAAGTGTAGTTGATGATGATGATTATAACCAGTCAGTTGGAAACCCCAAGCGCAAGGTATGATGAGCACAACAGCAAGCTTTTCCCTCAGTTAGAAACCAAGGTTTTATCGATCAGGAGAGGAGCAGGCAAACGACTGAAGGTGATGCTGCTAGCTTCCGACAGCTTCGGACAATCTATAGGGCGCCTCATCCAAGCTTTGCTTTGCTAGCTGCAACGCGGAACCTGCAACAACACAACCAAATACTTTGTTCCCAACTTACGATGAGGTTGTCAATCTCACCGGTTTGCTTGAAACAAAGGGTATGAACGTATCGAGTGGAAAATAGTAGAAGTATGCGAGTAAAGTAAACAGTGCGAGTAAAGTAAACAGGTGATAGCAATATGATGGAAATAGGACCAGGGTCCACAGTTCACTAGTGGTGTCTCTCCATAAGATAAATAACACATGCTGGGTAAACAAATTACAGTTGGGCAATTGATAGAATAAAGATAACATGATATGTCAAGAAGATCACTATGCGATTTACTCTAGGCATTACAACAAAATACATAGACCGCCATCCAACTGCATCTATGACTAATAATCCACTCACAGGGATATCATCCGAACACCCCATGAGTATTAAGTTACAAACAACAGATAATTGCATTAAACAAAGTGTGTAATGTAAACAAAACATATGCCCTCGAGCATATGAATGTTGTTTTCTCCCTAGTAGCAACAGCACATCTACAACCTTAGAGGTTTCTGTCACTCCCCCAGATTAAATAGAGGCATGAACCCACTATCGAGCATAAATACCGCCTCTTGGAGTTACTAGCAACTACTCGTCCAAGATAGCTACTAACAACGGAGAGCATGCAAGATCATAAACAACATAGAGATAACATAAGATATATTTCAGTATAGCAACTCAATCATAACACCAATATTCATCGGATCCCAACAAACACAACATGTAGAATTACATAACGGTGATCTCAATCAGTGTAGGGCAGCTCATGAGATCTAAACATGAAGCACATGGTGGAGAGGACAACCATCTAGCTACTACTATGGACCCATAGTCCAAGGTAGACTACTCACTCATCGCTCCGGAGGCAAGCATGGCGATGAAGAAGATCTCTGGTGGCGATTCCCCTCTCCGGCAGGGTGCTGGGAAGAGCTTCTGGACCCTCCCGATCTTCGGGTCGACGGCGGCGGCGGATCGCGATGTGTTCTGGAAAATTGATCGGGTACTTAGGTTTTTTCCGTCGGGGGGTCTTTATAGGCGAAGGGGCATCGTCAGAGGTGGACCGAGGTGCCCTCACACATAGGGGGCGCGGCTAGGGGCTGGGCCGCGCCGCCCTGGTGTGTGGGGCCGTCATGGCCCCCTCCGACTCCTCTTCGGTTCTCTGGAAGCTTCCGGGAAAAATAAGACTTCAGGAACTTGTTTCGTCCAATTCCGAGAATATTTCCTGTGTAGCTTTTCTGAAACACAAAAACAGCAGAAAACAGGGAACTGGCACTGTAGCGACTGGTTAATAGGTTAGTTCCGAAAAATGCATAAAAGTGCCACGAAGTGTAACAAAACATTAGGCAAATGGTATAAAAACAAGCATGGAGCATCAAAAATTATAGATACGTTGGAGACGTATCAAGCATCCCCAAGCTTAACTCCTGCTCGTCCTCGAGTAGGTAAGTGATAACAAAAGAATAATTTTTGAGGTGACATGCACCTACATAATCTTAATCATATATGTAAGCATTTGTGATCTGGGATCATAAGAACTTAAAACATGGGCATGAAAGATATAATCTTGACAATAAAAACTTAGCAACCATGTTATAACATGAAAATGAACACAAACAAAAGATCATGAAAATGAAACAATGAAAGTCAAACGTGTGTTCAAATCATCAGGAAAAACATACAAATGGTTTTCAGCTTGTCCTTCATGGAGAGCAAAACATAAATGCATAGGACACCTTCAAGTTTAAGAGGGTGACTAGATACAAATAATTTGAGAACAAGTGAAACCAACAATATGAATCAATCAATGAAAACTTTGGGACAAAGCACATTATACTAAGAATGACAACTAATGCTCTCTTAGTGGTGCATAAAGATAGAAGGTGGTGACTCAACATAAAAGTAAAAGAAAGGCCCTTCGCGGAGGGAAGCAGTGATTGCAAGTTTTATAGACCTTCAAAAATTATGGTACTTACCGGCTTTGAGCTCTCATTGCCCCCATCATAAGCATCTTGAATGGTTAAAGTTAATGCGAGAACAATTATGATGCATATGCTTGACAAATCATAAGTCGAAAACCTCGTGTCCCGTGAATACGAGTACCCAAACCTCATGCTACTTTACTTAGAGTCCCAAGCAAGGCTCTTGTCATTGTAAGTATATATGTATCATCGAGAACCGCCAATGGGGTACCTCTGTGCCCGATGACATGGAACAAGCCCACATCAAAATGACAGGACAAGCAGACAATGAACACCTTGACATCTCTTTTATTTGCCGTTTGTTTAGCTTTTTATTTTGAGATGCGTCGTCGAATGTCCACTATGGGTATGCTGCAAATTTCCACCATGAATTATGCATGGCTTAGATTGGCGGCCCAGGTGTTTCCTTAACACATATGCAAACTCCATGATCCCCGCAAGATTCCCAATTCATTTCACACCGCGGGCATCCATAAACAAAAGATCACGATATCAACTCAAATAAGAAGTGCAATGTTGAAAGCTTGCCCCATGACAGCATGGTTGGGCTAGTATCCAACTTACAACTTGCAAGCATAACAACTCAACATAAGAGACCACAATGTCAAATTTTTAAGAACAAGAAAAAGTAAAGTGTGCCTTCCGGTTCGTGAGAGCTTTACTGACCAATTTTCGCATAACACTGGTAAGAGTTTAATTTGAAGAGAAAATAAAAGCAAGTCAAATTTACTTGGAATAGCAAATTGCTAATAGGTATGTATGGTGGACACTTTGGAAAACTTGGTTTTTAGGAGTTGGATGTACTAGTAGAGCTCATACTCAGTACAAGGCGAGGGCTAGCAAAAGACTGGGAGCGACCAACTAAGAGAGCAATAATGGCCAAAATCATGCAAAGCGACAAAGCGACATTAAAAGAAGCTTAAGATGGCATCAAAAGTCAAAAACTAAATGATCATAGAGGCTATTGGCGACTTTGTAAGAGTCTAACATGTGTGAGCATGCGCCAAGTCAACCCAAATAAAGCATCAAGGAGAAAACCAAAATAATGCTTCCAAATAATTAAAACAACGCAAGATTTTTCTCAAAGGCTCATTAAGCAATCTCAGTTATTTGAGACAAGTCATGCTATAGCAAAACCCGTAAGAATAATATCAAAAAGACATCAAGCATGACATGAAAAAGCCTAAGCCGCAGTCTACACAAGCTCCTTCTTGTACCACTTTTTTACATAAAGCTTTTTCTCTTTTCCAACACCATTTAAAAAATTTATGAACACCTCTTTTGATGAAAACCAATAAAGATCAGAGGCAAAAATACACCTTGATGAAAAGATATGACAAGGTCTGAACGCAAATCAAGGAAAAAACGAAAACCAAAAGCAGTAGCAGAAAAAGAAGAACACTCGGTTTTTTATAAGAGTGAAAACTAGAGCGTTCTTGGCAAATGAATAGCAAGGAAACTTCTCCAAAAGAAATTTTTTGGGGTCCAACCATTTATTGCAGCAAAAAAAACAAAACTAATAATAAAAACTAAAACAACTGACGCTCCAAGAAAAACACATAGTGCATGAAGCAATAAAAATATAGTGTCTTGAAAGGTGACCTGATTTTTGCCGATGAAGATGGGGTGCCTCGGGGATATCCCCAAGCTTTGACGATTGTACTTCTTGGATATCTCTTGGGGTGATGCATGGGCATCCCCAAGCTTGAGATTTTGTCCATTCTTCAACTCATCTCATCATTCTCCAATCCCTACACTTGAAAACTTCCTTCATACAAAACTAAACACAAATCTATTAGAAACATTTGTGTAAGCATAACATATAATCAACCTCTTTTGCTTCAGGTTTCAACCTAAAACCACCACATATAAAGTATATACTACTGTAGTAACTTCCCCAAAAGTTCTGTGATCAAAAGAACTAGTCCTTGTGCGTGGTGAACGACCAGCCCGTTGGGAACCCCAAGAGGAAGGTGTGATGAGTATAGCAGCTAGTTTTCCCTCAGTTAAGAAACCAAGGTTTATCGTTCTTGGAGAGAAGGGACAAACGACTGAAGGTGATGCAGACTGGCTTAATAGCACTCCAACAAGGGCGCTGTTTTACGATACTTGTTGACTCGTCTTCGGCTAGTAGCAATGCGGAACCTGCACACAACACAACCAAGTACTTTGCTCCCAACTTGCGATGAGGTTGTCAATCTCACCGGTTTGCTTGAAACAAAGGTTATGAGTGTATCGAGTGGAAAACAGTAGAATATGCGGGTAAAGTAAACAGTGCGAGTAAAATAAACAATGCGAGTAAAGTAAACAGGTGATAGCAATATGATGGAAATAGGACCGGGGTCCACAGTTCACTAGTGGTGTCTCTCCATAAGATAAATAACACATGCTGGGTAAACAAATTACAGTTGGGCAATTGATAGAATAAAGATAAACATGATATGTCAAGAAGATCACTATGAGATTTACTCTGGGCATTACAACAAAATACATAGACCGCCATCCAACTGCATCTATGACTAATAATCCACTTGTGGTGAATCAATCCGAGAACTCCACAAGTATTAAGTTGCGAACAACAGATAATTGCATTAAGCAAAGTGTGTAATGTAAACAAAGCATATGCCCTCGAGCATATGAATGTTGTTTTCTCCCTAGTAGCAACAGCACATCTACAACCTTAGAGGTTTCTGTCACTCCCCCAGGTTAAATAGAGACATGAACCCACTATCGAGCATAAATACCCCCTCTTGGAGTCACTAGCAACTACTCGGCCAAGATAGCTACTAACAACGGAGAGCATGCAAGATCATAAACAACATAGAGATAACATAAGATATATTTCAGTACAGCAACTCAATCATAACACCAATATTCATCGGATCCCAACAAACCAAACATGCAGAATTACATAACGGTGATCTCAATCATGTAGGGCAGCTCATGAGATCTAAACATGAAGCACATGGTGGAGAAGACAACCATCTAGCTACTGCTATGGACCCATAGTCCAAGGTAGACTACTCACTCATCACTCCGGAGGCAAGCATGGCGATGAAGAAGACCTCTGGTGGCGATTCCCCTCTCCGGCAGGGTACCGGGAAGAGCTTCTGGACCCTCCTGATCTTCGGGTCAACGGCGGCGATGGATCGCGATGTGTTCTAGAAAAGTGATCGGGTCCTTAGGTTTTTCCCGTCGGGGGGTCTTTATAGGCGAAGGGGCGATGTCAGAGGTGGAGCCTGATGTCTACGCACGCGTCTGTTCTTGTAGACAGTGTTGGGCCTCCAAGTGCAGAGGTTTGTAGAGCAGCAGCAAGTTTCCCTTAAGTGGATCACCCAAGGTTTATCAAACTCAGGGAGGAAGAGGTCAAAGCTATCCCTCTCAAGTAACCCTGCAATTACGATACAGAAAGTCTCTTGTGTCCCCAACACACCCAATACACTTGTCAGATGTATAGGTGCACTAGTTCGGCGAAGAGATAGTGAAATACAAGTGGTATAGATGATTATAAGTAGCAAATGTGATCTAAAATAAATATCGATGTGAGCAAACATGTAACCAAACAGGAAGTAAACGGTGTGCAATGCTTGGAAACAAGGCCTAGGGATCATACTTTCACTAGTGGACACACTCCCAACAAATATAACATAATTGAACAAATAAATAACTTCTCTTCACTATGGTACTCTGAATTACTCTCCTATTGAATAACACTAATCATTGCGTAGGGCTACGAAGCACTCCTCAAAGTTCATCAAGTACTTGACAAACACCACTCATAGAGATATCCAAATCAAATCACAACTCAAGATAGATATTATTGCAACTTAGACCAAGTACTAACACGATGCACACACTGTCAACATTACACCATGAAAGGAGGAATAGATCACTTCAATACTATCATAGTGATAATTATTCTCATAATCCATAAGAGGTCACAATCATAGCCTAGACCAAGTACCACCACGATGCACGCACTGTCACCGTTACACCATGGCAGGAGGAATAGATTACTTTAATAACACACTAGAGTACACATAATGAAGAAGAATAACATCTACTTATTCAACATGATACAAAGCTCACGATCACATAAAGATCACATCATGGGAGAGAGAGGTGAACCACATAGCTACCGGTAGAGCCCTCAGCCCCGGGGGAGAACTACTCCCTCCTCATCATAGGAGACAGCAAGGTTGATGGAGATGGCGGTGAGGTCGATGGAGACGGCGAAGACGGCGATGGAGACCGATGGAGATGGCTCCGGGGGCACTTCCCCGTCCCGGCAGGGTGCCGGAATAGAGACTTCTGTCCCCCGAAATTTGGCTCCGACGGCGGCGGCGCTGCAGAACTGTTCTGGAAATTTCGCCGACTCCCCTAGGTTTTTCCGTCCCGAGGCTTTATATAGGCGAAGGGGCGTCATCAGGAGTGGCCCCAGGCCTCCTCACACCTAGGCGGCGCGGCCAGGGCCTGGGCCACGCTGGCCTAGTGTGAGGCTGGCCTGTGGCCCCTCTCCTTCGCCTCTTTGGATCTCTGGAAGCTTCCGGGCAAAATAAGACATCAGGAACTTGTTTCGTCCAATTCCGAGAATATTTCCTGTGTATCACTTCTGAAACACAAAAACAGCAGAAAATAGGAAACTGGCAATGTGGCGACTTGTCAATAGGTTAGTTCCGGAAATCGCATAAAAACGCCACGAAGTGTAACGAAACACAAGGCAAATGGTGTAAAAACAAGCATGGAGCATCAAAAATTATGGATACGTTTGAGACGTATCAGAGCCAGGCGGCCTCACACCAGGACGGCGCGGGACAGGCCCTGGCCGCGCCGGCCTGGCGTGTGGGGCCCCTGTGGCTCCCCTCCTACTCTCCTTCGGATCTCTGGAAGCTCCCGGACAAAATAAGACTTTAGGAACTTGTTTCGTCCAATTCCAAGAATATTTCCTGTGTATCACTTCTAAAACACAAAAACTGCAGAAAACAGGGAACTGGCACTGTGGCGACTTGTTAGTAGGTTAGTTCCGGAAAATGCATAAAAGTGCCACGAAGTGTAACGAAACATTAGGCAAATGGTGTAAAAACAAGCATGGAGCATCAAAAATTATAGATACGTTGGAGACGTATCAAGCATCCCAAAGCTTAACTCCTCCTCGTCCTCGAGTAGGTAAGTGATAACAAAGAATAATTTTTGAGGTGACATGCACCTACATAATCTTGATCATATATGTAAGCATTTGTGAGCTGGGATCATAAGAACTTAAAACATGGGCATGAAAGATATAATCTTGACAATAAGAACTTAGCAACCATGTTGTAAACATGCAAATGAACACAAACAAAAGATCATGAAAATGAAACAATGAAAGTCAAACGTGTGTTCGAATCATAAGGAAAAACATACAAATGGTTTTCAGCTTGTCCTTCAAAGAGAGCAAAACATAAATGCATAGGACACCTTCAAGTTTAAGAGGGCGACTAGAGAACAAGTGAAACCAACAATATGAATCAATCAATGAAAACTTTGGGACAATGCACATTATACTAAGAATGACAACTATGCTCTCTTAATGGTGCATAAAGATAGAAGGTGGTGACTCAACATAAAAGTAAAAGAAAGGCCCTTAGCAGAGGGAAGCAGTGATTGCAAGTTTTATAACCTTCAAAAATTATGGTACTTACCGGCTTTGAGCTCTCATTGCCCCCATCATAAGCATCTTGAATGGTTAAAGTTAATGCGAGAACAATTATGATGCATATGCTTGACAAATCATAAGTTGAAAACCTCGTGTCCCGTGAATACGAGTACCCAAACCTCATGCTACTTTACTTAGAGTCCCAAGCAAGGCTCTTGTCATTGTAAGTATATATGTATCATCGAGAACCGCCAATGGGGTACCTCTGTGCCCGATGACATGGAACAAGCCCATATCAAAATGACAGGACAAGCAGACAATGAACACTTCGACATCTCTTTTATTTGCCATTTGTTTAGCTTTTTATTGTGAGATGCGTCGTCGAATGTTCACCATGGGTATGCTGCAAATTTCCACCATGAATTATGCATGGCTTAGATTAGCGGCCCGGCGTTTCCCTAACACATGTACAAACTCCATGATCCCCACAAGATTCCTAATTCATTTCACACTGCGGGCATCCATAAACAAAAGATCACGATATCAACTCAAATAAGAAGTGCAATGTTGAAAGCTTGCCCATGACTGCATGGCTGGGCTAGTCTCCAACTTACAACTTGCAAGCATAACAACTCAACATAAGAGACCACAATGTCTAATTTTTAAGAACAGGAAAAAGTAAAGTGTGCCTTCCGGTTCGTGAGAGCTTTACTGACCGAATTTCGCATAACACTGGTAAGAGTTTAATTTGAAGAGAAAATAAAAGCAAGTCAAATTTACTTGGAATAGCAAATTGCTAGTACATATGTATGGTGGACACTTTGGAGAACCTTGGCTTTTAGGAGTTGGATGCACGAGTAGAGCTCATACTCAGTACAAGGCGAGGGCTAGCAAAAGACTGGGAGCGACCAACTAAGAGAGCAATAATGGCCATAATCATGCAAAGCGACAAAGCGACATTAAAAGAAGCATAAGATGGCATCAAAAGTCAAAAACTAAATGATCATAGAGGCTATTGGCGACTTTGTAAGAGTCTAAACTGTGTGAGCATGCGCCAAGTCAACCCAAATAAAGCATCAAGGAGAAAACCAAAATAATGATTCCATACAATAAAAACAATGTATGATTTTTTCAAAGGCTCATTAAGCAATCTCAGTTATTTGAGACAAGTCATGCTACAGCAAAACCACTAAGCATACTATCAAAAAGACATCAAGCATGACATGAAAAAGCCTAAGCCACAGTCTACACAAGCTCCTTCTTGTACCACTATTTTGCATAAAGCTTTTTCTCTTTTCCAACACCATTTGAAATTTTTATAAACACCTCTTTTGATGAAAACCAATAAAGATCAGAGGAAAAAATACACCTTGATGAAAAGATATGACAATGTCTGAATGCAAATCAAGGCGAAAACGAAAACCAAAAGCAGTAGCGGAAAAAGAAGAACACCCGGTGAAATTGTAAGAATGAAAAACGGAGTGTTGT
The DNA here is from genome assembly GCA_007115705.1 of Dactylis glomerata. Lineage (NCBI taxonomy): Eukaryota > Viridiplantae > Streptophyta > Magnoliopsida > Poales > Poaceae > Dactylis > Dactylis glomerata. Next base: position 1,507,045 of record QXEO01000555.1, read on the forward strand.
TGGCAAATGAAAATGAGTACATCTCCTCCAAAGGAAATTTGTTGGGGTCCAACCATTTATTGCAGCAAACAAAACAAACTAACAAAGAAAACTAAAACAACTGACGCTCCAAGAAAAACACATAGTGCATGAAGCAATAAAAATATAGTGTTTTGAAAGGTGACCTGATTTTTGCCGATGAAGAAGGGGTGCCTCGGGGGCATCCCCAAGCTTTGACGCTTGTACTTCTTGGATATTTCTTGGGGTGGTGCATGGGCATCCCCAAGCTTGAGCTTTTGTCCATTCTTCAATTCATCTCATCATTCTCCAATCCCTACACTTGAAAACTTCCTTCATACAAAACTAAACACAATTCTATTAGCAACATTAGTGTAGCATAACATATAATCAACCTCTTTTTGCTTCAGATTTCAACTCAAAACCACCACATATATAGAACACACTACTGTAGCAACTTCCCCAAAAGTTCCGTGATCAAAAGAACTCAAAAGAAAGCGATAAAGTGGCAAACACAAATATTGGCAGAAATCTGTCAAAACAGAACAGCTGATAAAGGTCGAATTTTTGAGGGGTTTTCTGTTGCTCAAATCAAAAAGTGTTTAACTAATGAAAGTTTGGATATAACCTGGGGCATATGCACAAGAAATCGCAGGTCCAAAAGATATACAGAGAATTTATATGAATTTTTACGGTGCAGCACCGAAAACAGTTTCAGGACAGCAACATTCCCAAATCTTTACCTCACTCGAATTAGAGGCTCCTCTTGGCATAAAAATGAAATAAACAAGATACGGAGCGGTCATTATAGTAGTAATGACTTCCAAGACTCAAATAAAATAAAAATTACTGAAAATAAAATATTGGGTTATCTCCCAAGAGTGCTTTTCTTTAACGACTTTGAGCTAGGCGCAGAAAATTGCGAATCAAGTAATAATGAAAGGGGGATCAGGATACACTATAGGAATAATGAAATGAATACTATCCAATTGAGGTTTTGAGTATCCCTTGTAATCATGATTTGGTACACTATTTTCATCAAAAAGATTTTCAGGACAAATCCAACTAGTATTAGCTACCAAGGCATTATGAATTCCTACAAGCTTACAAGGTATTGGCAATCTAGATTCTTCGTTGGGTGTACCAACAATTTCAACAGGTGAGCCAAGCTTATTAAACTTCTTAAAAACTTTCCTAGCCTCAATTGCAATATCTCTAAATTCTATACGCAAAGTTTCCAAAATAAAAGCTTTCTTTTCGGGATCCTCAATTTCATGAAGCTTAAGGAACATGTATTGCATAAAAGGATTAAGACTGGCAAACCTAGTTTCCAACATGTGAATTAAATAAGCAGAAGCAACTTCATAACTAGGAGCTAGCTCAACCAAAGACTTTTCCTCAACTTCCTTATGCATACAAATGTGATTAAAGAACTCCTCAATGTTACTTTTTCCAATAATTGAACCACTACCTACTGAGAGGTCCTCCAGAACATACTTAGGGAACAGCATGATGAACTAAAAGTAAAGAAATAACAACTACCAAGGATTCTAATTTTTTTGGGTTTTTGATATAAAATGATACAGGTAAAATAAATAAAGTAAAGCAAAACAATAACAAAGTAAAGGATGTGCGTGCGAAAACTCCCCTCGCAGAGGTCTTCCAATCTTCTCCCCGGCAGCGGTGCCAGAAAACAGCTGGTCCTTGTGCGTGGTGAACGACCAGCCCGTTGGAAACCCCAAGAGGAAGGTGTGATGAGTATAGCAGCTAGTTTTCCCTCAGTTAAGAAACCAAGGTTTATCGTTCTTGGAGAGAAGGGACAAACGACTGAAGGTGATGCAGACTGGCTTAATAGCACTCCAACAAGGACGCCGTTTTACGATACTTGTTGACTCGTCTTCGGCCAGTAGCAACACGAAACCTGCACACAACACAACCAAGTACTTTGCTCCCAACTTGCGATGAGGTTGTCAATCTCACCGGTTTGCTTGAAACAAAGGTTATGAGTGTATCGAGTGGAAAACAGTAGAATATGCGGGTAAAGTAAACAGTGCGAGTAAAGTAAACAGTGCGAGTAAAGTAAACAGGTGATAGCAATATGATGGAAATAGGACCGGGGTCCACAGTTCACTAGTGGTATCTCTCCATAAGATAAATAACACATGCTGGGTAAACAAATTACAGTTGGGCAATTGATAGAATAAAGATAAACGTGATATGTCAAGAAGATCACTATGAGATTTACTCTGGGCATTACAACAAAATACATAGACCGCCATCCAACTGCATCTATGACTAATAATCCACTTGTGGTGAATCAATCCGAGAACTCCACAAGTATTAAGTTGCGAACAACAGATAATTGCATTAAGAAAAGTGTGTAATGTAAACAAAGCATATGCCCTCGAGCATATGAATGTTGTTTTCTCCCTAGTAGCAACAGCACATCTACAACCTTAGAGGTTTCTGTCACTCCCCCAGGTTAAATAGAGACATGAACCCACTATCGAGCATAAATACCCCCTCTTGGAGTCACTAGCAACTACTCAGCCAAGATAGCTACTAACAACGGAGAGCATGCAAGATCATAAACAACATAGAGATAACATAAGATATATTTCAGTACAGCAACTCAATCATAACACCAATATTCATCGGATCCCAACAAACCAAACATGCAGAATTACATAATGGTGATCTCAATCATGTAGGGCAGCTCATGAGATCTAAACATGAAGCACATGGTGGAGAAGACAACCATCTAGCTACTGCTATAGACCCATAGTCCAAGGTAGACTACTCACTCATCGCTCCGGAGGCAAGCATGGCGATGAAGAAGACCTCCGGTGGCGATTCCCCTCTCCGGCAGGGTGCCGGGAAGAGCTTCTGGACCCTCCCGATCTTCGGGTCGACGGCGGCGGCGGATCGCGATGTGTTCTGGAAAAGTGATCGGGTCCTTAGGTTTTTCCCATCGGGGGGTCTTTATAGGCGAAGGGGCGATGTCAGAGGTGGAGCCAGGTGGCCTCACACCAGGGCGGCGCGGGCCAGGCCCTGGCCGCGCCGGCCTAGCGTGTGGGGCCCCTGTGGCTCCCCTCCTACTCTCCTTCGGATCTCTGGAAGCTCCCGGACAAAATAAGACTTCAGGAACTCATTTCGTCCAATTCCGAGAATATTTCCTATGTATCACTTTTGAAACACAAAAACAGCAGAAAACAGGGAACTGGCACTGTGGCGACTTGTTAGTAGGTTAGTTCTGGAAAATGCATAAAAGTGCCACGAAGTGTAACAAAACATTAGGCAAATGGTGTAAAAATAAGCATGGAGCATCAAAAATTATAGATACGTTGGAGACGTATCAAGAACTCAAAAAGAAATCGATAAAACGGCAAAAACGAATAGTGGCAGAAATCTATCAAAACAGAACAGCTGATAAAGGCCGATTTATTAAGGGGTTTTCTGTTGCTCAAATCAAAAAGTGTTAAACTAACGAAAGTTTGGATATAACCTGGGTCATATGCACAAGAAATTTCAGGTCCAAAAGATATACAGAGAATTTTCACGAATTTTTACGGTGCAGCACCGAAAACAGTTTCAGGACAGCAACATCCCCAAATCTTTACCTCACTCAAATTAGAGGCTTCTCTTGCCACAACAATAAAATAAAAAAGATAAGGAGAGGTCATTACAGTAGTAATGACTTCCAAGACTCAAATAAAAGAAAAAGTACTGAAAAGAAAACATTGGGTTATCTCCCAAGAGTGCTTTTCTTTAACACCTTTGAGCTAGGCTCAGTAATTTGAGAAAATGCTCCCATAAGAAATATGAATTGAAGCAAAAGAGAGCATCAAGGAGCAAATATAAAACACATTTAAGTCTAACCCACTTCCTATGCATAGGACTCTTGTAAGAAAATAAATCAAAGAAGCACATAGTAACAAGTATGGGTAGATAAAACAAGAGCAACTTCGGAACTTTCAATGTAAAGAGAGGTGTTTTAGTAACATGAGAATTCTAACAACCATATTTTCCTCTCTCATAATAATTTTCAGTAGCATCATGAACAAACTCAACAATATAAATATCACACTCATCCTCCCTTGTTAAGCATGGAGGGCTATCAAATAAAGTATTAGTTAAAGAGTTACTCTTATTGGGAGGTAGACATGGGTAGCTCCATTCTTCCTCCTCTTGATCATCACTCTTCTCCTCTTTTTCATCCAATGAGCTTCCAGTTTTAGCAATTTCTTCTTCCATAGGCTCCTTCAAGGCATTAGTCACTTCCGTTGAAGAGCACCTATTAAGATATATAAGAATATAGCCATTTTCTTCCTTGTAATTATCAAAGCAAAATGTAAGTATATCATAAACCTCATATTTATAAAGTGCATCATTAGTATTTTCAAGCAAATAAGCAAGTTCAAATGCACCCTTCCAAGCAATAAATTCTTCAATTTGTTCCACATCATAAAAGTCATAATTTCCATTAATATAAGAAGATATGGTAACATCATCATTATAGCCACATTGAAAAGAGAGGTGTTTATACCTCCTACGGGAACAAGATCTATCAAAGCAATAGGTAACATTATAAGTAGAGCACACGTTTCTAGCAATGATATACAATCTATTGATTTGTTCCCATAAGTGTTTCCCTTTTTGTGACAAGCGGTGTTCTTCATAATAATTTTGCTGCTCTTCCGTGAACCCACCTTGCCAAAAAGATTTAGTTTCAAAGAAACCAACCATTGACAGAAAGCATGATAAAGCAAGGCAATAACAGACCAATAAAAATAACAACTGTAGTAGGAACTATTTTTTTGGGTTTTTTGATAAAACAATGCAAGTAAAATAAATAAAGTAAAGCAAAACAATAAAACAAAGTAAAGGATGTGCGGGCGAAAAACTCCCCTTGCAGAAGTCTTCTACATCCTCCCCGGCAACAGCAGCAAGCTTTTCCCTCAGTTAGAAACCAAGGTTTTATCGATCAGGAGAGGAGCAGGCAAACGACTGAAGGTGATGCTGCTAGCTTGCGATAGCTTTGGACAATCTATAGGGCGCCTCGTCCAAGCTTTGCTTTGCTAGCTGCAACGCGGAACCTGCAACAACACAACCAAATACTTTGTTCCCAACTTACGATGAGGTTGTCAATCTCACCGGTTTGCTTGAAACAAAGGGTATGAGCGTATCGAGTGGAAAATAGTAGAAGTATGCGAGTAAAGTAAACAGTGCGAGTAAAGTAAACAGGTGATAGCAATATGATGGAAATAGGACCGGGGTCCACAGTTCACTAGTGGTGTCTCTCCATAAGATAAATAACACATGCTGGGTAAACAAATTACAGTTGGGCAATTGATAGAATAAAGATAACGTGATATGTCAAGAAGATCACTATGCGATTTACTCTGGGCATTTCAACAAAATACATAGACCACCATCCAACCGCATCTATGACTAATAATCCACTCACGGGGATATCATCCGAACACCCCATGAGTATTAAGTTGCGAACAACAGATAATTGCATTAAACAAAGTGTGTAATGTAAACAAAACATATGCCCTCAAGCATATGAATGTTGTTTTCTCCCTAGTAGCAATAGCACATCTACAACCTTAGAGGTTTCTGTCACTCCCCCAGATTAAATAGAGGCATGAACCCACTACCGAGCATAAATACCCCCTCTTGGAGTTACTAGCAACTACTCGGCCAAGATAGCTACTAACAACGGAGAGCATGCAAGATCATAAACAACATAAAGATAACATAAGATATATTTCAGTATAGCAACTCAATCATAACACCAATATTCATCGGATCCCAACAAACACAACATGTAGAATTACATAACGGTGATCTCAATCATGTAGGCCAGCTCATGAGATCTAAACATGAAGCACATGGTGGAGAGGACAACCATCTAGCTACTGCTATGGACCCATAGTCCAAGGTAGACTACTCACTCATCGCTCCGGAGGCAAGCATGGTGATGAAGAAGACCTCCGGTAGCGATTCCCCTCTCCGGCAGGGTGCCAGGAAGAGCTTTTGGACCCTCCCGATCTTCGGGTCGACGGCGGCGGCGGATCGCGATGTGTTCTAGAAAATTGATCGGGTACTTAGGTTTTTTCCGTCGGGGGATCTTTATAGGCGAAGGGGCATCGTCAGAGGTGGACCGAGGCACCCTCACACATAGGGGGCGCGGCCAGGGGCTGGGCCGCGCCGCCCTGGTGTGTGGGGCCCTCGTGGCCCCCCTCCGACTCCTCTTTGGTTCTCTGGAAGCTTCCGGGAAAAATAAGACTTCAGGAACTTGTTTCGTCCAATTCCGAGAATATTTCCTGTGTAGCTTTTCTGAAACACAAAAACAGCAAAAAACAGGGAACTGGCACTGTGGCGACTTGTTAATATGTTAGTTCCAGAAAATGCATAAAAGTGCCACGAAGTGTAATGAAACATTAGGCAAATGGTGTAAAAACAAGCATGGAGCATCAAAAATTATAGATACGTTGGAGACGTATCAATTCCCAACTCTTTGACATTCATCGCAAGATAAAACATACCTTCTAGCATCTTTAAAGAGGGTTGGCCAATAAAAACCTGATTGTAGAACCTTTTATGCGGTTCTATATCCTGCATGATGTTCTCCATAAGCGCTTCCATGGCACTTTCTCAATATTTCTTGTTGCTCATATTCCGGTACGCATCTTCACATAATACCATCAACTCCTTCTTTATATAAGTGTGGGTCATCCCAAAAATAATGCCTCAAATCATAAAAGAATTTTCTTCTTTGCTGAGCTGTAAAGGTTGGAGGCAAATACTTGGAAACAATAAAGTTAGCATAATCAGCATACCAAGGAAGGTCTCGCAAAGTTACATTTAATGCAGCCAACTGTTCATTTGGAAAACTATCATTAACAGGAATAGGATCAAAAGAAATGTTTTCCAATCTAGACAAATTGTCAGCCACAGGATTTTCAGCACCTTTCCTATCTACGATATGCAAATCAAACTCTTGTAAAAGTAACACCCATCTAATAAGCCTAGGCTTAGCATCCTTCTTAGTCATAAGATATCTAATAGCAGCGTGATCAGTATGAATAGTAACATTAGAATCAATAATGTAAGATCTAAACTTATCACATGCAAAAACAACGGCAAGAAACTCTTTCTCAGTAGTAGCATAATTCTTCTGAGCAGCATCAAGAGTCTTACTAGCATAATGAATAACATTTAACTTATTATCTATGCGCTGTCCAAGAACAGCACCAACAGGAAAATCACTAGCATCACACATAATTTCGAAGGGTAAATTCCAATCAGGTGGTTGAACAATAGGAGCAGTAGTTAAAGCCTTCTTAAGAGTTTCAAAAGCTTCCTTACAATCATCATCAAAGACAAATGGTACATCTTTTTGAAGAAGATTAGTAAGAGGCTTTGAAATCTTAGAGAAATCTTTAATAAACCTCCTATAGAAACCATCATGACCAAGAATACTACGAATACCTTTAACATCGCTGGGACAGGGCATTTTCTCAATTGCCTCAACTTTTGCTCTGTCAACTTCAATACCTCTTTCAGAAATTTTAGTCCAAGGACAATTCCTTCATTTACCATAAAGTGGCATTTTTCCCAATTGAGAACAAGATTAGTTTCTTCACATCTCTGCAAAACTTTATCAAGATTGTGCAAACAATTATCAAAAGAAGTTCCATAGACGGAGAAGTCTTCCATGAAAACCTCCACAATTTCTTCACAAAAACCATGAAAAATAGCAGACATGCATCTTTGAAAAGTAGCAGGAGCATTACATAAACCAAAAGGCATGCGTCTATAAGCATACGTTCCATAAGGACAAGTAAAAGTGGTTTTCTCTTAATCTTCCTTTCTAACAGCAATCTGAGAGAAACCGGAATAACCATCAAGAAAACAAAAGTGTGACTTCTTAGACAACCTTTCTAACATCTGATCTATAAACAGTAAAGGATAATGATCTTTCTTAGTAACCTTGTTAACTTTTCTGTAGTCAATGCACATCCTATAACCAACTACTACCCTTTGAGGAATAAGCTCGTTATTCTCATTAGGCACAAAAGTCATACCTCCTTTGTTAGGAACACAATGAACAGGACTAACCCATCTACTACCAGCAATAGGATAAATAATACCAGCATCAAGGAGCTTTAATACCTCATTTCTTTCCACATCCTTCATCTTGGGAATTAGGCGGCGTTGATGCTCCACAACCGGCTTCATGTCTTTCTCCATGTTAATAGCATGCTGACATAAAGTGGGACTAATCCCTTTTAAATCATCAAGAGTATATCCCATAGCTCCTTGGTGTTTCCTCAATATCTCCAATAACCTTTCTTCTTCCTTTCCTGAAAGCTTAGAACTAATAATAACAGGATATATTTTCTTATCATCTATATAAGCATATTTAAGATCATCAGGTAAAGGTTTTAATTCAAAAACAGGATCTTCCTTAGGTGGCAAAGTGCTACCAAGATCCTCCACAGGTAAATTGTGCTTGATCAACGGTGGTTGACAAAGGAGAATATCGGCAATCTCTTCTCTTTCCTTACTGAAAACATCGCTCTCATGATCTTCCATGAATTGCTGCAAAGCATTATTAGGAGCAAGAGCAATAGAAGCAAGCTGTTCAACTCGAAAATTTTCATTAGGCGTGTCATTTTCATAAGAAGTCTTAGCAAACTTGGAAAAATTAAACTCATAAGACTCTCCATTAAACTTAGTAAAAAAATTCTCCTTCTTACAATCTATCACGACGCCACAAGTATTCAAAAAGGGTCTACCAAAAATAATAGGACAAGTTTTACTAGCCTCCTTACCAAGTACTAGAAAATCAGTGGGGTATTTAGTCTTACCGCATAGGACTTCCACATCTCGAACAATACCAAGAGGCCAAACAGTCTCTCTATTAGCAAGCTGAACAACCACATCAATATCTTCAAGTTCACAAGCGCCATTCTCGTGCATAATTTCTTTGTAAAGCTCTAAAGGAATGGCACTTGCACTTGCACCAATATCACATAAACCATAATAGCAATGATCTCCAATCCTAACAGAAATAACAGGAACACTTGTTTTCATATGCCTTTTAGGATGAGAGATAATGTTAGAAGCATCTTCACAAAAAAGAATATATTCATCCCCTACATCTTTAGTAACAAGGTCCTTCAATATAGCTACAGGAGACTTAATAGTAATTTGCTCATCTGGCTCTACAGCTTTCTTAGTGCTTTTATTAGACACACTTACCAAAGTAGAATACTTTTTTACCTTAGCAGGGAAAGGTGTCTTCTCAAAATAAGGTTCAGGCACAATGCTATCAATAATACAAACTTCAGTAGCTGCAGCAGGAATATGACTAATAGAATCTTTATAAGGCGCATGATATTTGTTACAATCTTTCTTTGGAACATCAAGATAAGAGGAAAAATCCTTAAGACAATTAGCAAGTATTTGAGAATCAAGACCATAAGCAATGCTAACACTATGAAAGTCATCGGTTCCCATAAAAGTTTTAATGCATTCATAATCATAATTTATACCTGACTTTGTACCTTTGTTGTTTTCCCATCCTTCAGCATTTTCTTGGATACAGTCAAGGAGATTCCACTTAGCATCTTCCTTCATATGAGTAAATGATCCAAAGCAAGAAGCATCCAAATAATCCTTATCAGGAAGAGTAAGCCGCGCATAAAAATTATCAATAACAATATTATTGGGGAGCTCATGAATGGGGCATTTGAGCATTAGTAACTTCAATCTCCCCCACGCTTGGGCAATACTCTCTCCATCATGAGGCCAAAAGTTATATATCCGATTACGATCTTTATGAATTTCACTTGGAGGATAAAACTTGGAATAAAAGAGAGGCACAATTTCCTCCCATACAATAGATGGACCATCTTTGAGCAGCCGATACCACTCCTCAGCTCTGCCTTTCAATGATAAAGAGAATAGCTTCCTCTTGACCTGGCTTTGTGAAATACCTGCACACTTGAACAACTCGCATAATTCATGTATAAAAAGTAAGTGATCACCCGGATGGACAGTTCCATCTCCTGAATAGCAGTTATCCATAACATGCTCAATAATTTTCGTAGGTATTTTAAAAGGATCAACTTGAGCAGGTGGTGGTGGTGGCGGTTCATCAACATGTGCAGCAGTAGTAGAAGTGTTCCCAAATAGGAAACCAAATGGAGAGTTCTCCATAGCAAAGTAAAATAAAAGTAAAAGACAAAAATAAAAACAATACTCACAGCGATGGTTACCTTTACCAATTCCACTCTTCAATAGCGCTTCACTCCCCGGCAACGGCGCCAGAAAATAGTCTTGATGACCCACAAGTATAGGGGGTATATCATAGTACGTTTGATAAATAAGAGTGTCAAACCCAACAAGGAGCAGAAGGTGTTGAAAAGTGGTTTTGATCAAGGTTTCACTCTAAATACTAGCAAACGGGTTTTCAGGGGTATTTGGTAGTGCAAATAAATAAAGTACGAGTAAATAAAAGACAGTAATAATAATTGCAGCAAGTGGCCCAATCCTTTCTTCGGCAAAGGACAAGCCGGTGGTGTAACTTATGATGACCAAATGTTCTCGAGGACACACGGGAGTTTCTGTCAAGTGCTTTCGCTTCAGTCCGCTAAATAATCTTTACTGGTTTGATAAGTGTTATGGGGGTGAACCTGTGCTAGCGCACTACCCTTACTAGGATAAATACACACTTGTAATTATATCCCTTGCAAGCATCCGCAAATACAAGAAAGTAATTAAGATAAATCTAACCACAGTCTTAAACTCTAAGATCCTACGCTCCCTAGTGCAATGGTTTCCCAACGGAGGTTTGGGTTTCTGTCACTCCAGCAACCCCACAATTGGTAGCCAAATACACAATGCATCTCACTAGGCCCATAAATGGTGAAGTATCATGTAGTCGACGTTCACATGACACCACTAGTGAAATAGCACCACAACAAATAAATATCAAACCATTAAATATTACTCAACATGATTCCACTACTAACGACTTGACTTCTCCCATGTCCTCAAGAACTAAACGAACTACTCACAAGACATCATATGGATCATGATCAGAGCTGAAATAATGGTAAATAACAATTTGAACATAAATCTTAATTCAACGGTTCCACTCAATAGCATCAACCACAAGAGTAATCAACACCGGGAAAGTTTTCCCTAAGAATTTGACAAGATTCAACTCAAGATGTTACAGCGGGATGGCGAGGTGATGGTGGAGATGAAGGTGCTGGTGATGGAGATGATGATGATGATGATCCCGATGAAGTCCGGTGCGATGGTGATGACGATGGCTATGATCTCCCCTCTCCGGGAAGGAATTTCCCTGGCAGATTTCTCTCTGCCGGAGAGCTTTTCTCTCTCTGGTGTTTTCCGCCCCGCAGAGGCGGCGGTGTCTATCTCTGAGCCCCCCTTGACTTAGGTTTTCGGGGACGATGAAGTACGCGAAGGGACGAGACCTGGAGTGGGCCAGGGTGCCCTCACACAGGGCCGGCGCAGGCCAGGGGCCAGGCCGCGCCCCCTATGTGTGAGGCTGCCCTCTGGCTCCTCTCGACTCCTCCTTCTGGCTTCCGGAGTATTTTGGTAAAATATAATTTTCTGGTATTTTTCTAAAATTTTCCTGATCTTCCGAAATATGGTGTCTTGACGGTCCTTTTCTAGCAGAATCCTAACTCCGGCAGCAAATCCTCCAATGATCATCAAACATGTAAAAACAGAGGAAACAACATAAGTATCATCTCTAAATATGAAATATATCAATGAATAACAGCAAATTATGATACAAAATAGTGATGCAAAATGGACGTATCACTTGTCGATCTAGACTCTGACGTACTCGATCAGCAAAACCTATGTCGATCTGGATCCTTTTTTGAAGCACGCGTGAACGAACGAAATTGGGCCAGGCCCACCTAGGTGACGGACCGAACGGATGAACCAAGAAAACTTAGGAAGGGTATAAATCGATGTTTTGCCCCACATCGAGGAGCTGAGCAAAGTTGGACGCACGGACGAACACGATTTTACGAGCGAACGGACGTGATTTGAAAAATAAGGCTATTAAAAAACAGAAAAACTAAACCATGGAACCCTTGCTCCCTTTATTATTAGGTATAGATTTATGAGTTGAGTTGAGTCGACTTGAGCTGGCTCGATATCCACCCCAGCCGAGGACGAAGCCCTACAAAGGGATGAGGCTGCGCGACCCCCGACGGGAACGGGAACTGGAAAGCTCGGACGCGACTTCTCGAGGCAATCAATGGCGGTGCAGTGTTGGGAAGCGTTCCGTTCCATGACATTGATGGCGGCGCAGGGTCGCGAAGCGTTGCCCGCAGGGGCCGGGCGCAGAGGTCAAACCCAAATAATTGTGTCCACGGGTCCGAGGTCGAGGAGTAAGGACACGCGCAGACACTACATCCTGTCTGCGGTAACGCATTCCGGCTCCAAATTTGAGCGCATTTATATCGCTACATAAAAAGTGGGCATTTGTGTCGGGCCGCTAAGTTGGGTTTTCGCTGACACTCATCAAAATCAGACCAAAATGGAACAGTACACTCCATTCACATAAATGCTGGAAGCTAAGTCTACAAACTATTAGTTCCATTATATTTTGTCCAATAAATCAATGCAGCGCCCAAACTCAACTGCCACCGCCTATCTGCTACACCTCGCCGAGTCGCCGTGCCGCCTCAGGTATTCAAATTCAAAACGAGAGTTCCAAAGCTTCGAGCAGCCCTGCTGCGCCTTTCGCGCCGCCCAGCTCCACACGCTCGCCGTCTTCCTCCCTCTACTCCCCGCCCCGCACGTGCTGTGCCAATCGCCATCCGATGGCGAGCGCCACAGCTGCCGGCGCCGCCTCCTCTCAGCCGGTTCGTGTCGTTCTGCGGTTGCGCCCATTCCTCCCGTCCGAGGCCGGCTCGGCGGCGGCGCCCTGCGTCTCCGTCATCGGCGGCCACCCCGGCGGTGAGATCACCGTCCAGATCAAGGACCAGCGCACCAGGTATGCAGTTCCGAGCCGAGCCTCAATTATACAGGTTAACGGGTGGTCGGTTGATGATTTTGAATTTTTTTCTACAAATCACAAAAATTAATTTAGCGGAGCGTCCTCTTGCTTGCTTGTTTCTCCTCAGTTTGTACACTGATTCGTTCCTGAACTCTGCAGCCGAAGCGAGTGCTACAAGCTGGACGCCTTCTTCGGCCATGAGGATCCGGTCGGCGACATATTTGACCGGGAGGTCAGCGCCATGATCCCGGGCATCTTCGAGGGTGCCAACGCGACGGTCTTCGCCTGTGGGGCCACCGGCAGCGGCAAGACCTACACGATGCAGGTGGCCTCTGCCCGCAACCTGTTTGGCGAAATGCTCAGCCTGTAATGCTGAAACCGTTTGCTGCACAGGGAACTGATGATCTGCCAGGGCTCATCCCCTTGGCGGTTTCAACCGTCCTGAAGCTCGGTACCGTCGCATCGTGCTCCGTGGAGGTCTCCTACTATGAGGTGTACATGGGACGGTGCTATGACCTGCTTGAGCCCAAGGACAAGGAGATAATGGCCTTAGATGACCAAGATGGTAACCTACAGCTCAAAGGCTTAGCTTGGGTAATTCTTCTGGCTGTGACTAGGCCATTACTGAATTGTGTTTGCTGGAATGTGCCTTCCGTGGGCGATGTGCTTACTATTGTCTTTGCATGGTTCAAGGTCCCTGTGCGTTCCATGGAGGAATTTCAGGAAGTCTACTCGAAAGGTGAGGAGTGGAGGAAAGACACCAACACAGACCTGAACAATGTCTCAAGTAGGAGCCATGCTGTGCTCTCCATCAGGGTTAGTAATGATGTTGTCACAGGGAAGCTTAACCTCATTGACTTGGCTGGTAGGACTCTCTATAGTGAGTTGTACATAACTTTATAAGATTGGTAGTTCCAGTTTAAAACCATGTTGTGATGTTTGTTCATTCCAGGAAACGAGGACGATACAAGGTTTTGCAGTGGAGGGATCCGGTCTTCGTTGTTTGCTTTGTCTAAAGTCATTTCAGCTCTCAAGAATAATGAGCCATGGATACCTTATAGAGATAGTAAATTGACCCGAATACTACAAGATTCTCTAGGAGGCAATAGCCGTGCTGTGATGATAGCTTGCCTTGTGAGTTTCAGCTCTACACGTCTCATACCAGAGATTATACATACTTCGCTAACTGCATTTTGTTTGTTGCAGAATCCCATGGAATACCATGACGCACTCTATACAGTAAATCTGGCTGGTCGTTCAGGCCATATGAAACAACCGACATCTGCCAGGGTTTTTAGTAGGTCTAAAGTAATTAACCAAGATGATGGCAACATAAAAAAGTAAGTACAATTGTACACGTCTACATAAACAACATGATATTATACGCAATTCTTAGCTCTTTATCTTTATTTCCACAGGGTGCTTTTTGATTCTGTAGTTCACACTCCAGCCAAAAGCATACCAAGACTGGGCTTGCAAGATAAAGTAAAGACAATTAAGGAAGGTATATTTTTTGAAACATGCAGAGTTATATACTTTGTATTGAATATAGATTTCTGAATCTGCAAGCCAAGGAACAGAAATAAAACCCTAACAACCATGCATAATATTTTTGTGTTGTCTTATAAGAAATTAAATGCTGAAGAGAGACAATAGTGTAAAGACTAAGACTGAAACTTGCACCCACAACACTCACATCAATCCAGATTAGACTACACTTAGCAACTTGCTCAGGAACAGAATTATAATTGTTTAATTGACAGAAGATATATATTCAGTGGAATCTAATCATTACAGAATCCACGTGCAATATACTTATACCAGCTCTGAAACTTGATCTATGTTTCCATATGAGGGTCTTAGAACTATACCATATTTTATGCAGTGGTACTCCCATCACCAACTCCATGCAAAAACGACAATTCTGAATCAGCCCTTAACGAAGCTCTTTCTTCCAATTCTCCCAACATGGTGATTGTCCAGCAGCAGACAGATGATGATCTCAAATGCCCCCCTTCATTGGAGCCCAAAACTCCAGTTGGACCATATAACATAGCTGGGAAGATTTCAAGTGCTACACCGCTTGATAAATTTAATGCATTCGGATCTGACCTGATGGTCTGCATGATTTTCCTTCTATTTCTCATACATCAGCAACCAGTTTTAGTCTAGTAACATTCTCTAAATATCTTTGTTTTATACAGGAATCTCTTATTCCAGAATATCTTGAGTTCTTAAATGTTGCGAGCAAGTAAGTTTAAACCCCAAGTTTTGTTGTGTAGTTGGATTGGAACTCTATCAAACACATTTGGCATTTTGCACCCTTTCTAATTATTCACTTTGCTTATCCATGGATGCAGGGAAGAGCTACAGCAAGTGAAAGTATGGTCCTGATGTTTATAACAATCTTATGCATGGTATAGCAGTCTGTTTTTTCCTACTAATGTTTGTATTTCCCCCAGGGAATTGGTAAAAAGAGAGCAGAGTACATTCTTGAGCTCCGGGAGGATTCACCCAGACCATTCAAATCTGTAAGATCACTATGAAATACTTAATCCTGACGAAGATCACTTAATTCATCTCATTCTAACACAATGTGACTTTGCAGCTTTTGGACTTGGAAAATTTGGGTCTATCATCAAGACAAGTAATTCTTCTACCAATTTTCTTAAGGCACCTTATCATAGTCCTTCATGGATAATTTATGCCTATAATTTGCTTTTTATTGCATCAAAACAGATACAAGATATCGTCCTTAAAACGGCCACTGGAATCTTCGAGCAATCGCTTGAACGGAGTGCTGTACTACATGCCGGAGATAGCAGCCAGCACTGCCGCAGAATCAACTAAAATGTGTGTTGTATTTTGTTTCAACTTGATGCGGTTTGTCGCTCCAGCTACCTGAACTAGAGAGTGTGCACCACGTCGTTACTCACTGACTGTAGTGGTAGCTGTACTGTCGATTGTCAGCATGTTGCTGGCGCTTTTGCTACTTCACAGGGAGGAGGATGGAGCAATGCGTTGCTCCTCTTAATTGTAGATTATCCTCTTCCAATGTGTGTTCCTTATGTCAGCTGAATGGTTCACTGGCTTCCTTGCACCACCAGCTGAATATCGCCTGGTTCCTTACCTTCGGTCCTTGACTAAAGCTTCGGCGCAGTGTTTGCGATTTCATCACTCTTTGCATCCTCATTAGTGGTCTTCTAGGCTAAATCAAGGAGAGCTCCTGTGGTCAAGGACCAGTCATTTTCCTTTTATTTATCGAGTGGATGCACATCAAAACTAATATGAAATGTCTTATGTGCAATCTTGATTCGGATCAATCTCTTCTATGTATATACTCCCTCCGATTGGAAATAAGTGTCGGTGATTTTGTACTAACTTAGTACAAAGTTTGTACTAAATCACCGACACTTATTTCTGATCGGAGGGAGTACCATATTCTGCGCTCGCGCTGTTGGGTTGGAGCGGCCATACTATTCAATTGATTTTGCAGATAAATGGAGTTTTGGAGTGGAGAAATGCTACGAAACACCAGCCATCGACACAAGGGACTGGAACTAAGAGGTCACTGAGAAAAGACGGTGACCAAAGAAGCGCCTGTCAATGATGGACAGGCCTAAAGAAGTCATTCACGACAAGATTTTAGGTCCAACAAGTACATCTTTAGGCTCACTGAAAAGAAGGTACAACTCTCATCTTCATCCACAAGCCAACTATGAACCCATACATTGTAGTATTGTACTAGTCTGATGATGGTGGTTACCCTTCGTTCTCCAAGAGATAGAGACGATTAGGGCTCCCCTGCCTCCCATTGGCCGCTGCCGCCAATCTGCATTGCCTGTTTTGGCCTTAGGGCTCTCGAGGCGTGGTGGATCCCGGTCCTTGTAGGAGAGAGGGCTCCGGGTTTTTTTATGTTCTCCTCAGTTTGTTTAAGAAGTGTGTCCTACTCACGAAGGTGTGGCGGCGGCGACTCCCTGAAGATGGAATAAAGTCCTCCCCGTCTAGCCCTGTCCTGGTAGGGCGTGCCGAGGTGTGTTTCCAGCGAGTCTCGGTGGATTTGGTCGGTGTTTCTTCTAATTTACGCTTCTCTATATCGGGGATGGTTGCTTCTCTCGTGTGTTGGTCCTTTGGGACTTTAGCACGATGACTTCCTTATCTACTTCAACAACCTCTACTACGACAAGTTTTGCCCGACTCCAGTGAAGGAAGGGCGAGGACGGCGGCGCGATTTTGGCTCGTTCAAGTGCTCGAGTCGTCGTTAGGTGGTTCAAATCTTTTTGTAATTTTTATTACTTTGGGCCTTTGGGGTTCTCTTGTACTAGTACTATTGATGAATATGAATAGATCGATGGATTTTTCGCAAAATAACAGGCTTAAATAAACTCATACTAATTCTTGGAACAAAACAAATTTACGAAGCAAGAGCTTTACCTGGATTGCGGGTCCAGTCACTCACCACAATCCACAGACCACAGCAAACAAAAGTAAGCCAGCCGTACAGTTTTCAGTACATCAATGACCATGGAGGCATGATGAAATCTTATGTTCCGCTCCATCCTCCATGGTGTGGTATTCACGGCCCCTCCAAGTGGGATGCAACGAAGTAGTTCTTGAATCAGATCATACGAAGGTGAACGAAGTAGTAGAACAACGGCCCTCCGAAAAAGGAGCCACTTCCGGATTGGACCCTGTATCCGTTTACAAATCAACCACACCCCCAATCCTTTATCTGGGTAGCAACTGTTTTGATGGTTTGATTATACTCCCGCCATCCTAAATAATTGTAATTCTAGCTTTTATCTTAAGTCAAGTATCTTAAAGGTTGATCAATTTTATGGGAAAAAATGAGGATATTTATGTCACAAATTTTGTATTGCTATCTTCAATGAAGTCAAATCAAAGCTTACAAGATTTGAATTGTAATTCCATATTGTATTGATTTGATGTGATATCTGTTGCCATTTTCAATGGAGTCAAATCAAAGCTTACAAGATTTGACTTAGCTCGATGGATGATGTTGGGTAAAAGGAGATATTTTCTTATACATAGGGATGCAAACGGATTAGATTTTGCATTTACCATATTTTTTGTTAGACTTAGAGCGAATCGGATAATGACCAAGGATTCAAAAACTAATATATCGGACCACGGATTCAAAATGAAAGTGGGGCGTATACCGCGGATTCAAAACGGAAGTGGTGAGGATTCGGGGTAAAAACAAAACTAATCAGATAGGTACACACAAAAGTAAACTACTTGGAATAAACAATGGTAACACATTAGAATGAATAATATAATATTAGCACATAAACAATAATGTACATACATGATTAAAGGTACCACATATACATGTTTTAATGGCCTTGTAGCCTAATAAAGTTATATATTGTGTGGCACATTGACTATGTAAGTGAGTTGAATGACTAGCTACATAATCTTAGGCTTTTTGGTACAACAATTAGATTATTTGGTAAAAACCCAGATAATCCATATTTGTTGCTATTTTACATACCATATCTTATATCATATGCGGGTGTTTAGTTTGAAATCGAATACCCTTATCCATCAGATTCTTGTAAACCTAAACCGGATATGGTTTCTTTAAATCGGATTCGGCAGCGGATTAGTACGGAATTATTCTATACATTTACATCCCTACTTATACATAACAAGACACAGTACAACCTAGCTCATCAGTAATTGTATGTATCCAACAACATGAGTCATGAGTAATTGTATGTATCCAACAACATAAATCACAGGAACAAAATCAGGCGAGAAACTGGAGGTCGAATTCGACGGTCGTATCAACGTGCATTCGCTTCTCTTGTACTTCCGACAGATGGCATTGAAGCAGTCGACTGGACGCAACTCAAAATAAACACCTTCGCGGCTGGTAGAAAATTAGGTTTTGGTGAAAATTTGACAGGATAACAGCAGTCCCGGCAATAAATCCACAAACGTTCCAGCATTCCAGGCGGGGATTAGTTTTGCCAAGCTACAGTTTTAGGACATCTGGACATGGTTTTTCTAAGCTACACGATCCACACCTTTTAAAGCTACTGAACACATACTTCCTCCCCAATCAAAATCAAACTGTGTAGGAAAAACATGTGGATGGTCACATCATCAGAGCCTAGAAGATCAGTATAGTAGAAACCACGCCTTAACCACTACTGCTGCTGCCCAGAGAGGGAGAAGTGCAAGTTACAACCGCAAATATACAACATGATGGATCTCAACAGCTGTCAACGACAAAGTTCTCTGTTTCTGCTTTCATGTGCGCTTCTCCTATCTTAGACGTCATAGGTACTGTTCGTGTATCCTCGCTCGGTTCTCTTCCCACCATAACCTCGCATGCATCTCGCTGAACTTCTCTCGGCTGCAAGCACAACA
The DNA here is from genome assembly GCA_007115705.1 of Dactylis glomerata. Lineage (NCBI taxonomy): Eukaryota > Viridiplantae > Streptophyta > Magnoliopsida > Poales > Poaceae > Dactylis > Dactylis glomerata. The sequence goes on from QXEO01000555.1 coordinate 1,526,507, forward strand.
AGATTCATCGAATAAGTAAAACCTCTCGCCATGACCATACACCAAGCTAGTAAGAACGGGAGGAAATTGTTGATGCGGGTCCACAAGCGCCAATCGAATCATTTCACCCAACTTGCATTACTAGGATAAGATTGTTTCTTCTGATTTCCAGCCTTCTATATCATAGCTCAGAAGTTACTATCTTTCTATCTTGCAATTATAGGGCCTTATGAACTTCCGCATTTAAGGTTCCAGGATAATCTCAATCATAAAGAAAACTAGTTCGGAAGACACACCTGAATCGAACACGGCGTAGTTCTCTGATGCCGCCAGGCAAAGCACGAATGGTAATATATACACCAGGCTGGTCTTCCTCTACCCACTCCCTCTCTTGGTCACTTGCGTTGCTGATGGACACCGAGAGCTCACCAGATCTGTCGGCCTCTTCTGGAGATGAGCTCGTCCTCATTGACGCATCCATCGACGAGGTTTCTGTCTTTGCTCCGCTTATACTTGACAGCTTCGGTGTCGATGCTAGCCCCACTGAGTCATAGCACTGGTGTCCATGGTGATGGTGGAGGCCATTGCAATGGTGCTCGAGAGAATCGGATGAAGAGTAACCCATCGCTCCACCACCTGATGCTGGTCTCTGTAAAGAACGAGGTAATCGCTCCTTGTCCAGTGGTGGTGTTACCGGGCTGTCCTCCTTGGAGCTCTGTAGGAAACAAAGGCCATGAAACAATGTAAAGGATATAGTGAAAGGCGGACTTCTAGTGGTTGAAACAGCTAGTGATAAATCGAGCACATCTCACCTCATCTTCAGACTTTGGAGTAGTGGGGAGAGGGACACTTTGATGGTTAAACCTCTGCACATTGTAAAGTTCCATAACTTTGTCATAATTTTCAGCCCACCACCTCTGTGCTTGCCATTTGTTGAACATCTCACGGCTGTTGTGCATCATTCCATGCAAAAAAGAAGTTACGTCATGATGAATTACAGATGCAAAATTATCATAGGAAAAGGTAAGCATGCATATTCATATCATCAGATGCAAACAAACATTTACATCTCAAATATTGCCTTGTTTAGGTATCCTGTGCAAAAAACTGCATTATCAAACAACATGAAAAGAAGAATCAAATTGTCTCTTGCATGTACATAATCATAGAATGAGTAGTGGATCGATAAGCCACACAGGCTATACCTGTATAACTTAGTTATCTATATAATCAATAAACACGAAGCTAACATGGTATTACCTCCGTTCTGAAAGTCGGTACTATATACTATGAAGTGTTTGCTTTCGTTACTCTATAATTTCCCAGATGAAAATATGAACATTTCAGTTCACAACTTATAAGCCCAACTTATGCTATTCCTGTGCTTCAGACATTTACATATGTTGTCAAGACAATGGTTATGGATGCAGGATGCCTGGTAGTAGCATATAGCCATTTTAGTTTCACTGGCATCTTGATTTGCAGAGTTCTGTTTTACCAGCAAGTTCAAAACCCAGGTTCAAATTATACAGTGAACAGAGAACCAACTAAACCTGGCAATCTAAATACAAAACAGATGAAGAACTAAATACACTCCCAATATATGGCACACCATTCAAAAAGGAAAGCCCTAGATAGCTGAAATCTCTAATATAAGATTAGAAACAGCCTGTATAGCAATAGCTGGATGCTATTCCATTCCAGTGATATATCACATTGTATATCATGCTGTTTGCTGCAGGGACCAGAGAGAGAGAGATGGCCTACCACTATCAATTTACTGTGTAGCCCATGCCCCATTCAACACATAGTGGCAAAAGAAATTACAACTGTTGCGCAGCACAGGTGATTATGTCATGCAGTATGTTGGTAGATCTAAAGCACATTAATCAACTGATCCACACGCTCAATGGAATGACTAGAGCATCCCGTGACAACGTTGGCAGTTAAACCAATGTTACTCCACAAGCTACCAAATTTTAAATTGTCCCTATTTGCTTAGATCTAGAACCAACGAACTAAACAACAGAACACCTGCACCCACCTCAAGGTCCAGCTAGTATTGCAGACATAAAATAATATTCATTTTATACCTGATAATGCTGTGGGGCCCAATCAGAATAGCTGCCCATGAGGAATTCCTCACAAGAATATCATTTTAACAATGCTACTATGCCGACACAAACAAATCTTTGAACGACTATTATAAACTCAATCTAAACACTACAAATTTACAATGAACATATTTTCACATGTACATTGCAAATTTATAGTATCTAGACTAAGTTTGCAAAAGTGGTTTGTAAGATCTGATTATAACAGTATCGATGTTGGAACTAGTGCTCCACACTTTACCAAAATGCTGTCAATTAAAGATCTATGTTGGAAGGCTCTCCTGATAACCCGGTGAGGATGGACCCACCTACATATCAATAAGAAGACAACAAGGCAAGCTAATGGCCAAAGGGAGAGGGGCTTTTCTGCCCCAATTCTTCTCTTTCCATTAAGCTTCTTTATTGACTACCATGAGGAAATGTAGCCTGTGGGCCTCTCATGTCCCTGTCCCATGATAATACTACCTCTTGGTGGAGAGGAAGCATCATCGCCAGCACAACAAATGTATGATTTTGATAACCTAAAGTACAAATGTGCAAGCTGGACTTGCCCCACATAGTACTGGTAAATTCAAAATTCATAGCAAGTTGATACAACGAGCTCCTATAATTCTTAACGTGGGCAACTGACATGGCAAATTCTAAATCTACCGACTCTACAACATGCATGCTGACACATCTAGACTTCGACCTGGCTCGAGCACGTGAGAGATTAATATGGGTCTCTGTCATAGAGTTGACTATGGAAGTAGTATCATATTCTGAAGTCACTGGTATTTACAATGCACCCGATTGTTCCCGTTAGAGCCATCCAGTATGTAAAATCTAAAATAACAGCGGATTTACTATCTATAGAACACATAGGAATGAAGAAAATTGTAACAGATATGCAGAGTAATATATTTTGAGTATTTTACAGATTGGAATCTCCGTTTTACCATTCCAACGGCATAGTGGATGACATCCAAATTAGAACATGGGGCAGATAGTCATCTCATAACTTATTAAAAACAAATCTCACGTCCCTTCATAGAACTGAGTTTGGACGGTTGCCATCTCATAAATCATATCAAACATGCCTTTTCAAGAGTTCAACTAACATATGCATTTCTCGAAAAAAAAATTGCACTATTTTGTGTACTGAGTACTGACCAGTAAAAGAATGAAAAATACTGCTTGAAACTTTCAGTTCGTTGGCAGTTTCCAGTGTTCCACAGCACACTGTGTCTCATCTATCCGCAACTTTTTTACTAACAACAAAACATTGTTCCACTCATATGCAGGAGGATCCCAAAATCTCAATCACATTTGCTCAAAATGTGAACTAAGCCAATATGATTGTTGTTGCAATCAACAAACCGAGTAATGAGACAAAAAAAAAAGTGCAGATATTAGGGCAATGGCGTGAGCACAGACCTGAATCGGATGCGCTTGAGGTCGTTGCCACCTTGCGGCAGCGAGACGAAGGTGATGAGGACGCCGGGCTCCACCTGCGCCACCCACTCCTTGGCGCTGTCCTCCTTGCCACCGCCGCCGCCGCCAGACGACATCTCGTCGTCCTCCTCCTCCTCCGCCTCCTCCTCGTCGCCGGCGAGGAAGTCGGTGCGCGCGCTCATGGACGGCGTGGCGTCCCCGCTCGACCCGCCGCCGCCGCCGCCCGCGGCGCGCCGGTACGCGTAGTGGAAGCGGCCGGACCCCGAGGCGGCGTCCGAGTCCCGGAAGCCGCTGCCGCCGCGGCGGTGGTGGTACGGGTGGTGCCGCCCCGAGCCCCCCGCCGAGGAGCCCGCGCAGGGCTTGCAGTGCCGGTACGCGCCCGACGCCTTGAGCGCCATGTCCTTGATCTGAAACGAAACGAACCGGAGAAATCAAATCCCCCGTCGATTCGAACCCCGAGTAGCCTCCCACCCGATCTGATGATTACGACCTCGAGACGAGATTCGAAGAGCTAAAAAGCTGTAGCCTTCCAGGCAAACTAAAAAAAAAAGATCGACTTTTGAAGCAGGCACGGGGCCGAGAACCCACCTGGGCGGTGAGCGCCTTGATGGCCTGCCGCGTGCTGGGCGTCGCCGCGCCGCCCGCTCCGCCGACCCCGTCGACGACGTCGTCCTCCTCCGGCGGCTCGCGCAGCGGCGGTAGCCCACCGCCGCCGCCTAGCTGCCTCGAGCACGCAACGCACGCGAGCATCCCGCCCCAGCGACAGACACTCCCGGAAAGCGAGGTCGAGAGCGGCGTGCGGCCTTAAATGGGGGCGGCACGTAGCGCACGGAGGATCACGACGTGGCGACGTGCACGCGGAGAGACACCTCCTCGGCGCCTCCTCCTCCTCCTCCGATCTCGAGCTCGAGTTAAGGGCATTAATGGCGGGTTAGTATATTGGAGCCGCACAACGGCACGAGCCAAGTGGGATTTGATTTATGGAGCGGCGCAGCGCCTCCACTGCGCTCGAGCGGGCGATCAATGTAAAGTTTCCCTGACACATCCCTGGTGGGCGTGTGGGCAGTGGTACTATCGCCTGCCAGTTGCCAGCAGGAGTCAGCAGTAGTGAACCTTTTTTTTTTCATCCGCGAGCGTGTGAAAAGGTAGAGTGAAAGGTTCACATATGTCGTGACTTCCCGTTGTCTGTAAATTTTACTTTCAGATTCGATGAAATCGACAAATTTGAATTTTGTCTGAAAATTCAGCATAAAATAAATCTATTTTAAAACAATTTTAAAATCTAACCCTTTTTTAAGTCTCTATCGGTGGGCGCTATCCTACATCGTGTGTGGATGGCGCTACCCTTGTTGGATAATTAGGCACAATTTCTATAATTAATTCCAGAATATTAAGCATGACAACAGCAGCTACTACCACATGTAACTCGAACATACTGGATGTACTAAACAACAAGATGAACGGAAACAAGTAGCAGCGAAACATGTACTCGCTGAACATGACGAACAGACAAACAGCAGTAGACCGCACGTACCGCTCATTTACAGATGTAGTAGTTGCAGTAACGTTGTTGATGACAACGTTGGAGAAGACCGGTCAAAGCAGACGGCGATGAAGACGGCGGTAGGCTGCACCGCCCGACTTGGAAGGAAGACGACCCGTGATGAAGAACTCGAGCAGTCGTGCAGAGCGCTTCCCGAAAACCTAATTCACCCTCTCACGTACATGATCGCAAAGGCAAGTGGTTCCGGAGACCTGCTCTCCCATTTGCCGGTGCACGCCGGCGCTCGGGATGAGGTAGACTACGTAGGCGGCGCAAGCAGCGAGAGGTGGCAAAACCCTAGATTGGTTTCAAGTTAGTGCGGCGGTAGCCGGGCAAGAGTTTATATAGGCGGCGCAGCAGAGAAACCCTAGGCAATGTAGGTCACGCCCACGTCGCACGCCCGAGTCGGTTACAGCAGCCCACGATCCCGGAGCGACCCGAACCGGCTAGCTGTGACGCGTCCGTCAAGGACTCGGTCAAACGTTCTGTTTTACTGTGCAGCAAAAAGATAAGCTCGGCTCCGAGGCTCAATTCCGCAAACCACGGCACGCGCGCGTCGTGACGTGTCGAGACGAGACGAGCGAGCGAGGAGGAGGAGGAGCGTGCGTATGGCACTTCTCTTCTCACTCACTTACCAAGTGGTGCAACACTCCACCTTATATGTTGGTTTACATCTCTCTTAACTTTCCATGTGGGACTAAACTTAGCTCCCACCTCTTGCCTTTGTGCAGCCAATAAATTAAGCTGCATGTCACATGGGCTCACACACATGGGCTTTGAGATTTCTTATGAATTTCTGAAATCTAATGTTGGCCACTAACTTTGGGCCCAATATTTCAACAATCCCCCACCAGATCTCAAATGCCCATTTAGAGATTTGCCAAACCTCACTACTTGTTTATATACCAGTGTTTCAGCAGAGACTGTTAAGTTGAACTTCCACCTAGAACCTTAAGCTACGTCTATCAGCAACTTGAACAATGGACTACGCCTTGAATTGCAAGTTTGGTGCGTTAAGATTTTACTTAAAGCCATAACCAGTACATGGCTGCCAGTAGCCTACCCTGCGGGTTGGAGCATATGCGTCGTACTCCATGGTCTCTTCATGAGCTTACTAGAGATCACCCAAATCTCATAGACTGCGACGTTTAACAATCGGGATCATATAGATGTGTTCTTTCAAGAATGCTTTGTAGGACAGCATCTTTGCTAATCATAGCCAACAGAAACACATTAAGGCATGTTGCCAACCTGCCTTACAGATTTTGAGAGTAATGCATCTTCACATAGAGAGGGTTACAGGATACTCTCCTTAGTTAAACCACTAGCTTGTTTTTCCCAGGTCCTAATTCACGGGATCTCCGATCACAAAGGTTGGGTTACCACTATGGCATAACATCTATGGGTCTCAAACCCATCTCCCTCGATGCACTGTCTATCACATTGCGTGATAGTCCCTTAGTAAAGGGATCTGCCAGGTTTTTGTCTGTTTGAATATACGTAACAGTTATTACTCCGGAGTTTCGCAATTTCCTGACAGACTTCAAACGTCTTTTAACGTTTCTTGATGACTTCGTGTTATCCTTAGAATTGTTCACTTTGACAATAACTGTTTGGTGGTCACAATTCAAGAGGATGGCCGGCACAGGTTTTTCAACCATCGGCAAGTCCATCAAGAGCTCACGCAACCATTCTGACTCTACAGTGGCTGTGTCTAAAGCAGTGAGTTCCGCTTCCATAGTTGACCTCGTCAATATGGTTTGCCTACATGATCTCTATGATACGGCACCACCTCCAAAGGTAAACACATACCCACTAGTGGCTTTGATATCATCTACATCAGAGATCCAATTTGAGTTACTCATTGTACCACATAGATAGCGCATGACCCTTTCAAGTGCATGCCAATGATCAATACCCGGGTTTGACATGAACCTACTCAACTTGCTCATAGCAAAAGAGATGTCAGGTCTTGTCGCGCTCGCTAAGTACATGAGTAAACCAATGATCTGAGAATATCTCAACTGATCTGTTGGTTCGTTCTTGTTCTTACGTAGTATCACACTAGGATCATAAGGTGTTGGAGAAGACTTGCTATCAATAAAGCCAAACCGGCTCAAGATCTTCTCAACATAGTGGGATTGCGATAAAGTAATCCCACTCTCGTTCTTATTCAGCTTGATGTTTAGGATCACATCAGCTTCTCCCAGATCTTTCATATCAAAGCACTTTGACAAGAAAGACTTGACCTCATGTATTACTTTCATGTTTGTACCAAAGATGAGAATATCATCAACGTACAAACACAATATAACACCTTCGCCCCCACCATGGCGATAGTAAACGCACTTGTCAGCCTCATTAACGACAAAGCCAACAGAAGTTAAAGTTCTGTCAAACTTCTCATGCCATTGCTTAGGTGCTTGTTTTAGGCCATATAAAGATTTTAACAACTTGCACACCTTTCTCTCTTCACCTTTTATCACAAAACCATCAGGCTGATCCATATAGATTTCCTCTTCCAACTCTCCACTGAGGAAAGCTGTCTTTACGTCCATTTGATGAACGATAAGACCATAAGAGGCAGCCATGGAAAGTAGTACTCGAATGGTGGTTAGTCTTGCGACAGGTGAATAGGTGTCAAAGTAATCTTCGCCTTCTCTCTGTGTGTAGCCTTTCGCTACAAGTCTCGCCTTGTACTTCTCAATAGTACCATCAGGCCTTAGCTTCTTCTTGAACACCCACTTGCAGCCCACAGGCTTACAGCCATGGGGGCGCTCTGATAATTCCCATGTTCCATTAGAAAGAATCGAGTTCATCTCATTTTGGACAGCTACTTTCCAATCATCTGCATCAGGTGATGCAAATGCCTCAGCAATGGACGTGGGAGTATCATCCACAAGGTACACAATGAAATCATCGCCAAAGGACTTTGCAGTCCTCCGTCTATTGCTCCTTGTAGGAGCTTCATTGTCATCCTTCTCATGAACATTCTCAAAAACATTCTCATATGGTTGCTCAAAATAATCATCAGATGCACTAGATTCAGGAATTATCTCAGAAGAAAATCTAGCAGTGCTATGCATATCTTTCATACGAAACATATTCTCAAAAAATGTTGCATCACGAGATTCCATTATAGTGTCAACATACATATCAGGTACCTCGGATTTAACTACTAAAAATCTATAACCAATACTCCGCTGAGCATAACCTAGAAAGATGCAATCCACCATCTTTGGTCCGAGTTTGCGTTTCTTTGGGATGGGAATGTTGACCTTCGCCAAGCATCCCCAAGTACGCAAATACGAAAGTGATGGCTTTCTCCCAACCCACTCCTCATAAGGGGTTTTCTCTTTATTCTTGTTAGGAACTCTATTCAGGACATGACATGCAGTCAACAAAGCCTCCCCCCACCATGGCTTTGATAAACCAGCAGTGTCGAGCATGGAATTCACCAAGTCAGACAGCGTGCGGTTTTTCCTCTCGGCCACCCCATTCGATTGGGGCGAGTAGGGAGGCGTTCTCTCATGAATAATACCGTGTTCCTCACAGAATTTGTCAAAGATTTTAGGAAAATACTCTCCACCACGATCCGAACTAAGACGCTTGATCTTTCTCTCTAGTTGATTTTCAACTTCGGCCTTATAAATTTTAAAGTAGTCTAAAGCTTCATCTTTAGTTTGCAACAAGTAAACATAGCAAAATCTAGTTGCATCATCAATCAATGTCATGATATCTTTTTTCACCTTTTGTCAACACACCATTCATCTCGCATAGATCAGAATGTATGAGTTCTAGAGGTGCCAAGTTTCTCTCCTCGGCCGCCGTATGAGGCTTACGAGGTTGCTTCGATTGCACACAACTATGGCACTTAGAACCTTTGTGAAAGGACACGGATGTCGCCTAGAGGGGGTGAATAGGCGATTAAAACTTTTACGAAAGGCTTGAACAAATGCGGAAATAAACTAGCATTTAATTTGTCAAGCTTACAAAACCTAAATAGACTAGGCTCACCTATGTGCACCAACAACTTATGCTAAGCAAGACAAGTAGCAAGGTGATAGCAAGATATATAACTTCAAGCACGATGGCTATCACAAATGTAAAGTGCATAAGTAGTGGAGCACGGATAAGAGTTACCGAGGCACGAAGGAGACGAAGATGTATCCCGAAGTTCACTTCCAAGGAAGCTAGTCTCCGTTGGAGAGGTGTGGCGGCTTAATGCACCCCGAATGCCACAAAGGCCTCACCTTGAGATGTGGTAGCACAATGCTCACCAAATGCCACAAAGGCTCACCTCAAGATGCGGAGGCACGCTACACACCGAACGCCACAAAGGCTCACCTTATTCTCCTCGCGCTCTCGCACAAAGCAAGATGCCACGATCCACTATGGGACACTTGAGGGCGGTCACCGAACCCGTACAAGCTTGGGGCAATCTCCACAACTTAATTGGAGGCTCCCAAGAATCGCCACAAAGGCACCACAAAGGTTGGGGAATCTCCACAACTTAATTGGAGGCCCCAAGTATATGCCACAAAGGCCACTAAGCCGTCTAGGGTTCCAAGAATCCAAGAGTAACAAGCTCACAACTTCCACTTACCCGAATCTCCGAGGAGAACTCAAACCGATGCACCAAATGCAATGGCAAGAGCACACAAAGTGCTCAAATCCTTCTCACTCAAATCCTACCAAAGCAACTAATGCTATGGAGAGATATGAGAGGAAGAACAAAGGAAATCAACAAATGAACTCCAAGATCTAGATCCAAATGGTTCCCCTCACTTAGAGGAGAAATTGATTGGTGGAAATATAGATCTAGATCTCCTCTCTCTTTTCCCTCAAGAAGATGCAAGAATCATGGGAGGGAAAGGGAGAGAGAGCAAAGCTTCAAGGTCAACAATGGAGGAGAGAGAGAATAGGAAGCCACCAGCCCAAGGAAGAAGAAGGGGGCCTTTTATAGGTCCCAAACGAAAACTAGCCGTTGCTGGGCACTTACCCAGGAGTCTCCGACCTTGGGAGCCGGAGTCTCCGGTGCCCCGGGGGCATTCGGGGGCCTCAGGATGGACGAATCAGGTGCCAGGCCGGAGTTGGGCCAAAGACTTTGCGTCTCGGGCCGGAGACTCCGGCCACCCAAAAACTGGTAGCAACACCAACACGAAAACGACCATAACTTAAGCATCTGGACTCCGTTTTTGATGATCTTGGGCTCGTTGGAATCACAACAACGAGCTCTACAAGTATATGCATAGAAACATCATAGTCCAACAAGGGAGGATAAAACCAAATGATGAGAGGTTTGACCTCTCTTCAAAGATGAACCGGTAAAACCTCCAAACACCAAAAACTCAATAAGTGTTTCATGCAAAATCCGTTTTTGATGAGCTAGAGCTTGTCATGGAAATAACCACAAGCTCTAGAACCTCACATGGATAAAAGCCAAATAAGAACCAAGAAAGATGATGCCAAGAATGCAAAGGTTTGAGCTCTCTCCGAACGATACGACTAAGTTACTCACTCGAGAGCCCCTCTTGATAGTACGGCTACCGATCCTATAACCCGGTCTCACAACTAACACTATGAGACCGGTAAGAAAGAAACCCTATCAAGAACATACCTTTTCCTTGCTCATTCCACTTGAGCTAGATTATGACCGTCTTGTCTTCCTCAAGTTGGAACACCTTTCTTGATCTTGATTGCTTGGTGAAGTCTTGCGAATTGCTCCCCCATACACCACTATGGGAAAGACTCTCTTTAAGCATATCTTCACTTATCCATGATCACAATATATATGGCAAGCTTCAAGCATATGATCTCTTCTAGATTCCATCTTGAACTTGCGCTTCGGGTTGATCAATTCTTGAATCAACTCTTCTTTCTCCACAATGATGGTGTCTTGAAGATTCACATGAGAGCTCACTCAATCTTATTCTTCAAGACACACTTGATATAGGCTCAACTCTCTTATGACCGACTTTAGATCACTCCTTGAATAACACCTTGGTCATCACAAAACCTTCTTTATTTCCATCTTCATACAACCTTGAAACCAACAAATGGTTCAAGCATTGTCTATGGACAAGTCCTACAAATATAACTCAATGCAACCATTAGTCCATAGGGATTGTCATTAATTACCAAAACCACACATGGGGGCTCCATGCTCTTTCAATCTCCCCCATTTTGGTAATTGATGACAATCTCTTTGAGAGGGTTTATATAATGAATTTAAAGAACCAAAACGGTTGCACTAACATCAAATACTACAAAAATATATGATGTTAGTAGAACCACCATATATAGAGCAAACTCCCCCACAATCTATGCACGTGTGAATGATCGTGATTTCATTGCATATATTGCCAACCAAGGTTGTTGGTGGAGTTTCCTCTATATACTCAACCATGCAAAACATGAAAGGCAAATGATTAAGAACAAAACCAAAGCATAAAACCCAATTCTCTTTAAACCCTCGAAACTTCTCCCCCATTGGCACCAATTGCCGAAATGGGCGGAAAAACTTAGAAGGCCAATATAGTGAGAGTTCCTCCATAATGTGTGCATAAACCAAAAGTATAATTGAAAACATATGCACATATCCAAATATGAAAACTCGGAGGAAATCAACCTATATTGAGGATCAAAGATTGCAAATAAAATAAGATCATATGGTGGATAAACTTCAACAAATGAAGAGAGCAATCAATCGATCCAAAGAACAAATTGAATAAAGATATTATGATAAGACCAAAAGGGTGCTCTAAATAATATGAGGAAGCTCCTCAAGGTTTTGCACAAAATATTCTATTTGAATTAAAGTATAAGGTGCACAAACATGGAATCATCACTCCCTCAATATTATTCAAAACAAAATGATACCAAGTGAAGTCAAATACTATGATGATCGCAAAATGGTGCTTTAAATGAAATGAGGAAGCTCCCCAAGGTACATGCAAAAAAATGGAATGTTTGCATTTGAATACAATTTGCACAACATGGAATCCTCACTCCCTCAATAACATTTAAAACGCAACCATTTGCAAGAGATCATAGAGAAGAAATTAAGCTTAACACTTGCATCAAACAAATGGTTGAGCAACAAGCAAGGGACAACATATTAAAAGGCTCAACCAAAGGAATGTGTGATATGAATGACAAAGCATATTATAAGACTAATACAAGGATAAGCATAGAGCATCCACATAGTCTTCAATGAATGATATTGCTTAGCATTCCATCCCAACACATAAGGTTCAAATAAGATATCAAATAATGAGATATCATCTCTCATGTGTATAAGTTTCTAAGTAGACAATATCACAAAGATAATTATCACAAAGAAACATGTACACAGAAAATAGATACTAAGAATAGAACATGATATCCAAAATGAAGTCATGCAATATACCAATGATATTTTTGCTTTTAAAGCATGGCCAAAGGCTCAATTTATCTTATTGATATTGATGAACTTCAACCACAAACATGTCAAAGACATCGCAAATATCAACAAGGGAAAGAAGATAGTTGGGATGCTTTGATAAAAACAACAAGTATCAAAACGAAGGATACCAAACGGAAGAAATAAAATTGCAATTTCATCAATATTGCACATTTGAGCTTATTGAGGAATTGCTATGCAAAAAGATTGCTAAGTTGACATATATGGGATAGGAGATTCATGAGCATGATTTTTATATGTTCCCAATAATATGTCCTCATCTCAACTTGCTCACATTTGCAATAAAGAGGTTTCATTAGAATCCTTGCAATAACCACATGATTATCAAATAAAGATATCCATGCCAAGAAACAACCTACACAAGGTTGGATGCTAGAAAAGTATGCATAAAAAGATACTTGTTACTGAGATATTAAAGGTAGGATGTAGTAGATAGGAGTTCTTCAATAATCCTAGCTTGCCTCCAATTATCATTTAGTCACCACTTCATCCTTATTATTGAGACAAGCACCAATATATCTCCATGTACCTAAAACAAAGTTCAAGTACAAGATGGTCCCCAAACTCATTGGGTCCAAAGTAGTTAGAAACTATGATACATAGGACAAACTCCACATAAATATGTGCATATATATATATGAAATTGAATTTCATGCACATCTTAGCCGATTTAGGATTTGATGGAGCTTCTCCTATATATTTGATCAAAGAAAGCAAAAGCATGCCATACAATATACATTTAGTAAATATGCATGCACAAGACTTTCAAGAGCCAAAGGAGATACAATTTGGACAAAACACCAAGAAGGACAAGCGAGCACACAAAATTGTGAAGCTACAAAAGGTTGTCCAAATTATATCAAAGAATCAAATCAACACAAGATTGACTCCAAAGTTCAACTAGTGAACAAAGCAAAAGCCAATGAGCATAAAGGATAACTAAAACACACATGCTCAAAGACATATCTCATTTTAAGAGTGAAAAACAAATTACAAGGAATGACATAAGCAACTCCCAAAGAGAGCAAGGTTCCAACAACAACCTAAACTCTCCACACTTTTTATGATGGCACACTAAGTACCAAAAAGAAAAGATTTGTCTTCCAACAATATTCAATACCAATTGAAATAAGCACAAGAGTGTGTTATAACAAATATAGGAGAGCTCCCCCAAGATTAGTGCATTATTTATGATTTTGCATTTGGATACAAAATGCACACAAATGGGATCATCACATCTACCTACATAGAAATAACACAAAATAAGTTCAACAAAATCAAATGGAATCACAAGAGTCAAGAAAGACAATGGGAGTTAAAGCAAATACATTTCTTGGCGAGAGATAAGGCAATTAAAAGCAGTAGCCAAAGTAAAGATGATCAATATAAAAATACCACATGATAGATTACCAATTTTCCAAGGAGAAGAGGTATATGGAGTTATTTCCGGTGGTAGTTTACACATAAATCCAAGATCATCTTCACAACAAATAAGCATATGAAAAGGATAAGAATTAAGCACCATGCCAAACAAAGATATTCTTGATAGACTCAAATAGTTAAACAATCACACAAACCAATGATTAGGATAACTTGAAGCAAATGGTTTTCTAACTTTGATGTAGTATTCCACATTTTAGGAAAACCCTATCAAGAAAGTATCTCACAAACAAGATCCAAAACAAGAGCAATAAAACAATTTGGCAAATTGGAACTTGTTCGAGAAAACATGCCACATAGAAGCAAGATAATTTACAATATCAACACTATGTGACACAACCTCAAATATACACATTTCATGGATTTGTAATATGCACAAAGCACAATACTCCTCCATAATGTGATAAAACCAATTTTCAAATAAGTTGTTAAAGTCAATTTCCATAGGGCCCGAAAATTCCGAGGGGGACCGGAGTCTCCGGGGTTGAACCACCGGAGTCTCCAGAGTAGAACCACCGGAGTCTCCGGGGTAGAACCACTGGAGTCTCCGGGGTAGAACCACCGGAGTCTCCGGGGTAGAACCAATGGAATCTCCAAACCTAGAAAATTAAACTTTACCAACAAGAGGCAAATAGAATCCAACAAGATGATTAATAGACATTATAGAATTTGAATTTCTCATGAAAATGACATACCACATAGAGACTAGATAATCTTTAAATATCAACACTAAGTGGTATTCCTCATGTACACACATTTTTAGGATTGTGAAGTGCCAAAGCATATCACTCCCCCAAAATGGGATGGTCCATTAATCACTCACAAGATACAAGTAAGATAGATCAAGATGCAATGGGCTCAACGATAACAACCGTACATGGTGTGCAAACCAACATGCACATACTTGATTACTCAAAATAAAGTATTTAGGGAGCACAACATATACAAACACATGCAAGATACAAAACCGCACACATGCGAAGGGGCGGTAACTTTCAATGTAGATAAGTTGAATACATGTTACCGCAAGGAGGAACAATGAATATATGATAGAAATAAGATAATCCAATTGACTTGACTTGAGACAATATAATTAATGAAGATCCCTTAATTCTTCATGATATAGCCAAGTCTTCAAAGCCCTCCATTGAACACCTATTGATCAAGTTTTGGCTTGTTGGTCCCCAACCAAGTTGGGTCCTAAGAGGTTAGTCACAAAAGGTTTGGCAACCCAAATGGTTCTTTTCTTGACACCACTTTGAGTACCAACAAATTTGGCAAACACATTTCCAACCTTATCCTTACAAAGTGAATAAGCATCATCGATTATGATAGGGTTGGATGAGTTACCAATAGAGCATGTAGAAGAAAGGTGACCCTTCTCACGGCATATGTAGCAAGATCTTATCTTTCCTTTCTTCTCATTTGATTTCTCCACAATGGGAGCATTGGGTTGATTCTTCTGAGGAGGTAGCTTTTCTTCATCTTGAGGAAGAACTTGAGTTTGAGCTTGAGGCCGCTTCCCTTTTTGCTTCTCACTTAGATGCTTCTTCTTCAATGGGCAAGACCTAACATGATGCCCTTCAATTTTGCACTTGAAGCAAACAATCTTGGCCGGATCCTTGACTTGCTCTTGGCCCTTCTTCTTGTTGAAGATTTTGGACTTCTTCTTGTTGTTGGAGATAAATCCAAGTCCACTCTTGTCATTGGGGGATTTTTGCGCACTCAACATCTTGTCAAGTTTGGACTTCCCTTCATGACTTTTTACCAAGTCTTTCTTCAACAAAGTGACTTGGGCCTCGAGCTCTTTAATTTCCTCTACATGGTTAGTTACAACACAAGTACTAGAGGAAGTAGAAGCTATATTGTTACAGCAACAAGGCAAGGAGAGTAATTCATCACAAGATGTAGCAATAGTATGAGTGGATGAATTACAAGGACTAGCACATGGAAATATAGCATTTTGGGAAGAAGTGCTAGTGACCACATGAGGTTCACAAGATGTTACCTTTGTAGACATATCCTCATAAGCTAACTTTAGGCGAGCATGGGACACTAGAAGATCCTCATTAGAGCTAGATAGCTTTTCATGACTTTCTTCCAATATCCCATACTTGCTACTCCCTCCGTCCCGAATTAACTGATGTGTTGTCAGTACAAATGTCTTTTTACAAAAAAAATCCTTACACAATTATAAACCTATCTAGTAACGCCAGAACTTGGAAAATCAAGTTGAGATCTTCCCCGACCTTCCCACCGCTGCCCCGCCGACTGCCGGAGTTGGGGCCGAGCACAGGAGAAGGCGGACTCGTCGCGGTGGCGGAGGCAGGAGTCGCGCCTGCGGATGCGTGAGGCAGAGGTCGCTGGTGTCGCGCCATCGAGCTGGAGGTCAGAGTTTGGATCTCAGCCGCCGCGCGCACCATGGAGCGGGATTGCCGAGCTCAGCGGTCGCGCGCGCCGTGGAGAGAGATGCCGAGGCGGATCTCCTCCTCTCCTCGCTCTCACAGTTCCTCCTCTCCTCGCTCATTGCGCCGCCGCCAAGGCGGCCGCAGCCGCCATGCGCACCACTGCCGCTCCTCTGCCGGCCGAGCCTCCATCACGTGCGTCCTTGTCGGTGTGATTCACCCGGGCACCTGCTTGCGTTACAGCGCGGAGGAGCCTCGGTTTGAGCTCGCCGTCGACATTAGTGAGCCCTTCACTTCCTCCGCTCCGATGAAAATTTCATCCGTCAGGCTTACGCTGGAGCAGCTAGCTGTCAAGCACAAAGAGATTTCACAATCATGCCGGGCAGAAACAAGCGACAGCATTCGCAAACCATTCAAGCAGTGTCGACTATGTTGCTACCTACTAACCTGGAAATCATTGGAAGAAAGCCCGCACAATCATCTTGTGTATACTGATAGAGATGGTCACTGTACTGCAAGCAGAATCAGGGCTGTGTGTACTGATATAGATGCTCCTTCAGCTTATCATTCTTTTCAACTACAAACTCAAACTTATCCTGAAAAAGAACCAAGGTGATCTCAATTAATACTAGCTAGTGGCAATATGTACTGCAGACATCTACAGCAGAATGAGCATAGAACAGGTTGACTAAATCAAGACATTCTTATGCACCTTCATAGCTTGCTTAGATAGATATCACAAATTTTATTGCAGCAGTGGTATGCAAAGTACAAATGCTCTAACAACATGTTTTTTGTTTGGTCCATTGGTACATGAAAGTATAGAACCATAAATCAAGTCAGTGTAAACAAAATTGCAATCCACCCCAAGCAAAGCCCCCCAGATCCAATTGTTCATCGTACACAGGCATTTAGAAGTTCAGTAGAACGTTGCGTAATTGGAACAGTTCAAGCAGAGAGCCGAAAGCAGCTGCCTCACCTGCACAGGAACAGGTCGGCGACGAAGTTGTTGGGGTAGCCGGCCTCCGCCGCGGACGCGCAGGTGAGCACCTGGTTCGCCACCAATGCGGAGCTGTTGGCGCTTCTCCTTCGTTCCTGCCCAGACCAAACCAAAGCACATAAACATCGGCGGTAAGCGCCCGACACCTCAAAACCCAAGCATACACACGACACTCTAGGCATCTAACGAAGCTGAGCTCACCAGCTCGATGGGGCGTAGTACATCCCCATGGCCCACGACCCCTCGCCGTCGGGGAGGCACTCGCGGGCCTTGGCCTCAGGAGGCGGAACGAGGCCACCACGACCTAGAAGTAGGCCCCTCCGATGAGGCGCAGGCGCAGGAGTAGATCGAGCAACGGTGCTCACAGATCTAACACCATCTTGCCACCCAGGATAGCATCGGCCGCTTCATCGACGAAAAAAATGGAACTTTGAGCACGAGCTCGCAGGCGCAGCCTCAACGCGTGTAGATCGAGGAGGGAAAGGAAAACGAGGCGCAGGGGGAAAAGTGGCGTGAGCGCGGCCTGAGGGAAGCGCGGCGGCGGCGGCGTGGGGCATGAGGGGCGGGGAACGAGGCGACCGTCGGGCGGCACGGCGTACAGAGACAACGAAGGGAGCTGATGTCTACGCACTTCTATTCTTGTAGACACTTGTTGGGCCTCCAAGTGCAGAGGTTTGTAGAACAGCAGCAAGTTTCCCTTAAGTGGATCACCCAAGGTTTATCGAACTCAGGGAGGTTAGAGGTCAAAGCTATCCCTCTCAAGCAACCCTGCAATTACGATACAGAAAGTCTCTTGTGTCCCCAACACACCCAATACACTTGTCAGATGTATAGGTGCACTAGTTCGGCGAAGAGATAGTGAAATACAAGTGGTATAGATGATTATAAGTAGCAAACGTGATGTGAAATAAATATCGCTGCGAGCAAACAAGTAACAAAATAGCAAGTAAACGGTGTGCAAAGCTTGGAAACAAGGCCTAGGGATCATACTTTCACTAGTGGACACACTCCCAACAATATAACATGAATGAACAAGTAACTTCTCTTTGCTAAGGTACTCTGAATTACTCTCCTATTGAATAACACTAATCATTGCGTAGTGGCTACAGAAGCACCCCTTAAAGTTCATCAAGTACTTGACAAACACCACTCATAGCGATACCCAAATCAGATCACAACTCAAGATAGAAATCATTGCAACTTAAACCAAGTACTAACACGGTGCACACACTGTCAACTTTACACCATGAAAGGAGGAATAGATCACTCAAACTATCATAGCAATAATTATTCTCATAATCCACAAGAGATCACAATCATAGCCTAAACCAAGTACCACCATGATCTACGCACTGTCACCGTTACACCATGGCAGGAGGAATAGATTACTTTAATAATCACCACTAGAGTACACAAAATATCTGAATAATAACATGTACTTGTTCAACATGATACAAAGCTCACGATCACATAAAGATCACATCATGGGAGAGAGAGGTGAACCACATAGCTACCGGTAGAGCCCTCAGCCCCGGGGATGAACTACTCCCTCCTCATCATAGGAGACAGCAAGGTTGATGGAGATGGCGGTGAGGTCGATGGAGACGGTGGAGACGGCGATGGAGACCGATGGAGATGGCTCCGGGGGCACTTCCCCGTCCCGGCAGGGTGCCGGAACAGAGACTTCTGTCCCCCGAAATTTGTCGACGGCGGCGGCGGAGCTGCGGAACTGTTTCTGGAAAATTGCCGACTCCCCTAGGGTTTTCCGTCCCGAGGCTTTATATAGGCGAAGGGGCACCGTCGGAGGAGGGGCCAGGTGCCCACACGCGGGCCCCGCGCGGCCAGACCCCTGGCCGCGCCGGGCATGTGTCTGGGGCCCTGGTGGCCCCCCTCTGACACCTCTTCGGATGTCTGGAAGCTTCCGGGTAAAATAAGACTTCAGGAACTTGTTTCGTCCAATTCCGAGAATATTTCCTGTGTATCACTTCTGAAACA
This sequence comes from Dactylis glomerata, assembly GCA_007115705.1. Classification (NCBI taxonomy): domain Eukaryota; kingdom Viridiplantae; phylum Streptophyta; class Magnoliopsida; order Poales; family Poaceae; genus Dactylis; species Dactylis glomerata. Next base: position 1,545,882 of record QXEO01000555.1, read on the forward strand.
CAAAAACAGCAGAAAACAGGGAACTGGCACCGTGGCAACTCGTTAATAGGTTAGTTCCGGAAAATGCATAAAAGTGCCACTAAGTGTAACGAAAAAATAGGCAAATGGTGTAAAAACAAGCATGGAGCATCAAAAATTATAGATACGTTTGAGACGTATCAAGCATCCCCAAGCTTAACTCCTGCTCGTCCTCGAGTAGGTAAGTGATAACAAAAGAAATAATTTTTGAGGTGACATGCACCTACATAATCTTGATCATGTATGTAAGCATTTGTGAGCTGGGATCATAAGAACTTAAAACATGGGCATGAAGATATAATTATGACAATAAGAACTTAGCAACCATGTTGTAAACATGCAAATGAACACAAACAAAAGATCATGAAAATGAAACAATGAAAGTCAAACGTGTGTTCAAATCATAAGGAAAAACATACAAATGGTTTTCAGCTTGTCCTTCATAGAGAGCAAAACATAAATGCATAGGACACCTTCAAGTTTAAGAGGGCGACTAGATACAAATAATTTGAGAACAAGTGAAACCAACAATATGAATCAATCAATGAAAACTTTGGGACAATGCACATTATACTCAGAATGACAACTATGCTCTCTTAATGGTGCATAAAGATAGAAGGTGGTGACTCAACATAAAAGTAGAAGAAAGGCCCTTCGCAAAGGGAAGCAGTGATTAAACATGTGCTAGAGCTTTTCATTTGTAAAACAGAGAGATAAAACTTGAGTTTTGAGAGGTGGTTGTCTTTGTCAACGACTGGCAATGGGGTTCTTACTATCTTCCATACAAAAATGAAGCAAGTTTTTGAGAGAGAGATTGGCACTTTTGTGCTCTTTTTATAAAACTTGGCACTCCTCCCCACCTTTTTCCTTTCACATACCATGGCTAACCGATTCCATCGGGTGCCCACCAACATTCACATTCCATGGAGGAGTGCCTTTTTCTTTCTTTTTTTCTTTTTTTTTTCTTTTTTTGGAATAAGCAATATGGAAGATAGCAAATCCGACCACTACGTTCCCATGAGCTAAAAACAGTGGCACAAAACGAGAAGTAGTTGAAAGTTTTTGAAAGGTAGCACATGAAAATTTACTTTGGAATGGCTTACAAATACCATGCATAGGAATTTATAGTGGACACAATGGCAAACTTGGTTTTTAGGAGTTGGATGCACGAGTAGAGCTCATACTCAGTACAAAATGAGGGCTAGCAAAAGACTGGGAGCGACCAACTAAGAGAGCAATAACGGCCATAATCATGCAAAGCGACAAAGCGACATTAAAAGAAGCATAAGATGGCATCAAAAGTCAAAAACTAAATGATCATAGAGGCTATATGCGACTTATTTTGTAGTCAACATGGTGTAAGCATGTGCCAAGTCAACCCAAATAAAGCATCAAAGGAGAAAACCAAATAAATGCTTCCATATAATAAAAACAACGCATGATTTTTTCAAAGGCTCATTAAGCAATCTCAGTTATTTGAGACAAGTCATGCTACAGCAAAACCACTAAGCATACTATCAAAAAGATATCAAGCATGACATGAAAAAGCCTAAGCCGCAGTCTACACAAGCTCCTTCTTGTACCACTATTTTGCACAAAGCTTTTTCTCTTTTCCAACACCATTTGAAATTTTTACAAATACCTCTTTTGATGAAAACCAATAAAGATCAGAGGCAAAAATACACCTTGATGAAAAGATATGACAAGATCTGAACGCAAATCAAGGCGAAAACGAAAACCAAAAGCAGTAGCAGAAAAAGTAGAACACTCGAACGATAAGAGTGAAAACTAGAGCGTTCTTTGCAAATGAAAACGAGTTCATCTCCTCCAAAAGAAACATGATGTGGTCCTACCATTTATTGCAGCAAACAAAACAAACTAACAAACTAAGAAAACTAAAACAACTGACGCTCCAAGAAAAACACATAGTGCATGAAGCAATAAAAATATAGTGTTTTGAAAGGTGACCTGATTTTTGCCGATGAAGAAGGGGTGCCTCGGGGGCATCCCCAAGCTTTGACGCTTGTACTTCTTGGATATTTCTTGGGGGTTGCATGGGCATCCCCAAGCTTGAGCTTTTGTCCATTCTTCAACTCATCTCATCATTCTCCAATCCCTACACTTGAAAACTTCCTTCATACAAAACTAAACACAATTCTATTAGCAACATTAGTGTAAGCATAACATATATTCAACCTCTTTTTGCTTCAGGTTTCAACCTAAAACCACCACATATTAAGTATATACTACTGTAGCAACTTCCCCAAAAGTTCCATAATCAAAAGAACTCAAAAAGAAAGCGATAAAGCGGCAAACACAAATATTGGCAGAAATCTGTCAAAACTGAACAGCTGAAAAATGTCGAATTTTTGAGGGATTTTCTGTTGCTCAAATCAAAAAGTGTTCAAATAACAAAAGTTTGGATATAACCTGGGGCATATGCACAAGAAATCGCAGGTCCAAAAGATAAACAGAGAATTTTCACGAATTTTTACGGTGCAGCACCGAAAACAGTTTCAGGACAGCAATATCCCCAAATCGTTACCTCACTCAAATTAGAGGCTTCTCTTGGCACAAAAATGAAATAAACAAGATAAGGAGCGTTCATTACAGTAGTAATGACTTCCAAGACTCAAATATAAGAAAAAGTACTGAAAATAAAACAATGGGTTATCTCCCAAGAGTGCTTTTCTTTAACGCCTTTGAGCTAGGCGCAGTAATTTGCAAAGATGCTCATGTGGGCGCCATATAAGAGCTTGAGGCAAAGGCGCCATATAGGAACTTAAAGCAATAGAGAGCATCAAAAAGCAAATGTGAAAGACATTTATATCTGAACCACTTCCTATGCATAGGAATCTTGTAAGAAAATAAATCAACGAGGCACATAGTAGCAAGCATGGATAAATAAAACAAGTGCCACTTCAAGATTTGCAACATAAAGAGGGGAAACTTAATATTGTTGAGATCCATCAAACAATGTTTCCCTCTCTCATAATAACTTTGAGTAGCATCATGAATCGAACTAACAATATAACTATCACATAAAACATTCCTATCATGAGCCACATGCATAAAAGAATTAATACTCACCACAGGAACAATAGTAGTAGGAGCAGATTCAACAGAATAATTATTCTCATCACCATAATCATCATAAATAGGAGGCATATTGTAATCATAACTAATTTTATCCTCAATAGTAGGTGAACTAAAAATATTATACTCATCATCATAGCCATCATAAACTAGAGGTTTAGTATCATCAAAAGCTAGAGAGCAACTATTTCGCAAAGCATATTCTTCAAACATATCATCATAAGAAGGAACATCACATATGGGAGATAAAATATCATCAGAGCAAATTTTCTCCACTAAAGCTGGGGAACTAAAAATATCATACTTAACAAAACCAGCTTCCCCAAGCTTAGAGTTTTCTATAGCATTATCAACAACGGTGTTCAAAGCATTCATACTAACAACACTATTAGCATGCAAATTAAGCTCCAAAGGTTTTTCAATTTTCTCTTCAAACACTTCATATCTAAACTCAGGAAAAAGACTACAAAACTCTTTGTTTTCCATTAAGCCAAACTAGTGAAAATAAAAACAAGAAACAAAAAGATGTAATTGCAGAATCTAAAGGAAATAACTCCGAGCACTCACACAGGAGGATGCGAGTACCTTTTACCTTACCTCCCCGGCAACGGCGCCAGAAAAGAGCTTGATGTCTACGCACTTCTATTCTTGTAGACACTTGTTGGGCCTCCAAGTGCAGAGGTTTGTAGAACAGCAGCAAGTTTCCCTTAAGTGGATCACCCAAGGTTTATCGAACTCAGGGAGGTTAGAGGTCAAAGCTATCCCTCTCAAGCAACCCTGCAATTACGATACAGAAAGTCTCTTGTGTCCCCAACACACCCAATACACTTGTCAGATGTATAGGTGCACTAGTTCGGCGAAGAGATAGTGAAATACAAGTGGTATAGATGATTATAAGTAGCAAACGTGATGTGAAATAAATATCGCTGCGAGCAAACAAGTAACAAAATAGCAAGTAAACGGTGTGCAAAGCTTGGAAACAAGGCCTAGGGATCATACTTTCACTAGTGGACACACTCCCAACAATATAACATGAATGAACAAGTAACTTCTCTTTGCTAAGGTACTCTGAATTACTCTCCTATTGAATAACACTAATCATTGCGTAGTGGCTACAGAAGCACCCCTTAAAGTTCATCAAGTACTTGACAAACACCACTCATAGCGATACCCAAATCAGATCACAACTCAAGATAGAAATCATTGCAACTTAAACCAAGTACTAACACGGTGCACACACTGTCAACTTTACACCATGAAAGGAGGAATAGATCACTCAAACTATCATAGCAATAATTATTCTCATAATCCACAAGAGATCACAATCATAGCCTAAACCAAGTACCACCATGATCCACGCACTGTCACCGTTACACCATGGCAGGAGGAATAGATTACTTTAATAATCACCACTAGAGTACACAAAATATCTGAATAATAACATGTACTTGTTCAACATGATACAAAGCTCACGATCACATAAAGATCACATCATGGGAGAGAGAGGTGAACCACATAGCTACCGGTAGAGCCCTCAGCCCCGGGGATGAACTACTCCCTCCTCATCATAGGAGACAGCAAGGTTGATGGAGATGGCGGTGAGGTCGATGGAGACGGCGGAGACGGCGATGGAGACCGATGGAGATGGCTCCGGGGGCACTTCCCCGTCCCGGCAGGGTGCCGGAACAGAGACTTCTGTCCCCCGAAATTTGTCGACGGCGGCGGCGGAGCTGCGGAACTGTTTCTGGAAAATTGCCGACTCCCCTAGGGTTTTCCGTCCCGAGGCTTTATATAGGCGAAGGGGCACCGTCGGAGGAGGGGCCAGGTGCCCACACGCGGGCCCCGCGCGACCAGACCCCTGGCCGCGCCGGGCATGTGTCTGGGGCCCTGGTGGCCCCCCTCTGACACCTCTTCGGATGTCTGGAAGCTTCCGGGTAAAATAAGACTTCAGGAACTTGTTTCGTCCAATTCCGAGAATATTTCCTGTGTATCACTTCTGAAACACAAAAACAGCAGAAAACAGGGAACTGGCACTGTGGCAACTCGTTAATAGGTTAGTTCCGGAAAATGCATAAAAGTGCCACTAAGTGTAACGAAACAATAGGCAAATGGTGTAAAAACAAGCATGGAGCATCAAAAATTATAGATACGTTTGAGACGTATCAGGAGCGAGGAGTGAGCATCGGAGACGACGGGGAGTTCGTTCTATGTCGGGAATATGTGAAGGGCTCTTTTGCAATTTTGCCACCAAGTCAGTTAAATCCGGACGGAGGGAGTAGTTAGCAACTCAAGTTGAGCCCTTAGCTCAACATTCTCCTTCAAGATAGATGCCTCACAAGAAGTAGAGTTAGTAGCACAAGCATCATGATTAACCGAAAGAGGAGAAGACAACTTGGAACACTCTTTTAAATAAGAAGCTTTTAGTTGCTCATGTGACTCGGTGAGTTTGGTGAGCACACTCTCAATGTCCCTAGAGCCATTTTTGAGGTGCTCAACATCCTCAAGAAGTTTAGCATTAACAAAAACAAGCTTATCATTTTTTAATTTTAAATCATTTGCCACCTCAAGAGCTCTATCATGGGTTTCCTTTACTCTAGACAATTCTAGAGCAAAATTCTCCTCAAGAGCTTCGTTGGTGCTTTGTTCTTTTAAAAGAGTCTTTTTAAAATCATTGGCAAGACTATGAAGATTCTCAATAGTTTCTTCTTGCTCTTCATCATGAGATTGAAGCTCATCAATAGTTTTCTGGCTCTCAATAGCAGCAACCAAAATATCAACGAAGTTAGAGCAAGCAATTTTGTTCATACCAATAGCATGAAAGACTATTTCTCCCTTCTTTTTTAAAGAGGCAACATAATCATCCTCTTCTTCATGATCACTAGATATAGTGGGTTCCAAAGAAGGAGTTACCTTTGAATCCCTATCCATAAGACATATGTGGGAACCGAGAGATGCTGATGATGAATTACTTGAAGCTCCATTAAGGTCCATGTCTTGTCCCAACAAAAGTTGGGATTCCTCTACATTGTTAGCCACAAAAGTACTAGAGGAAATGGGAGCATTCTTATCATGATATATAGTATAGACACTACTCCAAGACATGCAAGGAATATCAACATTAGCATGTAAGTCATTTTGTGTGCTAGAAGAGTTGAAGTCCAAAGATAGAACATTGCCATGAGATAGAGATGAATGATCATCAAAACTAAGCTCACTATCAACATTGCAATTTCCATCACCACTCACCATGTCATTACCTTGTGTCTTGCCACACATCGGTGAAGTGGAAGAAAGTTCATCACGGCCGGAAGTGGAAGGAATACACTCATCCTCAATAAACTTGGACACATCATATTTTTCTTGAAGCTTTGTCCATAACTCATGAGCATTACGAAAAGGCATAATGGACATCACAACTACAATGCTCACAACATTGGATAAGACATTAATAGCTTGAGCATTGAGATAAGAGTTCTTCTCGTCCTCTAAAGATAGATTTGTGGGATCCTTAGGAGGAGAAAAACCAATATCTACAATTCGCTCTATATTTGGGTCCATGACCCGAAAATGATTAAGCATGCGAATTCTCCAAGTATCATAATTTGTGCCATCGAATATAAAAGTGTCATTCTGCACTAATCCCCTAGCCGACATCTTTGCTCTCAAGGCGGTGAAGCCTAAAATGAGAGACCTTGCTCTGATACCAATTGAAAGGACACGGATGTCGCCTAGAGGGGGGGTGAATAGGCGATTAAAACTTTTACGAAAGGCTTGAACAAATGCGGAAATAAACTAGCGTTTAATTTGTCAAGCTTACAAAACCTAAATAGACTAGGCTCACCTATGTGCACCAACAACTTATGCTAAGCAAGACAAGTAGCAAGGTGATAGCAAGATATATAACTTCAAGCACGATGGCTATCACAAATGTAAAGTGCATACGTAGTGGAGCACGGATAAGAGTTACCGAGGCACGAAGGAGACGAAGATGTATCCCGAAGTTCACTTCCAAGGAAGCTAGTCTCCGTTGGAGAGGTGTGGCGGCTTAATGCACCCCGAACGCCACAAAGGCCTCACCTTGAGATGTGGTAGCACAATGCTCACCAAATGCCACAAAGGCTCACCTCAAGATGCGGAGGCACGCTACACACCGAACGCCACAAAGGCTCACCTTATTCTCCTCGCGCTCTCGCACAAAGCAAGATGCCACGATCCACTATGGGACACTTGAGGGCGGTCACCGAACCCGTACAAGCTTGGGGCAATCTCCACAACTTAATTGGAGGCTCCCAAGAATCGCCACAAAGGCACCACAAAGGTTGGGGAATCTCCACAACTTAATTGGAGGCCCCAAGTATATGCCACAAAGGCCACTAAGCCGTCTAGGGTTCCAAGAATCCAAGAGTAACAAGCTCACAACTTCCACTTACCCGAATCTCCGAGGAGAACTCAAACCGATGCACCAAATGCAATGGCAAGAGCACACAAAGTGCTCAAATCCTTCTCACTCAAATCCTACCAAAGCAACTAATGCTATGGAGAGATATGAGAGGAAGAACAAAGGAAATCAACAAATGAACTCCAAGATCTAGATCCAAATGGTTCCCCTCACTTAGAGGAGAAATTGATTGGTGGAAATATAGATCTAGATCTCTTCTCTCTTTTCCCTCAAGAAGATGCAAGAATCATGGGAGGGAAAGGGAGAGAGAGCAAAGCTTCAAGGTCAACAATGGAGGAGAGAGAGAGAGAATAGGAAGCCACCAGCCCAAGGAAGAAGAAGGGGGCCTTTTATAGGTCCCAAACGAAAACTAGCCGTTGCTGGGCACTTACCCCGGAGTCTCCGACCTTGGGAGCCGGAGTCTCCGGTGCCCCGGGGGCATTCGGGGGCCTCAGGATGGATGAATCAGGTGCCAGGCCGGAGTTGGGCCAGAGACTTTGCGTCTCGGGCCGGAGACTCCGGCCACCCAAAAACTGGTAGCAACACCAACACGAAAACGACCATAACTTGAGCATCCGGACTCCGTTTTTGATGATCTTGGGCTCGTTGGAATCACAACAACGAGCTCTACAAGTATATGCATAGAAACATCATAGTCCAACAAGGGAGGATAAAACCAAATGATGAGAGGTTTGACCTCTCTTCAAAGATGAACCGGTAAAACCTCCAAACACCAAAAACTCAATAAGTGTTTCATGCAAAATCCGTTTTTGATGAGCTAGAGCTTGTCATGGAAATAACCACAAGCTCTAGAACCTCACATGGATAAAAGCCAAATAAGAACCAAGAAAGATGATGCCAAGAATGCAAAGGTTTGAGCTCTCTCCGAACGATACGACTAAGTTACTCACTCGAGAGCCCCTCTTGATAGTACGGCTACCGATCCTATAACCCGGTCTCACAACTAACACTATGAGACCGGTAAGAAAGAAACCCTATCAAGAACATACCTTTTCCTTGCTCATTCCACTTGAGCTAGATTATGACCGTCTTGTCTTCCTCAAGTTGGAACACCTTTCTTGATCTTGATTGCTTGGTGAAGTCTTGCGAATTGCTCCCCCATACACCACTATGGGAAAGACTCTCTTTAAGCATATCTTCACTTATCCATGATCACAATATATATGGCAAGCTTCAAGCATATGATCTCTTCTAGATTCCATCTTGAACTTGCGCTTCAGGTTGATCAATTCTTGAATCAACTCTTCTTTCTCCACAATGATGGTGTCTTGAAGATTCACATGAGAGCTCACTCAATCTTATTCTTCAAGACACACTTGATATAGGCTCAACTCTCTTATGACCGACTTTAGATCACTCCTTGAATAACACCTTGGTCATCACAAAACCTTCTTTATTTCCATCTTCATACAACCTTGAAACCAACAAATGGTTCAAGCATTGTCTATGGACAAGTCCTACAAATATAACTCAATGCAACCATTAGTCCATAGGGATTGTCATTAATTACCAAAACCACACATGGGGGCTCCATGCTCTTTCACTTTGGCAATAGTGAATTTCAGAATTAAACTCATACTGGATAACCGATTCATCAAACCAAAATTAATGTGACATAAACGAGAATGCCAAACACAGGTATCATCATTAACACCGCCACAAATATGGTTCACGGATTTATTACAGAAATCTGAAAGTGAAAAGCGGAACAAGCCTCCGCACTCATACCCTTTTCCAATAAATTGTCCATGCTTGGAAATGACTACCTTATTCGACTCTAAAACAACCTTAAACCCATCTCTGCAGAGAAGGGAACCGCTAACAAGATTCTTGTTCATAGAAGGGACATGCTGCACGTTCCTCAGCTGCACGATCTTCCCTGAAGTGAACTTCAGATCTACCGTGCCAACACCACGAACAGAGGCATGTGACCCATTGCCCATTAGGACGGAGGAATCCCGTGCGGCCTGGTAAGAAGTAAACATAGAGATGTCAGTACACACATGAACATTAGCACCCGTATCAATCCACCAAGAGGGAGATTGAAATACCGAAAGAACAGTAAATAGATTACCATACCCATCAGTATTGCTAGCAGTCACAACGTTGACATTCTTGGCCCTTTTCCCTCTGCGGTCTGCGCGTTCTGGGTAGTCCTTGGAAAAGTGGCCGGGCTCTCCACAAGTGAAACAAGTCAGATCACTCCTGTCCCTATTTGGCTTCTTCTTCTTGAAGGTTGTAGTCTTTACAGGCTTGTTGAAAGAGGGCTTGAAGTTCCCTTTGTTCTTGCCTGAGGATTTGCCTTTCTGCTGCACAAAGTTAGCAGTAGCATGACCCTCTCCTTTCTCAGTAGTGTCCTTAGCATGAGCCTTCTCTTCAACATCAAGGGACGCTATCAGATTTTCAACTGATATCTCCTGTCTCTTGTGTTTGAGAGCTGTGGCGAAGTTCCTCCATGAAGGGGGCAACTTAGCAATAATGCAACCCGTCACAAACTTGTCGGGTAAGGCACACTTAAGGAGTTCGAGCTCTTTGGCAATGCACTGTATCTCATGAGCTTGTTGAACCACAGGAAGGTCCTTAGTCATCTTAAAATCATGAAAGCTCTCCATGATGTACAGTTCACTGCCAGCATCTGCAGCACCAAACTTGGCGTCCAGTGCGTCCCAGAGCTCCTTCCCATCTTTTATGTGCATAAACACATCACACAGACGGTCAGCAAGAATGCTCAGAATGCATCCCACAAAGACAGTATTGGCTTCCTCGAACTTTTTCTGATCATCCTCAGACATAGTTCCTTCAGGTTTGCCTTTACTAATCTGGAACACTTTCATCGTGGTCAGCCAAAGCTCAGCTTTGTACTGCCACCTCTTAAAGTGCACACCGGTAAATTTATCCGGTCTCAGTGCATCGGTAAAACCAGCCATTGATAATTCAGGAAATTGCCTACAATTAGGTTTTTGGATTGTTGGATAATTAGGCACAATTTCCATAATTAATTCCAGAATATTAAGTATGACAACAACAACTACTACCACATATAACTCGAACATACTAGATATACTAAACAACAAGATGAACGGAAACAAGTAGCAGCGAAACATGTACTCGTAGAACATGATGAACAGACAAACAGCAGTAGACCGCACGTACCGCTCGTTTGCAGATGTAGTAGTTGCAGTAACGTTGTTGATGACAACGTTGAAGAAGACCGGTCGAAGCAGACGGCGATGAAGACGGCGGTAGGCTGCACCGCCTGACTTGGAAGGAAGACGGCCCGTGATGAAGAACTCAAGCAGTCGCGTAGAGCGCTTCCCAAAAACCTAATTCGCCCTCTCACGTACAGGATCGCAAAGGCAAGTGGTTCCGGAGACCTGCTCTCCCGTTCGCCGGTGCACGCCGGCACTCGGGATGAGGTAGACTATGTAGGCGGCGCAAGCAGCGAGAGGTGGCAAAACCCTAGATTAGTTTCAGGTTAGTGCGGCGGTAGCCGGGCAAGAGTTTATATAGGCGGCGCAGCAGAGAAACCCTAGGCAATATGGGCCACGCCCACGTCGCACGCCCGAGTCGGTTACAGCAGCCCACGATCCGGGAGCAACCCGAACCGGCTAGCTGTGACGCGTCCGTCAAGAACTCGGTCAAACGTTCGGTTTTTCTGTGCAGCAAAAAGATAAGCTCGGCTCCGAGGCTCAATTCCGCAAACCGCGGCGCGCGCGCGCGTCGTGACGAGTCGAGCGAGCGAGGAGGAGGAGGAGGAGCGCGCGTGTGGCACTTCTCTTCTCACTCACTTACCAAGTGGTGCAACACTCCACCTTATATATTGGTCTACATCTCTCCCAACTTTCCATGTGGGACTAAACTTAGCTACCACCTCTTGCCTTTGTGCATCCAATAAATTGGGCTGCATGTCACATGGGCTCACACACATGGGCTTTAAGATTTCTTAGAAATTTATGAAATCTAATGTGGGCCACTAACTTTGGGCCCAATATTTCAACAACCCTTTCATCAATGTGGCAGGAACGGATCCAAGAAGGTAGCTCCATTCATAATGGCTTCCCAGAGCATAGTGTAGCTTCATTCACAAATGGCGCTATCCTGTTAATGGGTCGGCCCATTAATGTGTTGCGCGGTGACTGCTCCGGTGGGACTTTTTAGTCCCACCTCGGAAGCTGAGGGAGGCGCAGACCAGCATATAATATAAGCCCCGATCTGAGAAGGCTGCTGAGCTCATCTCAGATCCAGTGCATGCACGTGTGTGCGCGTTCACTGCCTGTGGGCCTGAGGGCCTGGGTCCCACTGGCAGTACTGTCCCCACCGACGGGTGGGCTCGTGGACCCTGATAGGGCCCACTTGACCCTCAGGCGGGCATTTTTTTATGTAGCGCCTGCTGAAAGGAGCTACACCATGTAGGGTAGCTCCATTGTCATTGGAGCTATCCTCTAGGACTTAGTCGTTTTTGAGGCCTCGTTTGCTTCAAAGGGTAGCTCCAAACAGTCATTGGAGCTATCCTCCAGGACTTAGTCATTTTTGAGGCCTCGTTTGCTTCAAAGGGTAGCTCCAATCAGAGCGGCGCTACCCTGATTGGTGTGAAGCCATTCTCAATGACGCTACCTAAAAATAAAATGAAAAAATGCCCGCCCAAGAGTCAATCGAAGCCTACCGGGGTCCATGACCCCACCTGTCGGTGGGGACAATACTGCCAGCGGGACCCGGGTCCCTAAGCCCATAGGACAGCGAACGCACACACACACACACACACACGCATGCACCAGATCTGAGAGGAGCTCACCAGCCCTCTCAGATCGAGGTATATAAGTTGGTGCAAATTATTCTCAGCTTCCAAGGTGGGACTAATTAAAAAGTCCCACCCAGAGCAGTCATCGCACGACGCACTAATGGGGCGGCCCATTAAAAGGGGTAGCGCCACAGTGAATGTAGCTACCCTATGCTCTGTGAAGCCATTATAAATGGAGCTACCCTCTTGTTATGACACATGGGGTTCATCCCTGCCACGTTAGTGAATTGGTAGCTTTTGAGTGCAATTTTAGTTAGAGAATCTGGAATTATTTGCAGATTGATTGGTCTTTGGCTCCTGATATTCAAGGATCTTTGCTGGCTGCTAAATTAGCTTTTGGAAAGCCTTTCTTCATGGAGGTGATCATGCTGGGTTGCTGGAATATCTGGAAGCAGAGAAATGGATTAATCTTCAGGTTTGAAAGGCCTTCTTTTGTGGCTTGGAAGAGAGCTTTTGTTCATGATATTTCTATGCTTGGACATAGAATCAAGAGCAAACATCATGATGACTTAATGGCCTGGATAGGCAGCTTGTATTAGTCATAGTTTTCTGGTTTTTGCTAGACTGTATATAGGTAGGTCTTTGTATATTCCTTACCTCTTGTATTTCTCTGATACTTTTTTATTGGTTCAATAAATTGCTGTGGGGCTTTTGCCTCATAGTTTTCCCCTTTCAAAAAAAGGTAGCGTCAGTCAGAGTGGATCCACACCATGTAGGATAGCGCCACCGGTGGCAGGCTCCACAAAAATGGGTTAGATTTTAAAATAATTTTAAACTAGGTTTATTTTGTGCTAAACTTTCGATTGAAGGTCAAATTTGTCGATTTCGTAATCAGATTCATGCGCAGTGCTCTGTTTGCAAAGATTTTAGTCAAGTTTCTAGCTTTCAGATTCGCTTCGTGAGGCGCGCAATTTTCTGGACCTTTTGCCTACCCCTTCCTAGAATCTTTTCCCTCTTTCGCGCATGGTTTTGGACCATCGTTTCACACCGTAGCCACGATATGCTTTGGGTAGTTGTGCCACTTTTTGCCTAAATTTTTTGTGTGCCAGTGCCACTTTAACTCTAGGAGCCCTCGGCCCTCGCCCTCGGGTGGGTATTTTACAGATTAAACACAAAACAGGAGTACGAAAACAAGAAAGATGACAGATTGCAAAATGTTTTAAAAAATCATCCAAAAACGCGTATGTATATTTGGTGTAAAATTCTAAAAATGCAAAACACAAAAATGTTTTTCTTTCGTAGTGAAATTTCTAACATGTTTGGTTGCACCACAGTTAGGACGTACAATCTTTGATATACAAACAACTTTTTCCTTTATTAAATCCTTCAAAATTTCCATCAACCAAAAAAGTGTCAGATCACCTATATAGACTACAAGAGAAAACATGTTAGAAATTACCTCTACCCTACATGAATGAGTTGGAAAGAGGAAAAAATAAGTTAATTTCTCACAAACTCTTGATAAAATTATGGGGTGAGAAACAAGCATAATGTATGTTAGCTAAACAGGTATACTTTAATAAGGAAACTTGTAGATTCGATTGTTAAAACATCCTATGAAACCTATGAACTTAAGGACACGATGATTACATTTTAAGAGCTTTTCCATTCAAAAAAATATTTACTGATTTCTCTTTTTTATAGAGCTTGTTGGATTTGTAAACTTAACCTGCTAAACTTTTGAATTAAAATCCAAGGGAAATTCCCATTGAATCCAATCTCATGAAAAATTATCTTTTATTTGTGACACCTATGCAAAGCAACATCGGAACCAAAATGATATCCCAGCCTTGATTCTAACAAAATTACCTAACTTTAAAATAAAAAACAATGGAAACACACGTGTATGTGAAGGTTTCCTGAGATAACCCCGCGACCGTAGCGTGGATCTGCCACCAATGCGAAGCACCAAGAAAATCAAGAAAACTTGTGAGTGTCGTTCGTGTGGTTCAACCAAACAACTCTTACTACATCATTGTTTTCATTTCATTTACCAATCAACAAACCACCATACAAATCCTATGTTCCCTACTATCTGTTTATCTTTTAAATTCTAGTTTGATAGGACTCTGGCATGTTGTAAAGGCTCAAATTGGCTCTAGGGATTTTGTTCATCGGTCCATGTCCCGTCCCTCACTTTCTTTGCCATATAAACTTTGTGCTTGGGAGTTTTTTTACAATATATATTTATTATATCATGCAAATGGAATGTCGGAAGTCTTCTATACACTGTCGTATATGCTCATGACATATGTTGATAAACATGAAGCTATAAAGTATGAGTTCCACCACCTTGAGTCCTTAGTGTGAGTTGTTCAATAAAATGTTGTATTGCAGCAAAAGTCTGGATATTACACAAGCTTTAGGGGGGGGGGGGGGGGGGGGTTGCATTGTTCTTTTAATTGAAATAAGTAGCATTGCTATTTTAGGATGCACATAATCAGAGAGTTGCATCGTTATAAGTGCATAAGTGCAGCATTGTTCATCTTTCTTTACCAATTGGAGTTTTTGGGGCAAACTTTGTATGTACCATTCCCTCAATTTCATAATTCTTATAGCAATTGCAATTTTAATTTAAACTTAACCACAACATGAATTATGGAACGGATGAAGTATATACTGTTCAATAACATCCTCGCCTCCTCATGTGTTCTTTAATATTTGTTAGTCCACACGCGTGTCTTGTTACCTTCGAGTGATTTTCCAGATGCACCATATCTCAAAATCTTGTACTCTCTTCGACTCATAATATTCTTCGCTAATATAGATGTATCTAGACATATTTTAATGATAGATACATTCGTATTAGTAAAGAGTAATATAGGTCCGAGGGAGTACTACCGTTAAGATCATGTATGAACGACATTTGCGCCATTTCACGCGTGATTGTAACTCCTACCTTCCGTAGAGACAGTGAAAGAGATCGTACCACTGCCGATATATAGATAAGAGGATTTGTACTGAATCTGCAGATATTACTGATATAAAATACCCGTCCACAACCATAAACACCCCAGCGATTAACTAGCTATCTCGATCGCTCATTCAGTCATTTGACGTTCGTTCATCTATACAGCTCAGAACGTTCGATCCCATTTTTCGGCAGGTTTCCTCCCGTTGTGCCGGCGCGAGTTCTGACCGACGCGGTGGACGCGCTCCCCACGCTGCGCACGACGCCCGTGCGCCACTAGCTGCGCACGCTGGCACGCAGCAACCACGCCGCGCTCGGCATCGATCGGCCGGGAAGCCGGGCGCCTATCCGTGCTACGGCATCCATCATGCCCACTCAGCGCGCCATCCACGATCCATCATGGCGCCCCGCCTTTCCGGTACACGCCACGCCAGCCTCGAAGCAACCAATAACCACGGCCGGGTCGCCGCCACAGCCCACCGCTAGCAGCCATATTGCCGGCGCGCCACCGGTCGCCATCGCCCCGCCGCCCGCCGCGCACGCAGGCGGTCGCCGGCGGCAGCGGCACATGCGCGCGGCGCGACCGCCGTCGCGGGGGCTCGGCCTGTCCCCCAACCAACCGGTCTTCTTTTGGCTCTCCTCTGGTGGTGACAAACCAGTGCGCCGCCACTGATTAGTCAGTAGTTAAGCCGTTCTTTTCATGGGTGGGGTTGCTGGTGCCGAGCTGCTCCACTGCACTGCCGGCGCGGCTGCTCCGATTAAGCTGGTTCTGAATATTTTTCTCGTCTTACTTAATTGTTGCTTTTAGCTTCCCTGTCTGCAGCTATGGGTGCACGCACACTGGTAGTAGTTTGTTGTTGCTTAACACTGTGTCTGTGTGTGTCGTCAAAAGGAAACGGGCCGTGCGGCGTGATTAGAACTTATAAGTTTATGTTATCGAGTGATCAGCCATTAGGAGGAGTGTTTCGTGAAAAGGAGAACGCATGTTGTTCGTTTTGAAGAGACAGAGTGAGCACAGAAAGCTGCAAGCATCGTTTACTGCCGCAGTGGCAGACTAGTGCCCACTGCCGATTTTTCTTTCTAGGGCCAAATCCGGCAAAACATGGGCCATTTTTCTAAAATAACTGGGCCTTAAGGTTTCCCTTTCTCGATTTGGGCCTATGGAAAACTCACGAGGGCGACCCAGAGATGAGTTCACAATTTTACTCGAGTTTTTTTCTTCGATGATTCCTGATGGAGTGTACAAGCACAACCCCCTCCCCGAACCTTCACATGGTACCTTCTACCGACGTACTAGTGGAGGAAAAAAACATTTTTTCTATTGTCTGATCTTGTAGTACTGATAAAAGAAATAAACACTCCAGATGCAGATGCCATCAGCTCCGCCCATATGTCGAATTTATTCGAGACAGCTGTGTCAGCTTCGCTCTTAAAATATTAGCACATAGTATCTCTCCTAATCCTGTCACGACTAGGATGAATTCAGCACGGGCCCACTGCCGACGCCTGCAGGAATGCGACAGCCAACATCTTTCCCTTGTAGGCACGAGGAGGTTTCACTTTCAAGTTCTGAATTGGCTGTTCTTGTAATTCTACTCCATGCTCTGTATGTACTCTCTTAGTCTTCAAGTACATGACGTTGTTAACGTAGTTAAGAAGTTAATATTATAAATTTTTGAGTAAATATATAAAAGAAAATATCAGCAACTACAATATTACATAAATATATTGGTTTCTGAAATACATTTAAATGCATTATGAAGATATATCTTATGTATATCTATTGATATCGACTCGGGAGCGTAATTTTCATAGTTCTGCATATACATACTAGGCAAACATGAAAATTGTTGATTTTTTTACTACATTTGTAGATTATGTATATATGGACAGAGAGAGCCGTTATTTGTTGAGGATGAGTTTCAGTCCTCAACAGTCTCTTGAAGAATTGCAAAAGCTCTCTCAACACAAAGAGAATTAAACTAAAAAAACACAAAGAGAATAAGGGCCTCTTTGGATCAAATGATTTTCGAAGGAAAAAATTAAGGATCGCAACCTAAAAGAAACATGTATCACGGCACCGAAAGTGGGGCACATCTTTGGATGAACAATAATATCACACTACAAAAGTTGTAGGTTTGAACTTTTTAATGCAAGTTTTTGAGGAAACCAAATATTGTGATACTTTGATGCAAAACCACTTTTAAAATTCTAATGTAACTTATGTATTTATCTCTCAAATAAAGTAACAAGTAATCTTAGAAGTCCCACATTTTCTTTTTGAGTATGTGATTGTTTATTTTGCCAATATGCAACATTGTTTTCCCTTGTTATAATTCAACATGTCAAGACTCAAGACATTTTAACCATGTGTTTTATTCATATTTCCACGCTTTCGTAATCGTACATTCCAAGGTGACCCTTAGTAGCATGCTGGCTATGAACTGTCGCAAAAAAACGAAACGTTCCACACATGATAGACAGAATAATTGCCAGCTGACGGCATTTGATCAATCCAATTGTAGTTTCATGAACTTTAAATCTAAAAAAAAAGTTTCATGAACTTTATAGAAATAAATGTATATCATAGTATGGAAATATTTAATTATATTGGGTAGCTCTTGTTTGGGTGTTTGACGACCTCTTGTACACGTCGCCCAAGAGTATGCAATAAGATTGAGTTGGCATTGCAGAGTTTGTAACTTTTTTGAAAAAAAATTGTCTGAATCTTACATAGTTAGACTTTTGACTAGATTTATACTTCTTCTTTTACGAAACGTCGGGAGTATTATATTTATGACATTTTTTTTGAACTGATGGTTACGACTATTGAAGTACTCGTACTAACTAATAAACCGTCCTTGTTTATGAGATGACGAATGAACCGTCCTTGCTATCGTTTCATTTGACGATGACAAGTGGACTGTCCCTGCTAGCATCTCGCTGGCAATCTTGCTCGCCGAGGGGGGTCCACTGTGCTTTTGTTTACGAGAAAGATCATGTTCTGCTCTGGTTGAATCGCCATTATCGTCCAGCAAACCACGCCGGCCCCACTTCACCGTCTTTGACCCCCCCACCCTGGCCCACATCTCGCAATCGAGCCAGGCCCCTCCACCATTCCCTGCACCCAGTCTTCACAGACCGTACACTCAACCGCCCCTTCGGTCCCACTTAGCCAGGCTCCCCTGACCGTTTCGGCGCACGTACGTCCGGTGCAGGGGAGCAGGCGGTCGCTCCGGTCGGGTCCGGTGGTGCCGTGCGCTCCAGCTCTCGGCCGCAAGCCTCCTCCCTCTCCCGACCTCACAAACGAGGCCGCCACGCCACGACAAGGCACCCTCCCCGGCCCTCGCTCCCTCCGCCTCCCACCCCCGCCGCCTAGGGTTCCAACGGCCCCGCCCGCCGGCGATGCGAGCGCGCCCACTCCGGTAACTCCGCGCCCGATCCCATTCGCCCCCACCGCGCGCCATGTCGCTCCTCCGGAGGCGTCGGCAGCAGCAGCAGCCGCCCCCGCCGCCATCCCCGGGCGACGACAGCAACGGCTCCGACCACGACGACAAGGACAACAAGGGGAAGAAGCCCTCCGCCTCCGCCCCCTCCACCTCCACCCCCGCCTGCCCGCCGCCGTCCACCAAGCGGGCCAAGGCCAAGTGGTCCTGCGTGGACAGCTGCTGCTGGCTCGTCGGCTGCGTCTGCTCCGCCTGGTGGCTGCTCCTCTTCCTCTACAACGCCATGCCGGCCTCCTTCCCGCAGTACGTCACGGAGGCCATCACGGGCCCGCTCCCGGACCCGCCCGGGGTCAAGCTGCACAAGGAGGGGCTCCGGGCCAGGCACCCCGTCGTCTTCGTGCCCGGGATCGTCACGGGCGGGCTCGAGCTATGGGAGGGACACCAGTGCGCCGAGGGCCTCTTCCGGAAACGGCTCTGGGGCGGCACCTTCGGCGACGTCTACAAGAGGTCGAGCTCTTTCCTTTTCCTTCCTTATCTGTTCTGTTGGGGGTGCGCTTTACAATTACACCCGCCGCGTGGGTTCCTTACGTTTCTACTTTGTTTGGGCGTTAGTGTTGCTTTAGAAATCCGTGTTGCTTTAGAAATCCATGCTAGGGTACTTTAATAGGAGTCTCATGCTACTCTTTTTGGTGCTCTGTTGATAGTTGAGCTTTTGGGAATTGTTTTGGCGAGTTGGGACTTTACGAACTAGATTGATTCCAAATAGGTAGTAAATCCCTCGTGATCTCTGACATACTTTCAGAAGAATTTGTACTCCGTAATGTATCTGCGCTGTAGGACTAGAGGTTCGTTCCAGATCTTCAGAAGTCTGAATTAGTAGGCTTTATGATCCCTCAATGGCAAGGTGCTCGATCGACATCTGGGATTTGGATACTCAATGGGAAAGTTGGCTCCGGATTTGGCTTACATTTATTACTTTTCTCTATGGTTGTTCTGTTACGGTGGAAGCATTACAAATTTCTTGGTTATTTGAACTTGGTCTATGATTCACATGCTAGTTTTTTTCCGGTTTAGTGGTGTAACTGCTTAGGATATTTGAAATGTTGGGCTGACAATTACTTTCAGTTGCCTTGAAAGGTTGGTATATTTCTTGCTATCAGGGAAGTAAGATTTGAGTGCTCAAGAAGCGCCTTTTATAGCTGCATGTAGTGCAAATGTTGTCAATTAGACAACATTGAATTACTTCAGTACCCGGTTTCTCTAACCATGTTTAATTTCTCTGGCGATTTTTTCCAAACTTTTTTCGCAGGGAATGAGGGGCCGTGAATACGTGATATAGGACAATTCTTGTAGAATGTACTTTCAGGTCCTTTACAAGTGCAATTTTGCATTGAAAGAAGTTTTGGTGTGGTCATTAGATGCCTTGTAGATTTTTATAGAGGATTCTTGGTTTTCTCTCACTTTTCTATTGTTTACCAGGTTGCCTAAGTTTTAGTCAGAGTGACAACGTACTCCTGAACAGCATTCCTGCTGTTCCTTCTAACTTTGTAATTTCATAATTGTTTTTACTTACTTTGGCGTTTTATAATGGTGGTAATCGTGCCCTGCTCTTTTGCAATGCTTTGGATTCTATATTGAAATATCTAAGAAGCCTAAAACTAATCCTGAAAAGCTGGTAAAATGAGGTCTGTAGACTTTAGTATTTCGCCTATACAATTAGATTTCATCATCCCCTTGGGGATTATCAACCTCTTTCAGGGGACTGCCGTGCTATATGCCATTAAGAGTTCAACATTTCTTGCAATTCATTTGGGGATTAATTGTTACACGACGTTAGGTGCTGTATGTACTTTGCCATAAATACATGAGTTAAACTGTGACAGTTTGGATAATTTAATACACCTACCTAAGCATCTTACGACATAGCTTTAGTATTGAAGCATCCACACAAAGATAGATTCTTCTACTTACAAAACTCCCTAACATGGATTACCTTCAGAGTTAGTTTTACTTTTTCATGACAGGTTCTTCATTTTGATGTTTATGCCGATGGTTTAGCTGTATGCAAGATGGTTAGGTACTACTACAGGGTCAAAGAAATTGTGTGTCATGGTGTAGATGTGTTGTTACTCCCTTTGATATTGTATTACGTCACCACTGCTGACATTACACTTTTAAGAGTGAAGGTTGTTACTTATTTTAGTTTATGTTTACTAATTCATTCTACTGGAAAAGCTTTCCCTAGAATTGGTGCTCTTTATGTTTGCCTGCACTTCTTACAGCTTTGTTACTTAGGCAGATAGCCTAGAAATTGGTAGTATCTCTTCCTATTCTCCTTCCTTTGCTAGAACATTGTCTTTGGTATAGTTGTGCACTATTACAGGCCTGTAGAATTTTTATCTCTTCTCATGAATCCTCTTGGAACATTTCAGGCCTTTATGCTGGGTTGAACATATGTCGTTGGACAATGAAACTGGATTAGATAAACCAGGAATCAGAGTTAGGCCGGTCACAGGCCTCGTTGCAGCAGACTATTTTGTCCCTGGATATTTTGTTTGGGCAGTCTTGATTGCCAATTTGGCTCGTATTGGATATGAAGAAAAGAACATGTACATGGCTGCGTATGATTGGAGGTTATCTTTCCAGAACACAGAGGTAACTTTTGTATGCACTCATACAATGTGAAGAATGACATAGAGTTCCAGGCCATTGGCTGTATTTTCTTCATTGTGTAAATGCTACTGATATACTCCCTCCGTTCCAAAATATAAGATGTTTTAGCCTATCATTGACATACATGTATCTAGATGCTTTTTAGTATGTATGTTCATTCCTTTTGCTTCTAACCTACACACTAAAAGATGTCTAGATACATGCATGGCAATAAAAGGCTAAAACATCTTATATTTTGAAACGGAGGGAGTAGGATGGTCTGTCATGTTTATAATGTCAAATCACCATCTGCAGGTTCGTGATCAAACATTGAGCAGAATAAAGAGTAACATTGAACTCTTGGTAGCGACTAATGGTGGAAATAGGGTGGTGGTGATCCCACATTCCATGGGAGTTCTCTATTTTCTCCATTTTATGAAGTGGGTAGAAGCACCTTCTCCCATGGGTGGTGGTGGTGGTCCAAATTGGTGTGCGAAGCACATCAAAGCTGTAACAAATATTGGCGGACCTTTCTTAGGAGTTCCAAAGGCTGTTGCTGGGCTTTTCTCATCTGAAGCCAAAGATGTTGCTGTTGCTAGGTAAGTCAAGTTAGACGTTTGGTAGCTGGCCTGCTAAAATCGTATTCCTTTTGTCCCAAATTAGTTGTCTCAACTTTGTCTAGATACACATGTATCTACACACTAATACGTGTCTAGATACATGCGTATCTAGACAAAGTTGGGACAACTAATTTGGGACAGAGGGAGTAGTATTTTATAATGTAGCTGTTTATAGTATTATAGATCAAGGTAACATATGACACCTGATAGCTTTCATGTTATTTTCAATAACGGCAGTTCTCTGTAAGGTTTACTTCAGACCATTTTCAGTTGTGCTTGTCAATTATTCACAGGATACTGTGCATCCACTCTAATCCTTAGTGCTGAGCTGTGGCTCATGCAGTCATTTTTTTGTGGGAATAAATCATCATAGGTCATTTTTAAAGTACTATCTGGATGGTTACACCTTTAGTATGGTGTCACCATAGTGTTTAACCTGAACTCTGTGATAAAGATAGTGGGGCCGGGAAGCACTTTCTAGTTTAGAAGTGTGAAGTGACATTGTGTAAAATCATCAAGTACTATTTGACATGGTACCAGTGGTTCCCTTGGTAGCTTATTTGACGTAAATTTTCAGACAGCGTACTATATTTGGTCATTTATCGATGGCACGATTATTCTTTACTACATGATGTAAGTATAAACAGTGAGCGCTCAGATTTTTTTTTCACAATGGAGAAATAACTGCTATTGGTGGTTTCCAGTGTTCTGAGGGTAGTTGATAACTTTGGAACTCAAGATTACGCCCATGTTAACGTAATTGGAAGCACAGTTTAAGCAATTATGTGTGTTATTTGTATCCTTATGGTCTAAAATAGAGATTTCAGTAATCATCAACAAATGTCAGGTTTTGTATTTGCAGAAATTCATGCCATGTTTTATAAAACCATATTAAAACCGACATACAAATGTAGATTGTATGTATGTTATTCATTGCTACGCCAATCTAATGGCCGTGATCCCAACTATGAATCTGCTACCTTATGGCCGTATCATGTATTAGTTATTTTGGTGCAAACATAATACAAGTTCCAAGCTTCTGTAACCTCACTTGTCACTGGGTTAGTCTGCCTCGATGGATGCACCATGTAAGTTATTATCATGGCCATTGTTCAGGGTTTGAAGTGTAAATGGACTTTCTTGAATATGCACTTTTCTGATTTCACTTGAAACATAAAATGTGCTGCTGTGGGTGGTGTGGTATTGGCAAATCTTTGCCGTAGTTCAGGGTTAGAATTGTAAACAAACTGTTTTGAGTACGGACTTTCCTGACTTCACTTCAAACATAAAATGCGTGGCTGTGGGTGGTATAGTATTGGCACACTTCTTTATTTGTCCAACAGAAATTTACCCCTCTTTTAATATTATTACTTGTATTCACAGAGCTATTGCACCAGAAGTGTTGGACTCTGATTTTCTGGGACTTCAGACTTTGCGGCACTTGATGCGCATGACCCGCACATGGGATTCAACAATGTCAATGCTTCCTAAAGGTGGCGAAACTATTTGGGGAGGTTTGGATTGGTCTCCAGAAGATGGCTTTGAGTGTAAATCTAAGAAGCAAAAAGTCAATGATTCTGAGGTTTCTAAGGATGTTAATGGGGAACCTGTTGAAGTTAATCCAGAACCGGTAAACTATGGAAGAATGGTGTCTTTTGGAAAAGATGTAGCAGAAGCTCCTGTATCAGATATTGAGCAGATAGAATTCCGTGTGAGTATTCCAAAACACAGTATCATACTAGCTTCACTATACTTATGAGAATCATGTATGCAAATCAATATTTCCCTAGGTTTATGGTATTGTCTTCCGCTACCTGTCAGTGTTTACAACAGTTTGCATTATCCCTCCTGTTTCAGAAATCCTTTTATGTGGGTGTGTATTCAGTTTGTTAGTGGCACTCTTATTGTATTATTCCATTCAGCAATCACTCTAGTGAAACTCTTTTACTTTACGTTTATCATTTTATATTGCATTATAATCCAGTCAACATTGTTGGCTTGAACTGTAGCTTGTTCATCGTTGCGGTGACACTACTTTGATGATTATCGTTTTAGTATTGCATTATGGTCTATGTTGTTGACTTAACTTGTAGCTGGTTCAGGTATTTGGCATATGTGTGCAAGTTTTATACACTACTCCCTCCGTTCCAGTTCAAATTTAAACTATAGTCACGTCAAGAATTAGGGAAAGGAGGGAGCACTATCTTGGTCTATATTTCTGCCTTGGTCACTCGTCTGCCTTGATACTGTTTGAGAAATATCGTTTTCAATGAGGATTGTTCTCCTTACCGTCCTTTGTATACTGAAGCACAATTGGTGCAGTGTGCTCCATTCCATCCACTATTACTCCCTCCGTTTTTAAATATAAGATGTTTTAGCTTTGTGAAGTAAATGTATGTAGACATTTTTTAGTGTGTAGGTTCACTTGAATACACACACTAAAACATGTCTAGATACACTTGCTTCACAAACCTAAAACATCTTATATTTTGAAACGGAGGGAGTAGTTTGTTAGTTCAAACTTGTAGTTTAGATATGTGCTTTCATGCTTTTTGCTGCAGTCCTTAAAAAGTAACTGTAAGTCTAAGCGGTACTCCAATTTGAGCCTTCCAGTTCACCACCAAATACATTTAAGTTCACAATATGATCTTACCTTATTTACTTTTATGGAAGATATAGTGATATATTTAGTTCCCTTGCTATATATTACTGTATGTAGAATGAGTTATTTTCTTCAAGATATATATTGTTTGGGCTTCTAGTTTTCTGGAAATTGGGCTGTGAGCAGCTTGTGGTGTGATCTTGATGTTGAAGGAAAACCTTATTATCCTCGTTTCAGGATGCTGTCAAAGGCAGTAATCTTGCCCATTCAAATACATCATGCCGAGATGTGTGGACAGAGTATCACGAATTGGGTTGGGGTGGAATAAAGGCAGTTGCAGATTACAAAGTTTACACTGCAAGCTCTATTATAGATCTTTTTAACTTTGTTGCTCCAAGGATGATGCAGCGTGGTAGTGTTCATTTCTCATATGGAATTGCTGATGACTTGGATGATCCAAAGTACAATCACTACAAGTATTGGTCAAACCCCTTGGAGACAAAGTAAGGACCATTTGCCACTATTCTCATTTCTATTCCGTTTCCTAGCATATTAGAAAAATCTAAGAAACATAGTCTGCCTGAAAAAAAAGAATCTGCTGCACATCAATCATGCATGCAAAGAAACCCGAAATATCCTTTGTATTTTCTTTTTGGTTTATGTATGCCGTCTTATGGCATTTTCATTTGCAGATTACCAAATGCGCCCGAAATGGAAATATTTTCGATGTATGGAGTAGGCATTCCTACCGAAAGAGCATATGTCTATAAGTTATCCCCACAGGCAGAGTGCTACATACCCTTCCAGATAGATGCCTCAGCTGAGGGTGGGGATGAGAATAGCTGCTTGAAAGGTGGTGTTTACTTGTCTAATGGAGATGAGACTGTCCCCGTTCTTAGCGCGGGCTATATGTGTGCCAAAGGATGGCGTGGAAAAACTCGCTTCAACCCTTCTGGCAGCAAGACTTACGTAAGAGAGTATAGTCATTCTCCACCCTCAACTCTCCTCGAAGGAAGGGGCACACAGAGTGGTGCACACGTTGATATCATGGGGAACTTTGCTTTAATGGAGGATATCATCAGGATTGCTGCTGGGGCAACTGGTGAGGAACTTGATGGTGATCAGGTGTATTCTGATATTTTCAAATGGTCAGAGAAGATCAAGCTGAAATTATAACATCTACATGAAGTTAGTAGGAAATGACGTGTCTCTTATGAGGACGCAGATTTTATTCTCTGATTGAATTTTATAAATTTTGATTCGATGATGTACTGATTTTCCTCTAGCCTTATTGCGACATTGTGACTTGGCGCTGTATATTAAATTTGTATAGATGCAAGCCGTGATACTTTTGTAGGTTACTTTGATATGATGTGAAGAAATGGTGTGCAGTCATTTGCATGTTGATCAGTCATAACACCCATTTGTTTATTAAGACAGTTTTTCTCTGGTTTAAAGTTTCTCGATTTTGATTTGATTACTGGTAGATATGTTTCCTGGCTTAGTGCCCCAACCCAGTTTGCATTGGATTAGTGCCTCTCCCCAGTTTGGCACGGCATTGTAGGTTTTGTTTGAAACAGCATTTGCTGGAATTACATATACAGATGAATTTTTTTTTGCACTGGTGGTTTCAGTGCATTGGCGGCTCTAGAAGGAAGGCAACGCCCGTATCTTCCAGCAATTTTTTTGCACTACTGGGAGAGTTTTTGAGTTGATCATTGAGGATATTCGTGTCTGGAGAGCTGCTGGTTGTATTGCAGACTTTTAGTGGGTTGAAATTATCTGTATGTGTCCGAGGTTTAGTCTAAATTCCTGCTTGGGGCCTCCACCGTGTTGGAGAATTTCTATCTTTTTTTTTCGGCTATCTCAGCCGATTTTGTATTTGTACCTCACTTTTCTACTTTAATGAAGTTCGGCCTGTGGCACATCATGGGCCAGCGAAATAGTTATAAATAAAGAATTGTGCTACCTGGTGGCGCCATATATTTGCTGGCCCGTGCGGCGGTTAGCATGCATATATTAATGCATGCAAAATAGTGATGTCATCAAAGATTCCTTTGAATTCAAATTTTTAAAAAGTTTTATCTCATAAATCGTTGCTCTGATTGATGATCCGTTTTCACCACTAGCTTACTTGCGACGAGATCTTCGAAACTAAATCCTATGTTGGTATGTTTCGATAACTTTTTTTTTCATCATTAGTTATCAGATTACTATCACATACTTGCCGGATCATCACTACTTAGTTGCCAGATAAAAAATAACTTGCTTGTTGATAGTATTAATCGGGCAACTATGGTCCGTAATCTGGCAACTCTGCACAATTATTATGGCAATTGTTTAGTATTAATCTGGCAACTATGGTCCGTAATCTAGCAACTGATGCAGCGAAATTTTTTTGGTCGAAACATGATAATATGGGATCTAGTTTTGAAGCCATCGTCGAGACGAACTCGGCAGTGAAAACGGATTGGTGATCGGATTAACGGTTTGGGAGATAAATTATTTTGAATTTTCGGATTAAGCAATTAATGCGATGATGTCAGCATGAGGTGTGAGATTCCTGCATGTATGCATGTCATCCCTTCTTGGCATGAACAATGGGGGCAGTGGTATGCTACTGCCCCACGTAAGCACGAACCTAAAAAGTAAATAAAGCAATAGGTGTGAAGAGTATTGGACCAACCCATGATACTTTCTCTCTCCCTCAAAAGCTGCTTTAGTTTCTCTCTTTCTCTCTCACCTTTTTCCCTCCCTCTTCACTTTTTATGTTGAAGAGGCAGCCTCTTGCAGAAGAGACCGCCTCTCCAAAAGTATATCATCCAAACCTAAATTGGACCACCCAAACCTAGATAAAGCTGCAAAGCAGCACCCCTGGAGCTATGCATTGTACATGCCCTTAGAGCATCTCCAACAGGTGCACAATATTTTGGCGCGCTATATGTCGTCCCGCCCGCGCTGTAAACGTTTGCGGTGCGCCGACCCAGATTTTCCCCCACCGGAGGAGCTAAACTACAGCGTGTTCGCGAGCGCAAAACATGCTCCTCCGCCGGGTGCTCCAAAATGCAGCGCGCGCGCCGGCGAAAAACAACATTCTACACTCCTATGCATTCAACAAGATCAAATGCTCACATAAAAATCATGAAACAAATGATCTACCATACTTAAATGGACACAATGTGCAACACACATATCACATAGTTCAAAAACAACTCACAACACGACGTAGTTCAACAACAACACACAACATATGGTTCAAATAGATATAAAGTGCAACACATAATTTGCATATCAAATGCAAGATAGAATCTCGCACTTCCGCATTTTCCAAGTCATCGCCTTCTTTTGCTTCTTCTTCATCAACATCTTCCTCACATTCCTCACATGCATCAATGATGATATCTCCATGCATAAACGAAGATCCAACATTCATTGTCTCCATGAATATATCATCATCGACTCTACATTTGCAATAAAATTCTTCATTCTCCGGCTACGTATGCAACAAAACTAAAATGTAGATAAAAAAGTGATTTTTACCTCTCTGGCACTTCATCGAACACCATATGTGCGCCGAATGGGTCGGCGGACGGAGGCGTCGGCGGCGGATTGTTCATTGGTGGAAGCGGCGATGGAGCCTGCGCGCGACGGGTCGCACTTGCTTTCACCTTTTTCGCCACCGGGCCACCGGCGCCCACGGCTGTTGGCGGGCGTTTGGACGCCGGCACCTTCCTCCTCGGCGGCGCCCGCGCCTTGCCGGGGGCCTGCGCGGCGGGCACCTGCGCGGTGGTGGCGTTTGTGTGTAGCATCGGCCGCGACGGCACAAAGAGAGCTCGCGCCGCGGCGGCCGGGTTGCCAGCGTCGCTAGGGTTTGCCCCGTTGGGCGGCGGCGCCCGCGGGAATGGAGTAGGGAGGGGTTGGTGGGGCGCCGGAGGACGCGTTCATCGCCGGAATTGCGCCGGCGGCCGCGCGGAGGCGAGGATTCAGCGGTGGGGCGGCGAGGCGCGGGGAGAAGTTTCAGCGCGGGTCTTTTTCGCGGTTGCCTCGCCCGATGCCGCGCGCTGGAGCCGAAGCCCAAATTTTAGTGCCCAGGATAGGGCAAACCGGCCCGCGCCCAAAAAAATTTGCAGCGCCGCGCCGTTTGCAGCGCCTGCTGGAGGACCGTTTTCGCGATCCGGCGCTGCATATCGGTGGTTTATATAGCGCGCGGCCTATATGGCGCGTCTGTTGGAGATGATCTTATATTGGAGAAGAGCACAAAAAATTAGCCGCCGCATGAAAGGGTGGGTGTGCGGCGCCTTTAACTAGATTTTCCCATAAATAAATACGATGAGGGAGGCATTTTTTTGCTTTTTTTTTTGCTCAGATAAGACTACTTGTATTTTATATATTTATGTGTAGTATGTGAGACCTCTACTATAAATGATGGTTTGCATAGTGTTGTACTAACCATTGCAGTGGTTGATGTGTGTAAAAGCATTGAAGATGGGATTTCAAAGGGCTCGCGTCACGGATAGAGGCCAACTCAATCGGACACGAAAGTTTCATGTTCACGGGTGTGCTCGTGCTCAAATTTGGGCTGGTGTGCAACCTGTCCGGATAAAGGATATCCTTGTATATGTCGCGTGTACACTGTACACGAGCATACAAAATACATTAACACTGAGCTACACTCTTGCAAGGAGATGGCGTGGTTGGTAACGTTCGGGGAAGAGGAATGTGTGATACAAATTTAATCAGCTAGTTGAGATTTTAGGGATTCGACGCATAGACAGGTGGTTATCAACTCATCATCGACCATTCTTTTTAAATTTAGGGATTTACAAATAAATAGTATTCACTACAATACAAATAGGTGAACAACCCTATACAACAAGGTTACACTATGAAGCAGGATTAACAAGACAAACATGGTTGTGTGCTTGCATTCATCTAGTTTGTTATTTCTTTCCTCTATAGTTTATTGTGCCAAGTTCAAATACTTATGGAGACTCTAATCTCTGGCGTGGAATACCATACCTACAATGTTTCCCTTGGATCTAATCTTCTCCATGAGCTCACAAAACCATGTACGAGCTCTCCATTATTGGTTGATATTGAGGCAATCTATGTGCATTTACAACTTCTTAAAACAATTCACAAGTTAGAATGCTTTGGAGGTGGCTGCAATAGACTAGGGCTCACTAGAAACGCAAAGGGTAACAAAATCTACAAGGAAATCAAGGGGAATTAAATTTGTCTTGGTGTAACCATATGTTGAGGTCTCCTCTTTCTTCCCTCATGAATATGCAGGATACGTGGGAGGGATGGGAAGATCTCAAGCTTTTGCGAGGTTAATAGTGTTGGGAGAGATGGTGCTCAAAATTATTTTCCCCGATTGGGAAGAATGCATGTTTATAACCCCCCAATGTGCATGCCATGTTTTTATTGGCACAACCCTCCGGTTGCATGGGCTTTAGGAAGTCTAGAATACACATCCCGATGGGTTTTGGGTGAGGTTAGAAAACTACTAATCTCATCCAGACCCTACGACCGAGTTCTGGCCGACTTACATAACCAACAACATGGGTAATTTTTGTTGATTCTCTCACTTATGATGTGTGTGGTCTAAGATATCTTAGGTCTTTGATTTCCATATGATTCCAATCCCTCACCGTCTTTTAAATACAACTTTCACTATGACTCATAATGAAACATGCATTACTTTAAGCATGTGTGGGTGGGGGTACAGGGACCATAGATGCTTCATAATAATCAGAATAATGTCTGCCATTCATCTTATTAGAACACCCACCAAAAACTCTCATGGAGTTGAAGATTTTATTTCAACCTGGATGCTAAAAAATACTATTGTTGTTGTTGCGGTGATTGTGGAGGCATTTTACGCCTTTTTCTAGCTGAAGGCTGGAATAATTCTGAAGTCCATTTTAGCCCATCTAGAAATACGTTCTTGTCAGTTCAAATGTGTATAAGATAAAGCCATATACACTGGGACACGTAAGACATACGCCCTCCATTCCTAGATATAAGCCATATAGTTTTTGGCATGGAAATTAAAGAACACACATAGAGTTACACCAGGTTTGGGGCGGGATTACCCCTGGACTATTGACGTGTGGAAATAGAGGACTTTGCATAAGATAAGGAGACGTAATCAAATCTAAAAAAAATCCAAAAAAGTGGTACAACGCAATACACCGTATATTCTAGAATTTTTCTCAAAAAACTATACAACTTATGTCTAGGAATGGAGGGAGTATTTCTTTCTAGGTTTTACCGCGACAAAACATCGATAATGTATGGCTGACACGAATTGACCATGATGAAAAATTTCAAGATGGTGCGGCTTGTCTAGTGGGTAACTCATAGTAGGAGCAGTGTGTAAAAGGTATGGTGGTTCACAATTAGGATGTCCAATAGGTAAAATAGTAACAGTGAAACATGTGGAAAAGTGGAGATGATTGTAAGGGAGATACATGAATTTAGCACGCAAGAACATTCTAGTCTATGAAAATGTGACAAATTAATGAGTCCACTTACTTTCCTTTTGGTTTCGTTTGTGCCCAAATCAAGCCCGCTCGAGCTAACCTCTCAAATGTGGCGTGCCATCGTGTTAAGTCTCTTCTAGTGTTAACCCGAAATCGCATGTCTTGAAGGTGATTTTCCGCACTCCGAAGCGACTTGATGTCGAGCCCCCGAGCGTTGCCGATAGTTTGCGCGAGTGCGCAACGACGAGCCCCAAGCGTGGCAAGCCGTAGTCGACGTGGAGGTAATCGACGATGTTGAAGCGGAGTAGTCGAAGTATTTTTCCCAGGTTGTCCGCGCTGCTTTGATAACTCGCCAGTGCACCACCTGATTTTTGGTGTCCGTACGTATCGACCAGCTGATTTTTGGTATTGCTGATTCAACTTGCTTTGAAGATGTACACCACGTGCACCACCTTGTTTTTATTCCCCGCAATGAGTGCATCTCGGAACTTGCTCCAGGAATAGGAGATTGATCCGGCTTTCAAAATTGTTGTCGGTCGCTGCCGGTTTGTAGTCAGATTGATGTTGCTTCTGGGAAACTCGGCTTCGCCGAGGAAGCTGCTGCATGTCGCTCGATTGGATCTTTTGAGGTCTTCACGTTCCAACTTTCGACTTCCGCGAGAACGCGCGCCGAAGAAGACAGATATAGCCTTTACTTTTGATGCAGGCCTTTGTCGCACTATAATCAATCGGCTGATTCGATCCAGCACTGGTTTCCGTCAAAAATTCATGCAAATTGGATGATGTCAAAGCAGATGACTCGGCGAGACGCGATTTGAGGACGATGATGATGACTTCTCTTTTCCTTGTCGCTGATCCGATTCCGCTGCAGTTTGCAGCCGCAAAATTTGTTGATCTTGTCGATGTAAAAAAGTTGAAGGATTCCACCCGGATAACAAAATCCAGTCGTCGCGATCCCCACGGTCGGCGTCAATTGACGAGGGTTAACTCGATAAATGTCCTAGATGAAGGACTTTAGATCGGGGGAAGAGCAACGACTAGAGATTCCGGGATCGAGATTGGCACACGATGTACCCAGGTTCACGTCCCCGCGGTGGAGGATCGCTACATCTTGCTAGCAATCTAGTATATGATCACAATGGTGTTTACATGGAGCCGCCGTAGGCGGATTTGTGTCTAATCTATGTCTAATCTATCTTGTATGTTCTAGCTCTCGATATTGATTTTGTAAGTTGTCTCTCTAGGGGCGCCCCTGCCTGGCTTTATATATGCAACTAGGCTAAGGTTTACAAGTGTCCTAGTCGAATATGTATTAGAACCTTCCTTCTTCGTCTCCAAGTCATCTTCGAGTCCTTGTGCTAGTCCACCTCCATAATGGGCCGGACCCGGTATACTAATCCGTGGGTACCCAAAGGGCATACCCATGTCACCAAGAAACTAGCAAATACTTCTTCCCTCCTCCTTAAGTATGTATGGTTCGCATAAAAGAGCAACACATACAATTAAAATCCAAGGTACCCAAATTATCATACATGAAATTTCCCTTTTCAAAACCACAGCACCCAATTTCCATCTTTGCTCCCACAATTTAGTTTACCATGACTTGTAAGACGAGGGGGAGGGGGAGGGGGAGGGGGGGGGGGGGGGGGCTTGGGGAAAAGAGGCTACTGGTTTGGGAGAACATTAGGCCTCACGACCATACTTTCTCTCTCCCATCTACTCAACTCTTCTTGAAATTTTGGCTTGAAATTTATGGCCGATACATCGTTGGAGATGGAACGATCAATGAGAATTCATGGGCTAAGGTTACTGAAGTGGTATATGAATCTAACATCAATTTGGGTTGGTTTTATGTGTGTGCGTGTGCCATTGACATGAGTTTACACCTTCATTGTGCTTATTGGTCAAGGTGACCAAATTCTTGTCGCCATGGATAGCTCAAGAAGAGAAGAATATAGGTGGAGGAAACATAATTAAGAATTGAAATAAGATGAGGCTCCTAGTCACGAAATAGTATGGGTGCCCAACGGTTTTTGAATTGTCATGTCCACACGGCGAGTGTACCTAGAGTGGCACACTTACATGTGACAAGATTAGCATGATAAGCCTATGTTTGGATTTAATTAAACCTAAAAGATAGGTTTATATTGTTCCATCCATTAATATTTTTAAATTCAATGATTAATATGTCCCATGGACCAAGTAGTCTCAAGTGCAGTTCAATTATTTAAGATTTAGAGAAAATACATATCATGACCTAGAGAGAGAAATTAGTAGAATAGATCAAAGAAGTTGAAGACATAAGTGGGGGCACTCCATTGTAGATAGTAGGTATCCTTGCTTGCCTTCTTTTTTTATCTAAAAATATGTACTTTAGCAACTCTTGCATCCGTTCCACGACGTAGAATTATATACTATACTATGGGTATTTTTGGTACTTGGTGGCCTAGGATGGTCATCGATATTCCCCAACCTCATAGGCATCACTATGGATCATTGTATTACTAGCACATTCCCATTGCCTCCTGTTCACAAACATTCACACTCCTATGTTTATAGGGGCTTTATCTTTGTGACATAGTAATTTTTAGAATCCAAGAAAATATATATTTGTGAACACAAGTTGTGGGGGTAAGTCAATGTAGACTACAGAACACACGAGGCATATGCCCGAGAAGAGAACAAAAGAGGGTATGTGTAGAGAAGAACATAAAAGGTGATACTCTATATAATGAGTTCAAAGAGTGGTTGGTGGATAGTATAATGAATAAAGTTAAATTTGAGATAATGTGAGTAATGACTCATGCACACCGCTTATTCAAGTCCCTTTCCTTCTCACTATGCCACAACAATAAATTATGAATCTAAGTGCTCTTACAGATCTTTTCTTTTTCTGCAACACTTGATGATGATATTGCACATCGAACTTAAAGAAAAATAATAAGTACCCACTTGTGTATTAGCCAAGAAGCACTACATCACACTGTCAAAACATCTGTTGAGCCAAAGTATCCAAATGGCAACTATACACGATCCTTCTTAACCTCTATATCTATGAATGTTTTCTATGTGTTTGTGGTGGCTATAAGAAGATTATGAGAATCACTTTAAAAATATGATTTCCCTTTGAAATTAGTTGTTTTCATTACTCTTCCACCTACTATTTACTTTTAAAATAGAGGCAAAGTCTTTGGCTTGATCTATTAATTAATAATAGTTATAATTAGTTCATGTATATACAGTTGCTGTCTTAAATTATATGTGAGTAAATAATGCTAGCATCATTGTGCAAATGAGACTAGTTATAAAGTTTGTATTGGGATAAATGTAAGGGATATCCAAGCAACGTATTTGGGAAGAAAGAAGATAGTAACAATGTTGGCCTTCACTTGACCTACCAGCGAATGCGTGGTGTGGAGCGGATTCAGGCAAGCTCTGAATAACGTAATATTTCTATCGCTTATCAGATCTTATTTACTATGCAGGTGGCTATTGCATGAGCTGAAAGAAGCTTTTCAAAGTTAAGATTATTAATAACTATTTGAGATCTGCAGTTTCTCAAGGGAGGTTAAATAGTTTGGTTTCTCTATGCATGAAGTAGAAATTATTGAAGTAGATTGATATTGATTCCATCGTCACTAACTTTGCATCAAGGAATGTAAAGGAGAAAAATTTAGGGTAAAATTTAGGGTAAGATGTATAGGCCACCAGCCGATCTTGATCATGCGCAAACAAGTTACATGCTGTGTTGATCGTGCGCACAGTCATGTTCGACTAAAAAAATTGGATACTTACACGTCACAGGCCGTGTTGCAGTTGCTAAGACATGCGTCGTCACGAGTAGATGGTTTTCTCGATGCTGCCGCTGAACGTGCGATCTTTCTGTCTGTCTGTGTAGCGCATTTACGTGGAACTCCCATACTATACAAACTGGAGATCATTCGAGCTCAGATGAGATACTGCTCCGTCGCAGAGTTGAAGCCTTCCTCGAAACTGGGGTGGAACTCAACGCATAAAAAAATAGTGTATCCCATGGACAACTAGCCCTCGACACGTTAAAATCGATCGACTTTACATGCTTGTTGTCTAAAAGTAGATTTTACTTGGGACATTGCTATATCTTCTTCACTATGAGTTATATATTTCATAGACTAAGCAAGGGATATGCAAGAAGAAACAGAACCGTTGCTACTCGAACATTCCCGGTGTTTCCTATTCTCATACCCACACTTCTCTTGTTGGGTTCAATGCTATAATGTGTTGTTCTGAGACTCCAACCAAACATATGTGTGATTGTACTACAATACTAGTTGCATGGATAGGCCAATGTAGACTGCACGAAGGAGGGAGTTGAGAAAGATAGAACGCGGGGGAGTAGATATATACGTGCGAAAAAATAATTAAGATGAAAATACGCGCTTATATAACAACAATGGTTGGCGCGGTTCCATCGAACAGTGCTAAAATATTTGAGTTAATACATGTACCTTTAGAGTAATTATTATGATAACATGTACACATATGCGTCCACTGCCCATGCTTCCTTGTGAGAATGAAGAGCAAAGTTAGCATCTTCTCTCCTTCTGCTAGATAACTTTTTTTACAAATTATGTTTTACTGATATCATGCATCTTTTATATTAGTGTTCGAGGAAAATGAAGTTCAATCTAGTTGAATAGTACAATATATCACTGGACCTCATTAGAAAATACCATATCCCCAAAATTTACAAAAGAGAACTACTCAAGGGCAGGACTATGGGCTACGAGCTCCACGCAATGCCATTTGGAGTACATGCATTACCAACATGTCAAGTGTCTCATGCATGGCATTGATCCAACATATCTTTTTTTTCTTATATTTTAGGCAAAGTTGATTGTTTATATTATTTTCATGTTTTTTCTCTTCCGTGTATAGTTTTGGCTTTCATTTTGGTGGGCCACAATTATTTTTTGCTTTCGATCATTTTCTGATTCTACTATAGTTCAAAGTTGACACACATTATTGCACAAACTAACATCTTCATTCACATAAGTCAATAAAATGGGACATAGGTCAAAGCCTATGTTCATCGAAGGCAATATTTGGTGAGGCGTCTGCTATCAGCTATGCCAGCCTGCAACTCCTTCGACATACGCATAATCATGATACCAATACTGCAGAAAGCAAATACCCTAGAGTTGGACGAATGGTTAGTCTCACCACCCATAGCTACGCGGTTGTCCAGAAGTGATAGGTAATACTACCAACTAGATGTAGGGGTGCGCCTTGGCGCACGATCCCGTCAAGATCGTTTATATGATTGTTTTGTAAAGAAATCCAAATTTAGATACAAATATGATAATACACTGAAAACGGTACTTTTGGGATAAAATCATGAGATGCAAGAGGAACACATGTTTATATAAAACGAAGGAGCCAGGAAACATATTACAACATGTAAACTTGGTAATTTAGGGATGCGCCTTGGCACACGATCCCATTGAATTTGAGCTAATTCAGCCATTATAGGTGAGGGAAAAATAATAATATGTTTTTTTTTAGTTTTTACCAAAGTGCATTTGAAACCATCTATCAAATGAGATTACAAATTAATGAAGAGCACATTTCTGCTTCATGTACATAAACCCACAAACACCTTGGCAGAAGTTATTGACATACAATACAATTATACACATCAGACTGGAAGTCACCTTGCAATACATTAGCTGATCATCTTCAGTGAATTTGGTATATGAGCATTATCTTGATAACTCAATGGCAAAACATATTGTATTTTAGCGACATACAGGAGACATATGGTGGTGGATATTTATCAGCAAAAAATGTTGAAAAAATGAATTTCATACAACAGTTATGCAGATGTATACATGTATTCTTCAAGACCAGCCCGATACAACAAAAAAAATCACTAATGCCAGCTACTAACTCTGTTTAAATTAAACTCCCCCAGAACACCTTAAATTTAGAAACGGAGGGAGTACAACACATGAGGACATCTAGCAGGCAATTTTTTTAGAAACATAAACAACATGTAAAGTTCCGCAAAAAAAAACATGTAAAGAGCTACTCAATCTGTTCCTAATTATAATATGTTCTAGCATTTTCCAAAATGACATGTTTTGCATAACATTAAAATAAAACAAAGAAAATGGCACAACCATAATTACTGTAACCATAAATATTACATAGATTAGTCTTAACAAATCAGAAAGCGGGGGTTCTAAATTGAACAGGCTTGCGGCGTAATTCCGCCTTTGCACATGATCAGTAAAACGACATGTTAAGCAATGTTAGTTGATGTCTAAAGAAAAACACATTGGTATTCTATACATTAATTGCCACCCGCCTTTCAGATGGTTAGTCGACGTGTAGGTCACCTAGAAGATATGATTTCTTTGAAATGAGCTCTTGACAATATCAACACCATAAAGTATATTACGTAAGGAAAATGGTCACTTAGAAGAATATATGGGAATTACATGTAGAGAAAGCATTATTTTATCTGACAATAAACTCACAGTAGATGCCTCCAAAAATTTTCTCAACATACCTAGGTCCATAAGTCTAACAATGATTTAGAAAACCAGCAGGTAAGCACATAATTTAAGTCGATGTTATGATACAATAATAAGTTAACTTAGGAAAATGCATAGGTAGTTCATATACAGAATTTTACCTTCTGCCCCAGGGCATATATGTATAAGAGCATGCTCACATATTATTTATACCAAAAGAAATTAAATTGAATGCACCACATAGTGGAAAACAATCAAAGACACATAACAGATGTAAGGATAGAACAAAAAGAGAAACAAACTTTTTCTAAGCACACCTCCCTGTTTGTGCATCGGTAAACATCTGGTAAAATGACAAATAAATAGTTTATCAGACTTATTCTAAGCACGCAGCCTAACAATCAGTAAGCACATTTTAGTATATATGCATACGAAGTTGTAGGAAAATAATATGGCTTGTGTCCGCTCCTAAGAAAAGCTAATATCGTTTTTATAGAACTTTTAGAAGTACATGGACTCAATTAAAAGTAGAATAAAGAGCATGCTAGTAAGATGATTGCATGAGAGACATACCAGTATTGAGAATGTAAAATCCAAATGGAAATATGCATCCATTATGGGGTGTGTTTTTAAGATAACTAGCTAAATGCCCGTGCGTTGCTACGGCCTACACACAAGTATTTGAACAAATAGTATAATTTACTTTGCTAAAATGTAATTTGATAGAAAACTATTATTATATTATGAGCAATAAATATGAACGCAACCTCTCGTCTTAAACTTTAATTTTATTTGATACCCTTATGGATACTACACAAGCGGCAAGGGTAGAAAATAATATTCAGTTATCATTTTTTAGTTAATGTCACCACAAATTCTTCCGATTTTTCACCATGACAATATGCAACAATTGACGAAAATATATGTATATCTTCCGGTTAATGCCCTATAGAGCATTGCATGCTTTTTTGAAAATTTAGTGCGTGTACATAGGATTGCTGTTAGGCAGATGTATTCTAAGTTAAATAGAGTTTAGCAAAATCAGTGACAAAAGATAACAGCAAAAAGAACACATCATTTGTATATTCTGTCTTTTTGAATGGTCACCCATAAACATAGCAACCACCCTTTTGTTGGCACTATTTTTATCTATTTATTAGCATGCTTTAATTAACAACAATCAAGATTTGGAAATTTTAGAAATAAAAACACCCAAAATACATATGAAAGCCCGTTACTATTCTAGTGACAGAGAATTACGTCTCAAAGCAACAATTTTGATACCCGCTAAAAAATATCACAGTGCACATGAAAATAAATAATATAAAATTAGTTCCCTAGCATAAACATCCAATCTGTAACCACCCAAAAAAATGGAAAACAATCTTTGTATCAAGAAATTTGAAAGAAGTCTAAATAAATTTGCAGCATCTATGAATTTACAGAGAAAGAACGTGCCCAGATCTTATGTTGAAACAAAAACAATTAAGAAGATTAAGGAGGCCTGCAGTTCCTGGTGGCTGCAAAACAAATAAAAAATGCTGCTACGTCGTTCTTGATGATAGAGGACATGCCCAGATGCCGACGTTGCTGTGCTGCTCCCCTTTTCTGGAGCACTATCACGACAAACCATTCCCAACAGTAAGATGCTTTTTCTTGCGAGGGAAGGGATGTTGTGTGAAGCTACAAGATCGGCAATGGAGGCGGCATACTCTGGTGAGGGTGGGCGGAGACCTTTTGGATTTGGGGGAAGCGACGGTGTGTACAGGAGGTTTCGTTATAAAGGAACATAGACTGCGAGTCAACTTAAGCCAAACATGATTAGTGATGACCCACAAGTATAGGGGGTGTATCGTAGTACTTTCGATAAATAAGAGTGTCAAACCCAACGAGGAGCAGAAGGTGTTGATGAGTGGTTTTGATCAAGGATTCACTGTAAATACTGGCAAACAAGTTTTCAGGGGAATTTGGTAATACGAGTAAATAAAGTGCGAGTAAATAAAAGACAGTAGTAACAATTGCAGCAAGTGGCCCAATCCTTTCTTCAGCAAAGGACAAGCCGGTTGTGTAACTTATAATAACCAAACGTTCTCGAGGACACACGGGAGTTTCTGTCAAGAGCTTTCGCTTCATAAAGCCAATAGTCTTTATTTGTTTGATAGGTGTTATGGGGGTGAACCTGTGCTAGCGCACTACCCTTACTAGGATAAATACACACTTGTGATTATACCCCTCGCAAGCATCCGCAAATACAAGAAAGCAATTAAGATAAATCTAACCACAGCCTTAAATTCTAAGATCCTACGCTCCCTGGTGCAACGGTTTCCCAATGGAGGTTTAGGTTTCTGTCACTCCAGCAACCCCACAATTGGTAGCCAAATACGCAATGCATCTCACTAGGCCCATAAATGGTGAAGTATCATGTAGTCGATGTTCACATGACGCCACTAGTGAAATAGCACCACAACAATATCAAACCATTAAATATTTCTCAACAATAATTCACTACTAACGTCTTGACTTCTCCCATGTCCTCAAGAACTAAACGAACTACTCACAAGACATCATATGGATCATGATAAGAGGTGAAATAATGGTAAATAACAATCTGAACATAAACCTTAATTCAACGGTTCCACTCAATAGCATCAACTACAAGAGTAATCAACACCGGGAAAGTTTCCCCTATGTATAACAAGATCCAACTCAAGATGTTACAGCGGGATGGCGTGGTGATGATGGAGATGAAGGTGCTGGTGATGGAGATGATGATGATGATCCCGATGAAGTCCGGTGCGATGGTGATGATGATGGCGACGATCTCCCCTTTCCGGGAAGGAATTTCCCCACAGATTTCTACCTGCCAGAGAGCTTTTCTCTCTCTGGTGTTTTCCGCCCCGCAGAGGCGGCGGTGTCTAACTCTGAGCCCCTCCTGACTTAGGTTTTCGGGGACGATGAAGTACGCGAAGGGGCGAGACCAGAAGTGGGCCAGGGTGGCCTCACACAGGGCTGGCGCGGCCAGGGGTCAGGCCGCGCCACCCTGGCGTGAGGGCCCCTCCCGGCTCCTCTCGACTCCTCCTTCTGGCTTCCCGAGTATTCTGGGAAAATATAATTTCTTGGTATTTTTCTGGAATTTTCCTGATCTTCAAAATATGGTCCCTCGATGGTCCTTTTTCCAGCAGAATCCTGACTCCGGCAGCAAATCCTCCAATGATCATCAAACATGTGAAAACAAAGGAAATAACATAAGTATCAACTTTAAATATGAAATATATCAATGAATAACAGTAAATTATGATACAAAATAGTGATGCAAAATGGACGTATCAACCCCCCCAAGCTTAGACCTCGCTTGTCCCCAAGCGAAAACTAAACTCGGTAAACATGACCACAGGTTTATGGAGTGAAGTGTCGATAATCAAAATACGGATAAGAAGCATCACATTTACCAAGACACAAATTATAATAGACAGCAACTTCCCTTTATAAGATATAGACTTGCAATAGGTAAAAGGGAATCACATGTAAAGATGCACAAGGTAAACTATAATTGGTAATGGCAAACCTTAGTTCTTAGTCAAAGAATGATGAACAAGCTATTCTTTCTTTTAAACGGAGCCTTTTAAAACAGAGCTAATATAACAAAGACCATATGCTCAACAAAATAAACTTTTGCATTCATAGAAAGCTTTCAAAGATATATTCCTTCAGACAAAAGCATTGTACAAAACAAGGAAGATAGTAAACATGATTAAACGAATCAACATATGGATGAGTGAAACATAACAACTCAAATGCTTGCTTGAGATAGAGGGGAATAGGTTGACTCAACATAAAAGTAAAAGATAGGCCCTTCGCAGAGGGAAGCAGGGATTAAACATGTGCTAGAGCTTTTCATTTGCAAAACAGATGTAAAAAGTTATTTTGAGAGGTGGTTGCTTTTGTCAACGGCTAGCAACGGAGTTCTTGATATCTTCCATACTAAACAAGTGAGAGCGGTTCTGAGATGTTTGATTAATTGGCACATTGGTGCTCTTTTATAGCTTTGCACTCCTCCCCACCTTTTTCCTTTCTCAAACCATGGCTAACCGATTCTATCGGGTGCCGACCAACTTTCACATACCATGGAGGAGTGCTCTTTTCTTTCTTTTCTTTTTAAGATTATAATGGTCTGACCAGCTCCCTTGCAAAATTAATGACGAGCAGATGAAGCTGCCTAGTCGAGGGGTACTTAATTTAGTATGGAAGATAACAAACCCATCCACTACGTCCTCATGAGCTAAAAACAGTGGCACAAAATGAGAAGTGTTCGAAGGTTTTTGAAAGGTAGCACATGAAAATTTACTTGGAATGGCTTGAGATACCATGCATCGGAATTTATAGTGGACTCTTTGGAAGTGACTTGGCTTTGGGATTTGGATGCACAAGAAGTATTTCCTCTCAGTACAGGTTTTTGGCTAGCAAGGCTGGGTAGCAAGCATAAGAGTTGCATGAAACAGACAAACATACATATAATAAAAACAATCATGCAAACTCCCTTGAAGGTACAACGATTTTGACTTTAGGAATAACAATGCTTATAAGCCAAATATGAAGGATAAACTGAAGTGATGTAACTACAAGCACTTCTTTATTCTTTTCTACTCAAACCTCAAGGTAAAGTTGCTACTGACCAAGCTAGGTTTGCCAAAACCAACTAAATTTACTCACGCTCCCAAAGTGATACCAATACCAATTGATAAGGGTATAGTTAATAGATCCCGTTAGTTGAATACCCCTGAGGCCCGTTAAGCTAGGCCCAATTGTAATGATAGTCGAATACGAGTTCTTACCGTATGTCGATATTGTAATCTGTATCGGACCCTATCCGATCCTTGAGACCTGGCCATCTATATATAGGGGCCAGGAGGGGACGGTGTAGGGCAGATTGAAAGCAAGCCAGGTTGAATACCCAAGTTTACTTTTGATATACACTTATTTCGACTAACCTTTACCTTCGAGTTCATCCGAAACCCTATTCCCCTGATCCTAAGTCCTTCATATAGGACATTTGCCGAGTTAACCCTCGTCAATTGGCGCCGACCGTGGGGACTCTGGGTGTTGGAGTCATGAATTCGACGGCTTTTTCGCTTTTAGCCAACAGCAGTTCAGAACTCGACGGAAGTCAGGAGATGGAGTTAACAATTGGAAGTTTGAGCATCTTCGTCGGACCATCGGGTTCATCCCGCCTCTCGGATACGACGAAACCAGATCCGTCGGCAAGTAAGCCCAGAGCAGAGGTAATACTGGAATCGTTAGAAGGCTCTTCCAGCGAGGTAAACTCGCCGGTTAGCTTGGAAAAAGCACCAATCGCAGAAGGCGACAAAATTCGGGAAAATTTCAACTCAGAAGAAAGGGTAAGTCAAACATACAACAGTGCAAGGGACTTCGCCGTTGGAAGCAGTGGCGGCTCCAAAGTACATCAGATATGCGTCATTATCACCGAGGCAGAAGAAGAGAACAACAACGAAGGAAGTAAAACGGTCGACAGGCAAGTCGACAAAATAAAAGAACACAACAAAAAGGATAAGGAGAAAGTCCACGTTTCGGCTGGCAAATGGAGAATGATCAAGTCAGCTATCAATCATGGTACAGAAGTACCCGAAGGATCGAGAAGAGAAGTTCTAATGGGATACCAGTATGCATTATACCAACATAGGAAGAAACTAAGGGAGGAAAGAGACACGGTTCCTCAAAACAATAACAGTGTATCAAGGGAGGAATACTGGGATGATTATAGTGAGGATTCCGAGTACAGTAGAGAAAGGCGCGGAGACCCAAAACACAACAGGGGGGAAAGAGCACGCAGTAGAGAAGAAAGGTACTCGAGAAGCCCTACCCCACAGCTAGAAGAGGAGAAAGATGACTTCATGCAAAAAACGCCAGAAGCAGCGTTGATAGCAGCACAGGCGTATTTACTAACTACAAGGCCAGAACCCGGGGATCCGCGAGAAGATATGCACCGAGCCGCGATACGAAACCTTGGAATAGTAGAGAGCAAGATCAGGGAAAAAGGTTCAGACACAAAGTCGACAAGCTACAAGGAAAAACAAAAGGAGAAGCTCAGATACAACTTCACAGATAGCGAGTATAGTGAGTCATCAGAAGAGGAAAGGCGACAAAAGAGGAAGAAGGACGCAAGAAATATAATAGCACAGGCTCAAGTAAATAAATCACGCCACGCCTGGAGGGAAGAAAATTATGAAGACGACGATAAAGAGATGGGCGCATTATGCTTTACCCGCAGGGT
Organism: Dactylis glomerata; assembly: GCA_007115705.1. Taxonomy (NCBI): domain Eukaryota; kingdom Viridiplantae; phylum Streptophyta; class Magnoliopsida; order Poales; family Poaceae; genus Dactylis; species Dactylis glomerata. The sequence goes on from QXEO01000555.1 coordinate 1,589,779, forward strand.
TCGCAAAACTCGGGTACCCAAGGGATTCAAATTACCACATGATCAACATAAGTATGACGGGTCGCAAGAGCCTACCCTATGGTTATCGGACTATTTACAGGCAGTGCAGATATTAGGGGGAACAAAAGCGACTGCAATGCAAAGTTTGCAGCTACACCTCACCGGCGCAGCACGGTCGTGGTTGAATACCCTACCCAACGAATCCATTGGAAGTTGGGGAGAACTCGAAAGCCAATTCACAAGGAATTTTCGTTCAACATACAAACGCCCAGCATTACTAGAGGAAGTTAAGGCGTGTGTGCAAAGGAAAGGCAAAACTCTACGTTCTTATATACAACGGTGGAGTATAATCAAAAACTCAGCAGAGGACGTCTCCGACGAACGAGCAATAGACACTTTTTCGGCTGGACTTCGTCGCTCAGATCTCATGGAAGAAATAGGAAGAACAAGACCTACAACAGTAGCCGAGCTAATGGAAGATGCCAACAAATTTGCTGATGGAGAAGACGCATATAATAACAAAAGGGGACGTTCACCAGAAGTCGACAGAATAAGCAGACAGAGGAGACGACACCGCAACAGGGATAACCAAGGAAGACGAAATCAGGTAGCCGCGGGCTACGCAGCAGAAGAAGAGGAAGGATATGTAAACAGGAGGTTTCAGGCAAAAGGAGTAGAAAAATCGAGATACTCCGGTCCTTCGGCCGAGGATATGTTATACGGACCTTGTCGAATCCACTACGCATATCTTGATGGGAAAAGGGTCTCAAATCACCAGATGAAGGATTGTAGAACGTTTCTGAGGCTACAAAGCGCCATGGGTTCAAACCAAGGAGGATGGCAAGAAGAGAAGCGCGCAACTCAAGGATATCAAATGCAAAGGCTAGCAAGGCACCTAGAGTCAAAAGTTTACATATCAGCTATGATTCAACCGGTGCCCAAGTCGAAGAAAGAGCGAAAGAGCATATCCAGGCAAGTAAACCTAGCAATATCGTCACCACCAGCTACTACATAATACCTGCGGTGGTCAGATCAACCAGTTAAGTTTAGTAGAGCAGACCACCCAAGGAAAGTTCCCAGGCCAGGCCACTCGCCTATGGTTCTAAAGGCACAAATAGGAGGGTACGACATCGGAAGAGTATTTATGGATGCAGGGAGTGGCATCAACCTGATATATGCTAGAACACTGAAGGCAATGTGTATCTCGCTGTCGAGTTTAAAGCCAACAGACTGCTTCTTCCATGGAATAGTACCAGGAGCCGCAAACTACCCTTTGGGAAGAATAGAACTCGACGTCTGCTTTGGCAGTAGCAGCAACTACCGCAGAGAGAAGCTGGAATTTGAAGTCATGGACTGGCCGTCACAATACCACGCAATCCTGGGGCACCCAACATTTGTGAAATTCATGGCAGTGCCTCATTACGCGTATCTTATGCTAAAAATCCTAGGACCCAAAGGAACAATTACACTGCAAGGGAGCTTTGAAGTAGCCAACACATGTGACAGAGAATTCAATAGGATGGCGCAAACCTTTAGCATGACAGCAGAATATGAGAGGCTAAAAGGAGAAACAGATCATAATGTGCTACCCGACGTTGGACGATCCCTGCCAGATCAGGCTTTCGACACAACTCAGGACTCGAAGAAAATCCAGGTCCACCCTACAGATCCAAACAAGACAACATCAATTGCGGTGAACTTGGATCCCGCATAGGAAAGCGCGCTCGTCGAGTTCCTCTGTGAGCGCTGGGAAATCTTCGCCTGGTGTCCATCAGACATGCCAGGGGTTCCCAGGGAACTCATCGAGCACGCGTTAAATGTAGATCCCAAGGCAAAACCAGTCAAGCAACCATTACGACGATTTGATGAACCTAAAAGGAAGGCGATAGCATCAGAATTGCACAGGCTGGAAAATGCCGGATTTATCAGAGAAATCAAAACTTCGAGTTGGGTATCGAACCCAGTTATCGTACCCAAGAAGAACATAGACGTACAAAGAGTATGTGTCGACTACACATCTCTCAATAAGTATTGTCCAAAGGATCCCTTCCCTCTACCCCGCATCGATCAGATAATTGATTCAACAGTGGGATGCGCGAGGCTTTGTTTTTGGACGCGTATTCTGGTTACAATCAGATCAAATTGAAGAAGGAAGACGAAGAAAAGATGACCTTCATCACACCTTACAGAGTGTTTTGCTACCAAGTAATGCCGTTTGGCCTAAAAAATGCAGGAGCAACTTATCAACGGATGATGCAAAACTGCCTCAGAAGCCAAATAGGATGCAACATCCAAGTCTGCATTGATGATGTGGTCATCACTACAAGAGAGGAGCAATCTTTAATTAGCGACTTGGCAGAAACCTTCAACAACCTGAGCAGGTACAAGCTTAAGCTTAACCCAACAAAATGTTCCTTTGGCGTATCAGCAGGACAACTTTTGGGGTTTCTGGTATCAGCACGAGGAATAGAGGCGAACCCAGAGAAGATTCAAGCAATTTTAACAATGGGAAAACCCACGAAACTACACGACGTCCAGAAACTTGCAGGACGCGTCGCGGCATTAAGTCGTTTCGTTGCTCGATTGGGAGAAAAGGTGCTTCCTTTCTATGCACTCATGAAGAAATCAGATGATAAATTTGAATGGACAGAAGAAGCAGACGCGGTGTTTGCACAACTAAAAAAAGTGCTTTCCACGCCACCAGTGCTGGCCGCACCAAAAGAAAAATAACCACTACTACTTTATATCGCTGCAACCCATCAGGTGGTGAGTACAGTATTGGTAGTCGAAAGAAGTGAAGAAGGAAAAGCCCACGGCGTCCAGAGGCCGGTATATTTCATCAGCGAAGTGCTATCCCCGACAAAACATAGGTACCCGCATTATTAAAAGCTCGCATATAGTGTCTTTACAATTGCACGAAAATTGCGACAGTACTTTGCGGTGCACCCAATTATAGTGGTCAATGAAGCGCCACTATCAAACATATTGAACAATCCTTCAGCAACAGGATGTGTCTCTTTGTGGGGAATCGAATTATCTCCCATGGACATCACGTATGAAAAAAGGAAGGCAATCAAGTCGTAAATCTTGCCAGATTTCACAGCAGAATGGCTGGAGCTGCAGAGCACGGGACCGCCAGATCTATCGAGTATCTGGACAATGTACTTCGACGGTTCTAAAAGAGTACAAGGCGCAGGAGCGGGAGTAATCTTGATATCGCCGCATGGCGACAAACTAAAGTATGTCTTAAGGATGAGTTTCCCGTAGGCTTCTAACAATGAAGCAGAATATGAGGCTCTGCTACATGGAATGAAGATGGCCAAAGCATGTGGAGCAACTCGACTAAAAATATTTGGGGATTCGAATCTTGTCGTCCAACAAGTTATGAATAGATGTGACACAATCAATGACAACATGATGGCCTACAAGAACTTATATCATTATCTCGAAGGAACATTTGATGGATGCGAAGTCTCGCACATCAGCAGAAACAGCAATGAAGAAGCCGATAACTTAGCAAATATCGGGTCCAGTGTCTACCCGTGCCATCTGGAGTATTCTGGGAGGAAATAGTAGAAATGTCAATAAAAATATCAAAAGTTCGACTACTACAGCAGGCTTGGGGGTTGCACCGGAACCCGAGGAAGTCATGATGATAGAAGAAACCTAGATGCAGCCGTATCTTGCGTATATGATGAATAAGCAGTTACCAAAAGATGCAGTAGAAGCCAAGAGGATAACTCGACGATCGAAAGCGTTTGTCATGTTGCAGGGGAAATTATACAAGAAAAGTATTACCGGCGTTTTGCAGCTGACAAGGGTATAGTTAATAGAGCCCGTTAGTTGAGTACCCCTGAGGCCCGTTATGCTAGGCCCAATTGTAATGATAGTCGAATAGGAGTTATTACCGTATGTCGATATTTGTAATCTGTATCGGACCCTACCCGATCCTCGAGACCTGGCCATCTATATATAGGGGCCAGGAGGGGACGGTGCAGGGCAGATTGAAAGCAAGCCAGGTTGAACACCCAAGTTTACTTTCGACACACACCTATTTCGACTAACTTTACCTTCGAGTTCATCCGACGCCCTATCTCCCCGATCCTAAGTCCTTCATCTAGGACATTTGTCGAGTTAACCCTCGTCAATTGGCGCCGACCGTGGGGACTCGGGGCGTTGGAATCATGAATTCGACGGCTTTTTTGCTTTTAGCCAACAGCAGTCCAGAAGTCTACGGAAGTCAAGAGGTGGAACTAACCATCGGAAGTTTGAGCATCCTCATCGGGCCATCGGGTTCGTCTCGCCTTTCGGATTCGGCGAAACCAGATCCATCGGCAAGCAAGCCCGAAACGGAGGAAACATTGGAGTCATCAGAAGGCTCTTCCAGTGAGGTAAACTCGCCGGTCAGCTTAGAAAAAGCATCAATCGCAGAAGGCGACGAAATTCAGGAAAATTTCGACTCGAAAGAAAAAGCATGTCAGACGCACAACAACGTAAAGGACTTCGCCGTAGGAAGCAGCGGCGTCTCCAAAGTACATCAGTTATGCGTCATCATCACTGAGGCAGAAGAAGGAAACAACAGCGAAGGAAGTAAAAAGGTCGACAGGCAAGTCGACAAAGTGAAAGATCACAACAAAAAGGAAAAAGAGAAAGTCCATGTCTCGGCTGGTGAATGGAGAATGATCAAATCAGCCATTAATCATGGTACAGAAGTACCCGAAGGATCGAGAAGAGAAGTTCTAATGGGATATCAGTATGCATTATACCAACACAAGAAGAAACTAAGGGAGGAAAGAGACATGATGTTTCAAGACAACAGTCTATCAAGGGAGGAATACTGGGAAGACTATAGTGAAGAGTCAGAATATAGCAGAGAGAGACGTGGAGATCCAAAACACAACAGAGGGACGACAGCATACGGTAGAGAAGAAGGGTACTCGAGGAGCCCCACCCCGCAGCTAGAAGAGGAGGAAGATGACCTGATACAAAAGACGCCAGAGGCGGCATTGGCAGCAGCACAAGCGTATTTACTAGCCGCAAGACCAGAGCATGGGGACCCGCGAGAAGATATGCACCGAGCCGCGATACGAAGCCTTGGAATAGTAGAAGGCAAAATCAGGGAGCAAGGCCCAGAGATAAAGTCGACAAGTCACAAAGAGAAGTTCAGATACAATCGTGCAGACAACGACTGTAGCGAGTCATCAGAAGAGAAAAAGCAGCAGAAGAAGAAGGAGGATGCAAGAAGTATAATAGCACAAGCTCGAGTAAATAAATCACGACATGCTTGGAGGGAAGAGAATTACGAAGACGACGATAAAGATATGGGTGCGTTATGCTTTACCCGTAGGGTTCGCAAAACACGGGTACCCAAAGGATTTAAACTACCACACGACCAGAATAAGTACGACGGGTCGTAGGAACCCACCTTATGGTTATCAGATTATCTACAGGCAGTGCAGATATTAGGGGGAACAAAGGCGACTGCAATGCAAAGTTTGCAGCTGCACCTCACCGGCGCCGCCCGGTCCTGGTTGAACACCCTACCCGACGAATCTATTGGAAGCTGGGGGGAACTCGAAAGTCGAATCATAAGAAACTTTCGTTCCACCTACAAGCGCCCAGCATCATTGGAAGAAGTTAAAGCATGTGTGCAGAGGAAAGGCGAAACGCTACGTTCTTATATACAACGCTGGAGTATAATCAAAAACTCAGCAGAGGACGTCTCCGATGAACGAGCAATAGACGCCTTTTCGGAAGGACTTCGTCGCTCAGATCTTGTGGAAGAAATAGGAAGAACAAGACCTACGACAGTAGTTGAGCTAATGGAGCAAGCCAACAAATTCGCTGATGGAGAGGACGCGTATAACAATAAAAGAGGACGTTCGCCAGAAGTCGACAGAATGAGTCGACAGAGGAGGCGACACCGCAGTGGGGGTAACCAAGGAAGGCGAAATCAGGTAGCCGCGGGTTATGTATTAGAAGAAGAGGAAGGGTATGAAAGTAGGAGATTTCAGGCAAAAGGAGAAGAGAAATCAAGATACTCTGGTCCTTCGGCCGAGGATATGCTATACGGACCTTGTCGAATCCACTACGCGTATCTCGACGGGAAAAGGGTCTCAAATCACCAGATGAAGGATTGTAGAACATTCCTAAGGTTGCAAGGCGCCATGGGCTCAAGTCAAGAAGGAAGGCAAGGAGAAAGACGTAAAAATCAAGGATATCAAATGCAAAGACTAGCAAAGCACCTAGAGTCAAAAGTATACATATCAGCCATGATTCAACCGGTGCCCAAGTCAAAGAAAGAGCGAAAGAGCATATCTAGGCAAGTAAACCTAGCAATATCATCGCCACCAGCTACCACAGAGTACCTACGGTGGTCAGAGCAACCAGTCAAGTTCAGCAGAGCAGACCACCCAAGGAAAGTTCCCAGGCCGGGCCACTCGCCTATGGTTCTAAAGGCGCAAATAGGAGGATACGACATCGGAAGAGTGTTCATGGATGCAGGGAGCGACATAAACTTAATATATGCTAGAACACTAAAGGCAATGTGCATCTCATTAACGAGTCTGAAGTCAACAGATTGCTCTTTCCACGGAATAGTACCAGGAGCAGCAAATTACCCTTCGGGAAGGATAGAACTCGATGTCTGCTTCGGCAGCAGCGAAAATTATAGAAGAGAGAAGCTGGAGTTCAAAGTCATGGACTGGCCATCGCAATATCATGCAATCCTGGGGCGCCCAGCATTTGCAAAATTCATGGCAGTACCACATTACGCGTATCTCACGTTAAAAATTCCAGCGCCCAAAGGAACAATTACGGTACAAGGGAGCTTTGAAGTAGCCAACACATGCGACAGAGAATTCAATAGGATGGCGCAAACTTTCGGCATGACAGCAGAATATGAGAGGTTGAAAGGAGAAACGGATCATAATGTGCTACCCGATGTTGGACGATCCCTACCAGATAAGGCTTTCGACACAACGCAGGACTCGAAGAAAATTCAGGTCCACCCTACAGATCCAAACAAGACGACATCAATTGCGGTAAACTTGGATCCCGCATAGGAAGGCGCGCTCGTCGAGTTCCTCCGTGAGCGCTGGGAAATTTTCGCCTGGTGTCCATCGGACATGCCAGGGGTTCCCAGGGAACTCGTCGAGCACGCACTTAATGTAGATCCCAAGGCAAAACCAGTCAAGCAACCATTGAGGCGATTTGATGAACCGAAGAGGAAGGCGATAGCGTCAGAATTACACAGGCTAGAAAATGCCGGGTTTATCAGAGAAATCAAAACTTCGAGTTGGGTGTCGAACCCAGTCATAGTACCCAAGAAGAATACAGACGTGCAAAGAGTATGTGTCGACTACACATCTCTCAATAAGCATTGCCCAAAGGATCCCTTCCCTCTACCCCGCATCGATCAGATAATCGATTCCACAGCGGGATGCGCAAGGCTTTCCTTTTTGGACGCGTATTCTGGTTACAATCAGATCAAATTGAAGAAAGAGGACAAAGAAAAAACGGCCTTCATCACACCATACGGAGTATTTTGCTACCAGGTAATGCCGTTCGGCCTAAAAAATGCAGGAGCAACTTATCAACGGATGATGCAAAACTGCCTCGGGAGCCAAATAGGACGCAATATTCAAGTCTACATTGATGATGTAGTTATCACAACAAGAGAAGAGAAATCCTTAATCAGCGACTTGGCAGAAACCTTCGACAACCTGAACAAATACAAGCTTAAGCTGAACCCGACAAAGTGTTCCTTCGGAGTGTCAGCAGGGCAACTGTTGGGGTTCTTGGTATCAGCTCGAGGAATAAAAGCAAATCCAGAGAAGATTCAGGCAATTCTAACAATGGAGAAACCCACGAAACTCCACGACGTACAGAAGTTGGCAGGACGTGTCGCGGCATTAAGTCGCTTCGTTGCTCGACTAGGGGAGAATGCGCTTCCTTTTTATGCACTTATGAAAAAGTCAGACGATAAATTTGAGTGGACAGAAGAAGCAGACGCAGCGTTTGCACAGTTGAAAAAAGTGCTTTCCACGCCACCAGTGCTGGTCGCACCAAAAGAAAAAGAGCCACTGCTTTTATACATCGCTGCAACCCATCAGGTGGTGAGTACAGTTCTAGTAGTCGAAAGAAGTGAAGAAGGAAAAGCTCATGGCGTCCAGAGGCCGGTATATTTCATCAGTGAAGTGCTATCTCCAACCAAACAGAGGTACCCGCACTATCAGAAGTTGGCATACAGTGTCTTCACAACTGCACGTAAACTACGACAGTATTTTGTGGTGCACCCAATCATAGTGGTCAATGAAGCGCCACTGTCGAATATATTGAACAACCCTCTAGCAACGGGACGTGTCTCTTTGTGGGGAATCGAGTTATCTCCCATGGACATCACGTATGAAAAAAGGAAAGCGATCAAGTCGCAAGTCTTGCCAGACTTTACAGCAGAGTGGCTCGAGTTGCAAAGCACGGGACCACCAGACTTATCGAGTACTTGGACAATGTACTTCGACGGTTCTAAGAGAGTCCAAGGCGCAGGCGCAGGAGTAGTGTTGATATCACCTCATGGAGACAAATTAAAGTACGTCTTAAGGATGAGCTTCCCGCAGGCTTCCAACAACGAAGCGGAGTACGAGGCTTTGTTGCATGGAATGAAGATGGCTAAAGCATGTGGAGCAACTCGCCTAAAAATATTTGGAGATTCCAACCTTGTTGTTCAGCAAGTTATGAACAGATGTGACACAATCAATGACGACATGATGGCCTACAAAAATTTGTACCATTATCTAGAAGGGACGTTCGATGGATGCGAAGTCTCGCACATAAGCAGGAACAGCAATGAAGAAGCCGACACTTTAGCAAATATCGGGTCACAGTGTTTGCCTGTGCCGTCCGGAGTATTTTGGGAGGAAATAGTGGAAAGATCAATAAAAAGTGGAAAAAGTTTGACTACTACAGCAGGCTCGGGGGCTACGTCAGAACCAGAGGAGATCATGATGATAGAAGAAACATGGATGCAGCCATATCTTGCGCACATGATAAATAAAAAACTACCAGAAGATGCAGTGGAGGCCAAGAGGATATCTCGAAGATCGAAAACATTTGTCGTGTTGGAAGGGAAATTATACAAGAGAAGTATTACCGGCGTTTTACAGCGTTGTGTAACGCCCCAGGAAGGGCAAGCAATATTGAAAGACATACACGGCGGAGTATGTGGCCATCATGCTAGCAGCAGAGCAATAGCGGCAAAAGCCTTCCGAGCAGGATTCTATTGGTTAACAGCCATCGAGGACGCAAAAGATATAGTTCGAAAGTGTGAAGCATGTCAAAGGTTTGCATCTAGGCCGCATGCACCAGCAGCGGAGCTACAAACAATACCATTATCTTGGCCCTTTGCACAATGGGGCCTCGATATGGTGGGAAAGTTGCACAAATCCTGGCCAGGAGGGCATGTTTACATGCTAGTGGCAGTCGATAAATTCACCAAATGGGTAGAAGCGGCCCCAGTAACAACTCAAGATTCTACAGCAGCAATCAGCTTCATCAAGTCAATAGTTTTCCGTTTTGGTGTACCATACAGCATCATCACAGACAACGGGACAAATTTTACCTCAAAGGAATTCAAGAGTTACTGCGAAGGATTGGGAATCAAGCTCAAATTCGCATCTGTGGCACACCCGAAGACAAACGGGCAAGTCGAAAAAGCCAATGGCCTAATATGCAGTGGAATAAAAAAGAGGCTCTTAGCACCTCTTGAGAAAGCTAAGAGCGCCTGGGTAGAAGAATTGCCCTCCGTTCTTTGGAGTCTAAGAACTACTCCCAATGCAGCAACTCAAGAAACTCCTTTTTTCCTGGTCCATGGCGCCGAAGCTGTGCTTCCAGTCGAAGTAACGCACGGAGCTCCACGAGTGACAGCGTATGACGAGACAACGTCAGTAGAGGCATTGCAAGATGATGTCGATGCGCTAGATGAAGCAAGAGACAAAGCATTGGAAAGGGCTACGCAATATCAACAAAGCCTACGAAACTACCATAGTAGTCGAGTTCGTCCACGATCCTTCGTGGTGGGAGACCTTGTTTTGCGACTCAGGCAAGACGGCCACGACAAATTGGAGTCCCCTTGGGTGGGACCTTACATCGTCACCGAAGTAATACCAGGTGGAGCATATCGACTACAAGACAAGAAGACTAGGAAGGACGAGAGCAACCCGTGGAATGCAGAACAGCTACGACGTTTTTACGCGTAGACTAAATATAATATCGATAAATTCGAGTTAGCCTTCTGAACCCAGAACATGAGGCCATAGGTCGGATTCTTTGGGTTGAACTCGACAAAGTTGTACAAATATTTTTTACTTCTCCGCTCGGGGCCTTCAACCCCCTGGGTCGTACGAAAAGAATTATCATGGCAAGTTGGAGGTTTTCTTTAACTATAAGGTTGTTTACACAACCCGAAAAATACTGAGAGAACTTGGTTCATAAAAAGAACCCGATATTATCCTTCAATTTATTGGTTCGCAAAGAACCCGATATATGGAAAGCATACCTCAGAGCATGACTTGTTCTCATGGTATTAGCAAAAGATGTCGACACAAAGTATGAGTATTTATTACAAATATCATTGCAGGAAAGACATTGTCAAACGAAATTACATGGATAGCAGATCCTAATAAAAGCGGGCTTCAAGCTTCATACTCCTTCTGGCAAAGAGTGCCATCGTAGATCTTCACGTCAAACTTCGACGTACCGATATGGAAGTCGAAGGCCATGAAGAAGCCTTGATGGATGTCGTGGTCCTCAGCAAATTGCGCCCAGCCACCTCGGAAGTACTGCTCGCCGTCGCCATCATACCACACCTCCACCTCGTAGGGGAGGCCACCGCCAGACTATTCACGGAGAACCGCCTCTCGCAGTTCGTGGCCATCCATAAACTTCGTAAAATTCAGCGGCAGGCGCTGAATCTCACGGCATTGCGCCATGGCAATGCACAGGAAAGAAAAGATCCGGGGAGGCGCAGCAGGAGCAGCTGGAGCAGCAGAAGGAGGAACGATTGAACCTGGAGCGACGATAGTCACTTTGGGTTTGTTCTTGCTACCAGGTGGGCGGCCGGGACGACGCTTAGCCGGAGCATCCAAAGAAGTTCCTGCGGCGGCCGGCGCGATGTTCTTGTTCTTGCTGCCACGAGGGCGACCCCGACCTCGTGGCGCCGCCGGGGAGCCAAGGTTTAGACGAGAATCTTCAGCATCTGCCATGAGCACAAGAGAAAAACCTCGGAAAACACTAGATGGAGAAGAGAAGATGATGCGGCGGAGGAAGAATCTGATTAGGGTTTTTACCTTTACCAGATGGTGCTTTATTTATAAGCGCGTATTATTGGGCCCCCGTGCTACAGCACAGCCCATAAACATATTTTACAGCAGGAGTTAAATTCTACGTACAGCAGACGATAATATCAACAAAGAAAAAACAAGAACAGAAGACTATGATCGCACGATATGGAAACCTCGACTTGGACTCGGGGGCTCGCCAAATAGCAAGACATCCAGAGAAGAACGAAGAGCTGAACTTTGAGCCTATGCTTGACTACAAGTCGCCAAACATAGCCTCGGGGGCTACTCCCATCGGGAGCGCTGAGCGCGCACCCGATAGAGATGAGATCATCTATATTGAGATGAAGAAGGATAAGCATACAAAACTTCAACTACATAGTCGATAAAATGATTACTCCCATCGGGAGCGAAGAAGATCAATTTAAGATCTGAAATTCTTTGATTTTATCAGTCGAAAAATTTGGCTGCGAGTATGAGATTCTCGAGTTGCGTTATCGCAACGAAACTCGAATGCCGTGATTTATCACGAAGGTAAGACCCCGGGATCCGTCCTGTGTGGCCTGGTATACGCACATGGATGCGCTCTGCTGGTATGTATCCGTGTCTACGACGCGAAGAAAATCCTGGTGGACGCACTGGGTACCCTAAGAACCACTGGGATTCATTCTTTATAAGTCCTAAATGAGGCAAAAGAGTGGGTTTGACCGGTATCCCGAATTCAAGTCCAAGGGGATTGAATTTGAAGTAGGTGACAAGTATCTGTTCCGGCAGTTAACTGACCTCTTGATCCGTCAGAGTTGTCAGGCTTGATCATCAAAACCCCTTGCGAGCAGATTATTATCATGAAATATAAGTCGAAAGACCAAGTCGAAGATTTGAAGAAGATGAAGAAATTGACCAATTCGAAGATTTGAAGATTAGAGATTCAACCTGAATCTACAATTCTGGTAGAATCTCAGGGGCTACTGACAAGGGTATAGTTAATAGAGCCCGTTAGTTGAGTACCCCTGAGGCCCGTTATGCTAGGCCCAATTGTAATGATAGTCGAATACGAGTTATTACCGTATGTCGATATTTGTAATCTGTATCGGACCCTACCCGATCCTCGAGACCTGGCCATCTATATATAGGGGCCAGGAGGGGACGGTGCAGGGCAGATTGAAAGCAAGCCAGGTTGAACACCCAAGTTTACTTTCGACACACACCTATTTTGACTAACTTTACCTTCGAGTTCATCCGACGCCCTATCTCCCCGATCCTAAGTCCTTCATCTAGGACATTTGTCGAGTTAACCCTCGTCAGCAGCGTTGTGTAACGCCCCAGGAAGGACAAGTAATACTAAAAGATATACATGGTGGAGTGTGCGGCCATCATGCAAGAGCAGGGCAATAGCGGCAAAAGCATTCCGTGCAGGATTCTATTGGTTAACAGCCATCGAAGACGCGAAAGATATAGTCTGAAAGTGTGAAGCCTGTCAAAGATTCGCATCTCGGCCACATGCACCAGCAGCAGAGTTACAACCAATACCATTGTCCTGGCCCTTTGCACAATGGGGCCTCGATATGGTGGGAAAGTTATATAAATCCTGGCCAGGAGGACATGTTTATATGCTAGTGGCAGTCGATAAATTTACCAAGTGGGTGGAAGCAGCCCTGGTAACAACTCAAGATTCGACAGCAGCGATCAACTTCATCAAGTCAATAGTGTTCCGTTTCGGCGTACCATATAGCGTCATCACGGACAATGGGACAAACTTCACTTCCAAGGAATTCAAGAGTTACTGCGAAGGACTAGGAATCAAACTCAAATTCGCATCTGTGGCGCACCCAAAGACAAATGGGCAAGTCGAAAAAGCAAATGGCCTGATATGTAGTGGGATAAAAAAGAGGCTCTTAGCACCTCTCGAGAAAGCCAAGAGCGCTTGGGTAGATGAATTGCCCTCCGTTCTTTGGAGTCTAAGAACCACGCCCAACGCAGCAACTCAAGAAACTCCTTTCTTCCTGGTCCATGGCGCAGAACCCGTGCTTCCAGTCGAAGTTACGCATGAGGCTCCAAGGGTGACGACATATGACGAAACAACATCAACAGAAGGATTGCAAGACGATGTCGATGCACTAGATGAAGCAAGAGATAAGGCATTAGAAAGGGCCACGCAGTATCAACAGAGTCTAAAAAACTACCACAGTAGTCGAGTTCGTCCACGATCCTTTGTGGTGGGAGATCTAGTTTTGCGACTCAGGCAAGACAACCACGGGAAATTAGAGTCCCCTTGGGTGGGACCTTACATCATTACAGAAGTCATACCAGGAGGAGCTTATCGACTACAAGACAAGAAGATAGGAAAAGACGAGGGCAACCCGTGGAATGCGGAGCAGCTACGATGTTTTTACGCATAGAATAAATCTAGTGGTATCATTAAATTCGAGTTAACCTTCTGAACCCAGAACATGAGGCCATAGGTCGGGTTCCTTGGGTTGAACTCGACAAAATTGTACAAGTATTTCTATTTCTCTGCTCGGGGGCTTCAACCCTCGGGTCGTACGAAAGAAACTTTTATCACGACATGGAGATCTTTTTTCACTATAAGGTTGTGCAGACAACCCGATATTCTTCAAGTAATTTGGTTCACAAAAGAACCCGATATTCTTCATGCCAATTGGTTTGCAAAGAACCCGATATATAGAAAGCATACCTCAGAACAATGATTTGTTTTTACGGTACTAATAAAAACATCAAAATGAAGTACAAATATTTATTACATATGGCACGGCAACAAGGATATTATCAAAAGAAATTACATATAAAGCATATCCTAATGAAAGTGGACTTCAGCTTCATAATCCTTCTGGCACTGAGTGCCGTCGTAGATCTTCACGTCAAACTTTGACGTGCCGATATGGAAGTCGAAGATCATGAAGAAGCCTTGGTGGATGTCGTGGTCTTCTGCAAACTGCGACCAGCCACCCTTAAAGTACTGATCGCCGTTGCCATCATACCAAACCTCCACTTCGTATGGAGTCCCACTGCCAGATTGCTCACGGAGAACCGCTTCTCGCAGTTCACGCCCATCCATGAACTTTGTGAAATTCAGCAGCAGGCGCTGAATCTCGCGGCATTGCGCCATGGCAATGTAGAAGAAAGAGAAGATTCTGGAAAGAGCAGCAGGAGCAGCGGGAGCAGCAGGAGGAGGAGCACTCGGACCTGGGGCAGCGCCAGTCACCTTGGGCTTGTTTTTGCTACCAGGTGGGCGGTCGGGACGACGCTTAACCGGAGCGGCCGATGATGATCCTGCGGCGGCCGGAGTTGTGTTGTTCTTGTTCTTGCTTCCACGAGGGCGACCCCGACCTCGCGGCGCCACCGGAGAGCCAAGGTTCAGACGAGAACCATCTGCGTCAGCCATGTGGACAAGGGAAAAGGCTAGAAAACCCTAGATGGAGAGAGAGAAGATGATGCGGTGGAGGAGGAATCTGATTAGGGTTTTTTACCCTTGCCAGAAGGTGCTTTATTTATAAGCACGTATTATCGGCCCCCCGTGGTAAGCAAAGCCCATCAACGTATTCTACAAAAGAGTTAAATTCTGCACGTAGCAGACGATAAACACCAAAGGAGAAAAAATAAGAAGGGGAGAGTGTGGTTGCACGATATAAAAGACCGCGCCTTGGGCTCGGGGGCTTGTAAACAGGAGATATTACAAGGAAGAAGACGAAGTGAATTTTGAGCCTATGCTTGTCTACAAGTATTCAAACATAGCCTCGGGGGCTACTCCCATCGGGAGCGCTGAGCGCGCACCCGATAGAGGATGAGATAATCAATATCAAGGATGAAGAAAGTATGTCATACAAACTTCGACTATATAGTCGATAAAATGCAAAGAGATTACTCCCATCGGGAGCGAGTTTTATGGTTGTTGAAACCCGAATATTTTCAGTCAAAATTTGACTGCGACATAAGATTCTCGAGTTATGTTATCGCAACGCAACTCGAATGCCGTGACCTGTCATGAAGGTAAGACCCCGGGATCCATCCTGTGTGGCCTGGTATACGCACATGGATGCGCTCTGCTGGTATATATCCGTGTCTATGACGTGAAGAAAATCCTGGTGGACGCACTGGGTACCCTGAGAATCACTGGGATTCATTCTTTGTAAGACCTAAATGCGGCAAAAGAATGGGTTTGACCGGTATCCCAAATTCAAATCCAAGGGGATTGAATTTGAAGTAGGTGACAACTATCTGTTCCGGCAGTTAACTGACCTCTTGATCCGTCAGAGTTGTCAGGCTTGTTCATCAAAACCCCTTGCGAAAAAATATCATGAAAGTAAGTCGAAAGACCAAGCCAAAGATTTGAAGATATGAAGAAATCGAAGAAATTGATCAAGTCGAAGATTTGAAGATTAGAGATTCAACCCGAATCTACAATTCTGGTAGAATCTCAGGGGTACTGACAAGGGTATAGTTAATAGATCCCGTTAGTTGAATACCCCTGAGGCCCGTTAAGCTAGGCCCAATTGTAATGATAGTCAAGTATGAGTTCTTACCGTATGTCGATACTGTAATCTGTATCGGACCCTACCCGATCCTCGTGACCTGGCCATCTATATATAGGGGCCAGGAGGGGATGGTGTAGGGCAGATTGAAAGCAAGCCAGGTTGAATACCCAAGTTTACTTTTGATATACACTTATTTCGACTAACCTTTACCTTCGAGTTCATCCGACGCCCTATTCCCCCGATCCTAAGTCCTTCATCTAGGACATTTGCTGAGTTAACCCTCGTCATCAATCAACAAGACTAGTCATACAAGAGAGATTGCAAACTAACATAAAGTGTGCGGAAAGTAAACGATAAAACTTCTCATTAATATTTTATTACCGCAACTCACACCAAGGGATACATAGATAACCAACTAAGGAGGATACTTCCAAACTGCAAACTATTCTATAAGATAACTTCTCTATTCATGATATGACTCTACTTGAAAAGTAAATGAGCAAAAGGTAATGATATGATACCGCGGCACTCCCCCAAGCTTGGAACAAGCCAAGGGGATGCCTATACCAAAGACGAATTACTCCTTTGGTGGTAGTGGAAGCAGCCTTGGATCAATGAAATATTCCAGCATCCTGCGAAGCCTGATATTCTCTTCTTAAAGCATCTCTACCTCCCTATTCAAAGCTTGATATTGAGCGCAAAACTCATCAGTGACCAGCATACCCTATTTTATGGCAAGCATGGAGTTAAGATCCAAAACGTGTAGTGTTGGCCCCTGCAGATCATGAGAAAAGATACATCTAGCTTTCGTTGGTCCTTCAAAAGCAGGGTTTTTGGGCCTTGCTCTTCCAGCTCCCAGTTCCTCCTTCCACTTTTGGCCTAGGTGAACAAATTCCCAGGGTCTTTTGCCTTTGTCGTTGCTTGAGGAAGCCATGGTGCTCTCAGAACTAAAATCAACTCCTGACAAAAATAGCTCAAAACAAAACACGACGAGAAAACGATATACAGACCTCGGGGACTCCAGGGGGTTAAATAGGCAAAAATTATACATCAAAACGAAATCACAGGAGGAAACCGGAATGGAAACGAGTTCCGGGGTGCTCTCACACCTGGGTGGCGCGGCCAGGGGTGGGCCCGTGCCACCTATGTGTGAGAAGCACACGGCCTCCTTTTCCTGCCCGTTTTCGTCTCGTGATTTTTCATATTTAGTAAAAACAGCAAAAATATTAAAGGAAGAGGTTTTCGCGAAACTTCTCTGACTAGAACTGTTACCTATTCAAAAATGAACTCTGCAGGCACCTGCAATTTGTCTTGGATGAATTCTTCCAGAGAAACTGTTTCAATAACATCAACATCTTCATTATAAGAATCTCTATAAATATAATGTTTGAGTCTTTACCCATTCACCACTTGTGTAGAGTCATCTTTCAATGAAGCAATCTTAATAGCACCTGAGCGGTACACTTCCACAATAACATATGGTCCTTCCCATTTAGAGAGTAATTTTCCTGCAAAAAATCTGAGATGAGACCTATACAATAGAACTTTCTCACCAACATGAAACTCCCTCTTAAGAATTCTCTTATCATGCCATTGCTTGACTTTCTCTTCAAAAAGCCTGGCATTCTCATACACTTCATTTCTCCACTCATCTAGAGAACTCAAATCTAACAACCTCTTCTTAACAACTAGTTTAAAATCTCTATTAAGCTCTCTCACTGCCCAAAAAGCTTTGTGTTCTAATTCTAAGGGCAAGTGACACGCTTTTTCGTAAACCATCTTATAAGGAGACATACCCATGGGGTTCTTATAAGCAGTTCTATAAGCCCATAAAGCGTCGTTTAACTTACTAGCCCAATTTTTCCTAGATCTATTGACAGTCTTCTGCAAGATAGACTTGATTTCTCTATTAGAAAGCTCTACCTGCCCACTAGTTTGGGGATGATAAGCAGAAGCAATTCTATGATTAACATCATATTTAGCAAGAGTTTTTCTAAAACCACCGTGAATAAAATGAGAACCTCCGTCAGTCATAAGATATCTAGGCACACCAAACCTAGGAAAAATAACATCCTTGAGCATTTTTAATGAGGTCTCACCATCGGCACTCTTTGTAGGTATGGCTTCTACCCATTTAGTAACATAATCAACAGCAACAAGTATATGGGTATAGCCTTTTGAAGGAGGAAAAGGACCCATAAAGTCAAATCCCCAACAATCAAACGGTTCAATAACAAGAGTGTAACTCATAGGCATTTCATTGCGTCTACAAATATTACCAACTCTTTGACATTCATCGCAAGATAAAATATACCTTCTGGCATCTTTAAAGAGGGTTGGCCAATAAAAACCTGATTGTAGAACCTTTTGCGCGGTTCTATCTCTAGCATGATGCCCTCCATAGGCGCTGCTATGGCATTTTCTTAATATCTCTTGTTGCTCATATTCCGGTACGCATCTTCTCATAATACCATCAACTCCTTCTTTATATAAGTGTGGGTCATCCCAAAAGTAATGCCTCAAATCATAGAAGAATTTTCTTCTTTGCTGAGCTGTAAAGGTTGGAGGCAAATACTTGGAAATAATAAAGTTAGCATAATCAGCATACCAAGGAAGGTCTCGCAAAGTTACATTTATTGCAGCCAACTGTTCATTTGGAAAACTATCATTAACAGGAATAGGATCAAAAGAAATGTTTTCCAATCTAGACAAGTTGTCAGCCACAGGATTTTTAGCACCTTTCCTATCTACGATATGCAAATCAAACTCTTGTAAAAGCAACACCCATCTAATAAGCCTAAGCTTAGCATCTTTCTTAGTCATAAGATATCTAATAGCAGCGTGATCAGTATGAATAGTAACTTTAGAATCAACAATGTAAGGTCTAAACTTATCACATGCAAAAACAACAGCGAGAAACTCTTTCTCAGTAGTAGCATAATTCTTCTGAGCAGCATCAAGAGTCTTACTGGCATAATGAATAACATTCAACTTATTATCTACTCGCTGTCCAAGAACAGCACCAATAGCAAAATCACTAGCATCACACATAATTTCAAAAGGTAGATTCCAATCAGGTGGTTGAACAATAGGAGCAGTAGTTAAAGCCTTCTTAAGAGTTTCAAAAGCTTCCTTACAATCATCATCAAAGACAAATGGTACATGTTTTTGAAGAAGATTAGTAAGAGGCTTTGAAATCTTGGAGAAATCTTTAATAAACCTCCTATAGAAACCAGCATGACCAAGAATACTATGAATACCTTTAACATCTCTGGGACAGGGCATTTTCTCAATTGCCTCCACTTTTGCTCTGTTAACTTCAATACCTCTTTCAGAAATTTTATGTCCATGGACAATTCCTTCATTCACCATAAAGTGGCATTTCTCCCAATTAAGAACAAGGTTAGTTTCTTCGCACCTCTGCAAAACTTTATCAAGGTTGTGCAAACAATTATCAAAAGAAGTTCCATAGACGGAGAAATCGTCCATGAAGACCTCCACAATCTCTTCACAAAAGCCATGAAAAATAGCAGACATGCATCTTTGAAAAGTAGCAGGAGCATTGCATAAACCAAACGGCATACGTCTATAAGCGTAAGTTCCATAAGGACAAGTAAAAGTGGTTTTCTCTTGATCTTCCTTCTTAACAGTAATTTGAGAAAAACCAGAATAACCATCAAGGAAACAAAAATGAGTCTTCTTAGACAACCTTTCTAGCATTTGATCTATAAATGGTAAAGGGTAATGATCTTTCTTAGTAACTTTGTTTACCTTCCTATAATCAATGCACATCCTATAACCAACTCCTACCCTTTGAGGAATAAGCTCGTTATTCTCATTAGGCACAACAGTCATACCTCCTTTTTTAGGAACACAATGGACAGGACTAACCCATCTACTATCAGCAATAGGATAAATAATACCAGCATCAAGGAGCTTTAATACCTCATTTCTTACCACATCCTTCATCTTGGGAATTAGGCGACGTTGATGCTCCACGACTGGCTTCGCGTCTTTCTCCATATTAATGGCATGCTGACATAAAGTGGGAGAAATCCCCTTTAAATCATCAAGAGTATATCCCATAGCTCCTCGGTGTTTCCTCAATATCTCCAATAATCTTTCTTCTTCCTTTCCTGAAAGTTTAGAGCTAATAATAACAGGATATATTTTCTTATCATCTATATAAGCATATTTAAGATTATCAGGCAAATGCTTTAATTCGAACACAGGATCTTCCTTAGGCGGCAAAGTGGTACCAAGATCCTCCACAGGTAGATTATGCTTGATTAATGGTGGTTGACGAAGAAGAATGTCGTCAATCTCTTCTCTTTCCTTGCTGAAAACATCACTTTCGTGATGTTCCATGAATTGCTGCAAGGCATTATTAGGAGCAAGAGCAATAGAAGCAAGCTGTTCAACTCGAAAATTTTCATTAGGCGTGTCATTTTCATAAGAAGTCTTAGCAAACTTGGGAAAATTAAACACATAAGACTCTTCATTAAACTTAGTAAAAAATTCTGCTTCTTACAATCTATCACGGCGCCACAAGTGTTCAAAAATGGTCTACTAAAAATAATAGGACAAGTTTTACTAGCCTCCTTACCAAGTACTAGAAAATCAGTAGGGTATTTAGTCTTACCACAAAGAACTTCCACATCTCGAGCAATACCAAGAGGCCACACAGTCTCTCTGTTAGCAAGCTGAACAACCACATCAATATCTTCAAGTTCACAAGCGCCAATCTCATGCATAATTTCTTTGTAAAGCTCTAAAGGAATAGCACTTGCACTAGCACCAATATCACATAAACCATAATAGCAATGATCTCCAATCCCGACAGAAATAACAGGAACACTTGTTTTCCTATGCTTTTTAGGATGTGAGAGAATGTTAGAAGCATCTTCACAAAAAAGAATATATTCATCCCCTACATCTTTAGTAACAAGATCCTTTAATATAGCTACATGAGACTTAATAGTAATTTGCTCATTAGGTTCTGCAGCTTTCTTAGTACTTTTATTAGACACACTTACTGATGACCCACAAGTATAGGGGGTGTATCGTAGTACTTTCGATAAATAAGAGTGTCGAACCCAACGAGGAGCAGAAGGTGTTGATGAGTGGTTTTGATCAAGGATTCACTGTAAATACTAGCAAACAGGTTTTCAGGGGTATTTGGTAATACGAGTAAATAAAGTGCGAGTAAATAAAGGATAGTAGTAACAATTGCAGCAAGTGGCCCAATCCTTTCTTCAGCAAAGGACAAGCCGGTTGTGTAACTTATAATAACCAAACGTTCTCGAGGACACACGGGAGTTTTTGTCAAGAGCTTTCGCTTCATAAAGCTAATAGTCTTTATTGGTTTGATAGGTGTTATGGGGGTGAACCTGTGCTAGCGCACTACCCTTACTAGGATAAATACGCACTTGTGATTATACCCCTTGCAAGCATCCGCAAATACAAGAAAGTAATTAAGATAAATCTAACCACAGCCTTAAACTCTAAGATCCTACGCTCCCTGGTGCAATGGTTTCCCAACGGAGGTTTAGGTTTCTGTCACTCCAGCAACCCCACAATTGGTAGCCAAATACACAATGCATCTCACTAGGCCCATAAATGGTGAAGTATCATGTAGTCGACGTTCACATGACACCACTAGTGAAATAGCACCACAACAATATCAAACCATTAAATATTTCTCAACAATAATTCACTACTAACATCTTGACTTCTCCCATGTCCTCAAGAACTAAACGAACTACTCACAAGACATCATATGGATCATGATCAGAGGTGAAATAATGGTAAATAACAATCTGAACATAAACCTTAATTCAACGGTTCCACTCAATAGCATCAACTACAAGAGTAATCAACACCGGGAAAGTTTCCCCTATGAATATAACAAGATCCAACTCAAGATGTTACAGCGGGATGGCGTGGTGATGGTGGAGATGAAGGTGCTGGTGATGGAGATGATGATGATGATGATCCCGATGAAGTCCGGTGCGATGGTGATGACGATGGCGACGATCTCCCCTCTCCGGGAAGGAATTTCCCCGGCAGATTTCTGCCTGCCGGAGAGCTTTTCTCTCTCTGGTGTTTTCCGCCCCGCAGAGGCGGCGGTGTCTAACTCTGAGCCCCCCTTGACTTAGGTTTTCGGGGACGATGAAGTACGCGAAGGGGCGAGACCAGAGTGGGCCAGGGCCTCACACAGGGCTGGCGCGGCCAGGGGTCAGGCCGCGCCACCCTGGCGTGAGGGCCCCTCCTGGCTCCTCTCGACTCCTCCTTCTGGCTTCCTGAGTCTTCTGGGAAAATATAATTTCCTGGTATTTTTCTGGAATTTTCCTGATCTTCAAAATATGGTCCCTGATGGTCCTTTTTCCAGCAGAATCCTGACTCCGGCAGCAAATCCTCCAATGATCATCAAACATGTGAAAACAAAGGAAATAACATAAGTATCAACTCTAAATATGAAATATATCAATGAATAACAGTAAATTATGATACAAAATAGTGATGCAAAATGGACGTATCAACCCCCCCAAGCTTAGACCTCGCTTGTCCCCAAGCGAAAACTAAACTCGGTAAACATGACCACAGGTTTATGGAGTGAAGTGTCGATAATCAAAATACGGACAAGAAGCATCACATTCACCAAGGCACAAATTATAATAGACAGCAACTTCCCTTTATAAGATATAGACTTGCAATAGGTAAAAGGGAATCACATGTAAAATGCACAAGGTAAACTATAATTGGCAATGGCAAACCTTAGTTCTTGGTCAAAGAATGATGAACAAGCTATTCTTTCTTTTAAACGGAGCCTTTTAAAACAGAGCTAATATAGCAAAGACCATATGCTCAACAAAATAAACTTTTGCATTCATAGAAAGCTTTCAAAGATATATTCCTTCAGACAAAAGCATTATACAAAACAAGGAAGATAGTAAACATGATTAAACGGATCAACATATGGATGAGTGAAACATAACAACTCAAATGCTTGCTTGAGATAGAGGGAAATAGGTTGACTCAACATAAAAGTAAAAGATAGGCCCTTCGCAGAGGGAAGCAGGGATTAAACATGTGCTAGAGCTTTTCATTTGTAAAACAGAGGTAAAAATTGTTTTGAGAGGTGGTTGCTTTTGTCAACGACTAGCAACGGAGTTCTTGATATCTTCCATACTAAACAAGTGAGAGCGGTTCCGAGATGTTTGATTAATTGGCACTTGGTGCTCTTTTATAGCTTTGCACTCCTCCCCACCTTTTTCCTTTCTCAAACCATGGCTAACCGATTCCATCGGGTGCCACCAACTTTCACATACCATGGAGGAGTGCTCTTTCTTTCTTTTTTTTTGAGATTATAATGGTCTGACCAGCTCCCTTGCAAAATTAATGACGAGCAGATGAAGCTGCCTAGTCGAGGGGTACTTAATTTAGTATGGAAGATAACAAACCCATCCACTACGTCCTCATGAGCTAAAAACAGTGGCACAAAATGAGAAGTGTTTGAAGGTTTTTGAAAGGTAGCACATGAAAATTTACTTGGAATGGCTTGAAATACCATGCATAGGAATTTATAGTGGACTCTTTGGAAGTGACTTGGCTTTTGGGAATTGGATGCACGAGAAGTATTTCCTCTCAGTACAGGTTTTTGGCTAGCAAGGCTGGGTAGCAAGCATAAGAGTTGCATGAAACAAACAAACATACATATAATAAGAACAATCATGCAAACTCCCTTGAAGGTACAACGATTTTAACTTTAGGAATAACAATGCTTATAAGCCAAACATAAGGAAAACTGAAGTGATGTAACTACAAGCACTTCTTTATTCTTTTCTACTCAAACCTCAAGGTAAAGTTGCTACTGACCAAGCTAGGTTTGCCAAAACCAACTAAATTTACTCATGCTCCCAAAGTGATACCAATACCAATCAACAAGACTAGTCATACAAGAGAGATTGCAAACTAACATAAAGTGTGCGAAAGTAAACGATAAAACTTCTCATTAATATTTATTACCGCAACTCACACCAAGGGATACATAGATAACCAACTAAGGAGGATACTTCCAAACTGCAAACTATTCTATAAGATAACTTCTCTATTCATGATATGACTCTACTTGAAAAGTAAATGAGCAAAAGGTAATGATGTGATACCGCGGCACTCCCCCAAGCTTGGAACAAGCCAAGGGGATGCCTATACCGATGACGAATTACTCCTTTGGGGGTGATTTCATCGTTGCATACTTCCAAGGCAGAGGTCCTCCATCAAGGAAGATGTCTTGGTCTCCAAAATCCTGAAACTTGCAGCAGCACTCATTTGTTGAAATCTAGCTTCATACTCACATTTTGGTCCAGTCTAATTGCGAATTGCAGCGTTCTGAGTGAGGGATTCCTCAGCTCTGTAGTCTCTTCTGTACTTGGCAAAGCTCTGATTATCCTATAGATAATGCCACTCGCTTCCCATCTTCTTGTATTTGAAAACTTCTTGTCCAGTGCTTCCATCCTGCTTGAGACTCCTTCTCCCTTGGGTCCTTGAACATCTTTATCTGCAACTCCATCTTGAGTGACAATCCTTCAGTGCATCTCGCTCCCTCATGTACGGATTGATGAATCCGCAAGGGTTCTCCTAGATGGACCACGAAGACATGTAACTCCAACCGAGAGCAATCCCTGACAGAAACATCGAAACAAAACACGACGAGAAAACGATATACAGACCTCGGGGACTCCGGGGGTTAAATAGGCAAAATTATACATCAAACGAAATCACAGGAGGAAACCGGGACGGAAACGAGTTCCGGGTGTTCTCACACCTGGGTGGCGCGGCCAGGGGTGGGCCCGCGCCACCTATGTGTGAGAAGCACACGGACTCCTTTTCCTGCCCGTTTTCGTCTCGTGATTTTTCATATTTAGTAAAAACAGCAAAAATATTAAAGGAAGAGCTTTTCGCGAAACTTCTCTGACTAGAACTGTTACCTATTCGAAAAGAACTCTGCAGGTACCTGCAATTTGTCTTGGATGAATTCTTCCGGAGAAACTGTTTCAATAACATCAACATCTTCATTATAAGAATCTCCAGAAATATAATGTTTGAGTCTTTGCCCATTCACCACTTGTGTAGAGTCATCTTTCAATGAAGCAATCTTAATAGCACCTGAGCGGTACACTTCCACAATAACATATGGTCCTTCCCATTTAGAGAGTAATTTTCCTGCAAAAAATCTGAGACGAGACCTATACAATAGAACTTTCTCACCAACATGAAACTCTCTCTTAAGAATTCTCTTATCATGCCATTGCTTGACTTTCTCTTTAAAAGCTGGCATTCTCATACGCTTCGTTTCTCCACTCATCTAGAGAACTCAAATCTAACAACCTCTTACCGGCTAGTTTAAAATCTCTATTAAGCTCTCTCACTGCCCAAAAAGCTTTGTGTTCTAATTCTAAGGGCAAGTGACACGCTTTTCCGTAAACCATCTTATAAGGAGACATACCCATGGGGTTCTTATAAGCAGTTCTATAAGCCCATAAAGCATCGTTTAACTTACTAGCCCAGTTTTTCCTAGATCTATTGACAGTCTTCTGCAAGATAGACTTGATCTCCTATTGAAAGCTCTACCTGCCCACTAGTTTGGGGATGATAAGCAGAAGCAATTCTATGATTGACATCATATTTAGCAAGAGTTTTTCTAAAACCACCGTGAATAAAATGAGAACCTCCGTCAGTCATAAGATATCTAGGCACACCAAACCTAGGAAAAATAACATCCTTAAGCATTTTTAACGAGTCTCACCATCGGCACTCTTTGTAGGTATGGCTTCTACCCATTTAGTAACATAATCAACAGCAACAAGTATATGGGTATAGCCTTTTGAAGGAGGAAAAGGACCCATAAAGTCAAATCCCCAACAATCAAAGGTTCAATAACAAGAGTGTAACTCATAGGCATTTCATTGCGTCTAGAAATATTACCAACTCTTTGACATTCATCACAAGATAAAACATACCTTCTGGCATCTTTAAAGAGGGTTGGCCAATAAAAACCTGATTGTAGAACCTTTTGCGCGGTTCTATCTCCAGCATGATGCCCTCCATAGGCGCTGCTATGGCATTTTCTTAATATCTCTTGTTGCTCATATTCCGGTACGCATCTTCCATAATACCATCAACTCCTTCTTTATATAAGTGTGGGTCATCCCAAAATAATGCCTCAAATCATAAAGAATTTTCTTCTTTGCTGAGCTGTAAAGGTTGGAGGCAAATACTTGGAAACAATAAAGTTAGCATAATCAGCATACCAAGGAAGGTCTCGCGAAGTTACATTTATTGCAGCCAA
Source organism: Dactylis glomerata (assembly GCA_007115705.1). Taxonomy (NCBI): domain Eukaryota; kingdom Viridiplantae; phylum Streptophyta; class Magnoliopsida; order Poales; family Poaceae; genus Dactylis; species Dactylis glomerata. Next base: position 1,615,959 of record QXEO01000555.1, read on the forward strand.
CTGTTCATTTGGAAAACTATCATTAACAGGAATAGGATCAAAAGAAATGTTTTCCAATCTAGACAAGTTGTCAGCCACAGGATTTTCAGCACCTTTCCTATCTACGATATGCAAATCAAACTCTTGTAAAAGCAACACCCATCTAATAAGCCTAGGCTTAGCATCCTTCTTAGTCATAAGATATCTAATAGCAGCGTGATCAGTATGAATAGTAACTTTAGAATCAACAATGTAAGATCTAAACTTATCACATGCAAAAACAACAAAAAACTCTTTCTCAGTAGTAGCATAATTCTTCTGAGCAGCATCAAGAGTCTTACTAGCATAATGAATAACATTCAACTTATTATCTACGCGCTGTCCAAGAACAGCACCAACAGCAAAATCACTAGCATCACACATAATTTCAAAAGGTAAATTCCAATCAGGTGGTTGAACAATAGGAGCAGTAGTTAAAGCCTTCTTAAGAGTTTCAAAAGCTTCCTTACAATCATCATCAAAGACAAATGGTACATCTTTTTGAAGAAGATTAGTAAGAGGCTTTGAAATCTTAGAGAAATCTTTAATAAACCTCCTATAGAAACCAGCATGACCAAGAATACTACGAATACCTTTAACATCTCTGGGACAGGGCATTTTCTCAATTGCCTCCACTTTTGCTCTGTCAACTTCAATACCTCTTTCAGAAATTTTATGTCCAAGGACAATTCCTTCATTCACCATAAAGTGGCATTTCTCCCAATTAAGAACAAGGTTAGTTTCTTCGCACCTCTGCAAAACTTTATCAAGGTTGTGCAAACAATTATCAAAAGAAGTTCCATAGACGGAGAAATCGTCCATGAAGACCTCCACAATTTCTTCACAAAAGCCATGAAAAATAGCAGACATGCATCTTTGAAAAGTAGCAGGAGCATTGCATAAACCAAACGGCATACGTCTATAAGCATAAGTTCCATAAGGACAAGTAAAAGTGGTTTTCTCTTGATCTTCCTTCTTAACAGCAATTTGAGAAAAACCAGAATAACCATCAAGGAAACAAAAATGAGTCTTCTTAGACAACCTTTCTAACATTGATCTATAAACGGTAAAGGGTAATGATCTTTCTTAGTAACTTTGTTTACCTTCCTATAATCAATGCACATTCTATAACCAACTACTACCCTTTGAGGAATAAGCTCGTTATTCTCATTAGGCACAACAGTCATACCTCCTTTCTTAGGAACACAATGAACAGGACTAACCCATCTACTATCAGCAATAGGATAAATAATACCAGCATCAAGGAGCTTTAATACCTCATTTCTTACCACATCCTTCATCTTGGGAATTAGGCGGCGTTGATGCTCCACGACTGGCTTCGCGTCTTTCTCCATATTAATGGCATGCTGACATAAAGTGGGAGAAATCCCTTTTAAATCATCAAGAGTATATCCCATAGCTCCTCGGTGTTTCCTCAATATCTCCAATAATCTTTCTTCTTCCTTTCCTGAAAGTTTAGAGCTAATAATAACAGGATATATTTTCTTATCATCTATATAAGCATATTTAAGATTATCAGGCAAAGGCTTTAATTCGAACACAGGATCTTCCTTAGGTGGCAAAGTGGTACCAAGATCCTCCACAGGTAGATTATGCTTGATTAATGGTGGTTGACGAAGAAGAATGTCGTCAATCTCTTCTCTTTCCTTGCTGAAAACATCACTTTCGTGATCTTCCATGAATTGCTGCAAGGCATTATTAGGAGCAAGAGCAATAGAAGCAAGCTGTTCAACTCGAAAATTTTCATTAGGCGTGTCATTTTCATAAGAAGTCTTAGCAAACTTGGAAAAATTAAACTCATAAGACTCTCCATTAAACTTAGTAAAAAATTCTCCTTCTTACAATCTATCACGGCGCCACAAGTGTTCAAAAATGGTCTACCAAAAATAATAGGACAAGTTTTACTAGCCTCCTTACCAAGTACTAGAAAATCAGTAGGGTATTTAGTCTTACCGCAAAGAACTTCCACATCTCGAACAATACCAAGAGGCCAAACAGTCTCTCTGTTAGCAAGCTGAACAACCACATCAATATCTTCAAGTTCACAAGCGCCAATCTCATGCATAATTTCTTTGTAAAGCTCTAAAGGAATAGCACTTGCACTAGCACCAATATCACATAAACCATAATAGCAATGATCTCCAATCCTGACAGAAATAACAGGAACACTTGTTTTCCTATGCTTTTTAGGATGTGAGAGAATGTTAGAAGCATCTTCACAAAAAAGAATATATTCATCCCCTACATCTTTAGTAACAAGATCCTTCAATATAGCTACAGGAGACTTAATAGTAATTTGCTCATCAGGTTCTGCAGCTTTCTTAGTACTTTTATTAGACACACTTACCAAAGTAGAATACTTCTTTACCTTAGCAGGGAAAGGTGTCTTCTCAAAATAAGGTTCAGGCACAATGCTATCAAAGTACAAACTTCAGTAGCTGCAGAGGTATATGACTAATAGAATCTTTATAAGGCGCATGATATTTGTTCCAATCTTTCTTTGGAACATCAAGATAAGAGGCAAAGGCCTTAAGACAATTAGCAAGTATTTGTGAATCAAGACCATAAGCAGTGCTAACACTATGAAAGTCATCGGTTCCCATAAAAGATTTAATGCATTCATAATCATAGTTTATACCTGACTTCCTACCTTTGTCGTTTTCCCAACCTTCAGCATTCTCTTGTATACGGTCAAGAAGTTTCCACTTAGCATCTTCTTTCATATGAGTAAATGATCCAAAGCAAGAAGCATCCAATAATCCTTATCAGGAAGAGTAAGCCGCGCATAAAAATTATCAATAACAATATTATTGGGGAGCTCATGAATGGGGCATTTGAGCATTAGTAACTTCAATCTCCCCCACGCTTGGGCAATACTCTCTCCATCATGAGGCCAAAAATTATATATCCGGTTAGGTCTTTATGAATTTCACTTGAGGATAAAACTTGGAATAAAAGAGAGGTACAATATCCTCCCATGCCATAGATGGACCATCTTGGAGTAGTCGATACCACTCTTCAGCTCTGCCTTTCAATGATAATGAGAATAATTTCTTCTTGACTGGCTTGGTGAAATACCTGCACATCTGAACAACTCGCATAATTCATGTATAAATAATAAGTGATCACCCGGATGGACAGTTCCATCTCCTGAATAGCAGTTATCCATAATACGCCCAACAATTTTCATAGGTATTTTAAAAGGATCAATTTCAGCAGGTGGTGGCGGTGGTGGTTCATCCACATGTGCACAGTAGTAGTAGATGTGTTTCCAAATAGGAAACCAAATGGAGAGTTCTCCATGAGAGTAAAATAAAAAAAAAACAAAATAAAACAATACTCACAGTGACGGTTACCTTTACCAATTCCACTCTTCAATAGCGCTACACTCCCCGGCAACGGCGCCAGAAAATAGTCTTGATGACCCACAAGTATAGGGGGTGTATCGTAGTACTTTGATAATAAGAGTGTCGAACCCAACGAGGAGCAGAAGGTGTTGATGAGTGGTTTTGATCAAGGATTCACTGTAAATACTAGCAAACAGGTTTTCAGGGGTATTTGGTAATACGAGTAAATAAAGTGCGAGTAATAAAGACAGTAGTAACAATTGCGCAAGTGGCCCAATCCTTTCTTCAGCAAAGGACAAGCCGGTTGTGTAACTTATAATAACCAAACGTTCTCGAGGACACACGGGAGTTTCTGTCAAGAGCTTTCGCTTATAAAGCCAATAGTCTTTATTGGTTTGATAGGTGTTATGGGGGTGAACCTGTGCTAGCGCACTACCCTTACTAGGATAAATACACACTTGTGATTATACCCCTTGCAAGCATCCGCAAATACAAGAAAGTAATTAAGATAAATCTAACCACAGCCTTAAACTCTAAGATCCTACGCTCCCTGGTGCAAGGTTTCCCAACGGAGGTTTAGGTTTCTGTCACTCCAGCAACCCCAAATGGTAGCCAAATACACAATGCATCTCACTAGGCCCATAAATGGTGAAGTATCATGTAGTCGACGTTCACATGACACCACTAGTGAAATAGCACCACAACAATATCAAACCATTAAATATTTCTCAACAATAATTCACTACTAACATCTTGACTTCTCCCATGTCCTCAAGAACTAAACGAACTACTCACAAGACATCATATGGATCATGATCAGAGGTGAAATAATGGTAAATAACAATCTGAACATAAACCTTAATTCAACGGTTCCACTCAATAGCATCAACTACAAGAGTAATCAACACCGGGAAAGTTTCCCCTATGAATATAACAAGATCCAACTCAAGATGTTACAGCGGGATGGCGTGGTGATGTGGAGATGAAGGTGCTGGTGATGAGAGAGAGATGATGATCCCGATGAAGCCGGTGCGATGGTGATGACGATGGCGAGATCTCCCCTCTCCGGGAAGGAATTTCCCCGGCAGATTTCTGCCTGCCGGAGAGCTTTTCTCTCTCTGGTGTTTTCCGCCCCGCAGAGGCGGCGGTGTCTAACTCTGAGCCCCCCTGACTTAGGTTTTCGGGGACGATGAAGTACGCAAAGGGGCGAGACCAGAAGTGGGCCAGGGTGGCCTCACACAGGGCTGGCGCGGCCAGGGGTCAGGCCGCGCCACCCTGGCGTGAGGGCCCCTCCTGGCTCCTCTCGACTCCTCCTTCTGGCTTCCTGAGTCTTTGGGAAAATATAATTTCCTGGTATTTTTTGGAATTTTCCTGATCTTCAAAATATGGTCCCTGATGGTCCTTTTTCCAGCAGAATCCTGACTCCGGCAGCAAATCCTCCAATGATCATCAAACATGTGAAAACAAAGGAAATAACATAAGTATCAACTCTAAATATGAAATATATCAATGAATAACAGTAAATTATGATACAAAATAGTGATGCAAAATGGACGTATCAATTAGTGGCAATGAACATGAAAGATCTCATTTATATTTGTATTAATGGAAATTAATTCTATTTAATTAAGATTTAGGCCATGCATGTGCATGCTAAGTTGGAAAGACAATTACTGTGTGCATGCAGGAGAAAACAACTCAGCGGTGAGAGAGAAAGGGAGAGAAATTAGGAGAGTTATTAGCTATTAATAAGGTATAATTTTGGAAACTAAGCACGCCATTTAGCTATAGCTATTTCTTTCCGTGAGTACCGATATTTCTTTCCATGAGTACCGCTATTGATTGACGTGAATTGATTTTTTCTCCACATACGTGATGCGAGGGGTATTTTGGGTAATCAAATGATGTAGAGACAAAGTGTCTTCACCAACTGAGAACCAATAGTAAAGATATTTCAAATAATCTTTTTATCCCGAATTAGTTGTCTTAATTTCATTTAGATACATATATGTACTTCTTTTGTGTTTGCCCGCAAAAGAGTGTGCTTCTAATTTGTTGGAGAGTAGAGTTTTTTAAAGTCTGATAATGTTTAAATAAAAGGTCACCTATGTTTATGCCGTCAAAATAGTATCACTGGATTCACGATGGAATATATTTTTATGTATAGATATTTTTTACAAATATTATTATAACTTTTGCATAACCTCAGTCAAATTTGAAATAGTTTGATTCTTCAAAAAAGTTGGAAATACACTCATTTGTGGATGTAAGAAGTATCTCCACACTAAAACTTATCTAAATATATGCATATTTAGATAAAACTAAGAAAACTAATTTATGTTAAAGAGCATACCAACAATTAACAGGAAAGCTAACAGAGTCCTAGCGATGCAAGCTATAGCAGTCTGGGTGTCTTTTTTTCCTTTTTAACTGGAGGTGTTTCAAGTTATCTCCTAATTACGCAAGCATACGTTGGTGGATCTATTTAATGGTCCATGGCGGCCAGCTAGGTCTCTAGTAATATTTTTTTTGGACATACGTGGCCAATTGTTTGTTTGGAGGGTGTACGTGTTAGTCTGATTTTTTTTTTAACTTTGCGTACGTGACATTGCAGACTGTTGTTTGTACAAATTAAAGTTTTACGTAATCTTTGTTATTATTAAATCCTAGCCATATATTTTAGATCTAACCATCAAAATAATTAAGATGATGTGGATTAATGTGGTGGCTCTATTTTATAACCCCCGTATTGTGCTTTTATTTCTTTCCATAAGTACCGATATTTCTTTCCATGAGTACCGCTATTGATTGACGTGAATTGATTTTTTCTCCACATACGTGATGCGAGGGGTATTTTGGGTAATCAAATGATGTAGAGACAAAGTGTCTTCACCAACTGAGAACCAATAGTAAAGATATTTCAAATAATCTCTTTATCCCGAATTAGTTGTCTTAATTTCATTTAGATACATATAAGTACTTCTTTTGTGTTTGCCCGCAAAAGAGTGTGCTTCTAATTTGTTGGAGAGTAGATTTTTTTAAAGTCTGATAATGTTTAAATAAAAGGTCACCTATGTCGTCAAAATAGTATCACTGGATTCACGATGGAATATATTTTTATGTATAGATATTTTTTACAAATATTATTATAACTTTTCCATAACCTCAGTCAAATTTGAAATAGTTTGATTCTTCAAAAAAGTTGGAAATACACTCATTTGTGGACGTAAGAAGTATCTTCACACTAAAACTTATCTAAATATATGCATATTTAGATAAAACTGAGAAAACTAATTTATGTTAAAGAGCATACCAACAATTAACAGGAAAGCTAACAGAGTCCTAGCGATGCAAGCTATAGCAGTCTGGATGTCTTTTTTTCCTTTTTAACTGGAGGTGTTTCAAGTTATCTCCTAATTACGCAAGCATACGTTGGTGGATCTATTTAATGGTCCATGGCGGCCAGCTAGGTCTCTAGTAATATTTTTTTTGGACATACGTGGCCAATTGTTTGTTTGGAGGGTGTACGTGTTAGTCTGATTTTTTTTATTTTTAACTGCGTACGTGACATTGCAGATTGTTGTTTGTACAAACTAAAGTTTTACGTAATCTTTGTTATCATTAAATCCTAGCCATATATTTTAGATCTAACCATCAAAATAATTAAGATGATGTGGATTAATGTGGTGGCTCTATTTTATGACCCCCGTATTGTGCTTTTAGTATATAGTAGATAGATTGTGTATTACAAGCTGTAGCAAATTATAGTGGTAATGCTAAGCAGCATATATCAGTGTTAAGAACAACTAAATTTAGTTATCTGTGGATCATGTTTCTAATAAGACAGGGCGGGAGATAATAACAACCATATGTACTTCTGCCACACCATTTGCACTGGTAGAGGTGGATCAAATCAAATACAAATATTCATCAAAACCTATGAGAGATGGAATAACTTGGTATTTTCTGTACACCACATCGAAGGGGTAGATTGTTTTCATTCATGTTATACAACCAAGATCATTATTTACAGAGATATCTAAATACACCAGTGTCTTCACATGATTTTGCATATTTGCTTTACAGGAAAATAGGAGCATAAGAAACTTTCAAGATGGCACATGTTTCACCTGACCAAGGCAAAATAAACTGCGGATATAACATGCATAGATTTGGCAAGGTTCACGCAAGTATAGTGATGAACTATCAAGTTCTTTCTATAATTTTCTTCAATAAAATGCACGGATGATTCATTACCCATCCCTCAAAAATGCAGCTTGGTCATATGTGTCTGAATCAATTTACGATTGTGGTACCTAAGAAATTATGTGAGGGACAAAAGTTACTAAGCATGGAACCATGAAGAAATGTATCGTAAGAAAATAACATAGCTAATTACCCAGGCAATAGAAATAGCACCAGGACATTCAAGATTTAAGTTTATCTCTAAACATTTTTCATCTATGTTCATTTTAAAACTCCTTGAAAAGAGCACTCCTAAAATACTGAAATATAGTTGGACAAAGAAAAGTTCATGATAAGAATGTTTTGAGCTCGAACTAAGGGAAGGAATGCCCCTCATCTTCAGATGTATCGACTTTAGTAGTCAGTAAGATGGCAAACAGTACATAGTGTTAAAATAACCATTTATTCATCAAAACAGAAATTTTAGATAAATACCACTTCAGTCAAGCTTACCAGACCCTCACGGCTGCCCCACCAATTTTAGCAACAACAACTCTGCCTCCCTGCTTGCTCAATGGTTGTAATAAACTCCAGGTGCATCACGCCGTGATTGAGTTCCAGGAAGAGAAAAACAAAGAACTAAGAGAGAGAGAGAGACCTGAGATCGACAAAGATGACAACTTGGCATAGGAGACTCTTCTCTTAGAGCTATGAAAAATTGGAGTCAATCCATCAGAATATAAACTAAGTATCTGCATAAACCAGAATAGCTAAGAGGAAGCACAAGGTGGAGAAAGGAAATCACCTGACAAAAAGACAAATGAAGTGGCGCCCTGCGACAGCAACATACCCGCAACAATCAAAAATTAAACCTAAGGTTGTACTCCAAAACAATGTCAATCTTGCAATCAGAATCGGGATAAGGAATGTAGTAGCTGAATTCTCCACACCAAGGAGTGAATGAATCTGACCGAGGGTAAGAGCCGTAGCAATAGGCATAAGAAAATAGTCTCTGGTATGGTAAGTAAGCAGGTTAGCATCTAACGGTAAACAAAAGCAGACGCGGCATACTTATACATGTCCCAGTAACCAATCAATCAATATATAAAAGTTAGCTGTGCCACGTTAGCGCTGTGTACTGTAGATGCATCTACAGTAACGCATCTACAGTAACTCGTGGGAGACAAGTTCCTTTTTTTATTTTTTTCTGCCGCTGGTGGGTCTAATGGACCTCACCATCCACCGCTTATCTACTCTTATTTTAAAAAACTCTATCTCTTCTCCAATCTCCGTACGCCTCCCTCTTCTTCCTCCTCTCCCCTTCCTTTTCAACCACCGCGCAATCATATCCCCTGTAAAGCCCGCTGGTAAGCATCACCCCCTACGCAGCAAGTCCGCCTTCTATCAACCGGTTATCAGCGTCTCCAGTCAGCGCAGATCCCTGAGCCCGAGCACGCCTTCCTCCTGACGGCCACCTCTCTGCTCACTTCTCGCCAGCGGAAGCCTTGCCGCACAACCGACTCTCCATCCGCTTGTCGTGACCTCCTTGCCAAGATGTACTGCCACCATCGTGAGGCTCTGCGTCCGCCTCCTTGCAAAGAGTGATAAGATGTTCGGGCTCTCTTATCTTTGTATCTCCTCTTAAAAACAAACTGCCTAAACTGCTTTGTTTCTCACCAGGTCCAGCGTCTGCTGGATGGTATCCGTCTAGCCTTCACCATCCTCAGCCTGGAAACTCTCAGCGACGCCACGCCCCTCTTCTCTAAAAGTTGATGTATACTTCTTCTACTGAGGCTTTGCTCCTCCTCGACCTTAGGACGCCGCCGGCGACATCGACTTGCCACCGCCACGCTGTCACCGCTGTTTATCATCGTGTTTATTTGATTTCACTGATCCTTCACATTTACATACGTCTGATGACTGCTAGCTGTACTTTATCTGCAAATAAATTGGAAAAAGCATCGGTACACAACACCACTAGCACAGCTCAAGTTTTAATTTCTGCTCAATGTCACTAAAGGCAACCAGCCTGTCCAGCCACTAGTGATATAAATATATGATAGTAGAAAGTGGAATTAGAAAAGGAAAAAATATAATAGCAGAGAACACAAATCTGGTTTGGTTGTATTTAGGCCACTCTTAGTCATGTGGGATAATTCTAAGAATTAATGATTCACGATTTTCTATAGACGCATACAGAGTTAAAAAATGTTGTATTTAAGCCACCGAGTCAAATAAGACTTACAAATTGCAGAATATCTCTGTTAAGTAATTGGTAGTTATGCTTACTGTTGGTGAAGATTGAATAAGCAACAGCACCATGATTACCATTTACCAGTTAGTGATTGACAGATTGATGTAAGCAAATTTAGTTGATGTAACTTGCAAACAGAGCCTTTAGTCCCAAATAAGTTGGGGTAGACTATTAATGTAACTTGGAATAGCAATATTTAGTTGTTGTAAACTGAATATAAATTATGTATCACTGACTAAATAAACATTTTGTGCATATGCAATATTGCTTGCGTAGCAATATTCAGCTGTTGTAACTTCACATTTGACATTTGATAAATATGGAGTACTCAGCACAGAAATATGGAGTACTCCATCACAAGAATAAATATGGAGTACACCATCATAGAAATATGGATAGACAGACACTGAACAATTGCTCACTTGCAATGTTCACTGTTTTCACGCACAATTGACAGACTGACACTGAAAATTTGCTCCGACAACACAAGCAACAAAATTAATAAGTAGCGACAGGCCGACAGCATACCCCTTCTTCCAGGAACTCGACTGAGCTCCCGGCACTGACGTCGGCATGCCTCTGTCCGGAACATGTCATCTCCTAGATGACCAGCTTGCCATTGCAGACCCTATACACAACAATATTCAGAAACAGTTATAACCAAGTATTGTAATATTATTTTAAGCTAGAGCACACTTTGGTTTCCAAATTCAAAGATATAGCATCATAATGACTTCCATACAAACAGTCGCTTAACTACTTCATACAAACAGTGGCTTATTTACTTGCAGCTAATTCATATAAATATTGGCTTAAGTTCAATACTTACTCATGGAAAAAGATTCAAATCGCAAATAAATAAATAAAAATATTTGCTACAACACACTGTCTATACAGCAGATATACATGCGCATTACACAAGCACCGGGCCAACCCATAATCACCAATAACATGCTTCTATGGTATTTTCATCGTGAATACCCAAATTTTGGAACCCATGTTTTCATCAGAATTTCGTTTGTTATATAATACGAACAGAAAAGGTAAGCAAAACTATAGCTAGAAAAGCAAAGAACACAAAAAATACTGGTAATAAAATAGCACTTTCCAACAGACCATGACTTCCTAGAGTCGAACCTTCTGCATCACAATCTAAACAGCTGCAGTATACTACACTATACTCTATTAGCGCCTGCCTAAATGCACAAACATGTTCAGCACATGAGCAAATCAAGCGTAGCCCAGTCGCCAGAATATGGTAGGATCCCAATTTGCAGCAACCAAGCCAGCTGCTTCAATATAAGCTAATTTGCCGCAACCCCAGAAGCAAGTTGTCGCCGCCCCTGCCTCTTTTCAAACAAGGGTGAGGCATCCTCTCATTTTACTCTCGGCATCGATTTCGTTTCAGTTCATATAAAGCCATAATTGTTCAATATATACCAATTTGCATAGCTCCAATTATTATTCAAATCATTTGCGAGATATACTAAATAGAGTCGTCTCATCGTCACTAGCTAAGTCTGAATGGACACTATCATATTGAGAGCTGCAGCAGGCTCCATCCATCTCAATTAGCAGGAACTCGATCGATTCCCAAGTCTATAACTAGATCTTGCCATGAATCCTGCAGGTTAATATTTTGTGTTAGACTTGGTACTCTATACAGTAAGATATCGATGCATACACAGATGCATTGGTTCAAGGCAGATTGGCCAGCTATTCCGCTGACAACGCCTAGCAAATCAAGCCTCGCCGCAAGCACAAGTGACCCAGAAAAAAAGAAATGAGAACAGAGTAGGTGGCAAGGCGTACCTGCTTGCTGTTGTTGTATGTTGCAGAAGCGCTCATGCCCGGATTAATGGCGGAAGAGCGCTTGCAGCGAGAGCTGATCTCCCACCGCCCGGAGCTTCTTTTTTTAGACACCGCCGGAGCTTCCTGACGTTGCTGACGGGCGCCTCCTGCCTGGGCCTCTTCTTCGCCACCACTCGCCAGATGCGCACGCGGAGATGGCACAGGCCGGGGGCACTCTGAGTAGCTTGGACCTCGCGCCATCGGGCGATTAAAGCGAGTCGCAGTGGTGTCGTCTTCTCTACATAGGAGGTCAGATCCAGCGCTAGCTCAAAAAAATCCACCTTTGATCTCAAATTCGCTGGCGTGGGCAGAGGCCGGGAGGAATAGATTCAGCGGGGAGAAAGCAGCGCTAGCACAGGGCGGTTGCGACGCGAGCCATGGAAGCCGGCAACTCAGGTCATTGAGTATGGCGATGTGAGCGAGACGGAGAAAGCGGTGCGGGAGGAGGGAGGCCAGGGAAATAGCGGTTGTTGCTAGGACACGCGGCCGAAACATGAGTGAGTATTTTTTTTTCTTCGTCCTCTTTCAGTAAGGCAAGACAAAGAAAACAAATAGGATACAAAATGCTACAATGGACCTAAATATGCAATATGGTCCAAACCAACAATAACAATGAGTCAGTTACCGTGGTTATTGTTGAGCCGGCTAACGAAAACAAGCCCTCTGTTGACCTTTTTGTTTCTTTGTTTCTTCTCCTAGGTAGATAATTCATTTGTCCTTAAAAGACACCTTATTGAACTATAGTCACTTACTACTTCTTCTACAAGATTATCAATGCGAGCATGACACACAGTTTCTAGACCAAGACACCCATCTCCCTTTTTTCTCTCTGTCCGTCCATCGCTGATTGACTGCTTCTGCGACACTCCATTTGGGAAGTGAACGGCTACGAAGTAGGAGGGGAAGGGAAGACGGCAGCGAAGAGGAGCCTGCCACGCACTGCCGACCTGGTTGATGGGGATTGGGGAGGAAGAGGAAGTGGAAGTGGGCAGCGATTGGGAATAGGAGGAAGACGCCTCGATTGTTCTGGTCGGGTCGGCACTGCTTTGACAGTGGTTGGATAACACAGCTTTGACTATACCATTGAGATCATATCAAACGGCTCTGGATATGGTAGTCGGTGTCAAACTGCCAAATGGCATAGCTAAAATGTTGCATTTGGTTCCTATGACAATTTCTTTGACGTTGATTTCACGACGATATCTTCAACGGTGCACGGCCTATAATTCTTCCATGGTAAATAAAAATGCTTTATAATAATTTCCAATTTAATTTATGATACACACTTCTAACTCCAACTTAATTTCTTGATGACTCTTATCTAGCTAATAGCAATTCTTCAATGGCATATTATTCTTCAACAATAATTTCACACCATTCTTTCTTCATGGGTGCATGAACGGTAATTATTCCACAATAATTGTTCAATGGAGTCGTCAATAATCCAACAATAGCTATCTAATAGTAATTTTTCGATGGTGCACAATTTCTCTAATACAGTTTCCAAACATAATTTGTTTAATGGTGCAAGAACATCAATTCTTTGAAAGAGATTTTGCCACACAAAACTTCGCTCGCATCAATAATTTTTCAACGGTAGTTATCCATCAGTAATTTTTCAACAGAGCATAATCCTTCGAAGATTATTTTTCAGCAGTATTTCTGCAATGTTGCACAAACAATAATCTTCACCAGTTATTTTTCCACCTTAACTTTTCACCGGTAACTACCTTTTTCAACAGTAGCTTTATGGTTCCATAACTTAGAGAATTCTTTTCTTTTAAGGTTCACCAACTCAAAAGGAAAACACGCCAAATCTCCTACAATAACTTTGAGCAAACTTTTCTTTTAAGTTTTTATTCTTAAATAGTAGATATACAAAAGTTTAAAAAACATATTCCAAATAAGTAACCACTTATACTGCTTCTTCTATAAGATTAGACAACGGGCGCGGCGTATCGCCGCGCCGATCTTCCTAGTCATCGTATATGAATGTACCTAACAGAGTTTGATAGCTACAACAACAGGCATGAACAAGCAGCTGAAAGAATGTAACTGAGTTTAATAGCTGCAGCAATATGCATGAATAAGCAACTTATCTATTTGTCCTAGCAATTGTTATCAACTATGAACAAACTGAGTTTGACAGCTGCAGCGAGATACATGAGTACCTATCATAAGCAAAGAAAGTGTATCATACCTAGACCTGAGCTAATAAATATATTATCACAGTGGGGTCATTGTGTAAAAAATATTTTTCTTATTACAGAGCTAATAGCAAGCAGGAGAGCAAACTGCTAACCAGCGCAAGAGGACACCTAAAAATGGTATACTTTTTTCTATCTAGCAGTGCATCAACTACCATTAAACGTTGGATGCAAAATCTTCTCAGGCCAAGTTTAACAAAAGGGAATAAGTTCTGAAACCCAAGTCTTCATTACTATACGTTGGTTGCAAAAACTGTTGAGGCCATGGTTAACAAACATATTGAATCCTAAACCAAGCTCTTCTCTGTTAAAAAAAACAGCACTTCGCATCCCTTGCAAAGGCTATATCTTACCAGCAACAGAGCATGACCCTAAATCCAAGAAAGAACCAGTAGCAGCCGCCGGTCAGGAACCTCCTATGATACGATGACCTACACAAGGGTGAAAGAACACATCACAAAGAAGCAAAGCCCACAAGGCATGAGAACGTTGAGACCCCAAAGGGACAACAAAATAAAGAAGGGGAAAGAAACCAGTAGCACAAACCAAGCCAGAAGGAAGACGTGGAAAAGGGGAAGCAAAAAACAAGCAGAGACCTGAATGAAAAAGTCAAGAAATCATGAGCTACTTCTTCAGTCGATGGCTTGTAAAACTACTTGTCAGGTATCACCTGTGGAAGCCAACATGGCCAAAAATGAGATTCAAAGCAAAACTGTGTAGTGCTTCATAGTGCCAAAGAGGTGACAAACATATCTGGGAAAGAGGAGAACCAACCTTTACCTAAACATAATGTTTACAGAGATAAGAGACCGAAGCAAGAGAAGGTATCTGCAAAGCAAATCCACATTGAGCACAAAATCTATGAATGCAATTTGGGGAAGAACAAAACATTATAGAATATAAAGGCAAAAGCAATAACCTTTTAAGAAAAAGGAAGTAAATTCATAGATGGTGTTATCTGCCCATAAGGCGATTTCACATACACTGGTGGTCCTCCAACCTGTAGATATGTGGGTATCCGACAAAAAATCAAACACCACTCGACAATAATCTTTTGTAGATTGGAATATCAGCTTGAAATTTGATAACTTCAAGCTATAAGATGCAACAAATGGAAGCTTCATCCATTATTCTTCTTAGATGGGAGATGAAATTTATAGGATTAGATAATCAGTATTCTAAGAATCCAACTAAAGCAAATTTACATAAAGCTCCATATACAATGTAATCAATCAAATTTGGACCAAAATGTATTGGTCAATGAGAAAATTTGCATATGAATCTAAATAAGAGTATAAAGATACAATAAACAGATAAACCACAATAACTTTCAGTTCCTCCGAATGAATACAAATAGTTTTTTACAATTGATACAATTTCTACCTTTATTACAACATTTTTTTAGGTTCTAATACTGATTGATAACATTTGTATGAAGAATGACGACGAAGCCTCTAATCTTCTATCCAGAGATCTCTTCTTATATTTATATCTCACAATATATTTATCAGGCACATAGTTAAGGGCTTTGCACATTATGCTTTTAATCATTATTATTATGTAATACTGAGTTCCTAAAAATTCCATACCTACTGGAATGGCAAGATTTGTACAAAATCCTCAATAAAACATCATATTCTTGCTTTAGAATACACCTAAACTAAAAACACACAGAGGGCAAAATCAGGTGCACAACCAAAAATCACTCTATTAATCTCATGTGGTGTCGGCCAGGCCGAGCCGCCCTATCAAAACCTTTCTTCCTTGCTAGTCTTCCACGGCCATGTGTTCCAGCCTCATCAAGAAACCAGAACTTTCAAAAAGGGAGAGAGAGAGGCACCTGGGTTCCACCAATTGAGAGTGCCAGGGACGCTCGGTCCTCCTTGAAACCTGTGGCTCTCCTCGGGTCGGCAAGGATGAGGAAGAGGTGGTCGAGTGCTGGAGCACCTGGTCCTCAACGACGGCGTCACCTCCGCTGGAGATGGAGGTCTCGAGCCTCAGCCAACGGTGCATAAGATGCTCGAGGCGGCGTAGCCGCCGGCCTCAACCGCGTCGCCCCTCCAGCTGTCGGCCTCCCTGTATCGCCCCTCCAACCGCCAGCCTCCCCGCGTTGCCCCTTCAGTCGCCGGCCTACCTCGCATCACCCCTCCAACTGCCTGCGCCCGCCGCCCGCTGGCCGCGCTGCCTAACGCGTTGCACGTTGGCCGCACGCACACGTGCCGCCGAGCCACCTGCGCCCGTTGCTGCCCGCGCACCGCCGCTGCCTACGCTCGTACGCATAGTGGTCGGGATATTTTTAGGGTTTCCACTCGGGGTCGGGGTACCTTTTTGTCTCTGGCTGTGGTCGGGGATATTTTTAGGGTTTCCAGTCGGGGTCGGGGTGCCTTTTTGTCTCTGGCTGCGGAGATGCAAGTGGGAACCGGCCACGTTGGCACTGGGTGCAAGTGGGTGCCGGCCAATGTGCAAGTGGGAGTCACTCCGCCCTCTGATCATTGGGGCCCTCCGAGCATGCGGCCCACCCGTCAGCGACCTTGCAGAAAGCAATGGTACACAAAAAACGATGTAGCGCGTAGTAAAAAAAACGACCACGCATGGACGGCTGAGATCCTCCTGGAACTGTGGTCCGACGGTCCAGAATGGTAGATCATTGTGGAGGCTTGTTGGCTATACACCAATTATACCTTTAGATAGGAAGAAACTTCCATTCTCACGTTGGCGGTCTACTCGCCTCCATCCCTCATCTATGTTTTTGAGTAGTTGCATGATTGTTCTGTGCCGTTCCACTTTCCATGTTGCACATGCACATGACTTATTTGCGGTGATCTAACTGCCGACGGCGGCGTTGACCAGAAACTTGCACACGAGTATATATATGGTATTATTAGCTAAGTACTCATGTATTGCTACGAAGTGGCAAAAAAGATACAAATAATCAAGAATGTTTTATATTTCACCATACCTCACATCTGGAAGTAAAAGACCCTCTCGCCGTGAGATAACACCATATACCACATGGAACCAGAACCATTGACCCCTTTTTGCTGGCGGTACATGCCTCTCTGACGTTGCTAGCAAGGAGCCCGTTGAAAAAAAAAAACACAAATTAAAATTCCCTCTAATGAGATATTGCCCAGTATCGCCCTCCTTTGGATGCCCCGTCTGCGTCTCGGCTGGGGATGTCATTGTTTGTTGCTGTCATGGCTAGAAGGCCGGTCGGCGGTTGCTCTTTGCCGGCCGTACAAAAACTGGCCGGTGTCTTCAGTGCACACTTATATGCTACGGGATAATGTATGTAGAGATATAAACCACATTTTCAATTCAGCAAAGGAATATTTAGCTCCACAGTGTGGCACATTCCAGTGGGACAGTGCTGCCCAGTCGTGTTCAATCTAAAATATTTAGAAAAAAGTTCAAAACAAACCCTAAATTTGTAGGGTTCAGCTAAATTGAACCCTCAACTTTGAATCCTAGGAATTGACACTCTAAACTTATCAATCCCGATCTATTTCAGACCCTGGACCTGTTTCGTAGACTACTGAATAAAAATATCACCATTAAAAATAAATTACTCCTCTCATTGACCAAGTAAGCCCATATGTCATCTCCATCTTCTATCTCGAAATCTAACGGGAACGCCTGCTTCTCGCCGACAAGGATTTCCGCGACGCCAGCGACGGACACCGCGGCTTGGAGCTCGGCTCCGTGCAGGAGATTCTCCTCGCTGCATCGGCAACCTACCTGGGCAGCGCTCCACCCGCCCTTCTTGGCTCCAGCATAGGCAGATCGAGCGTCGTGCCTGAGTTCGAGGGCTGCTGCAGGTCCTGTGTGCCAAGGCAGCCAACGAGCGCCACGCCCGTGAGTGCTAGCTTCGCCTCCTCGTCACTGCAATTAATCCATGGAGCATATGCTTGTTGATTAGCCGCTTTTCACCAAATTAACGAATTCTGATTTCTGTTGACGGTATAGCACCCAGGAGAACACATAGATGCAAAACTATAAAATTATCATTTGATCCAACCGACTTCTCTTTTTTCTAATGGAATTTCAATTTCAAAGCTACGCGGAGAGAGGCAGTACGGGAGGCATGCAGCAGCTAGGAACGGCCTCGCTTTTTCTTATGGACCTTCAGTTTCGAAGCTGCGCGGAGTCACGGCCAGCGCAGTTCGGCGCGAGCTGCAGTGCCGGAGCTCGGCATGACCGATAGCTGTAGGAAGCACGCAGGTGTCTCAGACAAGGTACGCGCACACACGAGGGTGAGCGCGGCTACCAGGGCCATAGGCGGCGCGTGGCTCGCCGGAGGTCAGTTAGATTTGGGGAAGACGATGAATATGACAGGTGGGTCCCTATGTCAGCAAGGGTAACCTGAAATCCTTGTCGGGATTATCCCGGTGTGCCAAATAAGTTTAGGGGTTCGAAATAGACCGAGATTGATAAATTTAGAGTGTCAATTCCCGGATTCAGAGTTCAGCGTTTGATTTGGCTAACCCCTACAAGCTTGGGGTTTGTTATGGACTTTTTCCAAATATTTATATACGTACTATCGCAAGCTAGCAGCATTGCACCAGCATCAAAATTGAGATGGAACACACCATACAGAAAAAAACATGTATATCCCATGGACAACTAGCCATCAACAAGTTACAACCAGTGGACTTTACATGCTTCTTGTCTAAAAGTAGATTTTAACTGGGACAACTCTATATCTTCTTGCTTCACTAAGAGATATATTTCATAGACTAAGCAAGAGATATGCAAGAAGAACCGAGACCCATTGCTACTGGAACATTCCTTATGTTTCCTATTCTCACACCCACACTTCTCTTGTTGGGTATGCTAACATGTGTAGTTTTTAGATTCCAACCAAACATATGTATGGCAGTATGAGAACACTAGTTGTATGTATATAGGCCAATGTAGACCGCTCAACGGGGAAGATAAAAAAATAGAACACAAGAGAGTAGATATATATATGCAAAAAATAATTAAGACGAAAGGTAACAGCTTAGACTCGCAACAATGGTTGGTGTGATTCTATTGAACGACGATAATGCTAGATCTATGGGGGATTTTCTTACAAAAAAAATGCTACGGGCTGAAGTGAAGGCATCAGGTTGGTCCACACCTTGTCACCTCCCATGATTTCAGGGAACTGAACCTCCACCAGATCTGAGTTAATACATGGTATCTTTGGAGTAATTATGATAACATGTACACACACATGTGTACGTTGTCCATGCTTTCTCACGAGAATGAAGACCAAAGTTACCATCTTCTCTCCTTATGCTAAGTAACTTTTTTATAGAACATGTTTTAAAGAAGAAAAACCTTTTTTGAAATGGGGGAGCCCTAGCCTCTACATCAAAATAATGCATATGACCTTTTTTTATTTTGGTTATTCAATAAAAAGTTCGCAAAAAACCTTACAACGATCTTACAAACCGGAGCCACCAAACAAAGGTGTCAAAGAACCACCACACTAGTACAAAGCTAGAAGAATAGACGGATCCTTGTGCCCTGGCGGGCACCATCGCCGACTCCCAGGTAACATCTAAAGGAAGCGCCTTGTGCGCAGGCTCCAATATTAACCGCCACTTCTCTAAGCTAGCCATCTCTAGGGTGTTAGACTGAAGCGAAAGCCCTCACCAGGCCTACTGCCGACGCCACCATGGTGCCAGATGGTGCGCCAACCTGCACGAGCCCAACAAGCTACGACCGTCATCGAGGCCTTGCCGCACCACGCCGTTGAGACTCTTTGGAGGCTACGCGGTTGATGAACACCAATCCGCCTCTTGCCTCCACCAACCAGTGCTGATCCAAAAACGTTGTCCTCAAGAGGTAGGGAGACGCTAAAGCATTATCATCGTCTGATTCGGGATAACCAGATTTGGGGTTTCCCCTGAAGCATCACGGGTGAGTAGTCTTTAACATGTGTCGGTGTACTTGATCCTGAGTACAAATATTTTCATGTAGGTCAAGATGATTTTCTTTGTATAGAACACACATTTTGTATTTTTAAGAGCCTTTCTATTAGAATTCCTTAGTCTTTTTTATTTTTATGTCCTCGGTTCCTTAGTTGTACTCAATTTGCCCCCGGATGTAAATTTATGCTTAGTTTTGCCTTATCTTTTGTCTCAAACTCTCACATAAGCTAAAGCTTGAGCTCACTTTTGCTGCTACGTCCTAATTGGTCCAGACCATTGTCACGCGGATCGTGGTCACCCACTGTTGCATCTGATCTAACGTGCACGATAACCTTTGCTCACTCCCACTCCTCTCTCTCTATCGGTGTATTGTGGCCACTGGCCCACCCTCCTCTCTCTCTCTACCGGCGGAATAACGAGTGTGCCACCGAGTCACTAATTTGGTGGAAAAATCTTGCAACAAAAATATAGGAACAAAAATAAGCCCAAATGAAGGCCAATAAAGTAACACAAGTATATACATATATAGCAAACAGGTGATAAACAAAGTATTATACATACATAAAAATGGGGATGCATCAGTTAGTCATAATCCCCGCGCTCGTGTGCGTATTCATGCACCACGCCACACCCACAGTCGAGATCTGTGCACTACAGGAATCCGGCAGTATGCCGACGGCCTCCAGCCCTCGGCGTCTAGCCGTATGCCGTTGGCGTATTATACGCTAAGGGCAGCCATCGGCGTATCGCCTCGGCGTAGACCTCCCTCGGCGGAGGCCCTGTGACCGTCGGCGTATAGACGACCCTCGGCGTATGGCTTAAATACCGACGGCAGGCCGTTGGCCCTCGACGTACAGACCGTCGGCGTCGCTCTGTGGACGGACGGCAGGGGAAAACGGCGTCGTTGCTACGCCGACGGCAAAACCCTCGGCGTAGCTGGACACGTGGCTGCTGCTCGGCAGTCCGAGCTAGGGCATACGCCGACGGCCTCCCCCTCGGCGTATAGGTGCACGTGGCATCAGCTCGGCCCACCTCCAGATAGGGCATACGCCGACGGCCTCACCCTGGGCGTAGGAGGGGCTATACGCCGACGGCCACCCCCTCGGCATATCCTGTACCATGGGCATATGGCACCCTCTACGCCGACGGCATTGCCCTCGGCGTATGGTGGCCCTGAAATTTTTTTTATTTCCAGAATTGCAGGTTCCAGAGCAGCAAATGCACATAAATATATATATAAACATATATGCCATACACAGAAATCTATTGCAAGTGCCATACACATAAATATATAAATTCGTAGATGACATACATAGATGATTAAGTAGCGACACGACAGACAAGTAGCGACACGACAGAGGTGTAGCAACACACAAGTAGCAACACGCAAGTATCGACATGCAAGTAGCGACACACATAGTATCTCAAGGCGGAAATCCCTACTACTCTGGAGACGGGGTCGGGGTGAACCCGAGATCTCCCCTAGTGAAAGTAGGTTGCCGATGTTCTGCAAAATTATGCCCAGTAGAAACTGCAGAAGAACCGCCAGGAGAAGTACCAGTAGGAGTAGTACCACGAGAACGGCCAGGAGAAGGACCGGTGTCATCTGACGCCCACCCCGCGAGGCAGCAGAAGATGCCGTTCCCTACATGTTCCCTAGATGTTAGCAACTTGCGAGGCAAAGGAAAGAGGCAACCATTGGTTTGGCAAAAGAACTTACCGTCGTCGATGCGTAGTAGGTCCTAGCGAAACTCTCCCTCGATGGCATCAATGGCGCCGGCCCCGGTATGGGAGGCTACTCCCCTACATCGAAACTCGCTCCAGATCGCATAGCCATCATCGATGCCTGCAAGATAGTTTAGATGTGGGACTTGCATCTTTTTCAAACTAGGGGAAGTGGGACTTGTCATCTTTTTCAAAAAGAAAGGTTCAGACTTACATGTAGATACGCCATGTAGGCCGTAGTCGCCTCCTAGTGCAGCCGAAAGGCCTCCTGATATTGCTCATGAGCCGCATCGAAGGCCGCCTCGAAAGCAGCCTACCATTTCACAAACAATGAATATCATCAGCACTTAGCCATGCAGGACCGAAAGTCGCAAAGAGGATGGAAATGAGGAAAACTTACATCATATCTGGGTCGACGAGGCTGGTCACGAGGCGGGATAGGGGCGCTGTCAGGGGTGAGGACCGCCTTGAGGCGCGTGAAGCTCGTGGTGAGGGAATGCTTGACCTTTGTATTAAGCACCTTGAGACGGCCATGCTGCAACCCGTGCCCCGACAGGACCAACGACTCCTCGTCGGTCTCCGCGCGTCTAGGGTCATCCACCTTCGGGTGACGAGACTGCACCATCTGGCAGTAGTCCTCTATCTGCTCCCCGGCGTTGCCGTAGTACTGGGGGGCGGCGTCCGGAGGCACCGAGGCAACAGGCTTCTTCCTCCGCATCATGTCATATACCATGACATCGTGAATCTCCTCCCCTGGCGGTGCCTCGGCCACCTGCATCACGAACAGAAATGTTATGCGTATAAAGTATAAATGTTATGCATGATTCCATGTATGTACATACCATCTTCCCCTTGAAGCGATCAAAGCTACGGTTTCCCGCACAGTGTGTTCCACCGTCGCCTTGGTTATCCGAGTTCCGCATCGACACAGCTGCAAACTCCTCGTCTGCCCTGAGCCACCTCGTACTAACCAGCTCCGCCGATGCCTCTCGATGCGCCTCAGCCCATTCAGGGACAACCTGAAAATGCAATACTCAACTCAAGATAATGCAATGGCAAGTTAACAGCAATATAGGATCTCATTAACATTTCACTCACCGACATGAAGTCATCCAGCGACATCTCGAAGTCGGGATTAGGATTCCGACCAACAATGTCCTCCTTCTTGACCCTCTTTCCCCTTTCAGCCCAGAACTGACTAGCGGCCGTTACCTTATGGTTGTACCACACCTGCGGTGTCAACTTCTCACAAGCTCCAAGCAAAGTCCGGTCCGCCCTCTGCGCATCCTCCTCATCCACACGATAAAAGCACTTCAATCATGCATAAAACAATTGTGAGAGTCATGAGTTAGCACATTGGTTCATCACTATGAATGAAACTCGAGAAATATGTCTTACCCAAAACTTGGTGATCATAGCCTCAACAGCTGTCCTGAAGCCTACGCCCGGAGCAGCCTGGTAGTCTGCCCAAGTAGTGGCTAGCTTCGGCTCGCCACCGGGGACCATGTCGAGGGGAGTGTATTTCCCCGACCAGAACTTCCTAATCAGAGCTCCAACCATGCTGTTAGGTAGGCGGCCCTTGCTCCCCGGTGCAAATGTCCAATTGCTGCACATAAATCAAACATTAGTACACATGCCAAATTGTTTATGACCAAAATGAAATTACATGTTCAAAATTGGCAAATTAATACACTTACCTAACGCCATCAGGAATGATGAGGGTCTTCGCCTCCTGGGTCTTAGGCTCCTTCCTCTCATCGGGGACGCACGATTCCCCACGAGTCCTCAACTTCTTCGGCCTCGCGTCCCCCTCGTCCTCGTCCTCGTCCTCCACCTCGTGTCTAGACTCTGACTCATGTCTAGAGTCCGACTCGTGTCTAGAGTCCAAGTCATCCCCTCTAGACGGCCCCTCCAGGAACAACTTAGGAGCAACATCGCCAGAAGCGGAGGGTGGTGGGTCAAATTCCACTCCTCCCCCGCCACCTCGTCCTCGTCGTCCCCCTCGTCCTCGTCCTCCTCCCGCACCGGCAAGATCGGGGTAACGCAGATTGGGAGTCGGCTCTCTCCCACTCCGTCTAACATTCTTCTTGCGCTGGTGCATCTCCTTAAGCAAGGTCGCCGAGTTTGCCTTGCCGCTGCTCATATTGTTCAATCACCTGCATTGAGAAAGAGAAAACAATTAAGCACAAAGACATAATAAAATGTTGACAAATAAATACTAAGTATAAAGGCATAATGCAAATAAGAAAGTATGTTGACAATTAAGAAGTATGTTGACAATTAAGAAGTATGTTGACAATTAAGAAGTATGTTGACAATTAAGAAGTATGTTGACAAATAAATCCTAAGCATAAAGATATAAAAGACCCTCACCAGTCATCATCACTCTCATTCTCAATTTCAATTTCATTCTCTTTCTCACTATCACTATCACTATCTTTTGAGTAGTAAGTTTGAAGCTCGTCGACGGGTGGAGGCTCATCGATGGGGTCATTCTCCGCATGTAACTTCTCGAGCATATTTATGTCCTTTAGATCCACCACTGCCTCACCACGAGTTTCTGCATCGTCTCCGAGGTCCTCAAGCACTACCGGTTCTAACTCAAAGTGACCAAAGTCCTCTTGCTCTTGATAGAAAATTCCCTCGTATGTTACAGGGTCAATGTTGTTGTAATCGTCCTCGGAGGGAATTGGTAGGTTACCATGTGGCGATACCTGGAACACGACTTCCCAACCCTTGAGCTCCGCTTTCTGGCATGGGTATGGCAAATAATAAACTTGCTTAGCTTGGTGAGCCACAACAAAGACATCGGCTCCGCTATAGGTGGTTGAAGGCGTAACTTCAACTAACCCAATAGACTTGGTACTTCTCTGTCCACCCCTTGGGTCGAACCAATGACACTTGAACACAACGAGATTGATTTGTATGTTCGTACGATTGAATGTCAGCTCGTATACATTCTCTAACCTTCCGTAGTAATCAAGGCCATCGGCTCCTCCGGTGAAGACCCCAGTATTTACAGTTTTTGGATTCGCTCGGCCCTTCTGGTGTGCCTCTGTATGGAAGCGAAATCCATTCACATCATACTTCTCATACTTCATAACGTCACGGTTACAACCTTGGGAAACACATCTCAACTCATCTGTCATCTCAACATTGCCATCAGCTCCCTACAAGTACAGTTCGAATTTATTGTGTGCATTAATTACGTGGAATAAGAGGGAGAAGTCACGTTTTGCAATGTAAGAGAGACAGGTTAGAAATTACTTTTTTCACGTTTTGCAATCCTTCTCTTCCTTCTCCAATTTATATTTTTATCCTCTACCGGCCTTGCCACCGGGATATTGGAATAGTTCGAGCTTGGGGTCATTCTTGGGTACATCGACATTGTAACGAGAGACCGGGTTATGCAGAGTGGGAACTTCATCGGGATAATACGTTGTCGCGGCGTCTGCCATCTCCCGAAGGCATGTTGCCTCGCCTATGCATGCTTCAATCTTGGCTTTGTTTCCAGTTATCCTCCGAATATACTTAAACTCTCTCTCAATACAAAACTGCCAATGAAACTGCACCGGGCCACCCCAAGAGTGCCTCGTTCGTGAGGTGAACAATGAGATGTGTCATTGGAGTAAAAAACCCTGGCGGAAAGATCATCTCCAAATTGCATAGCAACTCTGGCACTTGAACCTGCAGCTTCTCAATAACCAGAGGACATATCTGCTTAGCACAGAGCGTGTGGAAGAAATGGCTCAACTCTGCAAGCACTCGCCAGACTTTCTTGGGGAGATACCCTCAAACCATCACCGGCATCAGCCTCTCAATCCATATATGATAGTCATGACTCTTGAGCCCGGTGACTTTTCCAGTCGAAAGATTGACTCCCTTACTTATATTCGAACAATAACCATCAGGGAACATCACGACGTATTTGAGCCACTTGAATGCCTCCTTCTTTTGGGTGGAATCAAGGCAGAAGTTGGCATGCGGCTTGCACCAATTCTTTCGACGGCCGGTAGGAGGCTGCATGTATAATCTCTTCCTATCACAGAGCTTCTCAACATCGACTCTAGCCTTGACATTATCCTTTGACTTCCCAGGAATGTTCAGGACTGTGTGAAAGAGGGACTCCCCGACATTCTTTTCGGTGTGCATCATATTGGTGTTATGGGGAAGTTTGAGGTCCTTGTAATACTCGAGCTTCGTTAAGGCTGCCACGTGAGTCCAGTTGTGCGTTACACCATATCCCTGAAATTGATGGACATTTCCCGGCTCCGTAGGCACGAGAGCACGTAGCTCGGCATCAACAGCTGCACCATCGAACTTTGGCACCTCTTTTACTTCATGCACAACTTTGCCCTTCTTAAAGTTCTTTATGTCTTCTCTGAACGGATGCCTCCGTTTGAAGAACTATCGATTCGTGTCAAACGCAACATACTTGCCACCTGAGTTTAGCCAAAGGAACTCAAGTCGGTGCCTGCACACTGGGCATGGCCACTTACCAGCTGTACACCATCCGCATGTTAAGGCGTACCCGGGCATGTCATGCATGGTATACTGCAACCAAACTTTCATGTAGAAGTTTGTCTTTGATGCTCGATCGTATGTCAACGTCCCGTGGTGCCAAGAGTGGTTCAAATCATCCACAATCGGCTGCATGTAGACACTCAAATTCTTACCCGGGTAGTCGGGCCCTGGAATGATCAGCGACAGAAACATGGTCTTCCTCGTCATTAGGACTCCGGGAGTGAGATTGAGCGGAATAACAAACACGGGCCAGCAGCTGTAATTAGCAGTCGACATTCCATATGGATTAAAGCCATCTGTTGCTATCGCAATTCTGACATTCCGAGCATCAGCTGCCTTATCGGGGTATTTTTCATCGAAGTTCTTCCATGCCTTACCATCAGATGGATGTCCCATCTTCCCCTTATCGATTCTCGTCCCCTTCTTGTGCCACGTCATCTGTTTGGCGGTCTCCTCGCTCATGTAAAGCCGCTGGATTCTTTTTATGAATGGGAGATACCGAAGAATCGACTTCGGGATCTTTGACTGTCTCACCTGACCATCCTTTCCCTTTACCTCTTCATACCTGGAGGCCTTACAAATAGTACAATAATTGTCCTCCGCAAACTGTTTCCAAAGTAGAAGGCAACCTTTTGGACAACACTCTATCTTTTGATAACCCATGTTGAGCTCTTTCATGAGTCTCCTTGTCTCGTGCAGGCTTTGAGGTAGACAATGCCCTTTCGGCAACATGTTACCAGTTGTTCTCAGACTAGCTTCGAAGCCGTTACGGGTGGTGGAGTACTGGGTCTTGTCGGCTAGACACTGAGAGATGGCATCGAGCTGAGAAATCGACGCACCGTCGTACAGAGGCTTCTTAGCCGCGGCCAACATATCATAGAAGGCCTTCGCAGTTGGCTCTGGTTCCTCCGGTTCTGGCGGTTCCTCCGGTTCTGGCGCTTCCTCCCATGAAGGTGGCGAATCCGGCATGTCGCCATGGATGAGATCATCTAGAAGGTCTCTGACCCCATCGTACTCATTGCCATTGAGCCGCTGCCGCATGACGTCCCCTCTGTCACGCTCATGTTCATCAAAGTCGATATGTGTGACATAGTGAGACATATACCCATATTGCAGAAGGTGTTTATACATGTCATCTTTTCCTTGACGGTGATGCTTCAAGCAACGACTTGAAGGGCAAAGTGCCCGAACCCGCCCCTTTGTAGCACGCGCTAACTCTTTCACTAACATCTGAGTCTTACATACCCACTCATCTGTTTTATTAGTCGCACTAACACGACCACTGTACATCCATCCATTATCAGCCATCCTCTGCTTTATTGGGAAACAAACCAGAAACATAGCATTTCATATCAAATTATAGCATAAAATTAAAAGCATCATATTTTTATTTTTCTAACTAGCTACCGGACAAAACGCATGCATCAATCTACAGCTCTACTAGGTGGGCTCCTAGCAGCCCCCGGATCCGTAGATTGAGTACGTTCTCCATGTTCTACCTCGGGCCGAGGCAGAATTTCAGCAGCACCTCCCCGCTGCTCTCCCGATACACGTCTTGGCAAAATACCGAGAGGATGTGCATCCGGAGAACAACGGGGAGGCGCTACCGAAATCCTGACTCGGACCGAGGTAGAACACGGAAAACGTACTCAACCTACGGATCCGGCGACTGTCCCGTAAATGCCGCAAGCGTTACGCTTCATAATATGCCGACCTCTAATGCATATTTATCCGCGTAACGCTCGCGGACGGGAAGTGACACCTAGGTTACGCGACTGGACGTGGAAATGGAATCTACTAACATAAAAAAAATGCGAGAGAGGGGACAGAGTTCTAGCTCACCCTCGGCGGTAGAGGAAGTAGTCGGACCAGCGGCCTCCAACAAGTGGCTCTCAACGGACCACGATAGTCCTCGGCGTCCCTCAATGGCCCTCCCCGGGTGCAGGGGCGGCGCGGCGCGATGGTGCGCGGGGCGCAGCGGTGCCGGGGGCACGGGCCACCGACCTATGCCGGCGCAGCGGTGCCGGGGGCACGGGCCGCCGGACTCTACCGGCACAGCGGTGCTGTCGGCATGGGCTGCAGACCTCTGCCGGCGTAGCGGTGCCGGGGGCAGGGCGGCTGGGCCGGGGCAGGGACGGTAGCGGCCGGGGCGGTGCGGTGGCGGCCGGGGCGGTGCCAGCCGGGGCGATACCGGCCGAGGCGGTGGCGGGGCAGGGGAGCGGCGGGAGGGGCTGGGGCGGTGGCCGTGCGCGCTGCCCGGCCTCTGCAGCAGGGCGCAGGGGCGGGAGGGGCAGGGGCCGGCCGAGGCGGTTGCGGGGCAGGAAAGTGGCGGGCCCGGCTGGGGCGGTGCTGGCCTCTGCAGCGGGGGGGGGGGGTAGGGGCGGGAGGGGCTGGGGTCGGGAGCGGGCTGGGGCGATGGCGGCCAGGGCGGCGGCGGGAGGGGCGCAGAGCCCTCGATCTGCAGGTGGAGGTGGCGGTGGCGGGAGGCGCCGGGGCGGTGGAGGTGGCAGAAGGGGCAGGAGGGGCTGGGGCGGTCCGGTGGCGAGTCGACGGGAGGGGCGGGGGGCGCTGCGGGTGGTGCGGTGGCGAGAGTCGACGGGAGGGACTGGGGCGGCGCTCGGGAGGAAGAAGAAGGAGAAAAGAGAGGAGAAAATGGGCCGGCCCGATTTAGATCTAGGGTTGCTATACGCCGACGGCCAAGCCATCGGCATAGCCCCTCCCCTATACGCCGACGGCCGAGCCGTCGGCATAGCTTTTTTTTGTGATTTTTTTTGCTAGAAAAAACTATATTAATGAGGGGTTTTACTATACCATCCCTAGATACCCATAATAGTATCACAAGGAATAGCGGGAGGGTTTTCCTCATGTTATTTCAAGCGAAACCCTATCTGGCGGGCCGAGGCCGTCTACCCCAAGCTTTCCATCAAAAAAGATGATTCTATGTGAATTTTTGGTTTTTTATGTTATATATGTCAGAGGACCATGAACAAACTAAAAGGAGGACACTTTGGTAAAAAAATTAGATGGTGACCTCAGATTGGGAGTTTTGGTCTATGTAAGTAGAGAATCTTCCGAAGGGGCATTCATGTCTTGTTCAGCAAATGGCAGTTCTGAGTTGTGCGTTGGATTTCCCTCTATACACCATGAGTGTGGATATTCCATATTAGGACCAGATGGAAGAGGGCGGGGAAGGTTTCCTCATGCTTCGTAGCTTGATTTTATCCGGCGAAACCCTAGACAGAGGGGGTTCGGAGATCTACCCCTATAGCTTTCTCCGTACGAGGCCTCGCCGATGGATCTTCTGCTTTATTTTGGTTTGTTTAGAACATATATACATGGAAAGCAAAGGTTGGGCCCACTTTACCATGAAATAGGCTTCGGTAGACCCGTAGCGGGAGTTTCCACGTACAGATCCTGGATTTCACCAAGTGTTAACAGCCCATGTATGTGAAGAAGGCCATGCCCGGGGCCTACCTATATTGCATGTACCAACCTTGGGTCACACCTATACACTTATGTTAGGGACACATGCATGCATGTTTCCTACGTTAGACGATGCTTCGGTGGTCTTTATCCAGCGAAACCCTAGACAGAGGGGGTTCGGATATCTACCCCTATAGCTTTCTCCGTACGAGGCCTCGCCGATGGATCTTCTGCTTTATTTTGGTTTGTTTAGAACATATATACATAGAAAGCAAAGGTTGGGCCCACTTTACCATGAAATAGGCTCCGGTAGACCCGTAGCGGGAGTTTCCACGTACAGATCCTGGATTTCACCAAGTGTTAACAGCACATGTCTCTGAAGAAGGCCATGCCCGGGGCCTACCTATATTGCATGTACCAACCTTGGGTCACACCTATACACTTATGTTAGGGACACATGCATGCATGTTTCCTATGTTAGACGATGCTCCGGTGGTCTTTATCCGGCGAAACCCTAGACAGAGGGGGTTCGGAGATCTACCCCTATAGCTTTCTCCATACGAGGCCTTGCCGATGGATCTTCTGCTTTATTTTGGTTTGTTTAGAACATATATACATGGAAAGCAAAGGTTGGGCCCACTTTACCATGAAATAGGCTCCGGTAGACCCGTAGCGGGAGTTTCCACGTACAGATCCTGGATTTCACCAAGTGTTAACAACCCATGTATGTGAAGAAGGCCATGCCCGGGGCCTACCTATATTGCATGTACCAACCTTGGGTCACACCTATACACTTATGTTAGGGACACATGCATGCATGTTTCCTACGTTAGACGATGCTCCGGTGGTCTTTATCCGGCGAAACCCTAGACAGAGGGGGTTCGGAGATCTACCCCCATAGCTTTCTCCGTACGTGGCCTCGCCGATGGATCTTCTGCTTTATTTTGGTTTGTTTAGAACATATATACATGGAAAGCAAAGGTTGGGCCCACTTTACCATGAAATAGTCTCCGGTAGACCCGTAGCGGGAGTTTCCACGTACAGATCCTGGATTTCACCAAGTGTTAACAGCCCATGTATGTGAAGAAGGCCATGCCCGGGGCCTACCTATATTGCATGTACCAACCTTGGGTCACACCTATACACTTATGTTAGGGACACATGCATGCATGTTTCCTACGTTAGACGATGCTCCGGTGGTCTTTATCCGGCGAAACCCTAGACAGAGGGGGTTCGGATATCTACCCCTATAGCTTTCTCCGTACGAGGCCTCGCCGATGGATCTTCTGCTTTATTTTGGTTTGTTTAGAACATATATACATAGAAAGCAAAGGTTGGGCCCACTTTACCATGAAATAGGCTCCGGTAGACCCGTAGCGGGAGTTTCCACGTACAGATCCTGGATTTCACCAAGTGTTAACAGCCCATGTCTCTGAAGAAGGCCATGCCCGAGGCCTACCTATATTGCATGTACCAACCTTGGGTCACACCTATACACTTATGTTAGGGACACATGCATGCATGTTTCCTACGTTAGACGATGCTCCGGTGGTCTTTATCCGGCGAAACCCTAGACAGAGGGGGTTCGGAGATCTACCCCTATAGCTTTCTCTGTACGAGGCCTCGCCGATGGATCTTCTGCTTTATTTTGGTTTGTTTAGAACATATATACATGGAAAGCAAAGGTTGGGCCCACTTTACCATGAAATAGGCTCCGGTAGACCCGTAGCGGGAGTTTTCACGTACAGATCCTGGATTTCACCAAGTGTTAACAGCCCATGTCTCTGAAGAAGGCCATGCCCGGGACCTACCTATATTGCATGTACCAACCTTGGGTCACACCTATACACATATGTTAGGGATACATGCATGCATGTTTCCTATGTTAGACGATGCTCCGGTGGTCTTTATCCGGCAAAACCCTAGACAGAGGGGGTTCGGAGATCTACCACTATAGCTTTCTCCGTACGAGGCCTCGCCGATGGATCTTCTGCTTTATTTTGGTTTGTTTAGAATATATATACATGGAAAGCAAAGGTTGGGCCCACTTTACCATGAAATAGGCTCCGGTAGACCCGTAGCGGGAGTTTCCACGTACAGATCCTGGATTTCACCAAGTGTTAACAGCCCATGTATGTGAAGAAGGCCATGCCCGGGACCTACCTATATTGCATGTACCAACCTTGGGTCACACCTATACACTTATGTTAGGGACACATGCATGCTTATTTCCTACGTTAGACGATGCTCCGGTGGTCTTTATCCGGCGAAACCCTAGACAGAGGGGGTTCGGAGATCTACCCCTATAGCTTTCTCCGTACGAGGCCTCGCCGATGGATCTTCTGCTTTATTTTGGTTTGTTTAGAACATATATACATGGAAAGCAAAGGTTGGGCCCACTTTACCATGAAATAGTCTCCGGTAGACCCGTAGCGGGAGTTTCCACGTACATATCCTGGATTTCACCAAGTGTTAACAGCCCATGTATGTGAAGAAGGCCATGCCCGGGGCCTAACTATATTGCATGTACCAACCTTGGGTCACACCTATACACTTATGTTAGGGACACATGCATGCATGTTTCCTACGTTAGACGATGCTCCGGTGGTCTTTATCCGGCGAAACCCTAGACAGAGGGGGTTCGGAGATCTACCCCTATAGCTTTCTCCGTACGAGGCCTCGCCGATGAATCTTGGGTCCAACCTTGCTTTGTCATGTTGCTATGACCTAACCAAATACAAACCAAGAGAAGGCTACACTTTGCTACCCCCTTACGATGCACGTCTAGGGGGGTAGACGGCGCGGGATGCACGAGCTAGGGTTTCGGTGGAAGGGGGATTCCGGTGCCTCGGGGTCCCTAGGGAAGATGCATGTGGCCCTAGCACATTGTTTTTTCATGGGGCTATGACCTAACCAAACACAAATATAATAGGGAGAAATTTCCACCGGGGTACCCCCCCTCCCATCCGGATAATATCTAGTGGGGGGTTGATGTCTACGCACTTCTATTCTTGTAGACACTTGTTGGGCCTCCAAGTGCAGAGGTTTGTAGAACAGCAGCAAGTTTCCCTTAAGTGGATCACCCAAGGTTTATGGAACTCAGGGAGGTTAGAGGTCAAAGCTATCCCTCTCAAGCAACCCTGCAATTACGATACAGAAAGTCTCTTGTGTCCCCAACACACCCAATACACTTGTCAGATGTATAGGTGCACTAGTTCGGCGAAGAGATAGTGAAATACAAGTGGTATAGATGATTATAAGTAGCAAACGTGATGTGAAATAAATATCGCTGCGAGCAAACAAGTAACAAAATAGCAAGTAAACGGTGTGCAATGCTTGGAAACAAGGCCTAGGGATCATACTTTCACTAGTGGACACACTCCCAACAATATAACATGATTGAACAAATAAACAACTTCTCTCCACTATGGTACTCTGAATTACTCTCCTATTGAATAACACTAATCATTGTGTAGTGGCTACAGAAGCACCCCTTAAAGTTCATCAAGTACTTGACAAACACCACTCATAGAGACATCCAAATCAGATCACAATTCAAGATAGATATCATTGCAACTTAGACCAAGTACTAACACGGTGCACACACTGTCAACATTACACCATGAAAGGAGGAATAGATTACTCAATACTATCATAGTAATAATTACTCTCATAATCCACAAGAGATCACAATCATAGCCTAAACCAAGTACCACCACGATGCACGCACTGTCACCGTTACACCATGGCAGGAGGAATAGATTACTTTAATAACATCACTAGAGTACACTATAATAATTAAGCATAGGAGTAGCATAATATCTGAATAATAACATCTACTTGTTCAACATGATACAAAGCTCACGATCACATAAAGATCACATCATGGGAGAGAGAGGTGAACCACATAGCTACCGGTAGAGCCCTCAGCCCCGAGGATGAACTACTCCCTCCTCATCATAGGAGACATCAAGGTTGATGGAGATGGCGGTGAGGTCGATGGAGACGGCGGAGACGGCGATGGAGACCGATGGAGATGGCTCCGGGGGCACTTCCCCGTCCCGGCAGGGTGCCGGAACAGAGACTTCTGTCCCCCGAAATTCATCGACGGTGGCGGCGGAGCTACGGAACTGCTTCTGGAAAATTGCCGACTCCCCTAGGGTTTTCCGTCCCGAGGCTTTATATAGGCGAAGGGGCGTCGTCAGAGGTGGGACCAGGCGCCCTCACACATGGCTGGCGCGGCCAGAGGCCTGGCCGCGCCACCCATGCATGTGGGGCCCTGGTGGCCCCCCTCCGACTCTTCTTCAGATCTCTGGAAGCTTCCGGGTAAAATAAGACTTCAGGATGTGGTTTCGTCCAATTCCGAGAATATTTCCTGTGTATCACTCTGAAACACAAAAACAGCAGAAAACAGGGAACTGGCACTGTGGCATCTTGTTAATAGGTTAGTTCCGGAAAATGCATAAAAGTGCCACGAAGTGTAACGAAACATCGGGTAAATGGTGTAAAAACAAGCATGGAGCATCAAAAATTATAGATACGTTGGAGACGTATCAGCATCCCCAAGCTTAACTCCTGCTCGTCCTCGAGTAGGTAAGTGATAACAAAGAATAATTTTTGAGGTGACATGCACCTACACAATCTTGATCATATATGTAAGCATTGTGAGCTGAGATCAAAGAACTTAAAACATGGGCATGAAAGATATAATCTTGATAATAGAAACTTAGCAACCATGTTATAACATTAAATAGAACACAAACAAAAGATCATGAATAATGAAACAATGAAAGTCAAACGTGTGTTCAAATCATAAGGAAAAACATACAAATGGTTTTCAGCTTGTCCTTCATGGAGAGCAAAACATAAATGCATAGGACACCTTCAAGTTTAAGAGGGCGACTAGATACAAGTAATTTAAGAACAAGTGAAACCATAGTCATGAATCAATCAATGATAAACTTTGGGACAATGCACATTATACTAAGAATGACAACTATGCTCTCTTAATGGTGCATAAAGATAGAAGGTGGAGACTCAACATAAAAGTAAAAGAAAGGCCCTTCGCAGAGGGAAGCAGTGATTAAACATGTGCTAGAGCTTTTCATTTGTAAAACAGAGAGATAAAAATTGGTTTTGAGAGGTGGTTGTCTTTGTCAACGACTGGCAATGGGGTTCTTACTATCTTCCATACAAAAATGAAGCAAGTTTTTGAGAGAGAGATTGGCACTTTTGTGCTCTTTTATAAAGCTTGGCACTCCTCCCCACCTTTTTTCCTTTCTCAAACCATGGCTAACCGATTCCATCGGGTGCCCACCAACATTCACATTCCATGGAGGAGTGCCTTTTTTCTTTTCTTTTTTTCCTTTTTTCTTCTTTTTGGAATAAGCAATATGGAAGATAGCAAATCCGACTACTACGTCCCCATGAGCTGAAAACAGTATCACAAAACGAGAAGTGTTTTGAAGGTTTTTGAAAGGTAGCACATGAAAATTTTACTTTGGAATGGCTTACAAATACCATGCATAGGAATTTATAGTGGACACAATGGCAAACTTGGTTTTTGGGAGTTAGATGCACGAGTAGAGCTCATACTCAGTACAAAATGAGGGCTAGCAAAAGACTGGGAGCGACCAACTAAGAGAGCAATAACGGCCATAATCATGCAAAGCGACAAAGCAACATTAAAAGAAGCATAAGATGGCATCAAAAGTCAAAAACTAAATGATCATAGAGGCTATTGGTGACTTTGTAAGAGTCTAACATGTGTGAGCATGCGCCAAGTCAACCCAAATAAAGCATCAAGGAGAAAACCAAAATAATGCTTCCATACAATAAAAACAACGCATGATTTTTTCAAAGGCTCATTAAGCAATCTCAGTTATTTGAGACAAGTCATGCTACAGCAAAAATCACTAAGCATACTATCAAAAAGACATCAAGCATGACATGAAAAAGTCTAGCCGCAGTCTACACAAGCTCCTTCTTGTACCACTTTTTTGCATAAAGCTTTTTCTCTTTTCCAACACCATTTGAATTTTTTTAGGACACCTCTTTTGATGAAAACCAATAAAGATCAGAGGCAAAAATACACCTTGATGAAAAGGTATGACAAGGTCTGAACGCAAATCAAGGCGAAAACGAAAATCAAAAGCAGTAGCAGAAAAAGAGAACACTCGTTGAAACGATAGGAGTGAAAACTAGAGTGTTCTTGGCAAATGAAAAGCGAGTTTATCTCCTCCAAAAGAAACATGATGTGATCTAACCATTTATTGCAGCAAACTAAACAAACTAACTAAAAAAATAAAATAACTGACTGATCACTCTAAGATTTACACATATATCTGAACCTTGCAACCATAAAACTTGTCTGTTTTACCTCATTTCTACCAGTGTTGCACCAACATTTTACATCATTTGATCCTTTGTCACAGATCAGTGCGCCAAGGCACTTAAATCTACAAGTCAGAGTAATTCAAACCAAAGACCAAGCCACCAGGAATGGAGGAGTACATCTTGAGGAGCAAGAAAAGCAAGCACGGCAGAAAGTGGCTGGTACGGCACAAGAAGACAGGAAAAACGGCAAAAGCAGAAAAGCCGCTGCCGCCACCAACTTCCCACTACTCCTCTACGCCGCAGCAAGAATGCCACAAAAAGTCTTTAAAAGGAGAGGCCCAGGTTCACTCCCACCATATCCATCTCTCACCTCGCATCCACAGCCACTCCATCCATCCACCACTCCACCAAAACCTTCCTCCTCCATAGTCCAACACAAAAAACTTTTCCACCCTTTTCCCTCTTCTCCTCTGTTGTAACAAGACTGGATCCATGGCGTCCACCAAGAACTCCAAGAACTCCCTCAGGAACCTCAAGAACACAGGATGAACATAGCCCCAAGGATCTGAAGGCCCAGCTCTCCCTCAACCTCTGCATCCTCTGCCGCGACAGCAATTCTTCTACTTTCTCTGCCACGGCAAGCCTTCGGTGACAAACAGCAAATCTCTCTTCCTTTCCCTCATGCTCTGTGATCTGTTGTGTTGATCTTGCGTTGTAAAGCAGTTTGAAACTTGTCTTTGACCTTTGCTATGGTTTGAGTGACACACTCCATTGTAAACTCTAAGACTACTATGAAAACTGTGTTGCACTTGCTTGATCTGTAGGTGTAAGACTAGTCTCTGCACCTAGTTCCAAAAACATATCCCTGTCTAAAATTTGCTAGTTTGTTCAATGCTTTCTTGTCTGACAAACAAGAAATCCTTGAACTTGTTATGTTAAAACTTCCCTGCTCAAAACCTCCTGTTACTTTTCTGTTTACAACACCAAAAACCCCACTTTTCTGCTTAGCTTCTGGAAATTAGGAAATAGTCTCATTTGTGTTGATCCCTGTGGAGACGACTAGAAAAACCCCCCTATAATCTCAACAGATCAAAATTGGCGCCGTTGCCGGGGATCAACTTTTGATTGTTTCCTTAGATTACAGTAGACTAAGCTGTGTAAATACTTGTTCCAATTTGCAATCTTTGATTGTCTGTTTTAATGACTTGTCTGTGATCAAGCTTAGAACTTTTATTAGGGGATTTAGTTCACTAACCCTTGATCAAGTTCTTGTCTGTAATTGTGTGTAGAACAATGATTTCATCTAATCTCCGTGGGAATTCAGTTGATGCAGTCCTCTGAAGATTCTCCACTAGCCCCATTTGATCCTGAGCCAGAGAGGACTTTGTTTGCAAGAAAGAGAGCAGCTTCTGAAGTTTCTGCTGAAGATTTGGAAACCTCTGTCTCAGATTTGGAATCGTCATCCTCAGATTTCAGCATGGGTGATAAGAAGTTGAGAGATTTGTGGATTCCCAAGGACCAGATCAACAATGCAGATGTGATTATGCCTGCAATACAAGCAAACAACTGGGAAATCAAGCCAGCTCTGATCAATATGGTGCAACATAATCCCTTCAAAGGTTCTGCTTTGGAGAGCCCCCATGAGCATATCAGAAACTTTCTGGAGTACTGCAACACTTTGAAGCACAATGGTGTTCCTCCTGAAGCCATCAGGATGCAATTGTTTCCCTTCTCACTGTCTGGACTTGCAAAAGTTTGGTTCCACTCTCTTCCTATTCACTGCAGAGACACATGGGAACATGTTCTTCAAGCCTTCTTTGAGAGATATTTCCCTCCAACCAAAGCAGCTGAGTGCAGAGACAAGATAACAAGATTTGTGCAATATGAAGGAGAAAGCCTGTATGATACTTGGCAGAGATACCAAGGTCTCATCAGGATGTGTCCCAACCATGGCCAGAATGCTTTGGAAGCCAAGTTGGAGAGTTTAACAACTCAGCTTGCCCAGCTCATGACAGAAAGAAACAGCCAAGCTTTGGTTCCTGTCAACCAAGTTACTTCTGCCTGTGCAATTTGTGGAAAAGAAGGCCATTCTCTCATGGAATGTACCTTGTCTGCACCTCCTGAAGCCATGATATCAGAGGTGAACTATGCCCAGAATCAAGGGCCATATTCCCAAAGTTACAACCCCTCTTGGAGAAACCACCCCAACCTTTCTTACAAGAGCAATAATCAGCAAAGTTACCCAGCACCAGGGCAGCAGCACTATGCCCAAGCATCCCAGCAGAGTTACCATCAGCCTGGACAACAAAATTTCAGACCCCAAGGTCAAGTGCAACACCCACAACAACAACACCACCCAGTACATCAGCAAACTACTTCATCCAGCAGTAGCAGCCAATCTGAGCTTGGAGAAATGATGAAGCTACAGAAGGAAATGTTCAGTGGAATGCAAGAAACTATGAAAATGCAATCTGAACTTTTCTACAAGACTATGCAGCAACTCACTGCTGGAATCCAGACCAACAACATTGGAAAACAAGCTGAAGGAAAACTGCCAGCCCAAGCAGAGAAAAACCCAAAACAGTGTGGTGCCCTTTCCACTACTGAAGTTATTGATGCAGTCACCACTAGGAGTGGGGTGTGTAAATTTGTGATAATAATGATAAATTGACAATTTTACAATGAGAGAATACAATGATTTATATAGGAGAGGGGGAAGAGGAGGTGCGGCGCACCGGCCTAAACCCTAACTTGCTATGCAAGTAAATATAATCTAACATCCCCCCGCAGTCTCAACCGTGGGCTCGACAATGTTGAGACTGAAACGAATCTCTGTAAATGGTGTAGTAGCAAGTCCTTTGGTAAAAATATCTGCAAACTGGGCCGTAGAAGGCACATGAAGAACACGCACTTCTCCCAAAGCGACCTTCTCTCGAACAAAATGGATGTCAATCTCGATATGCTTTGTCCGCCGATGCTGAACTGGGTTTCCAGACATGTAAACAGCTGAAATGTTATCACAATATACCACTGTGGCCTGACCAATAGGTCGATGTAACTCAACAAGTAACTGACGCAACCAAACTGTTTCAGCAACTGCATGAGCAACAGCACGGTACTCAGCCTCTGCTGACGAGCGAGAAACCGTAAGCTGACGCTTCGAAGACCAAGAAATTAAATTGTTGCCAAGGAAAACACAGTATCCTGAAGTGGATCGACGAGTGTCTGGACAACCAGCCCAGTCTGCATCGGAATATGCTGTCAATGATGTGGGTGATGAGTGGTTTATATGCAAACTATGATCTAATGTACCTTTGAGATATCTAAGTATGCGTTTGACATGGTTAAAATGCGGGACTCGTGGATCATGCATGTAAAGACAAGCTTGCTGGACAGCATATGATATTTCTGGACGAGTAATGGTGAGATACTGAAGGGCTCCAGTTAAGCTACGGTATAGAGTCGGGTCAGGAAAAATATCACCATCCGAGGAAAATTTAGAAGAAGTATCTACAGGTGTACGGGATGGTTGACAATCTAACATTCCAGCCCTAGTTAGGAGATCAATAGAGTACTGACGTTGGGATAGAAAAAGACCAGAAGAATCACGAGTGACAGCTATACCTAAGAAGTGATGAAGAGAACCTAGATCAGTCATAGAGAATTCAGTTTGGAGGAGAGAAATAATATGAGTGAGAAAAGTTGTGGAGGAGGCAGTGAGAACGATATCATCAACATAAAGTAGGAGATATGCAACCTGGGTGTTAGAGTGATAAACAAAAAGAGAGTAGTCAGAACGAGAGGGAATGAATCCTATAGTTTGAATAAAGGTAGAAAAACGTTGAAACCAGGCTCGGGGTGCTTGTTTGAGGCCATAGAGAGATTTTTGGAGAAGGCAAACGTGATCAGGAAAAGAAGAATCTTCGAAACCGGAAGGTTGTTGAGAATAGACGACTTCGTTTAAGGAACCATGAAGGAAAGCATTTTTTACATCGAGTTGATGAATGGGCCAGGAAGAGGAAACAGCAAGACTAAGAATGGTTCGAATGGTGCTAGGTTTAACTACTGGAGAGAAAGTTTCTTCGTAATCGACACCGTGTTGTTGAGAGAACCCACGACAAACCCAACGCGCTTTATACCGAGAGAGAGTGCCATCAGAATGAAATTTTTGACGGAACACCCACTTTCCAGAAACAACATTCGCATTAGGAGGTCGGGGAACAAGTTGCCATGTGTTATTGGATTGGAGTGCTTGAAACTCATCGCGCATGGCAGCGGACCAGTTCGGATCAAGAAGAGCAGATTTGTATGTTTTGGGAAGAGGTGAGAAAGTTGGAGAAGCATGAAGATTGAGGCGTGTTTTAGGAAGTCGAAAACCAGACTTAGCACGTGTGCGCATGGAATGGTCGTTGGTAGGTGCGATAATGGGAACGGCGTGTGAAGGAGGAGCTGCTGCATCCGGCGCAGCGGAGGAGGAGGACGCAGCAGCATGAGGGGCAGAGGATTGGGTAGTTTGAGTGTCGGGGGCAGGAGTTTTGGGGCGGCGAACGTAAACCTGGGTTATGGGTGGTCGAGACACGGGTGCTGAAGGGGCTGTCGGGGCAGCCGAGTCGGCTGGGGCAGGGTTAGAGGCTATCGTGGCAGGAGAATCGGGAGCGGTATTGGGAACGAAAAAGTGAGGGTTTATGGAATTGGCTGGGCGAGGGGTTGCTGTGGTGGGAGGAGGAGATGTAGGAGTTCTAGTGGCGAAAGGAAAGGTGTTTTCATCGAAAGTGACATGCCTAGAGATGTGAATGTGACCGGTCACAAGATCAAAACACCGGTAGCCTTTGTGTTCATCTGAATAACCTAGGAAGACACAAGGAAGGGAACGTGGAGAGAGTTTGTTTGGGGAAGTTGCATAGACATTGGGAAAGCAAAGGCAACCAAAAACGCGAAGCTCAGTGTAGTTTGGGTGAGAGAGAAAAAGGGAGTAGAAAGGTGTGGTGTTTGGGTTAGTGCTAGATGGTCG
This sequence comes from Dactylis glomerata, assembly GCA_007115705.1. Classification (NCBI taxonomy): domain Eukaryota; kingdom Viridiplantae; phylum Streptophyta; class Magnoliopsida; order Poales; family Poaceae; genus Dactylis; species Dactylis glomerata. The sequence goes on from QXEO01000555.1 coordinate 1,656,782, forward strand.
AATGTTTAGGAGATAGGTTGCGGTTCTAAGAGCTTCAGCCCAAAACGTGGGGGGCATAGATGATTGAATGAGTAGTGTGCGAACTATGTCATTGATGGTGCGGAGTGATCGCTCAGCCTTGCCATTTTGTGGGGAAGTGTAAGGGCAAGAGAAACGAAGGAGAATGCCATGTTGGAGAAAGAAATTACGGTTTGCAAAGTTGTTAAATTCTTTTCCATTGTCACATTGGATAAATTTTATGGGTAAAAAGAAGTGTGTGGTGACATAGGTTTTAAAATTGATAAAAAGGGAGTGGACATCAGATTTGTTGCGCAGTGGAAAAGTCCAAACGAAGTGTGTAAAATCATCTAAAATAACTAAGTAGTATTTGAAACCGGAGAGACTCATAGTTGGAGAGGTCCAGAGATCACAGTGCAAAAGTTCAAAGGGATAAGTACTATGAGAAGTAGAATGCGCAAATGGTAAACGAACATGTTTTCCTTGTTGACAAAACTCACAAACGGAGGAATTATGAACCTCTTTATTACAAGGAATCGAAAAATCACTAAGAAGAGAGGATAAAGTGGCTTTATTCGGATGGCCTAAGCGTTTATGCCATAGATCTACGGAGGCGAGCATGGATGATGGAGACGAGGCCGCAGGAGCGCCATGAACAGAGTAGAGGTCGCCAGAGCTATCGAAGCGAGCGATCTCCGCCTTGGTCATGAAATCCTTCACAGACAAGCCAAAAGGGTCAAATTCGACGGAAACATAGTTGTCTGTGGTGAATCGACGAACAGAGATTAAATTTTTAATGAGGGCTGGTGCAACTAAGACATCCTTAAGTAGGAGTGGTTTGGAAGTGGAAGATGCAAGGTTGGTATGACCGACACATGAAATTGGTATGGAGGAGCCATCACCTAATGTAATGGATGAAAAATGAGATGGTATGCAAGTTGACAGCATAGTATTCGATGAAGACATGTGACTAGAAGCACCGGAATCGAAAATCCAATCAGTACCTGAGTTACCTTGAACAGCAAAATTATTCATGGCCTGTAGAAATGCAGCTTGGTCCCAGCTCGGAGTAGAGGGAGTCGGGGCAGTTGACGGAGCAGGTACTGGCGCAGGTGGTGGCGGTGCAGCAGGAGTCGAGTACATGTTGTATGGCGAGTAGTAGCCTCCAGGATTATAAGTGACCGGTGTCGAAGGGCCATAAGGACCCATAGCAGAGGGCATCGGCGAGTGCATCGGTGAGGCATAGGGAGCCGGCGATGGTGCAGCATACATGGACGGTGAAGGAGCGGCGTAATGAGCTTGGGCAGGGACCCGTGGTGCAAGGAGGCCAGGTGAGCCTGTATGAGGATGCACGCCGGGCTGCCACGAACCAGTGTAGGCAGGTGGCGCGCCAACAGGAGAGGGCGCGGTCCAAGGCATTGGCCAAGCCTGAACCATGCCAGTCCAAGGGTCCTGAGAAGATCGCCAAGCTGGTGCTGCAGGTGGAGCCGGTGGTGGTGCCGGGGCAGGTGGAGGAGCCGGTGCTGTTGGAGGAGGCCTTGGTGCAGGCGGCCGATAGATAGGCCGGGTGCCCCTATAGTTGGGGCTAGGGCGCCAACCTGACGGTGGAACAGGCGCAGGCGGCGCCGTAGGCGGTGGTGGTGCAGGAGACCGTGGAGCAGCAGCATAGGCCTGAGGGCGAGACTCTTGAGTAGTCATGGCGCGGTCCGCCCAGGAGAGCATGGAGCGAACTTCTGCAAAAGAAGGAGACGGCCGCATCATGGGGATGAAGGACTGCTGCTTGTCGAAGCGCTTGTTGAGGCCGATGAGGAGGATCTTGATGAGCTGTTTGTCCTCAATGGGATCACCGAGTTCACGAAGTTCGTCGGCGATGGTCTGGAGGCGCTGGCAGTATACCCCCACGGGCAAGTCGCCCTGGGCGGTGTTCCGAAGCTCCGTGTTGAGTGTGTTGACACGGGCGTCGGCGTTGTCCTGAAAAAGCTGACGGATTGCTGCCCAAAGGGCGGCGGCGTTGGTGGCAGCCCTGAAAACGAGATTGAAAATCTCGGTGCTCACCCGCTGGTAGATCCACTGTATCACAGCGAGATCATCCTTGGCCCAGCGGGGATCCGAGGGAGACGGCGAGATGTTGGGGTCGACGTGCGCCAGGAGGTTGCAGCGGCCCAAGTGCACCTCAAAAAGATGCCTCCAATGGTAGTAGTTGTGTTGGGGAAGATCTAAAGTGATGGGAATCAATGGAGTAACGTCGGAGATTGTATCGGCGAAGTTGATGGTGGTGGCGATAGGAGGTGGGGCGGATGAGGTGGATGGTTTGGCAGCCGAGGTGGATGGTTTAGCAGCCGCGACGGCGGCCATGGCGTCGCGCCACTCGAAGAACCCCGGAGGGGGCGGCGGCGGCGGGGTGGGAGGCGTGGGAGCCATGCCCTAGAATCTAACCTTAATCTGATACCATGTAAATTTGTGATAATAATGATAAATTGACAATTTTACAATGAGAGAATACAATGATTTATATAGGAGAGGGGGGAAGAGGAGGTGCGGCGCACCGGCCTAAACCCTAACTTGTTATGCAAGTAAATATAATCTAACAGGGTGAACACTGAACCCTTACTCAAAACCCCACCAAATGTCACTTATGTTGCTCCACAGAGAAGACCCACCGTGCAGCAACAAACACCTCCAGAAATTGTTCTGCCAAGGCAGGAAAAATCAACAGGACAGCCTGCCCAGACAGAAAACCCTGCCAAGGCACAGATCTCTGCCACAGAACCAACAGAGAAGCCTTTGTTGATGAAAGTGCCATTTCCAGAGAGATTGGACAAGACCAAGGAGGAGAAGCAATACTCTAAATTCCTTGAGACCATGAAGGAAGTGCAAATCACCATCCCCATCTTGGATGCAGTGTTGCACATTCCCCTATATGCAAAGTTTTTCAAAGATCTGATCACAAGGAAGAGGAGTTTGGACAGCCCTGAGTTAGTAGCCTTGACAGAAGATTGCAGTGCTGTGATCTTGAACCACATGCCCAAGAAGCTACAAGACCCTGGAAGTTTCAGCATTCCCTGTGTAGTGGGAAGAAAAACCTTCACAGCCCTTTGTGACTTAGGTTCCTCAGTGAGTGTGTTACCCTCTGCTGCAAGCCAGATTCAGCAGCTGGGAACGTTGAAGCCTACCCCAATGACACTTCAACTTGCTGATAGAACCTTGAGAAAACCAGTAGGAGTCCTTGAAGATGTGCCAGTCCAAGTTGGCAACTTTGCATATCCTGTGGACTTTGTTGTGCTAGAGATGGAAGACAATGCTGAATCAATGATTCTAGGCAGGCCATTCTTGGCAACTGCTGGTGCCATCATTGATGTCAAAGGTGGAACCCTCAAATTACAATTTGGATCAGAGCAAGCTGAATTCAGCATGAAACATGCCACTCACTTACCCAATGTTCCTGAACATTGCCATTCCATTGATGTTGTTGAAAGAAGTGTGCTAGAAACTTTGCCAGAACCTGAGCAAGAAGAGCCTGAAGCTCAAGTCTTTGTTACTGCTGAAACCACCAATGTACAGCAGCTCTGTGAAGTGAAAATTTGTGAAATTGTACCTGTGTCAAGTGCAAGAGAACCAGCTCATCTAGCTCACCATTCTGTTGTGGAGCTCAAAGAATTGCCTTCCCATCTGAAATACTCATTCTTGGAGAAGGAAAAGTTACACCCTGTGATTATTAGTTCTGCCCTTTCAAGTGAGCAAGAAGAAAGTCTTCTGTCTATTCTGAAGCTGTACAAGAATGTCATTGGATATTCCATTGATGACATCATTGGCATTAGTGAGAAAGTGTGTTCTCACAGGATCCACTTAGAAGAAGGCAGCAAGCCAACAAGAGAAGGACAGAGGAGACTAAACCCTGCTATGCAAGATGTAGTAAAGAAGGAAGTTCTGAAATTGTTAAAGGCTGGAATGATATACCCCATCTCTGACAGTGAGTGGGTGAGTCCTATCCACATTGTGCCCAAGAAAGGTGGCTACACTGTTGTTGAAAATGAAGAAGGAAGGCTCATGACCACAAGACCTGTTACAGGATGGAGGATGGTGAATGACTTCAGAAAATTGAACAAAGCTACAAGAAAAGATCACTTCCCTCTGCCATTCATGGACCAGATGCTAGAGAGACTTGCTGGCCAGAAGTACTACTGCTACCTTGATGGTTACTCTGGATTTCTGCAGATTCCAATCCACCCTTCTGACCAAGACAAGACCACATTCACCTGCCCATATGGAACCTTTGCTTACAAAAGGCTACCATTTGGCCTTTGCAATGCTCCAGGCACCTTCCAGAGATGCATGATGTCCATATTTTCTGATCACATTGAGAAGATTATGGAAGTTTTCATGGATGATTTCACTGTGTATGGAAAAGACTTCGAAGCCTGCTTGAAGAACCTCACCTTAGTCCTTCACAGATGCTCTGAGCAAAATTTGATTCTGAACTGGGAAAAATGTCACTTCCTTGTCTCTGAAGGCATTGTGTTGGGCCACCTTGTGTCTGCTAGAGGAATTGAGGTGGACAAGGCAAAGGTAGATGTGATTGCCAAGCTACCTCCTCCTGAAAATGTGAAGGGAATTCAAAGCTTCCTGGGCCATGCTGGCTTCTACAGGAGGTTTATCAAGAACTTCTCCTATCTTGCCAAGCCACTCACCAATCTCCTGAATCATGAAGTGAAGTTTGTGTTTGATGACACTTGTTTGCAAGCATTCAACCAATTGAAAGATGCTCTCATCACAGCCCCTGTTGTTCAACCTCCTGACTGGACACTGCCATTTGAACTTATGTGTGATGCAAGTGACTTTGCTGTTGGAGCAGTCCTTGGCCAGAGGAAAGACAAAGCTGTACATGTTATACATTATGCAAGCAAGACTTTGGATGATGCTCAGATCAATTACACCACCACAGAGAAGGAGCTGCTTGCTGTTGTGTTCTCATTTGATAAGTTTAGACCATACCTGGTTGGACACAAGTGCATTGTCTACACAGACCATGCAGCAATCAGATATTTAGTGAGCAAAAAGGATGCTAAACCAAGGCTCATCAGATGGATCCTTCTGCTCCAAGAGTTTGACATAGAAATTAGAGACAAGAAAGGGTCAGAGAACTCAGTTGCTGATCACTTGTCCAGAATCAACATTGATGAAAACAGAGAGATTCAAGACTTGATGCCAGGAGAACAGCTCATGGCAGTCAGTGCCACTTCACCTTGGTATGCTGACTTTGTGAACTTCCTAGCTTGTGATATTGTGCCAGCAGATCTCTCCTACCAGCAAAAGAAAAAATTCCTCCATGATGTCAAGAGTTACTATTGGGATGAACCTTTTCTGTACAAACATTGTGCTGATGGCATTGTGAGAAGGTGTGTTCCCTCTGATGAAAAAAGTGATGTGATGTTCCAATGCCATTCAGGATTGTATGGAGGACATGCTGGAGTGTTCAAGACTCAAGCCAAGATTTTGCAAGCTGGCTTCTTTTGGCCAAGTATGTTCAGAGATGTTCATGAGTACATAATGAAGTGTGATCCTTGTCAAAGAGCAGGAAAGATGTCAAAGAGAAATGAAATGCCCCAAACAGGAATCTTGGAAGTGGAATTGTTTGATGTTTGGGGAGTTGATTTTGTTGGACCCTTGCCATCTTCTCAAGGCTACAAGCATATTTTAGTTGCTGTTGACTATGTGTCAAAATGGGTTGAAGCCATTCCCACTGTTAATGCTGATGCCAAGGCAGTTTGTAGAATGTTCAAGACTGTCATTTTCCCAAGATTTGGAGTGCCAAGAGTTGTAATCAGTGATGGTGGTGCTCACTTCAACAATGACCAGTTTGAGAAGCTTCTGACCAAGTATGGAGTGAAGAATCACAGAGTGACAACTCCTTATCATCCGCAGGCCAATGGCCAAGTGGAGTTGTCAAACAGGGAAATCAAGCAAATCTTGGAGAAAGTTGTGTCCAAGACCAGAGGAGATTGGTCAATGAAATTGCCCGACACTTTGTGGGCTTACAGGACAGCATACAAGACACCCATTGGCATGTCACCTTTCAGAATTATCTATGGCAAGGCTTGCCATCTGCCAGTCGAATTGGAGCACAGAGCGCATTGGGCAATCAGGAAGCTGAACTTGGACATTGGCAAAGCAGGAAACATGAGGAAACTGCAGTTGTGTGAGCTTGAAGAGCTCAGGAATGATTCCTATGAAAGTGCAAAGATTTACAAGGAGAAGACCAAGAAATGGCATGACTCCCACATTCTGAGAAGGGAATTCAAGGAAGGGCAGTCAGTGCTGGTGTATGATTCCAAGTTACACTTATTCTCTGGAAAGTTCAAGTCCAGATGGTTTGGCCCTTGTGTGATCAAGAGAGACCTCGGCCATGGTGCCTTTGAGGTTTATAGCTCAGCTGAGGGAACATTCAAAGTAAATGGCCAGAGGTTGAAGCACTACAGGATTGGAGATTTGATTGAAAACCAAGTTGAAGAAGATGATGAACCAGAGGATGGCTCCAATGCACCCTCTACCCATGCAAACCAGTGATGATGAAGCTATAGTCAAGCTAGTGACTTTAAACAAGCTCTCTTCCAGGAGGAAACCTGGTATCCCTTGTATCATATATTTCCCTTTCACCTTTTTATGTTTTTGCCTTGTGTGTTTGTTTCTTTTTGTTGTTTCAGTGATAACTTGGATGAGGAGAAAGATTGCTGTTGATTGACAAGGCAGAGAAGCAGGAAAACCATCAGGTGAACACTTTCCATTTCCACACATTTGTTAGAATCTGAATCAGAATATACTATACTATTGTTTGATCTTGTGTGAAAGTGCTCTGTTAAGAAACGAATCAAATTTTGTTGCTTGAACCTGAAAATATCACTTTGCATGCTATGAAGAACTTTGCTTTGAATCTGCTTATAACTCTTGCAAATGCCTATTTTCAAAGCCAAGTTTCAAATCAGAACCTTTGTATGTCTCTACTCAAAGAACCTGTGAAACATCAGTATATTTGTTAATTGCCCTAAGAATGAAGTTCATGATCCATTTCTTAGCCCCTAACCAATTGCATCTGTTGCATTTTTTTTTGCATTAGCAAACATGATCTCTGGATTGTGATTTGTGAAGCACTAACATACTAACAGGAAGGAAAAAGTTTAGCATTAGCAACCATGATCTTTGGATTGTGGTGTGTGAAGCACTAACCTGATGATGCTAAGTAAAACTTGTTGTAAATATCCAAAGCACTAGCACCTATGATCCTGGGATTGTAGTGTGTGAAGCACTAACTAAGTTGACCCATCAAGCTAAGTTACTAACTGACTAACTTGTCTATGCATTAGCCTATTATGTTCCTGGGAACTGTAATAGGTGAAGCACTAATTTTGCATTACATATTGGGCTATGTACTGGATCTTGAGTTTTCAATTTCAGAGTCAATTACTTTATACTCATGTGTCCATGTTGTTTGATCTAGACATACTCAAATTCTCTTGTGAAACTTGTTTTTGAATTGGCAATTGCAAGATTTATCTGCATTGAGTCAGCAATGTCCCTCATCATGCTCTGTTACATTTTGTTTGGTACAATGCACCATTCTTTACTTGAGGACAAGCAAAGGTTTTGGTCTGGGGGTTTTGATCACTCTAAGATTTACACATATATCCGAACCTTGCAACCATAAAACTTGTCTGTTTTACCTCATTTCTACCAGTGTTGCACCAACATTTTACATCATTTGATCCTTTGTCACAGATCAGTGCGCCAAGGCACTTAAATCTACAAGTCAGAGTAATTCAAACCAAAGACCAAGCCACCAGGAATGGAGGAGTACATCTTGAGGAGCAAGAAAAGCAAGCACGGCAGAAAGTGGCTGGTACGGCACAAGAAGACAGGAAAAACGGCAAAAGCAGAAAAGCCGCTGCCGCCACCAACTTCCCACTACTCCTCTACGCCGCAGCAAGAATGCCACAAAAAGTCTTTAAAAGGAGAGGCCCAGGTTCACTCCCACCATATCCATCTCTCACCTCGCATCCACAGCCACTCCATCCATCCACCACTCCACCAAAACCTTCCTCCTCCATAGTCCAACACAAAAAACTTTTCCACCCTTTTCCCTCTTCTCCTCTGTTGTAACAAGACTGGATCCATGGCGTCCACCAAGAACTCCAAGAACTCCCTCAGGAACCTCAAGAACACAGGATGAACATAGCCCCAAGGATCTGAAGGCCCAGCTCTCCCTCAACCTCTGCATCCTCTGCCGCGACAGCAATTCTTCTACTTTCTCTGCCACGGCAAGCCTTCGGTGACAAACAGCAAATCTCTCTTCCTTTCCCTCATGCTCTGTGATCTGTTGTGTTGATCTTGCGTTGTAAAGCAGTTTGAAACTTGTCTTTGACCTTTGCTATGGTTTGAGTGACACACTCCATTGTAAACTCTAAGACTACTGTGAAAACTGTGTTGCACTTGCTTGATCTGTAGGTGTAAGACTAGTCTCTGCACCTAGTTCCAAAAACATATCCCTGTCTAAAATTTGCTAGTTTGTTCAATGCTTTCTTGTCTGACAAACAAGAAATCCTTGAACTTGTTATGTTAAAACTTCCCTGCTCAAAACCTCCTGTTACTTTTCTGTTTACAACACCAAAAACCCCACTTTTCTGCTTAGCTTCTGGAAATTAGGAAATAGTCTCATTTGTGTTGATCCCTGTGGAGACGACTAGAAAAACCCCCCTATAATCTCAACAGATCACTGACACTCCAAGAAAAACGCATAGTGCATGAAGCAATAAAAATATAGTGTTTTGAAAGGTGACCTGATTTTTGCCGATGAAGAAGGGGTGCCTCGGGGGCATCCCCAAGCTTTGACGCTTGTACTTCTTGGATATTTCTTGGGGTGATGCATGGGCATTCCCAAGATTGAGCTTTTGTCCATTCTTCATCTCATCTCATCATTCTCCAATCCCTACACTTGAAAACTTCCTTCATACAAAACTAAACACAATTCTATTAGCAACATTAGTTTAAGCATAACATATAATCAACCTCTTTTTGCTTCAGGTTTCAACTCAAAACCACCACATATAAAGCATATACTACTGTAGCAACTTCCCCAAAAGTTCCGTGATAAAAAGAACTCGAAAGAAAGCAATAAAGCGGCAAACACAAATATTGGCAGAAATCTGTCAAAACAGAACAGCTGACAAAGGTTGAATTTTTGAGGGGTTTTCTGTTGCTCAAATCAAAAAGTGTTCAACTAATGAAAGTTTGGATATAACCTGGGGCATATGCACAAGAAATCGCAGGTCCAAAAGATATACAGAGAATTTTCACGAATCTTTACGGTGCAGCACCGAAAACTGTTTCAGGACAGCAACATCCCCAAATCTTACCTCACTCAAATTAGAGGCTTCTCTTGGCACAAAAACGAAATAAAAAGGATAAGGAGTGGTTATTACAGTAGTAATAACTTCCAAGACTCAAAATAAAAGAAAAAGTACTGAAAATAAAACTATGGGTTATCTCCCAAGAGTGCTTTTCTTTAACGCCTTTGAGCTAGGCGCAGTAATTTGCAAAGATGCTCATGTGGGCGCCATATAAGAGCTTGAGGCAAAGGCGCCATATAGGAACTTAAAGCAATAGAGAGCATCAAAAAGCAAGTATGGAACACATTTAAATCTAAACCACTTCCTATGAAAAATAGTCTTGTAAAGAGACAAGTCATAAAAGCGCAAAGCAAAAAGCATAGGAAGGCAAAACAAGTACAACTTCAAGAATTGCAACATAAAGAGGGGAAACTCAATATTGTTGAGATCCATCAAACCATGTTTCCCTCTCTCATAATAACTTTCAGTAGCTTCATGAATAGAACTAACAATATAACTATCACATAAAGCATCCCTATCATGAGCCACATGCATAAAAGAATTAATACTCCCCACATGAACAATAGTAGTAGGAGCAGATTCAACAGAATAATTATTCTCATCACCATAATCATCAAAAACAGGAGGCATATTGTAATCATAACTATTTTTCTCCTCAACAGTAGGTGAACTGAAAATATTATACTCATCATCACAAGCTAGAGAACTACTATGTCCCAAAGCATACTCATCAAACATATCATCATAAGAAGGAACATGGATAGCACTAATGGTACAACAATTATTAACCTTAGAATTGGTACCAATTTTTTTTTCAATATCAAAAGTAGAGTGCTTTTCCCAATCATGATCACTAACATAGGTAACAGGCATAGGAACATCATCCCAATCAGAATTATCATAATCTATAGCAGGATCATAACGCTTAGGGGAAGATACCGTGTCCTCTCACCTTTTACTCCTCTTCTTCTTCTTCATACTCTTCTTACTCTCTCCTTTAGGAGGGAGAGACTTGAAGGGCATCTGCTCCACATATTCTTTAGGAGGGAAAGGCATTTTCTCCACATAATCTGGTTTGCTGACAGAAACAACAGAAGAAACTTTGGAGGATTCCTCCTCTCTATTAATAAGATAAAAACATCTATCAGTCCTGTCATAGCTTGGCAGAATATCAAGTTTTATAAGATTTTGTATGTAAGTATTTGCAAGGCAATCTTTAGCACAACAAAGACGACAACCACGAAGGGTGCTATTAATATCAACATCATTCATATCTATCAAAGCAACCTTTCTAGATATCTCTTCATACGCCAAGAACAAAGTGAGCTCATCATGCTGATTGGGAGTAATCTTGTCATCACAATACAAACTTAAGGTACTAGAAGAGTAACTATTAGGGCTTGAGCATTGGAAATTAAAATGACCTATGTCATCGCAATGTTTACAAATAAAAGGATAAAGCTCACAAACCTTTTTACCGATCTCACCTATATCCTTGTACCACATTCGGGTTTCTTCATTTGCATGGTGGACACAATAATCTTCCTTGTTGTAACTCTGTTCACAAGGTCTATGTACTCCACAAAAATTAACATGCTTATAAGAAATAGGACTTTTAGAAGTTTGAGCATGTTTATTGCAATCATCAATAACAATATCACTTTCTATGCAAGTGTCCTTAAAAGGTTCATGATACACGTCCCCATTTCCTTTAGGAACATTCATATGGGAAGCAAAGGCTTTAAAGCAATCAACCATAATTTGAGGATCAAGACCATATTTAGCACTAAGCTCTTGAAAATTAGCAGTTTCAGCGAAAGACTTAATGCAATCAAACTCGTAATTCATACCTGATCCTTTACCTTTATTGCTATCCCAATCTTCAATATTGCTTTGAATTGTTTCAAGCAGATCCCACTTGGTGTCGACATCCTTGCTTGTAAAAGACCCATCAAAGCATGCATCTAGATAGTCCTTGTAATTTCCTGAAAGCCTTGCATAAAAATTATTAATAACAATATTACGGGGAAGATCATGAATAGGACATTTATGCATCAGTAACTTCAATCTTCCCCAAGCTTGGGCAATGCTTTCTCCCTCTTGCGGATGAAAATTATAAATGTAATTCCTATCTTTATAAACCTGACTAGAAGGATAGAATTTAGAATAAAAGAGAGGTTCAATTTCCTCCCAATCAATAGATCGGCCATCCTTTAATGTTTTATACCATTCCTCAGCTCTGCCTTTCAGCGAAAAAGAGAATAGCTTCTTCTTAACTTGGTTCATTGAAATACCTGCACACTGGAACAACTCGCATAATTCATGTATAAAAAGCAAATGATCACCAGGATGGACAGTTCCATCTCCTAAATAGCAGTTATCCCTAACATGTTCAATAATCTTCGTAGGAATTTTAAAAGGATGAGGAGCACAAGCATCATTAGAAACATCACATATGGGAGATAAAATATTATCAGAACAGACCTTCTCCACTAAAGCTGGGGGACTAAAAATATCATACTTAACAAAACCAGCTTCCCCAAGCTTAGACTTTTCTATAGCATTAGCATTAACGATATTCAAAGCATTCGTACTAATAACATTGCTATGCGAAATAAGCTCCAAAGGATTTTCAATTTTCTCTTCAAATCTAAATTCAGGAAAAAGACTAAAGAACTCGTTATTTTCCATTTAAGCCTAACTAGTGAAAATAAAAACAAGAAACAAAAAGATGTAATTGCCGAATCTAAAGGAAATAACTTCGAGCACTCACACAGGAGGATGCGAGTACCTTTTACCTTACCTCCCCGGCAACGGCGCCAGAAAAGAGCTTGATGTCTACGCACTTCTATTCTTGTAGACACTTGTTGGGCCTCCAAGTGCAGAGGTTTGTAGAACAGCAGCAAGTTTCCCTTAAGTGGATCACCCAAGGTTTATCGAACTCAGGGAGGTTAGAGGTCAAAGCTATCCCTCTCAAGCAACCCTGCAATTACGATACAGAAAGTCTCTTGTGTCCCCAACACACCCAATACACTTGTCAGATGTATAGGTGCACTAGTTCGGCGAAGAGATAGTGAAATACAAGTGGTATAGATGATTATAAGTAGCAAACGTGATGTGAAATAAATATCGCTGCGAGCAAACAAGTAACAAAATAGCAAGTAAACGGTGTGCAATGCTTGGAAACAAGGCCTAGGGATCATACTTTCACTAGTGGACACACTCCCAACAATATAACATGATTGAACAAATAAACAACTTCTCTCCACTATGGTACTCTGAATTACTCTCCTATTGAATAACACTAATCATTGTGTAGTGGCTACAGAAGCACCCCTTAAAGTTCATCAAGTACTTGACAAACACCACTCATAGAGACATCCAAATCAGATCACAATTCAAGATAGATATCATTGCAACTTAGACCAAGTACTAACACGGTGCACACACTGTCAACATTACACCATGAAAGGAGGAATAGATTACTCAATACTATCATAGTAATAATTACTCTCATAATCCACAAGAGATCACAATCATAGCCTAAACCAAGTACCACCACGATGCACGCACTGTCACCGTTACACCATGGCAGGAGGAATAGATTACTTTAATAACATCACTAGAGTACACTATAATAATTAAGCATAGGAGTAGCATAATATCTGAATAATAACATCTACTTGTTCAACATGATACAAAGCTCATGATCACATAAAGATCACATCATGGGAGAGAGAGGTGAACCACATAGCTACCGGTAGAGCCCTCAGCCCCGAGGATGAACTACTCCCTCCTCATCATAGGAGACAGCAAGGTTGATGGAGATGGCGGTGAGGTCGATGGAGACGGTGGAGACGGCGATGGAGACCGATGGAGATGGCTCCGGGGGCACTTCCCCGTCCCGGCAGGGTGCCGGAACAGAGACTTCTGTCCCCCGAAATTCGTCGACGGTGGCGGCGGAGCTACGGAACTGCTTCTGGAAAATTGCCGACTCCCCTAGGGTTTTCCGTCCCGAGGCTTTATATAGGCGAAGGGGCGTCGTCAGAGGTGGGACCAGGCGCCCTCACACATGGCTAGCGCGGCCAGGGGCCTGGCCGCGCCACCCATGCATGTGGGGCCCTGGTGGCCCCCCTCCGACTCTTCTTCAGATCTCTAGAAGCTTCCGGGTAAAATAAGACTTCAGGATGTGGTTTCGTCCAATTCCGAGAATATTTTCTGTGTATCACTCTAAAACACAAAAACAGCAGAAAACAGGGAACTGGCACTGTGGCATCTTGTTAATAGGTTAGTTCCGGAAAATGCATAAAAGTGCCATGAAGTATAACGAAACATCGGCTAAATGGTGTAAAAACAAGCATGGAGCATCAAAAATTATAGATACGTTGGAGACGTATCAGGGGTAGACGATGCCGGGCGCGCGGGGCAGGGTTTCGGAACTACCGCACTCCGGCGTAGGAAAAGCATGGAATCTTTGAACAACTTCTTCAAAATGTGTGAGACATAAAATTTAAATACATGCATATGATAACACTAACACAATTTGTCAACGTGTAGCTGTGAGAGACAAGATTCGCCACGTCATTTCATGCGGACATGTGGAGACTATTATTTGAAGGGTATGAATTTGTCCAACTGATAAAAAATATAACCATATTTAAATTATTGATATTATTAAAGAAATAAATATAAATACAATACATGACAGTAATTAAATAAAATACAGAACAGTATATATGCCGACGGCCGGCAGTACGCCGAGGGTGGCTGTCGGCGTATGAAGAGTATACGCCGACGGCCGGCCGTACGCCGAGGGTGGCCGTCGGCGTATAAGTTACGCCGTGACGGCGCCCGACCGACGCGAACTTCCGGGCCACGTGTCAAGGAACTACGCCGACGGCCTTGGGACGCCGAGGGTGGCCGTCGGCGTACTCTCTCCTACGCCGAGGGCATTACTACGCCGACGGCCACGGTGGCGGGGTATCCTGGATACACTCTACGCCGACGGCACCGACATTTGGCCGTCGGCGACATTGCCCATTCCTGTAGTGGTGCGTCGCCCAGTCGTCCGGAAAGACATAAGGGGGAGATCATCGGTCTCTCTATGCCGTGCATCTACATGTCACACTGAAGAGTATCCACTCTGAGATACTGCGTGTCAGTCTATGATGCACACGCGAGCTGGCAGCTTTGCACCTTCGTCCACACTGAGGTAGAACTCACCGTACATAAAAAAGGTGTATATCCCATGGACAACTAGCCCTCAACAAGTTACAACCAATCAACTTTACATGCTTCTCGTCTAAAAGTTGATTTTAACTGGGACAACGCTATATGTTCTTGCTTCACTATGAATTATATATTTCATAGACTAGGCAAGCGATATGCAAGAAACTTATACAAGCATTGCTACTGGAACATTCCCGGTGTTTCCTATTCTCACACACACAATGTTCTTGTTGGTTTCAGTGATATTATGTGTGGATCTTAGACTCCAACCAAACAAATGTATGACAGTACAAGAACACTAGTTGTATATATCACTAGTAGAAAAATGGGCATCGGTCTAAGCCTTTAGTACCGGTTCCCGTATGAACCGGTACTAAAGGGTGCATTAGTACCGGTTCATTTGCCCAGCCGGCCGAGCAACATCAATACCGGTTCGTTGAGGGCCTTTTGTACCGGTTCATACTACGAACCGGTACGAAAGGGTTTTAGTCCAATTTTGAGGCGGAGGTGGGGCCAGAGCTGAACCTTTAGTACCGGTTCATCTGAAGAACCGGTACTAAAGGGCCCCTGCCCTATTTCTTCAGCCCGATCCCTGCATCTCATTTTCCCTTCTCCTTCTCCTCTCTCACATTTCCAAATATTTTGCACCTCTCACACTCCAATAAATCTTCATTTTTATCCACCATTTTATCAAGATTGACGGCACCCATCTATCTAAGGGTTAGCAATATCATCCTTTCTTCCGGCGTTCCTAATTTAGCTCATTTCTTTGCTAGTTTAACTCGTATTATTTTTCTAGTGCTAGAAAGGTGTTTGATGAAATGCCTAAGTTAGGGATTTCATTCTTTTTGTATGCAATTGAGCTCAAATTAAAGTATGATTTGTAGGTTTCAGTATCGTCCCCGTCCTCACCGCCGTCGATCGCCAGCGTCTTCCCCTAGCCGGCACTGTACCACTTCGGTGAGCCTCTTTTTTTTAATAAAAAAACTTAGTTTTATGTGATGAACTTGAATATTAATTAAGTTGGTCACTCATATATCCATGATGTTGTGTAATTAATGATTTTTGATATACTTATATAATGCAGATGAATCGACAATGGATGTACGGTGACCGATGCCATACCAACTTCATTACTGGCATGCATTATTTTCTCAACGTGGCGGAGGCAAACAGGCGGTCGAATGGTTTCATTTATTGTCCATGTAGTTCCTGTAGGAATACGAAGGATTACTCTACCTCAAAGACCCTTCACTTCCACCTGCTTGAGAATGGTTTCATGCCCGGCTATAATTGTTGGACCAAGCACGGAGAAAGAGGGGTTATAATGGAAGGCAACGAAGAAGAAGAGGATAGTGACAACTATCCTATGTTCACTGAAGACGGTGATAGTAGTATGGGGGAAGACGAAGCTGAAGAAGAGCCCATTTTTGATGAGCCCATTTTTGATGACCCCGATGACGATTTGGGTCGGGCCATTCTTGATGCGAAGATAAACTGCGAAAGTGAAAAGGAGAGGTTGAAGTTGGAGAAAATGTTAGAGGATCACAACAAACTGTTGTACCCAAATTGCGAAGATGGCCAGAAAAAACTGGGTACCACACTGGAATTGCTGCAATGGAAGGCAGAGAATGGTACTTCTGACAAGGGATTTGAAAAGTTGCTAAAAATAATAAAGAAGATGCTTCCAGGGGTGACGAGGGGTTAACTCGACAAATGTCCTAGATGAAGGACTTAGGATCGGGGGAAGAGCAACGACTAGAGATTCCGGGATCGAGATTGGCACACGATGTACCCAGGTTCACGTCCCCGCGGTGGAGGATCGCTACATCCTGCTAGCAATCTAGTATATAATCACAAGTGTTTACATGGTGCTGCCGTAGGCGGATTTGTGTATCTAGTCTATGTCTAATCTATCTTGTATCTCTAGTATTGCTTGTCTATGATATTCGATGTCTATGATATCTATTGAGTTCTAAGTTGTCCCTCTAGGGGCGCCCCTGCCTGGCTTTATATATGCAACCGGGCAAGAGTTTACAAGGATCCTAGTCGAATACGGATTAGAGTCTTCCTTCTTCGTCTCCAAGTCATCTTCGAGTCCTTGTAGCTCTCCACCTCCTTAATGGGCCGGGCCCGGTATACTAATCCGCGGGTACCCAACGGGCATACCCACGTCAGTAGCCCCCGAGACTCAATTTGAGTTGCAGACTCGGGTTGAGTCTCAAAACTTCAATCTTCGACTTCTTCAATCTTAAAATGCTTCAATCTTCGACTTCCTGAAATTTTCAATTTTCTTCAATCTTTGACTTCTTCAATCTTCGACTTCATTTATCTTCGACTTCATATATCTTCGACTTCATATATCTTCGGCTCTTCAAACTTCGATTTCTTCAATATTCGACTTCTTGAAATATGCTCTCCCGATGGGAGTAAATGTTGAGTCCATGGACTCAAAATTTTCTTCCTCATTCTTCTCGAAATTTTTCATCTTCGACTTGATCAATACTTGAATTCTTCAGATCTTCAAATCTTCGACTTGGTCTTTCGACTTATCTTTTATTATAATGTCTCGCAAGGGGTTTTGATGAACAAGCCTGACAACTCTGACGGATCAAGAGGCCAGTTAACTGCCGGAACAGATACTTGTCACCTACTTCAAATTCAATCCCCTTGGACTTGAATTCGGGAAACCGGTCAAACCCATTCTTTTGGCGCATTTAGGACTTACAAAGAACGAGTCCCAGTGGTTCTCAGGGTACCCAGTGCGTCCACCAGGATTTTCTTCGCGTCGTAGACACGGATACATACCAGCAGAGCGCATCCATGCGCGTATACCGGGCCACACAGGACGGATCCTGAGGTCTTACCTTCATGATATATTTCAACCACGGCATTCAAGTTTTGTCGCGATGACGCAACTCGAGAATCATATGTCGCAGCCTTGTTTGACTGTTTCAATTCTAAAAATATTCGGGTTATTCAACCTTGATTGATATAAACTCCCTCCTGATGGTACTAATGATGCTTTCGAAATCTTCTTTCGCCTTCTTTGCTTCATTATTCATGAAAAAACATCGTCGGGTGCGCGCCCAGCGCTCCCGATAGGAGTAGCCCCCGAGGCTATGGTCGGATACTTGTAGTCGATCATAGGCTCAAATTTTCTTCTTCTTCTTTTTTCGTCTTCTTCTTCTTGAATTCTTTCTCGATATTGTCTTTCTATCGGGTGCGCGACCAGCGCTCCCGATGGGAGTAGCCCCCGAGTCTATGTTCGGGTACTTGTGGCCGGACATAGACTCAAGTTGTACTACTCGAAGAAGTTCGGCTCCTGTTGAAGGACTTGATGATTTTGTCGACTCCTGCAGAAAATATGAATAATTATGAAATAATTTGTCTCTCGAAGAAATATTGCGTTTGCATATTGCAACAATGATGTAGTAGTATGTAAAACAAAAACTCGATGTTTTTTGTGCAATTTTGTTGCTCGTACGTAAGACCCTTTCGTTAGCCTGATGCACTTCATGGCTCGATCAGCTACTCAGGTCATACGTAAATCGATGCGTGTGCCGCATTTGATTTTCAAGATACTTGCTAAGCCTTTTCGTTAGCCTGACGCCCAAGATTTTGGCGTTGCCAACCGTTAGTCGAGCTTCATGCGACTGTAAACTAAATTGACAAGTATTCGACAAGGAACGCCAGTTAGCTACTAGGGCTTTCACAATTTTTTTCAAAGTCAATGATATGCAAGATTATTTTTCATGACGGAGCCCCCGAGTGTCGGTTGTGGCGAAGGTAAAATAATAATCGTCTCTTGGTAGAGGAGAACTTAGCTTTTATCGGGTGCGGCGCGGTCGGCGCGGCGTAGTCGAAGATGACGTAGTCGAGTTGCTGTCGTAGAATCACAACCACGATCGGAGGCGAAGCTGTTGTCGAGCCCCCGAGCGCTGTTGGGATCTTCATGTTGCTGATGTCGACGAAATTGCAGGTCTTGAGTATGAGCTTCCGCACTCAGGGGCGAGTTGATGTCGAGCCCCTAAGCGTTGCCGATAGTTTGCGCGAGCGCGCGACGACGAGCCCCCGAGCGTTGCAAGGCACAGATGACGCACGTAGCGGCGCGATGTAGTCGACGATGTTGAAGACGAAGTAGTCGAAGTATTTTCTCCGAGTTGTCCGAACAGCTCGCATGTCACTCGTACGGCTGTACGTTCCCTTATTTTTCCCTTGATCTTGACTGAGTACGTGCACACGCACGCAGATATAGCTGCTTTGACTTGCCTCATGAAGATTTGCTAGTTGTACGTGAAGAACTAGTAGCATCGATCAAACTCTTAGCTTCATGTGATGTGATCCTTGTTGACCAGTCTCATCTCCTCATTGTGTCTTGTACGCAACATGGCTTAGTGCTATGCTGACAGCTTCTTTTCTTTTCTTCTTTGTTGTCTCGGTTTCGTAGACTCAACGATCTGTCTAGCAATTGGGAACGGAGCCGGCGAATCGCTGGCTTGCACCGAACGGAAGCCGGTAAATCTTCAAAAGGCTTCAGATCTTGCAGGAGGTGGCGTCCAAATCCGATGAGTTGGTTAGATGAATCTGGCTCCCGATTGATCGGGACTTGGGACTGCTGGAGCTGAATTGCCGACGATGAATTCGAACTTGTTGATGTAGACGATTCGTTGATGTTGATCCATTGAAGCGATCTGGATGCCGCCGTCGGCAGTTGCAAAATTTGCTGATCTTATCGATGAAAAGTTTCCTGATCTTGTCGATGAAAAATTTGCTGATCTTGTCGATAAAAGCTTGAAGGATCCCGCCCGGATAACAAAATCCAATCGCCGCGATCCCCACGGTCGGCGCCAATTGACGAGGGGTTAACTCGACAAATGTCCTAGATGAAGGACTTAGGATCGGGGGAAGAGCAACGACTAGAGATTCCGGGATCGAGATTGGCACACGATGTACCCAGGTTCACGTCCCCGCGGTGGAGGATCGCTACATCCTGCTAGCAATCTAGTATATAATCACAAGTGTTTACATGGTGCCGCCGTAGGCGGATTTGTGTATCTAGTCTATGTCTAATCTATCTTGTATCTCTAGTATTGCTTGTCTATGATATTCGATGTCTATGATATCTATTGAGTTCTAAGTTGTCCCTCTAGGGGCGCCCCTGCCTGGCTTTATATATGCAACCGGGCAAGAGTTTACAAGGATCCTAGTCGAATACGGATTAGAGTCTTCCTTCTTCGTCTCCAAGTCATCTTCGAGTCCTTGTAGCTCTCCACCTCCTTAATGGGCCGGGCCCGGTATACTAATCCGCGGGTACCCAACGGGCATACCCACGTCAAGGGGAGAACGTATTGCCCTCTAGTACGTACGAAGCAAAGAAGGTTGTCTGCCCTCTAGGATTAGAGGTGCAGAAGATACATGCATGCATCAATGACTGCATCCTCTACCGCGGGGAGTACGAGAATTTGAATGCATGCCCGGTATGTGGAGCATTGAGGTATAAGATCAGGCGAGATGACCCTGGCGATGTTGAGGGCGAGTCCACCCACAGGAAGAAGGTTCCTGCGAAGGTGATGTGGTATGCTCCTATAATACCACGGTTGAAACGTTTGTTCCAAAACAAAGAGCATGCCAAGTTGTTGCGATGGAACAAAGAGGACCGTAAGAAAGATGTGATGCTGAGACACCCCGCTGACGGATCGCAGTGGAGAAAAATCGATAGAAAGTACAAGTCATTTTCAGATGACGCAAGGAACTTAAGATTTGGTCTAAGTATAGATGGCTTTAATCCTTTCGGGGAGCAGAGCTCCAGTCATAGCACCTGGCCAGTGACTCTATGTATCTATAACCTTCCTCCTTGGTTGTGCATGAAGCGGAAGTTTATTATGATGCCAGTGCTCATCCAAGGCCCGAGGCAACCCGGCAACGACATTGATGTGTACCTGAGGCCATTGGTTGAAGAACTTTTACAGTTGTGGCGTGAAGAAGGTGTACCTATTTGGGATGAGCACGAACAAAAGGAATTTAACCTACGAGCGTTGTTGTTTGTAACCATCAATGATTGGCCTGCTCTTAGTAACATTTCAGGACAGTCAAACAAGGGATACAATGCAT
The DNA here is from genome assembly GCA_007115705.1 of Dactylis glomerata. Lineage (NCBI taxonomy): Eukaryota > Viridiplantae > Streptophyta > Magnoliopsida > Poales > Poaceae > Dactylis > Dactylis glomerata. The sequence goes on from QXEO01000555.1 coordinate 1,677,520, forward strand.
GCACACACTATTTAGGTGAGACTGACAGTATATATTTGAGAAACAAGAATGTGTACATGGGGCATCGTCGATTTCTTCCAAAACAACATCAAGTAAGAAAGAGAGGAAAGCATTTCAGAGGTGAGGCAGAAGACCGAATGAATCCTACCCGCCCTACTAGGGATGTTATATATGATATGGTCAAGGATTTAAAAGTGATCTTTGGAAAGGGTCCTGGCGGACAATCTGTTCCGCATGATGTTGACGGACATATACCCATGTGGAAGAAGATGTCTATATTTTGGGAGCTACCCTACTGGAAAATCCTAGAGGTTAACTCTGCAATCGACGTGATGCACGTGACGAAAAATCTTTGCGTGAACCTGCTAAACTTCTTGGGCGTGTATGGGAAGACAAAAGATACACCGGATGCACGGCACGACCAGCAATGTATCCACGAAGGAAACAACCTGAATCCAGAGAAGTATCAAGGTACTGCCAGCTACGCTCTTACCAAAGAAGAGAAGGAGATCTTTTTTGAAGTCCTGAGTAGCATCAAGGTCCCGTCTGGCTTCTCATCGAATATAAAGGGAATAATAAACATGTCAGAGAAAAAGTTTCAAAACCTAAAGTCTCATGACTGCCACGTGATTATGACACAATTACTTCCGGTTGCATTGAGGGGGCTTCTATCAGAAAATGTTCGAGTACCCATTGTGAAGCTATGTGCGTTCCTCAATGCAATTTCTCAGAAGGTGATCAATCCACTAACTCTACAAAATTTACAGAAGGATGTGGTGCAATGTCTAGTCAGCTTCGAGTTGGTGTTCCCACCATCCTTCTTCAATATTATGACGCATCTCCTCGTTCACCTGGTCGAAGAGATTAGTGTTCTCGGTCCTGTATTTCTACACAACATGTTCCCCTTTGAGAGATTCATGGGAGTCTTAAAGAAATACGTTCATAACCGTGCTAGGCCAGAAGGAAGCATCTCCAAGGGCTATGGAACAGAGGAGATCATTGAGTTTTGTGTTGACTTTATTCCTAACCTTAAGCCGATCGGTGTTCCTGAATCGCGCTATGAGGGGAGACTGCGTGGAAAAGGCACGCTAGGAAAGAAAGCAACAATGTGTATGGACGGACATTCTTTCACTCAAGCACACTACACAATTCTACATAATTCCAGCTTGGTGGCTCCGTACAAAGTGGAACACAAGAATATTTTACGCTCTGAATACCCGGAGCAACGTGAAGATTGGATTGATGGAGAACACATGAAGACTTTCGGCGGTTGGTTGCAAACATGGCTCATGAATGTCACTGATGAAGAACAGCTATACTTGTTGGCCAAGCAACCATCTTCGACTATATCGACATTTCAAGGGTACGAGATAAATGGGAATACATTTTACACATTCGCCCAAGATAAAAAGAGCACCAACCAAAACAGTGGTGTCCGCTTTGATGCAGCAGAGGACAATGGGAAGAAGGTCACATATTATGGGTACATAGAGGAGATATGGGAACTTGACTATGGACCTAATTTCAAGGTCCCTTTATTCCGGTGCAAATGGTTCAACCTGAAAAACGGGGTACAGGTAGACCCGCAGTACGGAATGACTACAGTGGATCTCAAGAATCTAGGGTACGACACCCAACCATTCGTCCTAGCCAGTGAAGTGGCTCAGGTTTTTTATGTGAAGGACATGTCTACCAAACCGAAAAAAAGAAAAGAAAGGCAAGAGGACACATCATACGATGAGCCAAAGTGCCACATAGTTCTTTCAGGAAAAAGAAACATCGTGGGAGTAGAGGACAAGACAGACATGTCAGAAGATTATAATAAGTTTGATAATATTCCACCCTTCAAGGTGAAAACTGACCCAAGCATCATTTTAAATAATGAAGATTGTCCATGGCTGTGTCGCAATCAGAAGAAAGGGAAACACAAGAAGAAAACTCAGAAGACTAGATATGGATCATAACTTGTGTATCTCAATATGGATTTTTGTGTAATGATGTTATTGTATGAGGGAAATTTTTCTGAGGCGGAGCTTCCGAAGATGCCGTAGGGCGTGAGCACCAACGACATCTTCGAGAAACTCCGCCGCGGGAGATTTCCCAACCCTTTACCCAAAACTGTTAGAGGAGATAGAGTCTTTCACGGGCTTGCAGGGAAATTTTTCCGAGGCGGAGCTTCCGAAGATGCCGTAGGGCGCGAGCACCAATGACATCTTCGAGAAACTCCGCCACGGGAGATTTCCCAACCCTGTCCTCCATCCATGGGAATGAAACTCTCCCTACCTTCTAGGTTGGCTTGTTGAGCTGCTTGCCATGGCGTATCGATGCTCCTTTTATAGGCACGACACCGCTTCTACTTTGTCTTGTTCCTCCGACAGGGGCATCGTGCGTCTACCCACGCGTCCTTATCTCATCGAGCAGTCATCCACCCATGCGTCCTTATCCTGCCGACATCTTTAGTCTCGGTTGCACCCACCAACCGGGACTAAAGGTTACCCACACGTCCTTATCCCACCGACAGTTTTGTTAGATGACACAAAAACCACCTTTAGTCCCGGTTGTACCCACCAGCCGGGACTAAAGGTTAGATGGTTCCCCGCGCCACTGCGTTCCCGCCTATTTTCTTCCCGCGCTTTCCACCGCTTCTACTTTGTCTTGTTCCTCCGACAGGGGCATCGTGTGTCCACCCACGCGTCCTTATCTCATCGAGCAGTGCATCCACCCACGCGTCCTTATCCTGCCGACATCTTTAGTCTCGGTTGCACCCACCAACCGGGACTAAAGGTTACCCACACGTCCTTATCCCACCGACAGTTTTGTTAGATGACACAAAAACCGGGACTAAAGGTTCCCGCCTATTTTCTTCCCGCGCTTTCCACCGCTTCCCGCCTCCGTCTTCCCGCCATTTTTCACTATATATATGTAGGCTTGGCCTCCATTTACATATCACATCTAGACTCATATCTGCAAACCTCATCACTCTCTTCCATGGCTTCCATCGTATCTCTAACCCCCTAGGAGGCAGAGGCGCTTTGCGCCTCAAACTACCCCTGCCCGCCGGGCTACCGCGTCCCCACCGGCTGGATGCTGAGCGTCGGAGGCGTACCGGTCCCTCCTGTCCCTGTAGGTGTGGCGCGCCAGATGGCCATCACGAACCACTACTACTTCGAGCTCACACCAGAGGAGCGGAGGAATCCTCAGTGGCATCCCGACTACAGCCCGACTTGGGACGCCTTCTTCATCAATCGGCGTGAGAGTGCGCTTGCCAGGCACGAGGAGGATGGCTCGCCTCGTTCGAACTTCAACGAGGCCGGCCGTCGGCTATGGTGGCGCGGCCGGACTCTCCAGAGCGTCATGGCCTTATTGTGGTCATCGAATCATGCAAGCTGCATAAGTCTCCTTTACTTGAGCAGATTGTTGGAATGAAATGACCTTATTGACTTGTGGATTGGCTGGCTGATTTCACACTGTGCGCATGATGATTGTGGCTGGGCTGGCTGTGCAAATTTGAAATTTTTAGTGTGTTTCCATGACATGGTTTAGTTGGATTCCTACATGAAAACTAAACCCCTAATTATTTCCTTAAGTGTTTCCTTTATGTAATCTGGTGCTTAGTTTTTAGTTTTGAGGGGTCCATGGTTGCTTACTTTTCAAGAGACCATATGCAGATTATTTTAGCTATAATATGTGACAGTCAAGCCCTATTGAGAATGATATACATACTATATACCAATATAAGAAACACAAGTTGTATTTAATACTCCAATATAGGTAACCTTCTAGTGTACTAGCAGATTTCATGCTAGTACACTAGCAGATTTCATGCTCGTCTTCTAGTGTTTTCAACACCACTAGTTGTGTCATTATTGCACAAATTAACAAGTTTAGCAAATCTGCTAGCTTATTTTGTAAATACTGCTAGATTATTGCATTTTGCTCTGTAACATTAAGTGATAGTTTAGTTAGGATTATTTTTGCCTAAGTTAGGATCCTTTCATGTTATTATTCTTTTGCCTCTATGCTACAAACATAACCTGTTCTATTCAGCCTTCAGGGCTTGATTTAAAAATTAATTTTGTATTAGTTGCTAGTTGCTCCTGCTAGTTGCTATTCAGCCTCTCTGTTAGGATCCTTCTGGTTTGAGTACTAGTTGCTGCTGCTAGCCGATACTTAAAAATTAATTTTGTATTGGCAAATGGCAACGCACCATGTCTTGATCTTCTTATTATTTTGTACTAGTTGCTGCTGCTAGCCGATACAAGCTACTTATAATTTATGGTTGTGATTTTTACCCACATATAGTGCAACAAATGGGGCTTTGTTTAGTTAGGTTTTCAGTGTCTTGTGTGATGTAGAGGAGCCCAAAGTTTATGTTAACTTAATTTATTCTTGAATCATACACAGGTCCTTTATTTCCTTTCTATAATCACAGGTGAGGTGGTTTAGCTGGAAGCACTGAGATGGCATGCTAATCTGGGATACTATGCAGCTATAAAATAGATTGTCCTTTTTTGTTTTGACCTATGTATGTTCTGAAATCTGAACAAATGTTGCTGCTATGTATGTTGTTGCATGCTGGACTCCCTATTGTGTTGTGAAATCTCCATCATAGTGCTGTAAGTGAAACTATGAAGGATCTGACAGTCTTACTTGTTTCTCGAGATAATGATGTTGTTGTGTTGTGAATTCGAGATAATGATGTTGTTGTGTTGTGTCGAGATAATGATGTTGTTGTGTTGTGTTGTGTTGTGTTGTGTTGTGTTGTGTTGTGTTGTGTTGTGTTGTGTTGTGTTGTGTTGTGTTGTGATTTACCACTAGTTGTTCTCATGGTTTTAATCCTCAATTCCATGTGGTCCCCTTCCATATATGTCCGAGTTCTTCTATAGTATACATGGTACAAGTGTTCTATAAGACATTGTTGTCATCCTATACATATATCTTGTCCATTAATAAAAACAAAATAATTGCACTTAATTTTGCAGTGACATTGAGCTATGGAGGACGACACCTTCATCCGAGATGAGGAGCGAGAAGAAATGGTGCAGAAAATGATATTTGAGAGTGACCGTGGACCGGAACCCAATGGAGAACCCGATGGAGATGACGATGATTTCGGCTCACAATTTTTGAACGATGTCGGTGAGGGACTTGAGTCTGAAGAAAGAAGAGACAACAAAGTGTCCTTAATAAACTCCGGCGAGGTGTATATCAAGGCTATATGTTCATCACTTGATGCATTGATTTATTTGTATTACACTTATTAACGAATCATTTTTCTTTTAGCCTTCTGGATCATCGAGCAAATCTGTTAAAAAGCAACGGGGCCCGACGCAACGTCTAAAGGGCGAGGGTAGGTTAGCCCTCACCGCATTTAAGGCTAGTGGTCAACCGGTGGAGCCCAAAGAGCACTGCCGTAAATTTATAAACCAAGCTGGAGTTCTTGTTAGGGACCATGTACCGATCAGCATTGTAGAGTGGCATAAGCCGAAGAACGCGGGGGCTGAAGCTAGTTATGTCAATGATACTCTAAAACTTTTTCTTTGGGACAGTCTACTGACACACTTTAGCCTACCGGAAGACATGACGGAAGGCCAGAAGAAGAAAGTCAAGGAATGGACTCTTAAGAGGATGGCCACACAATTCCAGACCTGGAAGAAAAATTTATGGGCCAGATATGCAGATAAAGATCCAGTATTCACTGGAAGTCTAGTGAAGATAAAAGATCACTGGCCCGCATTTAAGAGCTATAAGAAATCTTCTACTGCTGTGTCCCGATCAGTCACAAATACGAAAAATGCTTCAAAGAAGGAACATTTCCATCATTTGGGGTCACGTGGCTACAAGACTGCCATTCCGAAGTGGAGAGCATTTGAAGCTAAACTGATGGAGGCAGGAATCACTCCACCGACATGGGACTGGCCCGACCGGTCCAAGTTCTGGTTGTTCGCGCATGGGGCAGGGTTGGACCCAAAGACAGGGCAGATCGTTGCAAAGGGAAAATGGAAGGAAAAAGTTAATGCAATCACGACGCAGCTTATAGATGCAATTGAAAAAGTTAGAAAGGGAGAGTACATTCCCGATAGAGAGAATGACGAGCTGACACTCGCTCTTGGGAATGCGGAACACGTTGGACGGATACGAGCCCTCCCAGGTGTCACCATGAAGGAAGCATGGCCGGAGTGCGCTGACACTTATAGAAGCCGTTCGAGAAAGAAGAAGCAGGACTTAGACAGGTTAGCGGAATTGATAAATAGGGTGGAGGTGCTTGAGAAAAATCAGAGGGCACCTGATCAGCCGCTGTTTATACAAGATCCTCAAGCCGATGCTGCCCCATCTCAGCGAAGAAGCAGTGTGGGTTCCTCGCATCTTTAATGTGCAGGAAGCTACCCCGTGGATTATGTCACGGAGAAGACAGATTGCGAGCTACATGTGCAAATGAGGAACGTGTCCGTTAAGGTGGCGGTCAGCTATGTTTACCCAAATGAAGATGGAGCAACGCACCATCATATGCCCATTCCAGCTGGCTGTGTTCGTGTCGGGGTGGATGACGTTGTTCCGGGTTTTGAAACAATGGAGCTTGATTTTCCTGGAGGTGACGAAGAGAAGACACTGGCCGATGTCAAGCGCGGTTTCGCCATATGGTCCAAGAAATATATCGTCCTTTTGCCAAGGCCACCGACTCCTCCTCGTAGCAGTCCACATGAGCAGCAAATTCCACATGAGCAGCAATGGCCATCGACTCCGCCTGGTAGCAGTCCACATGAGCAGCAAAGTCCACACCTACCGGAGAGGGACCCTAGCGCGAGTCCACCATCTCGAGATCCTCCGCGTAAGACTGCGTTTTTTAAGCGAAACGGTACGCCGCCTAGGAAGAGACCTAGAAAGGAGAAACCACTGCCGCCTATCGAGAAGTTACCTTGGGAAAGAACTATCGAGGAATGCAGCGAAATCTCTAAGTCCGAGGTGGCAAAACATTTTGCTAAGAAAGTGCCAGAGATACCTTTTGAGAAGACTCTAGATCCGGTGAAAGTTATTCATACCGTTGAGAATCTATATGACCCTCCACCATCGCCGCCATCTGACTATAGGCGTTCTATTGAAAAGTCGTATGGCGCTATGGTGGAGGTGAAAAAACCCGATCAATCGGTGGTCTCGGCGAAAACTAGGAAACAAGTGTACCAGCTCGGAGAACAACCCGTTCAATCGGTCCCCCCTCTCAAGGTGTTTGACGAGAAGGCCGTTGAAAGTTCTCGACAAAACACAATTGATTACCCCATCGCTGAAGTAGTATATCAATTTGTTCAAGGGAAAGATCTGGTCGAGAATATCAGGTCGCTACCAACATGTATGCGTAATTTGAATGCGTGGTACACTAATGCCACAAAGAGAGGGATTGATTGTATCATGGTGCGAATTAAGGATGAGCACTACTTCCAAGAATACTCTGTGAGCGTTGACTTCCTCGAAGTTTTTCAGTTATACAATCTCCGGGCCATCGACAAATCTATCATCAGTTGCTATTGTCTGTAAGTGATTTATTAATATAATTTGAGAAGTCTTTAGCTCAGCTCATTCATTGTCTGCAAATTATCCTCAATTTAATCTTTTGTGCGCTATATTATGCAGATCGAAGAAGCTCGAATGCAAAAGGGATGAAATCACGGACATTGGGTTCATTGACCCAGATACAATGCATGAAAAAACCATAGAAGATCCCATCTATAACAAGGATACACCAGAGACTTTGCTAAGGTTTTTGAAGCGACAACGTGACAAAAAGATAATACTTTGGCCTTACAACTTCAAGTAAGTGTAACTGTCTTATAACACATTCTATTTTTCTCACCATATGTTAAAATTTTAACTGATGACTTATATCTATGACACTGCATATTTAAACGTGCGCAGGTTCCACTTTATTCTTATCGTCATTAAAATGTACGATGGAGATGTTGAAGTCTTTGACTCACTAACCAAAGAGCCTATACTATACAAGTCGGCTTTTGATATGCTCAAAAGGTAATTTTAATTCTTATCGGTTTTTTCGTTAATTTCCTGATATCAACAAATTAATAACTCTTTTATGCATTTTCTTTTGTCGGGCAGCGTATGGCAAACGTTCATCCAGGAAGATCCGACCGGTGGATGGAAACCGAAGCTGATATGGCGTGCGAACAAAGTAAGTAGTACTACCTAGGTCCACACACCTTTATCATACTTGATTATTATTTGATTGAATTATATTCTTGTACAGAAATGCGCGAAACAACCTGAGGGGACTAATCTATGTGGATACTATGTTTGCGAGAACATCCATAAGATTGTCAGCGAGAGAACGAATAATCAAAGGAATAGAGAGGTACGAAAACAATATTCACAAATTTATTTTGTTACCATAACTTGTGCTAAGTTTCAGTCATAATTGTTTGATTGTGATTTGATATATATATATATATATATATATATATATATACATAGCTCATGTATTCATTTGAATCTCATTCTTTTACAGTTGGCAAGAAAGCGTGACAGGCTCCCAATCGAGCACCGCTTCAAAGCAATTGGCGAGGAATTGGCGGGATTTTTTCTTCGGGACGTCATACCTAACTTCGCAGAGTACCACTATGAATGAAGATCTACATGTAATATATAGTTTGACTCGGAGAGTACCACTATGCTACATGTAATAGATAGTATGCCTCGGAGAGTACCACTATGCATGAAGATCGATCTTCATGCATGTACTACTTAATTTGCGATCTTATGCAATTACATGTGTTATATTATATGCACCAAGTTGATATGCATTACCTTGATCTTCATGTACTCCTAAATCCAAACGCGTTTCTGGCGCATCGACGCGATCCTCGTACGATGAAATGGTCCGATACCCCTAAACCCCTCCTAAAACCCTAAACCCTGAATTCCTTTGGTACCGGTTCGTGTTACAAACCGGTACCAAAGGTCCCTAGCCCTGCTCTCTCCTGGGAGCCAACGTGGAGGCCCCTTTAATACCGGTTTGTAAGGAACCGGTACCAAAGAGGAGGGGGGGCTTTTGTCCCAAATCTTTTGTACCGGTTTGATTTCCGGTACAAATGGCCCTCTGGAACCGGTATTGATATCCATTTTTCGACTAGTGTATATAGGCTAACGTAGACTGCACAAAGGTGAGGTGGAAAAAATAGAACGCAAGAGAGTAGATATTTTTTTCGAAATGGGGGATGGAGATATATATGTGCATAAAATAATTAAGACAATAGGTAAATTGTAGACTCGCAACAATGGTTGGTGCGAGTCCATTGAACGGTGTTAAAATATCTGAGTTAATACATGATACTTTCGGAGTAATTATGATAACATGTACACACATGTGTACTCTATCCGTGCTTCCTCGCGAGAATGAAGACCAAAGTTACCATCTTCTCTCCTTGTGCTAAGTAATTTTTATTTATAGAACACACGTATTGAAGAAATAAACCCTTTAAACTCTATTTTCATTTTTTTTCAAAAACCAATCTTCACTGCTCTTGGGTGTAACAAATCCTCTCAAATCTATAATATCTATAAAGTTCATCTCCACTAAAATACATTTAATGTTTGCAAGCTGAAATCTGGTAAAGCCACATCACCTCTATTATTTTTATCCATCCGATTTGGTCATACAAAGAGAGCCTTTCCAACAGCCCACATCATGCAAAAATATTGTGCCGATCGGTTCTCTCGGGTCAGCCAGGCCGTCATCACAGTTTCTCTGTTCATCTTCTCTCGAGTGATCGCAGTTTCTAAACTCTTATTCCCTAGGATCTCATCCCATGCAACACCTCAGCCGAACAAATAGATTATCCTATAAAAGAACTGCAATTTATTTATTTTTGTAGCCCATCAGTCACCGTAGGTTTTTTGTGCCGTCTTCTCCCCTCCCCTTCTAACTCTTCCTAGAAATCCACCATGCTCGACTTCATGTAGGGAGTCACCATGGGGTTGCACGACCGAAAATATCCTGCCCACCACATCGCCAAATCTCATCTTGCTCTTCCAAGAGGCCGATCCGCCGGTGTCATGGCCGAGTTTTGATATGCCAGTTCTTTCAATCAGTTGGGCAGACCGATGCGTAGTTCTGCTGCGTCGGCCTTGACGGCGATTTACCATGCCCTCCACCACGCCGTGGCGGCGGGCGTCATCGTGTGTTGACTTTAGAAGTACCTCCTGGCGCCCGCCTATCTGCAGGTCGCCGGTGAAGTCGACAGCAGTTTGTCTTGGCGATTCGGTAGCAACAGCTAGCCACTGCTACTCTTCACGGTGTTTATGGGCAGGCGCACACCCGATTTCAATGACTTTGTACATCTATTGGCTAATTTTCTATCTTGGAGAAGCTGCAGCAATTGGTCATTTTGGATTACCTCCTTCAATGGGTGCTACCAGCAGCTAGCAAAGGATCAAGTGGAGACCGGAAGTGCATCTTGCTTATTTTGTTTGTTGCCCTTCAGTTTCAGGCTTTCAGCACATACAAGCTTTTGTTTAGTTCAGGTGGATTCCAAGAATGACCTTTATATGACCGAAGAAACATTTTAATGCTCAGCATTAGGTATGTTCACGATTTTCTGGCTATTGAGAATTTGAGATATGTAGAGCCTGTTTGGTTTGTACCTTAAGATTGCCATACCAAAATTTTGGCTAGCTAATATTTTGGTTGAGCTATTCCTTGTCCACAAGTTGGCTAACATTGGCTAAAAAAATGAACTAGAGTTGGTAGTAAAGCATTGGCAAGCCAAAAAATTGACAACTATCCAAACAAGGACCATTCTTTTGGTCATGACCAAATAATTGGTATGATATTCTTTGGTAGCAATCCAGACACACCCGTAATCACCAAAGGTTTGTATTTTCAGATCTGGGGTAAATACTCTCATGCTAACATACGTTTGCTAGCAGCTTTTTCATCTGACGGACTGTACATTTACACACTTCAAGCTACCAGCTTTTATTTTCCACTTGCATATTTGCGGGGACAAGAACGAACTAACAAATGATTCTTATATGTGCAAATGAGTAACGGAAGCAAAATAAATTACTTCCTGGTGCTTATCCTTTTTTTCAATTTATTTATTCATATTCTGTTCTATAGATGGTCAAACATAGGTTGTCCTCCAGGCTCAGTATATTGCTTTTCTCTCCTTTGATTACTGAAAATATATATTTGCAAAAGTTGTGGCTGCACATATACTTCCAATCAAGTAAGTATTTTTTTCTTTCAAAATTTATCTTTCCAATTATGTGCTAACAAGACTTACCCGGTTGATAGTGAAGTCATGAACAAACAAGTTAGCAACATGCTTGGACTTGGCAACAATATATAAGAATGGCCATTATTTTTCTAGGTTGTTTATACAATTTTTCGTATACATGAGTATCACCTTTAATGCCCGCAGCAAAGCGCGGGGTATCAACTAGTTGATGTATGTAGCGTTTCCTATTCTCACACACACAATGCTCTTGTTGGTTTCAGTGCTATTATGTGTGGATCTTAGACTCCAACCAAACAAATGTATGACAGTACAAGAACACTAGTTGTATGTATATAGGCTAACGTAGACTGCACAAAGGCGATGTGGGAAAAATAGAACGCAAGAGAGTAGATATTTTTTTCGAAATGGGGGATGGAGATATATATATGTGCATAAAATAATTAAGACAATAGGTAAAATGTAGACTCACAACAATGGTTGGTGCGAGTCCATTGAACGGTGTTAAAATATCTGAGTTAATACATAATACTTTCGGAGTAATTATGATAACATGTACACACATGTGTACTCTATCCGTGCTTCCTCGCGAGAATGAAGACCAAAGTTACCATCTTCTCTCCTTGTGCTAAGTAACTTTTATTTATAGAACACATGTATTGAAGAAAGAAACCCTTTAAACTCCATTTTCATTTTTTTCAAAAACCAATCTTCACTGCACTTGGGTGCAACAAATCCTCTCTCAAATTGATGTATGAGAAATAGTACATTGTAACAAACTCAGAATAGCCGAGCGGCGAGAGGCGCTCATTTCCCCCTCTCCCCCTCTCCCCCTCTCAGCTCGCTACAATACTTTGAGAGTCATCGCGGGCACGCTGGGCCGATCCAAGGCCGACCTCGCCGGCGTCGCCGGTGGAGGAAGGCGGAGGAGAGGCGTCGGCTCCTCTGTAGAGCCTAGGAGTAGATGTCGGCCTCTGTGCCGTAGGTTGGGCGCTATGCCCGGTCGTGGTCGCCTGGATCCCAGCGAGATCTGGGCTGTAGGGCTTGCCGTCGCCGCCCTCTGGCTCCTCTGGTCGGAGCAGAGAGTGGAGGAGGTGGCTGCCACCCCCTTCTAATAAAGTCTCTGCCGTCTACTGCCATCTAGCTCCTGCCATCCCCGTCTTCCTCCTTCGCTCTCCGGTCGCCCTTGGTGGCGAGGGGAGTAGCGGCAGAAGCCGGGCGCCTGGCGGATCTGGAGGTAGCCAAAGCTTCTCTTCGTCGGCGCATGTGCGCGGCGCTGGTGGAGAGCCTGTGGTGCCTGCCTCACCTTCTTCTCCTTTTTCGGCTAGCCTCGGTGGTGAGGGGATTGGAGATCTGGTGGGCTGGCACGTGGGCAGCTCCGTTCTCTTCCTCAAGTGCGGCCTTCGCCGCTCCTACTGCTCTACGGCAACTCCTGTCCACCTGGCCGGTCGTGGCGGCGAGGAGGTGGTCTGGAGCTTGCCTTGGACGGCGCGAGCTGGCGCTGGTCCTCTCTGGGAGCCCCTGGAGTTTCGGCTCTCGACGGCATTACATCCGCGGCGGCGAGGTCATGCCACCGTGTCTCTCGGCCACATGTGTGGCCGTGCCGTACTCGACGCTCAAAGATGCGCGAGTCTTCTCCTCGTCGTGAGGTCTTTCAGCCAAGCTTCACCGGCATCGAAGCCCCCCGTCTGGCCAAGTGGTTTCGTCCCCGGCTGGAATTGGGGCGGCGCCGGCGCGGCGCGGCAAGCCATCAGCGGCGAGCTTGGACCCGATTTCTTGTGTGCAATCTTTGTTAGGTTGGAAGTTGTAAAAGTCAGGGGCCATGTTGTAATTTTTTATTCTTTGTTTTATGGTTTTTTTGTATGGCTAATCTAGCAGGTCTAATATGTGACCTTGTCATATTGAACTATCAAAGCAACCCACCCCTACTCCCCAATTACACTGAGTAATCTTGATAGGTTTGGGGAACACGTTTTTCGTTTTACTTAATTTGCTTGAGTTTTGCTGCATGATTCAGGTGGTCTTTTGGTTCCGATAATCATCCGTTTTTTGTCCATGTTTGTACCGTATTCGTTCCATTTTTGTTTTCGGAAGTATCCGTTTTTATTTTTTTTCCGATATTTATGTATTCGTTTCTGCTTTCGTATAAAAATATAAAAATAAATGTGGCACCACTTAGTTTCGTTCGTTTTCGCTCCGTTTTCATCCTTAAGAGCATCTCCAGCCGCCCCCCGACTCGTCCCGGACGCCTTTTTTATATCCGGACGGCGATATTCGGCCCAGCCGCGCTCCCGGTTCCTCGTTTTCGCCCGGATTTGAGCTTTCATCCATCCGGCGAGCCTAGGCCATCCCCGGCTTTCCGAGGCGCGCTCGGGGACTCCGGACGAAACAAAAATGCGCGAAACGGCGAGCGGGCCCGCGATGTCGATGAGAGAAAGGGTAGTTCCCCGCCATTAATTTCCCCCCTTCGACGACGTCCACTCCGGCGGACGAAACTACGCCGCCCAAGGCGGAGGCGGCGCAGGAAGGCACCGCCGACGAGCCTGTTCTAGTCTAGTCTAGTCTAGTCTAGTTTTACGTTTCTATCGCCAAATTGTGGCTGATCCGATCGCCGAACTTTGTGCGATGCTTTTGTGTAGCGGGCGGGAAGACGCTATTTTGAAACTATATCCGCGAACGACGGGGTGACGACTGGAAAAAATCTCTCACCCACACCCGTTTTACATCCAATTCGGACGAAAATATCGCCGAATTTCGATCCAGGGGCCTCAAACGGCTCGAGATGCTCTAAGCTCACACGATGAGACGAGAGGAAACATAACCAGAAGAAAGTATAGCACGCGTTGGTCACTGGCAGGTAGGTCCACAACAGACGGCCCACTCTCCACCGTCGGTACGACGCTGCTCGCCATCGTCCCCAAATCGGACCGAGATCCAGTGCCTTGATCAAGGCACAAGTGAACAGTACGGTGCCTTGTCGGCTGGACCGTTAGATTAGAAATCGACAGACAAGATCAAACACTGTAGCAGCTGCATTGTAGATTGTCCTGCAGCATGGGACGATTCACTGTAGCAATCGTACTGTAGATGAGCCCTGTAGCAGTGGACTGTTCAGGTTGATCTGAGCCTGCATTATTGATCCAATGGCTAGAAACAAGGGTCAGGGCACCACTGGATCTCAATCCCCCAAATCAGTCGCTCCCATCGTTCTCTTCTCCCTCGGCAGCGACAGGCGACTGCTACTTCCTCCGCGAGATTGGCTCGATTCGGCGCTACTCCAGCCCGGGGCTGCTAGCTCCTCTCCCGATTCGCGGCTCGCTGCCACCAGACGGACCTGTGGCGACCTCGCCCCCAATGCCATGTCTTGAGTGAGTAACCCCGAGCTTTGCCCCCTTGGAATCAAGAACTATGCTGCAACTTACGATTCGCCTCTGGACCTCGTTTATTTCACAAATGCTTAGGTTACATTTTGGGTGAACTCACTTGAGTGGTGGTAGCAATTGCCGATCCCCTTGTTTTGTTCAGTCGCCTGCCAAGTTCCCGAGTACTACTGAGCTTTGTTTTCGTATTAATTTGCATGCAACTTAAGATTGACCTCTGAATATCGATTACTCCACAAATAGTAGGGTTAAATTCGGATGAACTGACCAGAGCAATTGCCGATCCCCTTCACCACTATTGTAGTCTTATTCTTGTTCAGTCGCCTGCCAAGTTCCTGCTCGTGGATCCTCTGTGACTGCCATGGCTACGGTGACGGTGAGTACTACTGAGCTTTGTTTTGGTCTCAATTTGTTGCAACTTAAGATTGGCCTCTTAATATCGGTTACTCCACAAATGGAAGGGTAAAATTGGGATGAACTGACCAGATCAACTGCCGATCCACAAGTTCCAGCACGTAGATCATGTGTGAAACCATGGCGGCATCTGTGGACTGGTCCTCGCTCCCGTCAGACCTGGTCAACAGCGTTGCCGACTGCCTCCTTGCCACCAACGACATCGACTACTACATGGACTTGCGCGCTGTTTGTAGCACCTGGCGCTCTGCCACCACAGACGCCAGGAACAACCCGGACGAGCGCTTCCAACCGAGCCGGTGGATCGTGGTCGACGAGGTCAGCTACTCCCTGGAAGTCGAGGCCCGCACGCGCCTCCTGGTGAACACCGCCACAGGCCGCATACTCCGCAAGGACCTGCCTATGCTCCGCGAGTACTACGTCGTCACCACTGGTCCCAACGGCTTCTTCATCCTCGCAGACAGGGAGCCGCTGCACGCCGCGTGCGTCCTTAACCCATTCACCGGCTACCTGCTTCGTTTCGTGGCGCCCATGGTTACGGAGGTGGTGGATGCTGCTGCTCTCTATGGTCCGGCGGCTGCGCCCACCCTTATACTCTTCTGTGACTCCTGTCGTAAGCTGTACACTGCGAAGGCTGACACCGAATGTTTCGATGCGTCCGAGGACACCTGGAACACTTATCCTTTCACCAGGATGAGACTGCTAGAGGTGATCTATACTCGTACTAATGTGGAAAGCAAGCTCTTAGCCCTGATGACGATATTCGCTGCCCGTCCTTATGAGATGTTGGCTGTCTATCCTTCTGAAACTGGGCTCACAGGACATTTTTTCCTTGTGGAATCTGCTGGTGAAATGCTGATAATTGTTAGGATGCGATGGCATACGAACGTTTTCAGGTTGAACACTGACAGTGGTTTGTATGACCCTGTGAAGAGCATAGGCAACCAGGCCATCTTTGTCGGTCATCGTAAGTGTGTGTCTGTTAATGCCGATAAGTTCCCGTCGATCGACGCCAACTGCATCTACTACCTGAAGAGTCTAGATCCCTGTGACATCTACGGGCGTGTTTGGTAGCCCGGTTGTATTATTCCATCTGAGACAGGCTGAGACTAGCTAGGTTGATCTCATACAATTGCGATTTTTTGGGCGTGTTTGGTAGCTCGTGTGAGCCGAGCTGAGCTCAGCAGAGATCTTGTTTGGTAGATCGTATGACTGGAGCCCTGCCCTAGAAATATGAAATGCAATCAGGTCCCTAAAAAGAAAAGAAAAAAGCCATCGAGTCCTTATAAAGAAAACGAAAAAGCAATCGGGTCCTCGTCGAGCTCCGGCGCTGCCGCCGGCGAGAGGAGCTCGGGCGGAGGCCTGCGGAGCTCGGGCGGAGCCGCTACCGCCGGCGAGAGGAGCTTCGGGCGGGCGGCGGCGCGAGGCCTGCGCAGCTTCGGGCGGGCGGCGGCGCGAGGCCTGCGGAGCTTCGGGCGGGCGGTCGGGCCGGCGAGAGGACCTCGGGCCAGCGAGAGGAGCTCGGGCGGAGGCAGCGACCGGCGAGAGGAGCTCGGGCGGAGGCAGCGGACGGCGAGAGGAGCTCGGGCCGGCGAGAGGAGCTCGGGCGGAGGCAGCGGACGGCGCTAAGAAAAGGAAGAGAAAAGAATGAGAGGAGAGATGGGCGAGGAGCGGGGGTCTGGGGGGTGGGGGCCCCACGCGGCTGCGGGGCGAATGCGGCCGGGCTGGGATGAGAAGCTCGATTCTCGGCCTGGCTGAGGGGGCGTTTTCGGGCCAAATGGGCAGTGCCCAACTCAGCGAACCGGGCTAACAAACAGCGAAAAGTCGGCTGAGAGGAGATTTTCTGAGTCCGGCCGGGCTACCAAACACGCCCTACATGTATGACCTCAGCAAGGATGGGATAGAGGAGAGGGTCTCGGGAGCCATAAACAGATTAAATTGTGCCTCCCTGTTTGATGCTGAACCTTCTTTCACATTCATTCAGTTTGATGCTGAACCTCCTTTCACAATCATTCAGCTACTCTCCAGCTTCACCACCAATGCCTGGGACTCTGATCTACGAGGCCAGCTCCATGTTGCTATTTCAGATGCAGAGGATTATGACCTTGAGGATGCTGAAATTAGTGACTGAATTGCCGAGCGTACTATGCTTTGTAGTTTTACTCACCTGTAGAACGGTATGGCAGCAGGATATGACTCCCATCGTTTCATGAGTTTGTAAGGCTCTGTAACGTCTTCTATGTACCTTGGTACCTCTTTGGTAATGCAACCTGGTGCTTGTTGGCACAGCAAATTGTTGATCCGTAAATGTTTTAATTTGTCCCTGCAATTGGACATCCCCTGTTGTTCAGCCACGGTTTTTGCTTTTCTGTGTAGGTGTATTAATCTCGCTTTACGTTGAACCTATTGATTTCCTCACCTGTTGCAGCCTCTTATAAAGCAGGACATGATCAGTTCAATGCTTTGGTGCTCATTGTTGATAACTGTATCTACTATGGCAATGACATAGTGGTTTACTTTTGATTCTAGTGGAAACAAGGAAACTGATGACCATTTTTTCCTTCATGATCATCTCAGCATATTGAAGCCAAGGTTTTTTCCTTTGCTTTTAAAATGGCATCTTAACTCGTGCACAACCTAATTTTCAACCCACGGGTTTTCCTTTTGGTTCTGCCTCCAGGCATCACCATCCGAGTCGTTGCCGATTATGTTATGCTAATTCTAATTGTACTGTGAGATGTGTGTGCTTTTCCTTAATAAATAAAGACCTTCTGCCTTTTATTTGCCATCTCGTTCGACCTAACGAATACTTCTTAGTTTCGCTGCAGAATGTGGGATTTGACAGATATACTAAAACTACTTGAACTGTGGTTCAATGACACGGCGGAAATTTCAGATGATGAGAGGGCGCCAGCTAAAATACTACCGTAGATAGGCAGAGACCCTCCAAACCTGCAGGTTATAGCAGCTATTTAATCCCCTTCAAATCCCTTCTTCTCTGAAACCTCAAAATCCTCTCCATTCTCCCTACTCCTTACCACAATGGCACCCACAGACTGGTTCCTTGCTCATGTTGGACATCATCAACCGCATCATCACACTGGTTCTTCAGCCACAACTTCTCACGAAATCCCTTCACCCATGGCAGACTAGGCGCTACCACCGTCACTCTCAGATCTATCACTGTAATGCATCTACATGGCACGCCGAACTGTGTAAACCGGAGATTACTCAAGGTTTGATCAGACACCGTTTGCGTTTGGTGTCAAGAGTTTAAGATGCGATCACGAGCTGGCAGCTCCCACCTTCCACGAAACTGAGATGGAACACAATGTACAGAAACAATAATGCTTCGTGTCACTGCCATGATTAGTGGGGTGCTTTCATTAATTATCATGAGCGCGTGATCAGGCATGACATCGATATCGGTCGAAGGGCATTTCCTGTCACAGCACATGTTTCGCGCTTAATTTTTTTCCAACACCGTTACAATCGTGAAAATGAAATTCTTCAGGTAGAATAGAAGCTAGGCTAACGCATTACGATATATCCACAGATTTGCACTAACTAGCTAGGGTACATATGCAGCTAAAAGTTGCATGAAAAGAATGTTAACAACTGAGACGCTCATGGAATACTGTTTCTTTAAAACAACTTGTGGAATAATGGTCGGTGGAGAGCCTTTTCTACTCTGACGCGTTGCCACAACGGTTGGTACAAAGCATCAGCACCTTCCGTCTAATCGTGTATGAACGATCTTACGTGGTTTGTTCGGTGAACAGCATGGAGAATTTGGCTGAGCGAGATACACGTAGAATTATGTGAGTGATTATTTATCAAGGACGTAGAAATAGTTATTATTTCTCCATGGAGATCTCATAATCTCTTTGTATTTGCATGGTTCTCAAGCCTCTGTTTGCATCTAACTAACCTGGAAGATAGATTTATATGGTGATCTGTCCATAAACATTTTCAAGTTCAACGACTAAACTGTTCCCACGGGCAAGTAACTGATATCAAATGCAGTAACCTCAGAAAGATGCATTCAGTTTGTTTAAGATTTAAAGAAAATATCCCTGGAAAGAAAGATGCATTTGGTTAGTACGTTTGGAGAAGTTGAAGACATAACTAGGCAGCCTTGCTTGCCCCTTGTTTATTATCCAAAAAGTACATTAGTCACTCTCAAATTTGTTAATATAATATACCGTATATCCTTCAGTTACTTGCTGGCCCGGGTCCGTCAATGCTTTCTCCCAACCTCTAAGATAACACTATGAAACGTTGTGTTACTAGCACATTCCCGGTGCCTTCTGTTCTCAAACATTCACACTTCTATGTTTATAGGCGCTTTATCTTCATGACATAGTATGCAATTGTTAGAATCTTAGAAAGTACATATGTGAACCCGACTTGCGGGGTTATGTCAATGTGAACTATAGAACACACTAGGGATATGCGTGAGAAGAAGAGAAACACAAGACAAAAGGGTACGTAGATATATGTGTAGAGAAGAAGATGTAAGGCGATACTCTATATAACGAGTTAATAGAGTAGTTGGTCATGAGCACTTTTACCGTACCTGGTACTCCTAAAAAACAGCGACGGAGTACTGAACAAATCTGACCGTCTACTTAAAAGGATAGTTTAGTCCTGGATTCCTGAGTTGTTACATGCCGACGTGCCATTAGAGCTATATTAAGCACGCCGCCGCTCTGCAAAACCATATCGTCCACGATCCTGATCACAACCAGGACGTTGCCGCCTGCTCTCTTCCGCACGCACCAACAGAGATTGGTCTCCCAAATTAACGAAGAATGGAAAATCGTATCAATCGATAGATCTGATCTTATTTTAATTGTACTGGGAGTTACCGATAGGATCAAACAAATCTTGGATACAAGTTCGGGAACAATGGAAAAGTAAACCAAAATTTACGTTGTTTATGTACATGTAATGGGGAATTGGGGATCGCTCATTTTAACAACCCCGCAGACTCCAAGCCTGCTTCCATCAAAGCAGCAGGTTCCATGTTGAACCTAGCTTTTTTTTTTTTTGAAGTTTCACCGTCAGGCTTTTATTCAATTGACGACAAAAGATCTGATTGAACAGGCTCAATCAGAAAATCAGGGATAAGTTCATAAAAAACATCTACATAATTAATGGAGAGGGCCTCACGGGCACAAACATGTGCAGACTTATTGGCCTCTCTTTTGGCAAAACAAAACTTAAAACCCTGAAAGTCGGAGACAGTAGCCTTCATCTCCTTCATGATCAACGTTGAAGCCGATCTCTGCACCTTCCCTTCATTCCATTCTTTTACAATGAGCTGGCAATCAGTCTCGACAACAACGTGAGACCAGCCCCTCGCTTTCCCCAGCCATACTGCGTCGCGGCATGCAAGCAACTCTACCATCCCTGGATCAACAATGTGACTATACTTACGACATTCAGCCACCACAAAGCCACCAGTGTGATCATGCACAATCACTCTAGTTCCTGCTACCTTCTCCTGAAAATTCAGAGCTCCATCACAATTCAATTTTAGCCAGCTCTCTTCAGGCCTCTTCCACTTCTGCACCTCCGGTACTGTTCTAGCGACAGGACCTGGCAGCGGGATGTCAATAGCCTTGATCAACTCATCCATCAACTCTATTGACCGGAGAGGCTGATACTTTACCTCCCCATGGTTATAGCTATTTCTGCTTCCCCATATTGTCCACATAACGGACACTGCCACCGCTGCATCTTTCTTGCTTACAATCTCACGATCCAGGATATCCTTGGACCATGTGTGTGGATGCAAACGTGGTAGCTTTAGCTCAAAAAACTCCTGCGCCACCCTCCAGAAAGATTTTGCATGCTCACAATCAATCAAAGCATGGTACAGAGACTCCTCTACATGTCCACAGAGTGGACAACCACTTAAATCTTTTATATGTCTTCTATGCAATTCAGAAGCACATGGAAGCATGTTTTTTACCACCCGCCACCAGAAGACCCGGATCTTGGGCATCACCTATAATCCCCACAGAGATTTCCATGTGTTCGCATCCCCATCCGACGAGCTTCCAGAAGGCTCCGGCAAACCCTCTCTCAATACAATCTCACGGTATGCTGATCTGACCGTGAACATACCAGACTTCTCCCATTCCCATGCCCAAAAATCAGCCTGCTCTGTTCGTGGCCTAGGCATACTTATTATGGTTGTAGCATCAGGCGGATAGAAAATCCGCTGCACCTTCTCCGTGTCCCATTGGTTCGAGTTCTCCAACATTAGATCAAAAACAAAAATAGCAGGGTCATCATCAGCTCTCCCCAATGGCTTCATACTCATGGATCCACTAATCCACTGATCTAGTGCGCATTTGTACGTCCATCAATCTCGTTCTCCCACAACGCCCAGAATGGCCACATGGTAGAGCCCTGGGCGCCGGGTATGTGAGGTGATCCGGCCTCGTCATGGTCATCCTGCTTCACCGCGGCCCGGGTCACTGACTGCCTGATTCGCCGGTGGATGCCCGGCTTTAAATTAATAAAGTTATCCAGATTCACAACAATATGGAGAGTGTGATTGTCTGATTGTCTCTCTCGTTTTTCGAGTAGTTAGCATAAAACCAAGACATTACAGGCAAAATTTCAAAAAACCACAACTTTATGTTTGAATCGCAAAAAACCACGAGTTTCTAGCAAATTGCTAGCAATGTGCACTGATTGTCAAATTACAGCCGATTAACAGCGATTCTGACAAGCGGGAACCACCTGTAAGAATGACGTGGTAGCGGGCGGCTCGCTTCCGTTGACGATGTTAACCGACGGGTGGGGAGGTAGTATAGAACCACGACATTGAAGGCAAAATTTCAAAAAACCACGACTTTACGTTTTAATCACAAAAAACCACGACTTTTCGGGTAATTTTTTTCAATTCACACTGATCGCGAGTTGGACGCGAATTGACACCAAATCTGATAGGTGGGACCCACCTGTAAGTGCTGAGCTGGCAAAGAAAATTCTATTTGTGCTGAGCTGGCAAAGATAGGTTAGGGATGACTTGCTTTTTTTTTCATTTTTCCATTTTTTATTTTTAATTGGACTGACAAGTGGGTCCCTATCCATGTCAGCACATATAGAACCAGCTTAGCACTTACAGGTGGGTCCCACCTATCAGATTCGGTGTCAACTCGCGATCATTGTGAATTGAAAAAAATTACCCGAAAAGTCGTGGTTTTTTGTGATTAAAACGTAAAGTCGTGGTTTTTCGAAATTCCGCCTTTAATGTCGTGGTTTTATGCTAACTCCCCACCCGTCGGTTAACGTCCGTCGATGGAAGCGAGCCGCCAGCTGCCACGTCATTCTTATAGGTGGGTCCCGTATGTCGGAATAGCTGTTAATCGGCTGAAATTTGATAATCAGTGCACATTGCTAGCAATTTGCTAGAAACTCGTAGTTTTTTTGCGATTCAAACGTAAAGTCGTGGTTTTTCGAAATTTAGCCTTTAATATCGTGGTTTTATGCTAACAACTCCTCGTTTTTCTGGTGTGTGCAAGGTTAACCAAAACAGAACGCAACACAGGTAGATAGAACTAGCAGCACACTACGCGCTACCACCGTCGCTCTTGTGCACGGCCAACATACAGATCAGCCGTTGTCATCACGCGCTACATGTCTCTGGGCCTGGAATCTTGTGCTGCAGCTACTTGCAATCAGTGCGTACTCCAATACATGATGAACTGTTCAATGCACACTTATATGCTGCTGCGAGACACTTACACGCAGTGCGTCATATCCCAGTGGCATATGTTCGTGTCCAGTCGTGTTCGGTTTAAAATATTTGCGGACCTACACGCACATGTTGTGTTGCTAATACATGCCTTGCCACGAGTAGACATGAACGGGTTTCCGCATGTCGCAAGCCGCACCTAGGAAGAGATCTTTGGTCTCTAAGTGCCGTGCATTTACATGCCACAACATACTGAGTATCCACTGTCTGATACTTTTTTTTTGAACATGAACTTAACTATCATAGTAGAGAATTACAAAGCTCAGTAAAGAGAAAGAGTGAAAAGTGCTACGATGCACATAACATATACTAGATGACCATAGATTGTATAGAAGATACCGAAGACTACAACTGGAGTCAAACAATGGTCGTTTGTCCGACGGCAACTTGGGCTCGAACTTGCTGCAATTGCGGTATTCAAGAGCCTTGCTCCATACCAGTTGCTTAGTGGTTGATTCTTCCAACGGTCTTTCTAGCATATGAACTTGAGGTTTGTGAGCTTCAAGCTGTAGATGTCGAATAGCCTGCACCAAGCTCAAAACTCAAATAGTCCCTGCTGCTAAATATGAGGATCAACAACAAAGGTGTTGTCATCACCTCCGGTGACACAGCCTGAATAGCCAGGGGACGGTATCTTCAACATGAATACCATCAAACAGTAGTGTCCTTGTGCAACAATAGCTTGTAATATAAGCTTGCTCAATTAGATCTAATGGGCTGCCATTGATTGGAGATTGTTATGCACGAACATAATAGTGTGATAGAAATGTGGCAAACAAAATAACGTTGCTCCATTGTTTAACACAACCCAAATGATTCCAGTTGAAATTTATCAGGCTTTGGGCCGCAAGACCAATAGACCAAATACTAGACTAAGTGATCTCCATATACAACTGAAACAAGTCTAAGTTGCTATATCCACAAATGGAGATCATGCTCATCTTGGAGGTGTCATATAGGAGATGATGCAGATTGGTCAACACATGAATGAACACATCCACTGCAAGATTAGACTTGACACTCACCATAGATTTATTCATAACTAGAAGAGTCAGGAGAGTAGCACAGCTGATTGGACTAGGAGAAATTACAGTAATAATCCTGTAAATCATCTTCACTAGCCAAATTTCCAACAACAAGGTGATACCTTGTTACCTTTGAAAGTTAAGAGCTTATATAACATGATTTATCATATATTAGCGATTGCAAACACATATATCAGCAGACAGTAGTGTGCATTATTAAGGCGCATTGGGTTTGCTAAGGTGACGGAGCATTCTAAAACTTGGTGGACTAGATAGATACCTTCATGGAGTGACTTCTCCATATTATGGACAATATCCTCCGAAGCCTTCCAGGCAAACACATAGACAATGTCATTACCATATCCAGAGCTAAAGATCTCTAAACTAGTGAGCAAGACACAAAGCTCTTTAGCAAAAAGAGCTTTGAAGCTATGTGCCAACACTCCTCCATATTTGATACGGTATGTTATCCATCCTCTACTATGAAAACTATTTTTTCATAAATTGCGAAAACTCGTTGAACACTAATGTGCCTTTTTAGACTCAGCTACTCCTAATGTCGTTGAGCATATGTATTACATGATTTATTACAGAAGGCAAATTTTGATGTATCATATATTAGCGATTACGAACACATATATCAACAGACAGTAGTGTGCATTATTAAGGTGCATTGGGTTTGCTAAGGTGAGGGAGCATTCTAAAACTTGGTGGATATTTATATCATAGTTTTTTTCATTAGTATTTCGTTAGCTTGGGGCAAAGTAATGCAGTTTTTTCCTCTTTATATTACCTATGTAATTTTGTATTCTCAACTATAATCATAAAAAGCGCCCTATTTCACACAATTTAGCGCGTTAGAGCGTATTTGGAGGGTCTACTCTAAATTTTTACAGTTTTGCTTGCTATGCCGCTATTTTCAAAATTGCATGCTATATCGCACTAAAACATCATATAACGCTATTTCAAATATATCACTATTTTTTAACTGTGGAGTAAGCGAGCACATGATCGATGAAGGTGTGAAGTAATCAACATATGAGGCAAATCTTGATTGTTAAACACAACTAATCGTGCAAAAACATCTATCCGTTTCACTATATATATATATATCATTTATTCTTAATGAAATTCTTTATTTTTTAGCTATTTTTTAAAAAATATAGCTGGCTCGTCTGAAGAAGGGCCACGCTATTTTTTTCTCCAGAAAAGCACACTTACAAAACTCTGCATGAACTATTAAGTTCTTAGAATGTTGTACTGTAATTTTTAGGTTCAGGAGAACATCAAGTTCAGCTCATTATGCTCATATGAATGCTTTCGAATGCTATGTTTGCATATATCTCGGCATAAGACATCTTTTCACTAGGAAGAAGGGAGCATTATATATTGAAGAAGAACAGCTCTGTTTACATACTTAGGCCTCAGTCATTGAATGTCTGAAAAACGATGTTTCATTTCAGTCTATGAAAATGGTCTCTGTCTCTCTCTCCCTCTCTCCCTGCAGAACAACATTTCATATGAGCTGCAAAAAGGCATCCAACTGAAGATGGCCACTCTCGATCCCACGTGCTCGATTACTAGCTCAAACAAAGGAGCAAAGAACAAGAAGACGATTTGTGCTCCGCTCGCTCGTACCTTGTCCCCCCTCGCTACTAACCGGAACGGAAAGGCACCCGGCATCCCCTGTTCTGTTCGGGCTCCCTTTGGCTATCCCGTCCGCGTCTCCCTCCTCTGGGGAGGTCGTGGTTTATTGCCGTCCGGGCCGGCGGGCCGGCCGGCCGGTTGGCGGTTGCCCTTCGCTTCGCCGGCCGTACACAAACTGACCGGTGTCTGTGTCTCCATTGACGTTGCTGCCATAGTGCCTATCCTGGCCGGTCTGCAGTCACCTTGCCATATATGCATGCCATCGACCAGATCACTTCAGTTTCACCACATGGATCCAGACTTCTTGGCTTCAGGCTGTACGCTACCCACCGTCACAGGTAGGTATAACTAGCACACTGCGCGCTGCCACCGTCGCTCTCGCGCACGGCCACCCGCCGGTCCAGATCATGCGCACATACAGATCAGCCGTCGCTGTCGCCCGCTACATGTCGCTGCTTGGAATCTTGCGCCTACAGCTCCATGCAACAATCAGTATACGTGAATAGTACATGATGAGCGATCCAATAGACGAATACATGTACGTACGTAGAGATATCTAAATCGACATCTTCCTTTCAGGAAAGGAATATCCAGCTCCGCAGCGCGGAATCATGCGGCGCATCCCAGTCCCACGACGACGGGACGTTCGTGCCCAGTCGTGCTCGTGCTCGGCTTAAAATACTTCCACACAGCCTGTGTTGCTAAGACATGCGTCGCCACGAGTAGACATGAATGGTTTTCCCGCTAAGGCCGCGATCTTCAGTGTAGTGCAGCAGTTACATGGCCCGCCGTACTGTACAAACTGAAGATTATTGGAGCTCTGATGAGATGCTGTTCGGCGTCAGAGTTCAAGGCGCGATCGCGAGCTGGCGCCTTGCACCTTCGACGAAGCTAGCTGAGATGGAACTCACAGTACACAGATAAACAATGTGTATATGCTTCGTATCAGTGGCTAGATTATCCATAATAATTGAACTTGAACATATGATTAGTGGGGCGCTTTCATTAATCAGCATGAGCGCGTGATCGGGCATAACATCCATATCGGTCCAAAAAACATGTCATGTCCAAGCAGACGTTTCGCACTTATTCTTTCCGACATCGTTTCAATCATGAAAAAGAAATGCTTCAGGTACAAGCTAGCTACGCCTACGCGTACACAAACGCACAATGATCTATCCACAGATTTGGACTAGCTTGCTTGCTTGCTAGGTACATTTGCAGTTAAGAAGTTCGGGAAAAGAATGCTACCAAATTGAGACGCGCTCATGGAATACTGTTTTCTTCAGAAGAACTCATGGAATATTGGTCGTCGGTGGAGTGCCTTATCTACTCTGATGCGTTTGGCCAATTAGTTGGGGTTCTCACAACGGTTGGTACAGAGCATCAGCACCTTGTGTCTCATCGTGCATGGGCGCATCTTATTTTGTTTGTTCGGTGAATAATCTACAGGATTTGGCTGAGCTATATGTAAGTGATTATTTATCAATGACGCAGCTAGAAATAGTTGTTTTATATATTTGTCATGGAGATCGCATTACCCCTTTGTATTTGCATGGTTCTCAAGCCTCTGTTTGCACCTAATTAAACCTGAAAGATAGCTCTATATGGTGACCTGTCCATAAAAATGTTCTTTTTAAATAGAAGGCACAGAAGTGCCCGACTTTGAATTAACAAAGCCCCGAACGGCCGAAAGGTACAAGGATGCTGATCAAACAGCTTACAATGCAACGCCCCACAACCACCGAGGAGAGCGGTGGCCACCTCGGGCAGCGGCGAGGAGGGAAAGGGGGTTGGGAGGGGCTGGCGGCGGTGGAAACCCTAGTCGCCCTCGGGAGGACGACGCGAGGGCCGAGTCTTGGCGTGGCATAAAAATGTTCAAGCTCAACGCTAAACAGTTACCGTGGGACAAGTAGTTGATCTCGAATGCTGTAACCTTAGAAAGATGCATTCAGTTGGTTTAAGATTTAGAGAAAATATCCCTGCAAATAAAAGATTCAGAGACAATAATCTAACTAGAGAGAGAGAGAGAGAGAGAGAGAGAGAGAGAGAGAGAGAGAGAATAGATTGGAGAAGTTGAAGACATAACTGGGGGCACTCCATTTTATATAGTAGGCAGACTTGCTTTGCTTATTTATTATCCAAAAAAAATTACTCTAGAATTTGTTCAACCACATTTGTTGATATAATACATATTGGGTCTCTATTACTTGCTGACCCGGGTCGATCAATACTTTTTCCCATCCTCATAGAAAACACTATGATACATTGTGTTACTAGCACATTCTCGATGCCTCCTATTCTCAAGCATGCACACTTCTATGTTTTTACGTGATTTAACTTTGTGACATAGTATGCACTTGCTAAAATCTAAGAAATATACTTTAGAACACCACTTGCGGGGTTTTATCAATGTGGACTATAGAACACACAAGAGATAAGCGTGAGGAGAAGCGAACGCAAGACTACGTGTAGATATATGTGTAGCGAAGAAGATGAAAGGTGATACTCAATATGATGAGTTAATAGGTTGGTTGGTTCTAGTCCATTGAATAAAGTTAAAGTTGAGATGATATGAGGGAATGAATCAACGATATCAGTTATTCACGTGTCTTGCTTGCTAATTATACTAGTTATTTTTTTGATAAAGGGCGCTTTACTACTTAAAAGGTTTAAGCATTACACCCAGCCTCTGCATAGCTAAGATGCACATAGCTGTCTAAAAGTACACAATTCATAAAATAAAACGGGCGTATTACATGACATAATGATCAAATGCAACAACGCCTAGGACGGTGGAGGAATTATACCAGTCATAAATTATGCATATCATTACTCCTACTGGATTTTTTTCTAGAACACATGATGATGATATTTCGCATCTTTGTACTGAAGACTAAGCAAAATAATAAGTACCAAGTTGAGTATTAGCCAAGAAGCACTACATCACTTTGAAAACAACCATTGAGCCAAAATACCCAAAAGGCAAGTATACAAGGCTCTTCTTAACCTCTTAACTTATGAATGTTTAGTGTTAGCTTGTGGTGGCTATAGGAAGATTATAAGCATATTTTCGAAAATCCTTACTGCCCTCCGAAATGAGTCAATGTTCATGTTTCTGATGTACATGCATGCTTGCATACATTATTTATAACATTTGAAACACATAAGAATATAAAAGACGTGCTCAAATGTTGTAATGTGAGTTTTCACAATATCCATTCTAGCTCTTTTAATTTCTCTCTTTTTTTAGAAAGGAAAGTTTGAACCTTAATTTTCATAACCATATATAGCACGCCATCATACCAACTTATGAGTTTTTTCTAGCATTTTTTAGAACTCTTTTGATTTGCTTTTCACGTGTTTCCGTAGAACCACTTCTAAAAAACATATGTTAGTTTTCAAAAGATGCTAAGGCTGCAAAAAAAAAAACCATGGTCCATTCAAGCATCTTTCCTCGTAAAAAGACTACAAGTGAATGACAAAAAAAAATTGATTCGGGACATGGGAGCATACGCTCCCACCACCGGGCTAATATCATGTGTACTTGCACCCCGTGCCTACATGGGAAGGTTCAAGTGGACTGCGACTTCTCCTATGGCTTCACTTGTTTCCAAAGCTTGGGACCCGCCAAACTGTAAATTATTTCTCTTATTATCCTTCGGTATAAATCCACAACTGAATCAAACACCAGGGTTTTCCAAAATGTGTCTTAGGCCCACTTTGCAAGAGAGTGTTGGTGTCAGTGGCGTACATTCTCTAAGTTTATTGTACAATAATAGGATTTGGGGCATGGTCAAAGATTGACTTGGTCCCATGAACCTTTGTTTTGATATTTGGAATGAGACCACCATAGTCAAGGATTGTGGTCCACCATCTCCGCGCATACGCGTGGGGTTGGTTCAAGGATATACCTTCTATTAATTTTTATGCTTGTTCTTTGGTAATTTTGGTAAGATCACAATGTGGGAGTGTTCAAATATCAAAATTCCCTAGAGAAAGAATGATAGGTCAGCTTTCCATGTTCTCCAGCGAAACATGGGTTTTACTCTTCATGGTCCATTTTATTGCTTCACTATGAGCTGTATTTCATAGACAAAATAAGGGAGATACAAGGACATCACCAAAATATCGTTACCAGAACATTCCTAGTGTTATCCTTGGAGGCACACATTGATCGTACGAGGACAAGCAATCACAGCATGACACCATGATTTGATAATGCAGTTCAACTATCAACGCCTACATCCCCGTGACATGCTTAATGGGCCTCCTCCCCACGTACTAGTAAACATAGTTAAATCGACGACAAGCCTGTCGAGGCCAATAGACGCATCAGACCACCATTGACACTGCCGATGCGGCCACACCTACCACGGCCGCCACACCATCCCCTCGTAATCTTGTGTCTAGACTACAACTATTTGTCTAGTTAGTTTTGGCTACTCTGTGATGTATTTAATATTAGTGCCAGATTACAAGAGTATGACTTCAACGCCTAATCTATCACTAATTACAAGTTCAACTATAACCAAATTTGTGCACATATCTCAACAAACTCTACATTGGCGAATACGTCATTCGCCATCTTAAAACCATCATGCACAAACATTTTGTGTATCTTGGCCTTGAACCATTAATCACGAGCTCCACCTCTACTTCCTTGATTTCACTCGACTCCACCTGCAACTGTAGTCCCTTTCTTGTTTCATCATAGCCAATACTTCCATGAAAATTAATTTCTAATACGTCTTATTTTTGTGCTACCAACTCTTCGGAGTACCAATTCAATGCCATCACATATCGATCACAAAATCATATCCGATAAATCATTGTACCCATCACCCTGGTAGCCTCTCTCTTAAGCTATGTGAAAATGAACAACTCACATATTAAGTATCACATATAAGAGGACACCAAACTCATCATCCTTGCTATTAGCAGGGCGAGAAACACATTTAGAAGTATGTGAATGATTATTTGTCAGCAACACAGAAATAGTTATTATCTCTAGTACTTTCTATGGTTCTTAAACTCAGATCAGGTAATATTTAGCATCTACTTGCAAATAATAGTTATTTTTCAATTTGCGCTAAACACGTATTTTACTAGCCAACGAGTAGAATCAACTGCGGTTCTTTCCCTAAAACTACAGTTGTTAACCAAGTGTGATTTTCGTACAGCTGTTAAGGATGTTGCTAACAATAATGCAGTTGAGCAGTGCAATCGATTAGGATGCAGTTGAGAACGGTGCATCTAAGAGAGGTGCAGTTGACAAGGACCCATATGAGAACACGTGTGAACTTCATCCGAACGTTTAAAATTTACCCAAAGTATTTACAAGCTAAATTACGCAATATCTGCCCAATTCAAATTAAATTAAAACAAGAACGTTGTGCTCCAAGCTTATTCAAATATTATATTATTATTATTTTCCTTTGTGCATTTTATTCAGCATGATAATTTAAAAATCATTTTCGGCTACCAAACATCCCAACATTAAATAAAAGACAAAATAGTATAAATACGAACATAATGAACCTGAAGAAATACAAACAACAGCATAACATTTCTTCAGCCCCTTTCTTTTTTTCCATCTCTTTCTTTTTAGCATGAAAGGAACTAGAAAACCGCCGCGTGCGCGATAGCGCGATTTGCCACGAGGCTGGTCGTGCCGTACACGGGGAGCTCGTCGCCGTTCGCCCCGGCAAGACTCTCCAGCTCGAAGAGATCGGAGCTGGAGTCGCTCCCCTCGTCGTCCTCCTCCAGCTCCCCGAGGCTCCGCACCAGCTCCTCGACCCTACGCCGGACCACCACTGACGCCTCGGCGTCCGGACAGAACCGCACGCACCTCCTCTCCGTCATGTTCGCGTCCGCCGCCGATGCGCACGACGGCTGCGGTAGCTCCGGCGGTGTCCGCGCCGACGGGGAACGCGTCGGAGTCCGCGGCTTTCTCGGCAGGCGTCCCGAGGTGAACAGGGTCTTTAGCACGCACGCGAACGTCGCAGGCGACGGTGGCAGCGCTGGTCCGGGCGACGATGGGGCGGCGTCTCTTGGTCGGAGCCTTGCTACCGGGAAACACGGCCTGCCC
Source organism: Dactylis glomerata (assembly GCA_007115705.1). Lineage (NCBI taxonomy): Eukaryota > Viridiplantae > Streptophyta > Magnoliopsida > Poales > Poaceae > Dactylis > Dactylis glomerata. Next base: position 1,709,097 of record QXEO01000555.1, read on the forward strand.
TTCTTCTTTGCCTTGTTGGTGGGAGGCTCGGTGGCTTCCGCAGTGTCCATGTCATCCACGATATCCTCCGGCTGGCGCCGAGGGGGAGGCGGGGTCCGTCGGCAGCGCGTGGACTCGGTGTCGGTGGTCGAGGCGGAGGAGCAGGAGAAGCTATAGCTGGAGGTGGAGTCCGAGGAGGAGGTGGTGGACGACGCGTACCCCGAGTGCCGCGGGCGAGCGACCGGCCCTGTCTCGCGGCGGCGGCGCCTGTCCTCCTCGCCCGCCGCCTGCAGCTTCGGCTTGCCCGCCCACCAGAACTGCGCCGGCGCTGGCGCCAGCACCTTCTCCTCCGACCGACGCGTCGTGGCGTCGGCGTCGGCGTCGCTGCGCTCGTCGAGGGAGTGGTAGATGGCGTCCAGGAGCGACGCCGAGAAGGACGCGCCGGACGCGCGCTCGCGGTCACCACGCGCCCGGCGCGGCGGCGCGAGCGGGGGCGGGGTCGGTTGCTTACCGTGGCTGCGGCTCTTCTCCATGCCGAAGAATGCGCTACCGATCGGACACCGCGCGCAAGCGCACCGATCGCACCCACCGCGCTCGGTGGAGGGAAATGTGCGGGGGGAGTGGTGAAGAAGAAGGAGGCGGAGCGGGAGGAGGGCGAGACGTGCGTGGTAAGGATTTATATAAGGTTGGTGCGTGCGTGCCGGGGAGTGGAGTGGTGGCGGTGCAGCGTTGCAGAGGTGGCATGTCCCATTGGAAGTTGGAACTCACTCCATCGCCACCAACTAGGTTCGAGCTAGGGGAATGATCAATCAGCTTCCTCCCATACGGCGCATGGATTGGCATCGGATTCGGGGCGGGCCGCTCGAGAGCTTCCAAAAGAGCTGAGTGGAGTGGCCCGCCGCTCTACGGCGACCCCTGAACAGGCGAGGCCGGCCAGCTTGCCCGATTGCTTGTCTTCTCCTCACAAGTTGCACAGGGCCCGACCATGGCCGGTTGGCCCGATGAGAGTCCAGTCAGACAGCCAAGCAATCGGTAATACGAGTTGGTTCAGGCCTTTGATCGAGGCCTCAGAATTGCAACGTTCTCTCAAGGACAATGCCTCACGAAAATGCTCTGTTCCCGTTTAGCCGCCCTCTGAAGGCTAACCATAGACAAATCTTCTGACGGGGGTTTCTTTGGGCCAAACCCAGCTGTAAGCAAAATAGCAAACCATGTTGTCATCCTGTGGAGAGATGGAAGCTCGTAGTATGACTTCGTCGTAGCTCCTGTTGTTATCATCTACGGAGTATAACTTGCCAGTGTGTTGCGATAACCGCATGTCATCACTCATCAGACACGAGGACAGTGAAGGTGTATGAGCTGAATCTCCCAACACTACGCCTACGCTAGGTACCTGAATTGCCGGCACTTCAAAGTGTCGGCAAAGGCCATCAAACTATTAGTAAAACATTAAGTGGTGCTGGAAAAAGTTTTTCCCAACAATTTTCAAGTGCCGGCAATGTTTTAATAGAGGCTGTTTGGAAAAGTGCCGACATAGTTTTTAGAGGCAGATTTGGCTAAGTGCCGGGAAAGTTTTGGAGGCAGTTTTGGCAATGTGCTTGGAAAGTTTTTGGAGGCAATTTAGCAAAGTGCCGGGAATTTTTTTTGTAGGCAGCTTTATGGAATGCCTTTGATTTCAAATTCAGGCAGTTTTTAGGAAATGCCTCCAAAGTTATTTCGCAACAGTTTTGGCAAAGTGCCTGCAAATCCAAATGGAGGCAGTAATTGGAAAATACTTGCAAATCCAAATAAATGCACTAAAATTCAAATTCTAGAATCTCAGCCAAAATCTGGAATCACAATCAAATTCAAGAATCACAAATCAAATTATTGAAACGCATTCAAATTCATGTTTACAGAACTGAACTATAATTATAGTCCAAGCAATTACACAATTAGAATCACAACCTGGTGCATGCATTGTAGCTCAACATAACATGATCCTAACAAGCTAACTTACAGAACTGAACTACAATGTAGCTCAACATCACCTCCCTCCTGCTAAACACTAGAGGCGATTCTAGATCAACATCAAACCAACACCGAGACTTGCATGATTAGCTCCTGCAAAAGAGAGATTTTATGTGAAAACTCAAAACCTAAATCTAGCAAATGGTCGGTAAAATTAAAAAAGTGACTTAGTGCATGAAATAGACAAGGATTTTCACAACTAAGCATAGCATTATCCCCATGCCTACATAGTAAAATCAACATAGTGACTTAGTGCATGATATAGATAAGGATTTTCATCGTACCTCTTCAACTCACTTCCCAAGGCCATGTCCATTAAGTCCTCCAAAAGGTCCAACTGTTTAAATGAAAAATCCCCTTGGGTAGCATGATTAGCAATAGATATTTTTATAATTTTTGGTTTTTGTAATTTTTTTGACAAAAGCAACAAACAAAAGTAAACTATATACAACTGGTGTTTTCCCAAAACATGCAAACAACTTTAGCATGACAATGGTTAATAAATAACTAAGAGTAAAAGATGAACAACACTCAGCTCCCTGGCAGCGGCGCCAGAAAATAGCTTGATAACTGCAAGCACACAAGTAGATAAGTAACATGTCAGAGGACAATGTTGTTTACTAGTCCTTAATTAAAACATGGTCCAACTCAAATGTGGTCGATTATATTACAGCTATGATGATGATTTTTGTTTTTGTTGACACTAGTTAATTTGTTCACTCCTTTTTAAACAGATGTCGTTATGGATATCTATAATTATTTAATATACTGATATATAACGCATTCTATCCCATGAATGTCCTTAATTCACACATGATGCAACTCATGTTTGTTCAGATGCCTACTATGAAGTTCTTTGAGTTCCTTTTGTTGTTGTTGCCACTTTACTTATTTTGTATCTTTGTTCTTGCTGTCAGAAAATGAGAAGTGCATGTGAAATCTCCTGGATTATTGCAAATTTTGTCCCGTGAATGCCTTGTTCCGTCAAAGAATGTCAGGGAGCTATGCTGCTCTACAGTCCTACACACATTTGGACATAGTGCAACTCATCTAATGTTGATTAGATGCCAATTATGAGCCTATGAAGTTCTTGTTGTTCTCACTATACTTATTTCTTCTTCTGCGGTCAGAAATCTATGTGGACATGGAAAATGTGTTAGAATGCAACAGAGTCTACCCCATGAATACCTTTTTCTATGAGCTCGGTCAACTTTTGTTCAAATTCCCTAGATGATCGAAGTACTTATGATCAGCTAGTTGCTAGTTTAATTTTAATGTATTTTGCATTAGTATGGATAATATATTTTAATCGCTCGCTTATGTAATGAATACTTCATTATTTCACACCTTCGTGATCTGCAAGTTTACACTTATCAGTGGGCAGTTACCAATAGATTTTCATTTTGTTATGCATGCGGATGGTTCTGAGATGCGTGTGGTTGAACTGTCACTCCGCAAATTGATATATGCTGCTAATTTTGTGTTTGTTGTTGAAACATATATGTTGCTAGTTAACACACACCCATGTCGATTTCACTTCAAGTATATCGTTTCTAGAGATGGTTCCAGCGACGTGCGTGCATATAGGCCAGTCGCTACGTAGAGGCACTACTAGCTACCTTGTGCCAAAAGTAGGTGTGAAATAGGAGAATGGGTACGTCACCATTTTCCTGGACGAAATATCGACATATCATTGCAAACGGTCCTCACAGTTACACGCACAACCAGCGATATCAAGTAAAATAGGTGTGTCGTCATTTTCTTCCCGAAATCAGCGACATCCAATCTTACATAGTAGTCAGTGCTCCATACTAGACCCGTGACAGTCACGAATTTCTCGCTATCACATTATATTTAGACCGTTAGGTCGGGCCTTGAAGCAACTACGGTAGACGCATTTTTATTTCGTGTGTCATTGTTAGGTGCGGCGGATACCAGATCGTGACCTACCGGTGAAGAAATTTTTTGGGCCCATCATCTACCGGTTAGTTGTGACTATCTTTCTTTTTCATTACCAGTGATATCACGGTTATAAGCCTTTTCCCAGTAGTGCTTTCTAGAAGTGAAAAAGTCCAATTTCTTGACTACAAAAAATGTTAGGATTGTTGGTCTTATACTTGTTTTCTACAATGACTCTTCAAAGTTTTCCTTCATCATGTGAATACCTCTTAATCCATGAGGCCAAAAGACAAAGGTTAACATTGGCCAGGTCATGTATACCTAGACCACCAAACTATTTTTTCCTGCAAATTAGTTTCCAGCTAGCTAGATGCTATTTCTTGTGGCCCTCAAAGTCATTCCACGGGTAGTTGGCCATCTGTGAATGGATAAATTCAAGGGCCCACTTTGGGAATTTGAAAAAGGGATATAAGGTAGACAGGGATGCTTGCTAAGCATGTCATTATTGGAATGACTCTAGCAGCATAAGATAACAGCTCGCCCCTCGAGCCTGCTATCCTTTTTAGGATCTTATCAATAAGAGGTTGCAGGTCACTCCTCCTGAATTTCTCATGATGAAGGGGAATTCCTAAGTATTTATTGGGAAAGGCTACTATAGATTAACTTAAAACCCTAGCTAATTCCTCAATCTCATCTTTCTCCAATCCCATAGGAATGAGCCCACTCCTAGTATAGTTTATTTATCATCCCGGACACTTGCTCAAAACACGAGAGAACATTCTTCATGTTTGTGGAAAAGGAGAGGTCAGAGTCAGAGAACAGGATGGTGTCATCTGCATATTGCAGGCAGATGACACCCCTAGGGCAAATGTCTCAACAAAGGCCTTTGATAAGCCTGCATCAGGCATCAGCTGCTTTAGCAAGCATTATGGTGAGGAGATCTACAACCTGATCAAAAAGGAGAGGAGACAGGGGTGACCTAGCCTTAGCCCTTTATCAGTCAAGAAAAAATTACCTACAACATTATTCAGTTTGACTACAACAGAGCCTCCCAAAACAATGGATCTAATTAGATTGATCTAGAGTTTGCCAAAAAAACCTTTTGCCAACAGGTCAAGTAGAAACCCAGGATGAACTTTATTGAATGCTTTCTCTCCTTAACTACAGAATGAACCACCTGATGGGCAGTCACCACACTTTCAAGGATGTATCTCCCATTAATAAAAGGAGATTGATTAGTAGCAATGATTAATTACATTCATGATGAAAACTAATCTATTAGTGAGGCCTTTAGTAAAAATCCTAAAAATGCAATTAAGCAAACTAATAGGCCTGAATTTCTTCATAGAAGAAGCATCAGGTTCTTCAGGGATCAGGGTAAGTACAACAAAATTTATCTTGTAAATATCTAATTTTTCCTTCATGGAAATCTCTGATCATAGAAAATACAGCAGACTCGACCAAATCCCAAAAGTGTTGACAGAAAAATAAAGGAAACCCATTCGGGCCAGGGGATCCATCTGTATAGGAGCTAAAAACAGCGTTCTTAATCACCTCTTCAGAAAAAGGTGCCGCCAAGCCTACATTATGTTCATTGGTGATTTTCTCTTCAGGGGAGAAAAAATCATCCTAAAGGGAAAAGCAAGTACTGGTCTCTTTAAAAAAAAGATCTTTGTAATAACTACTGTCTACCTCTAACATTTTAGGAGTGTCAGTAAACACTCCATCTGGACCATCCAAGGAGTGAACCATCATTTTCCTCCTTATTTGGTTGGCAACGGTGTGGAAATAAGCAGTATTCATGTCCCCCTCTTTGATATCTCTGTCTCTAAACCTTTGCTTAGCCTTAACTTCTTCTTTGAGCCAGAGATTATGCATCTCTGCATAAATCTCCTTCATCCTAATTTGCTCTTCAACACTAAGCTCATCTGATTCTGCCTTAATGTCTAAAGAGTCATACTCCTCCATGAGTGACTTCAGTTTCCTAAGCTCAAATTAAATGTTCTACTCCAGCCCTTAGTATCTTGCCTAAGCCTTCTAATTTTCTGTTTCCAAATATCCATAGAATTCGTACTAATAGTAGGTTTATTCTAGGATTTAGCAACAACATCTTTAAACTCAGCCCTCATAAGCCACCATTTCTCAAACTTAAAGCATGATGGCTTTGGTGACTCCCCAAGACCAGCATCCCAGATCAGTGGAGTATGATCACTGGCCAGTCTTGGCAAGGCTTCAATATTGGCTAAGGGAAAAACACTATCTAATTCAGGATAACACCAACGAGGATTTTGATGCCTAATGCCTCCTCTTCCTATTCGATCATCATGTGGCTTCTCGTGAAACCTTTCACTTTTCACCTAGCTTCCTTTTTTACCGGGCTGCATTTCAGACATATTTAAATGACGAACATGGTCATCTTTGCTTGCTATATGAAGATGGCTATATGGATAGATGTGTACCATGGCTGCCACTATTAATAAGATCACAATGAAGCCGAGGTGTACCATGTGAAAGGACACAGATGTCGCCTAGAGGAGGGGGGTGAATAGGCGATATCAAATTTTACGAATGGCTTGAACAAAAGCGGAATTAAACTAGGGTTTATTTTGTCAAGCACATAAAACCAAAATAAACTAGGCTCACCTATGTGCACCAACAACTTATGCTAAGCAATACAAGTAACAAGGTGATAGCAAGATATATGACTTCAAGCATGAAGGCTATCACAATGTAAAGTGCATAAGTAAAGAGCTCAGGTATAGAAATAACCGAGGCACGCGAAGACGAAGATGTATTCCCGAGTTCCTCCCTTGAAAGGGAGTATGTCACGTTGGAGGGGTGTGGTATCGCCACAAAGGCCTAACCAACGCCACAAAGGCCTCACCCTATTCTCCGGTGTGAGCTTGCGCCACAAAGGCCTAGCTCACTCTTCCACTAAGGGGTTCCTCAAGGCGGAACCGGGCCTTTACACAAAGCTTGGGGCACGCATCCACAACTTAATTGGAGGCTCCCAAGAATAGCCACATAGGCACCACAAAGCCACAAAGCCGTCTAGGGTTCCAAGAACCCAAGAGTAATAAGCTCACAAACTTTCACTTACTCGAATCTCCGGGGAGAACTCAAACTGATGCAACTTATGCAATGGCAAGAGCACACAAGGTGCTCAAATCCTTCTCACTCAAATCCTACCAAAGCAACTAATGCTATGGAGAGATATGAGAGGAAGAACAAAGGAAATCCACAAAGAACTCCAAGATCTAGATCCTCTATGTTCCCCTTACTTAGAGGAGAGATGGATTGGTGGAAATATAGATCTAGATCTCCTCTCTCTTTTCCCTAAAAAATATGCAAGAATCATGGGAGGAATGGAGGAGGAAGGGCAAGCTTGCAAAGTCAACAATGGAGGAGAGAGAAGCCCAATTCGTGTCCAGCCCAAGGAGGAAGAAGGGGTATTTATACCCCCCCCCCACGAAATATGGCCGTTGCAGGACTTGGAGGGGCGGATTATCCGGCCAAAGTATGGCCGGATTATCCAGCCAGCCGGATAATCCGCCCCCCCTGGCCGGAATATCCGGCCCCATATCTGGGTGATGCCGAGCAAAGTCCTTAGCAGAAATTGCAATACGAAATCTTCGAGGGGGGCGGATTATCCGGCCCCCTGGCCGGAATTTCCGGCCCCGTATCTGGGTGACGCCGAGCAGAAATTGCAATACGAAAACGGTGATAACTTTTTCATCTGGACTCTGTTTTCGATGATCTTGGGCTCGTTGGAATCACCACAACGAGCTCTACAACTTCATTCATAGAAACATCATAGTCCAACAAGGGATTATAAAACCAAATGATGAAAGGTTTGACCTCTCTTTGAAGGCAAACCGGTAAAACCTCCAAACATCAAAAACGCAATAAGAGCTTCATGCGAAATCCGTTTTTGATGAGCTAGAGCTTGTCATGGAAATAACCACAAGCTCTAGAACCTCACATGGATAAAACCCAAATAAGAACCAAGAAATATGATGCCAAGTATGCAAAGGTTTGAGCTCTCTCCAAATGATATAATTAAGTTACTCACTCGAGAGCCCCTCTTGATAGTACAGATACCGATCCTATAACCCGGTCTCACAAATAACACCATGAGACCGGTAAGAAAGAAACCCTAACACTATCATACCTTTGCCTTGAGCATTCCACTTGAGGTGGATAAAGACGATCTTGATCTTCTCAAGTTGGACCACCTTTCTTGATTGAGCTTGCTTGGTGAAGTCTTGCGGATTGCTCCCCCATACTCTACTATGGAAGAGACTCTCTTTAAGCATATCTTCACATATCCATGACCAAAATATATATGGCAAGCTTCAAGCATATGTTCTCTTCTAGTTGCTCATCTTGAGCTTGCGCTTTGACTTGATCAATCCTCAAATCAATTCTTCTTTCTCCATAATGATGGTGTCTTGAGGATACACATGAGAGCTCACTCAATCTTATTCTTCAAGACACACTTGACATAAGCTCAACTCCCTTAAGACCAATCTTTGGATCACTCCTTGAATAACACCTTGGTCAACATATAATCTTCTTCTTACAACCTTGACTCCAACAAATGGTTCAAGCATTGTCTATGGACAAGTCCTACACATATAACTCAATGCAACCATTAGTCCATAGGGATTGTCATTAATTACCAAAACCACACATGGGGCTTGATATGATCTTTCAATCTCCCCCATTTTGGTAATTGATGACAATCTCTTTGAGAGGGTTTATATAATGAATTCAAAGAACCAAACTGGTTGTACTAATATCAAATACTACAAAAGTATGTGATGTTAGTAAAACCACCATATATAGAGCAAACTCCCCCACAATCTATGCATGTGTGAATAATCTTGATTTCATTGCATATATTGCCAACCAAGGTTGTTGGTGGAGTTTCCACTATATACTCAACCATGCAAAGCATGCAAGGCAAATGCTTAAGAACAAACCAAAGCATAAAAGCTAATTCCCTTTAAACCCTCGAAACTTCTCCCCCATTGGCATCCATTGCCAAAATGGGCGAAAAAAGCTTAGAAGGCCAATATAGTGAGAGTTCCTCCAAAACGGTGTGCATATCCAAAATAAATGAGTGAAAACACATGCACATATACAAAGGCAATTTTTTGAAGGAAATGAAACTATATCGAGGATCAAAGATTGCAAAAAAAGAAGATAACACGATGGATAAACTTCAACAAATGAAGAGAGCAATCAAACAATCCAAAAAACAAATTGAATAAAGATATTATGATAAGATCGAAAAGGTGCTCTAAATAATATGAGGAAGCTCCCCAAGGTGTGTGCACAAAATATTCTATTTGAGTTGAAGTATAAGGTGCACACATATTGAATCATCACTCCCTCAATATTATTCAAAACAAAATGATACCAAGTAAAATTAAATACTATGCTAACCGCAAAATGGTGCTTTAAATGAAATGAGGAAGCTCCCCAAGGTACGTGCAAAAATTGGAATGTTTGTATTTGAATACAATTTGCACAACATGGAGTCCTCACTCCCTCAATAACATTTAAAATGCAACCATTTGCAAGAGATTATAGAGAAGAAATTAAGCTTACACTTGCATCAAACAAATGGTTGAGCAACAAGCAAGGGACAATATATTAAAAGGCTCAACCAAAGGAATGTGTGATAGGAATGACAAAGAATATTATAAGACTAACACAATGATAAGCATAGAGCATCCACATAGTCTTCAATGAATGATATTGCTTAGCATTCTATCCCAACACATAAGGTTCAAATAAGATATCAAATAATGAGATATCATCTCTCATGTGTATAAGTTTCTAAGTAGACAATATCACAAAGATAATTATCACAAAGAAACATATACACACAAAATAGATACTAAGATAGAACAAGATATCCAAAATGAAGTCATGCAATATACCAATGAGATTTTTGCTTTTAAAGCATGGCCAAAGGCTCAATTTATCTTATTGTATATTGATGAACTTCAACCACAAACATGTCAAAGACATCGCAAATATCAATAAGGGAAAGAAGATAGTTGGGATGCTTTGATAAAAACAACAAGTATCAAAACGAAGGATACCAAACAGAAGAAATAAATTTGCAATTTCATCAATTTTGCACATGTGAGCTTATTGAGGAATTGATATGCAAAAAGATTGCTAAGTTGACATCAAGGTTGGAAAAAGCGCTAGGCGTAAGCGAGGCGGTTGGCATTCACCTAGTGCCTAGGCAGTGCTTAGGCGTCCTAGGCGTGGCCTAGGCGGTTATAATTTTTGAACCATCAAGCATGCATATGGGCGATAATAGTGAATACATATTAGTTTAGAGCATCTAAGTGAATAAACTATGAACAACTACCATTAGAATATGGCACATATGGATCGTTAGTGCAATATGACATAAATTTTTGTTTGGGAAGCCTATTTCTTAGTTGCACTGCCTAGACTTCCGCTTATGCCCTAGGCGAGGCGTTTGTCCATTGCCTAGCGCTTAAGCGTGCCTAAGCGCTGCCTAGGCGTCGCCTTTTCCAACACTGGTTGACATATATGGGATAGCAGAATCATGAGCATGATTTTTATATGTTCCCAATAATATGTCCTCATCTCAACTTGCTCACATTTGCAATAAAGAGGTTTCATTAGAATCCTTGCAAAAAGCACAACATTTGCAAATAAAGATTTTCAATGCCATAAAACAACCTACACAAGGTTGGATACTAGAGAAGTATGCATGAAGAAGATACTTGTTACCGAGATATAATGGTAGGATGTAGTAGATAGGAGTTCTTCAATAATCCTAACTTGCCTCAAATTATCATTTAGTCACCACTTCATCCTTATTATTGAGACAAGCACCAATATATCTCCATGTACCTAAAACAAAGTTCAAGTACAAGATGGTCCCCAAACTCATTGGGTCCAAAGTAGTTAGAAACTACAACATATAGGACAAACTCCACATAAATATGTGCATATATATATATGAAATTGAATTTCATGCACATCTTAGCCGATTTAGGATTTGATGGAGCTTCTCCTATATATTTGATCAAAGAAAGCAAAGCATGCCATAAAGTATACATTTAGTAAATATGCATGCACATGACTTTCAAGAGCCAAAGGAGATACGATTTGGACAAAACACCAAGAAGGACAAGTGAGCACACAAAATTGTGAAGCTACAAAAGGTTGTCCAAATTATATCAAAGAATCAAATCAACGCAAGATTGACTCCAAAGTTCAACTAGTGAACCAAGCAAAAGCCAATGAGCATAAAACATAACTAAAACACACATGTTCAAAGACATATCTCATTTTAAGAGTAAGAAATAAATAATAAGGAATGAGATCACCAACTCCCAAAGAGAGCAAGGTTCAAATAAACAAACCAAACTCTCCACACTTTTTATGATGGCACACTAAGTACCAAAAAGAAAAGATTTGTCTTCCAACAGAAAACCAATACCAATTGAAATAAGCACAAAGAGTGTGTTATAACAAATATAGGAGAGCTCCCCCAAGATTAGTGCATTATTTATGATTTTGCATTTGAATACAAAATGCACACAAGTGGGATCATCACATCTACCTACATATAAATAACACAAAACAAGTTCAACGAAATCAAATGGGATAACAAAAGTCATGGAAGACAATGGGAGCTAAAACAAATACATTTTTGGCTAGAGATAAGGCAATTAAAAGCAATAGCCAATGTAAAGATGATCAATATACATGTGCCACATGATATAGTACCAATTGTCCAAGAACAAGAGGTATTTGGATTTATTTCCCGGTGGTAGTTTACATATAAATCCAAGATCATCTTCACAACAAAGAAGCATACGGAGAAGGATAAGAATTAATCACCATGCTAAAGAAGATATTCTTGATAGACTCAAATAGTTAAACAATCATGCAAAGCAATGATTAAGATAACTTGAAGCTAATGGTTTTCCAACTTTGATGTAGCATTCCACATTTTAGGAAAACCCTATCAAGAAAGTATCTCACAAACCAGATCCAAAACAAGAGCAATAAAACAATTTGGCAAATTGGAATTTGTTTGAGAAAACATGCCACATAGAAGCAAGATAATTTACAATATCAACACTATGTGACACAACCTCAAATATACACATTATATTGGTTTGTAGTATGCACAAAGCATATTACTCCCCCATAATGTGATAAAACATTTATTTTTCACAAGAGGCAAATAAAATCCAACAAGATGATTAATGGACATTATAGAATTTGAATTTCTCATGAGAATGACATACCACATAGAGACTAGATAATCTTTAAATATCAACACTAAGTGGTATTCCTCATGTACACATATTTTTAGGATTGTGAAGTGCAAAGCATATTACTCCCCCAAAATGGGATGGTCCAGTAATCTCTCACAAGAGCCAAGTAAGATAAAACGAGATGCAAAAGGCTCAACAAGAACAACCGTACATGGTGTGCAAACCAACATGCACATACTTGATTTCTCAAAATGAAGCAAGTAGGAAGCACAACATATACAAACACATGCAAGATACAAAATCCAACACATGCAAAGGGGCGAGTAACTTTCAAGGTAGATAAGTTGAATACATGTTACCACAAGGAGGAACATTGGATATATGATAGAAATAAGATAATCCAAATGACTTGACTTGAGAAAATATAATTGATGAAGATCCCTTAATTCTTCATGATATAGCCAAGTCTCCAATGCCCTCCAACAACACCTATTGTTCAAGTAATGGCTTGTTGGTCCCCAACCAAGTTGGGTCCTAAGAAGTTAAAAACAATAGGTTTGGCAACCCAAATGGTTCTTTTCTTGACACCACTTTGAGCACCAACAAATTTGGCAAACACATTGCCAACCTTATCCTTGCAAAGTGAATAAACATCTTCAATTATGATAGGGTTGGATGAGTTACCACTAGTGCATGAAGAATATAGGTGACCCTTCTCATGGCATATGTAGCAAGTTCTCTTCTTCACCTTCTTCTCACTTGATTTCTCCACAAGGGGAGCATTAGCTTGATTTTTCTTGGGAAGTGACCTTTCTTCAACTCGAGGTTGAGCATGGGCTTGAACTTGAGGCCGCTTCCCTTGTTGCTTCTCACTAAGAGGCTTCTTCTTCAAAGAGCAAGATCTAACATGGTGCCCTTCAATTTTGCACTTGAAGCAAACAATCTTGGCCAAATTCTTGACTTGTTCTTGGCCCTTCTTCTTCTTGTATATTTTGGACTTCTTCTTGTTGTTAGAGATAAATCCAAGTCCACTCTTGTCATTGGGGGATTTTTGCACACTCAAGATCTTATTGAGTGTGGATTTCCCTTCATGACGTTTTTCCAAGTCTTTCTTCAACGAAGTAACTTGGGCCTTGAGCTCTTTGATTTCCTCTACATGGTTAGTGACAACACAAGTACTAGAGGAAGTAGAGGCTACATTGTTAGAGCAACAAGGCAAGGAGGGTAATTCATCACTAGATGTAGCAATAGTATGAGTGGATGAATTACTAGGACTAGCACATGTCAATATAGCATTTTGAGAAATAGTGCTAGTGCCCACATGAGGCTCACAAGATGTTACCTTTGTAGATATAGCCTCATGAGCTAACTTTAGGCGAGCATGGGACATTAGAAGATCCTCATTAGAGCTAGATAGCCTTTCATGAATTTCTTCCAATTTCCCATACTTGCTAGTTAGCAATTCAAGTTGAGCCCTTAGCTCAACATTCTCCTTCAAAATAGATGCTTCACAAGAAGTAGAGTTAGTAGCACATGCATCATTATCATTATGAATAGGAGAAGACAACTTGGCAAGAGCAAGGTCACGTTCTTTAGTGAGTTTAGAAATAATTTCATTACATGACTCCTCAATGGATTCAAGCTTCTCCTCAAGAGAAACCCGAAGCTCTTGCTCTTCCTCTAGAGCATATTTTAAATCATGGATATCATTGGCATACTCACGCTCAAGAGAAAACATTTTATCAATTTGTTCTTCCTTCATCTCAATGAGTTTCGTGCTCTCAATAGCATAACTCATGATTTCAAAGAAGTTGGGCAAAACATTTTTATGGTTATGCAAAGCATCAAATACCACCTTACCCTTCTTGTTTAAATACTCAATATAGTCTTCTTCATTTTCCTCATCCTCACCATTGTCCTCAACATCATTATGATTTGAAGACCTAGCCATAAGGCATATGTGGGAACCATGAGAAGAAGAAGATGAAGAAATACTTGAAGCTCCATTCAAGACCTTTTCTTGGCCCAAAGACTCTTCGGTTTCCTCTATATGGTTTGCATCACAAATACTAGAGGAAATAGAAGCATTTGTATCATGGCAACAAGACAAAGCAAGCATATCATCATGAGATTTATTCAAGAAATTTACACATGATATGCAAGGACTATCAACATAAGCATGTAAAACATTTATGGGGCTACAACTGTTTAAGTCCAAAGATGAAGCATTGCAATGAGATAGAGATGAAGGATCATCAAAAGTAAGCATACTATCACCATTACAAGTTTCATCACCACTCACCATATCATTACCTTGTGTCTTGCCACACTTTGGTAAAGTGGATGAAAGTTCATTGCGGCCGGAAGTGGAAGGAATACAATCATCCTCAATAGTCTTGGACACACCATATTTTTCTTGAAGCTTTGTCCATATATCATGAGTGCTCCGAAAAGGCGTGATGGATAAGGTAACTACATCGCTCAAAGCGTTAACAATCCCATGAGTAGCTTGAGCATTGAGATACAAGTTTTTCTCATCCTCTAAAGATAGATTTTGAGTATCCTTTGGAGGAGAAAAACCCACATCTACAATTCGCTCCATAGATGGGTCCATGACCCAAAAATAATTAAGCATGTGAATTTTCCAAGTATCATAATTTGTGCCATCGAATATAAAAGTGTCATTGTGCACTAATCCCCTAGCCGACATCTTTGCTCTCAAGGCGGTGAAGCCTAAAATGAGAGACCGGGCTCTGATACCAATTGAAAGGACACAGATGTCGCCTAGAGGGGGGTGAATAGGCGATATCAAATTTTACGAATGGCTTGAAAAAAAGCAGAATTAAACTAGGGTTTATTTTGTCAAGCACATAAAACCTAAATAAACTAGGCTCACCTATGTGCACCAACAACTTATGCTAAGCAATACAAGTAACAAGGTGATAGCAAGATATATGACTTCAAGCACGAAGGCTATCACAATGTAAAGTGCATAAGTAAAGAGCTCGGGTATAGAAATAACCGAGGCACGCGGAGACGAAGATGTATTCCCGAGTTCCTCCCTTGAAAGGGAGTAC
This sequence comes from Dactylis glomerata, assembly GCA_007115705.1. NCBI lineage: Eukaryota > Viridiplantae > Streptophyta > Magnoliopsida > Poales > Poaceae > Dactylis > Dactylis glomerata. The sequence goes on from QXEO01000555.1 coordinate 1,724,350, forward strand.
GTCTCGTTGGAGGGGTGTGGTATCGCCACAAAGGCCTAACCAACGCCACAAAGGCCTCACCCTATTCTCTGGTGTGAGCTTACGCCACAAAGGCCTAGCTCACTCTTCCACTAAGGGGTTCCTCAAGGCGGAACCGGGCCTTTACACAAAGCATGGGGCACGCATCCACAACTTAATTGGAGGCTCCCAAGAATAGCCACAAAGGCACCACAAAGCCACAAAGCCGTCTAGGGTTCCAAGAACCCAAGAGTAATAAGCTCACAAACTTTCACTTACTCGAATCTCCGGGGAGAACTCAAACCGATGCAACTTATGCAATGGCAAGAGCACACAAGGTGCTCAAATCCTTCTCACTCAAATCCTACCAAAACAACTAATGCTATGGAGAGATATGAGAGGAAGAACAAAGGAAATCCACAAAGAACTCCAAGATCTAGATCCTCTATGTTCCCCTCACTTAGAGGAGAGATGGATTGGTGGAAATATAGATCTAGATCTCCTCTCTCTTTTCCCTCAAAAATATGCAAGAATCATGGGAGGAATGGAGGAGGAAGGGCAAGCTTGCAAAGTCAACAATGGAGGAGAGAGAAGCCCAATTCTTGTCCAGCCCAAGGAGGAAGAAGGGGTATTTATACCCCCCACGAAATATGGCCGTTGCAGGACTTGGAGGGGCGGATTATCCGGCCAAAGTATGGCCGGATTATCCAGCCAGCCGGAATATCCGGCCCCCTGGCCGGAATATCCGGCCCCATATCTGGGTGATGCCGAGCAAAGTCCTTAGCAGAAATTGCAATACGAAATCTTCGAGGGGGGCGGATTATCCGGCCCCCTGGCCGGAATTTCCGGCCCCGTATCTGGGTGACGCCGAGCAGAAATTGCAATACGAAAACGGTGATAACTTTTTCATCTGGACTCTGTTTTCGATGATCTTGGGCTCATTGGAATCACCACAACGAGCTCTACAACTTCATCCATAGAAACATCATAGTCCAACAAGGGAGTATAAAACCAAATGATGAAAGGTTTGACCTCTCTTTGAAGGCAAACCGGTAAAACCTCCAAACATCAAAAACGCAATAAGAGCTTCATGCGAAATCCGTTTTTGATGAGCTAGAGCTTGTCATGGAAATAACCACAAGCTCTAGAATCTCACATGGATAAAACCCAAATAAGAACCAAGAAAGATGATGCCAAGTATGCAAAGGTTTGAGCTCTCTCCGAACGATATAATTAAGTTACTCACTCGAGAGCCCCTCTTGATAGTATGGCTACCGATCATATAACCCGGTCTCACAAATAACACCATGAGACCGGTAAGAAAGAAACCCTAACACTATCATACCTTTGCCTTGAGCATTCCACTTGAGGTGGATAAAGACGATCTTGATCTTCTCAAGTTGGACCACCTTTCTTGATTGAGCTTGCTTGGTGAAGTCTTGCGGATTGCTCCCCCATACTCTACTATGGAAGAGACTCTCTTTAAGCATATCTTCACATATCCATGACCAAAATATAGATGGCAAGCTTCAAGCATATGTTCTCTTCTAGTTGCTCATCTTGAGCTTGCGCTTTGACTTGATCAATCCTCGAATCAATTCTTCTTTCTCCATAATGATGGTGTCTTGAGGATACACATGAGAGCTCACTCAATCTTATTCTTCAAGACACACTTGACATAAGCTCAACTCCCTTAAGACCAATCTTTGGATCACTCCTTGAATAACACCTTGGTCAATACATAATCTTCTTCTTACAACCTTGACTCCAACAAATGGTTCAAGCATTGTCTATGGACAAGTCCTACACATATAACTCAATGCAACCATTAGTCCATAGGGATTGTCATTAATTACCAAAACCACACATGGGGCTCAATATGATCTTTCACCATGGCTGCCACTATTAATAAGATCACAATGAAGCCGAAGTGTACCAGATATAGCTAGCAGTACAAGTAATCCACCAACCTTTTGTTTGTTGACAGAGTAATTTTGCAACTATGGAAGTTCTACGACCATGTCGAGGCTAGGACTTGTTAATGGTTGTGGATTTAACCCTCTTTGATAAAATACAAGTTAAATCTAGAATGGATGTCGCTCAAATAAATCAATTGATTTATCCTATGTCTCCTAGACCATGGGACATTTTGCTTTACTATCAAATTTGTACGTGTGTAAATGTGCAACACACCACCATTCAATCAAAAAAGTAAACCTAGTTGGACAGGTTGCACCACCGCAAGTGTGACTTGTATTATGATTCGAAAGGTCATTCCATTGCATTAGCCAATTGGAGAAACATCTAAAGCACACCCACTAATATCACCATACAGCTCCTCGATCAACTACCCATGTCCCCTTGTAGCCAATTGAGAAAGCAATAAACAAAAGAATAAGACCTTGGCTGAGGTGGAGGCCAAACCTAGGTGGAGGCCAAGCCTACTGACTCGCTATTTTGGAAGGGTCTTATGAGAGTCAAATGCAAGTATTTTAGTAGGGGCCATTTTCAAGTGGGTAATGGTACGATCGTACACTTTTGGAAAGATGTTTGGTTAGGTGATACGCCGTTAGCACTTCATTACGCGTCTCTATATAATATTGTGCAACGAAAACAATGTTATAGTTGCAAATGTATTAGGACAAACACCGCTAAATATTGGTTTTAGACGGTTGTTGACTAATAACAAATGGAATGAATGGTAACATTTGTCTCAAAGATTAATGGTGGTGCAATTGTCTGATAAATACCTATGGAGACTAAAAATCCCCCTTAAGATTAAAATTTTCATGTGGTTTAAATAATGAAGTTCTTTTGACAAAGGATAATTTGGCTAAGGGTAACTGGCTTGGGTGTACCAAGTGTTGTTTTTACGATTCTATGGAATTTGCAGAGCATTTCTTTCTCTCATGCACGTTTGCTCGTATTGTTTGGCGTATGATCTACTTCACTTATAACATTCCACCACTAACTAATATTATTAATATGTTCGTAATTGGTTGAATCGTGTTGACAAAAATAAAACGTATTAATGTTTTTGCTTTATGTTGATCGATATGGACTTGCCAAAATTGTATTGTGTTTAACAAGCAAAAGGGTACCAAACTTTTGCAGGTTATCCGACTCGCTGCGCATTGGATACAGTCATGGTCCCTACTTCTCCCGGAGGACCAGCGGGAGCTTATGGCTAATGGATGTAACCGGCTGCTGACGGTCGCACATGACTTCTATTTCCAGGCTACTGGATGGCGTCATACTAGTAGACTTCGGGATGGATAGCTTTTTGTTGCTACTTTTATTTCGATGGTTGATTCATGTCTCAATCTTAGCTGATCCTTGATTGTAATAATTTGAAAATTCTAAACCTTGCAATAAAAATAGTTGTGTGCATCGCTCGATGCACAGGTTGGAGCTTTGCTCCCCATTTTGGGAAAAAAGCAATAAACGAAAGGGAAATAATTGAAGTTCAGGAGTGTGAACAACATTGCATTTCTCTCTCTTGCGACTTACAATGTTTTTTCAACTACAATTAGAATTAGAATGTTGCTCTTGTTCTCGCTATGACACAAGCTGTTCTTTTATTTCTCGAAGCGACGATGCAATAGTGGCAAATGAAGGCCTCCTCGATGGCTCCGTGTCCCATGTTCGGCAGATGAGATCCACCAGACCGCTACAACGTGCGGCGTCGTCTCGGAGTTTTGGCCTCAGTTTTCCATCAGCTACTTCCATTGCAATCTGTAAAACATAACAACTAAGATCAACAAGAAACATGGGAAGAGGCACGAAGAACCTAACAAGTGTGACCTCATGAACCTTGCTAGGTCCATAGCTCGTATCAATGTACGGATGCTCCCCGGTCACTAGCTCATTTAAAATGACGCCGAAGCTGTACACGTCGCATTTCTCGGTGTATGGCTCGCATCGAATAACTTCTGGAGCCATATAGACGTAGGTCCCTAAAACGTTCGAAGAACTGGTGAATACATAAATGAAATTTGCCTACAGGCATGTGCAATTTGATCTCTTACCTGTTTCGCCGGTGAGCGCCTCCGTGCCGTCCGGCAGGAACCTGGCGTGGCCGAAGTCGGCGACCCGGACGCGCGAGTCGCAGTCCAGCAGCACGTTGCTCGGCTTCAGGTCCCGGTGCAGCACCCTCGGCGTCTGCTCGTGGAGGTACCGCATCGCCAGCGCGATCTCCAGCGCCCTGCTCACTCTCTCTTTCAGGGGCGGCAGCGGCAGCGAGCCCGGCGGCCGCTCCCTCCGCCGCTCCTTGCCGCCGTGCAGCCACTCCCCCAGTGTCGCGCCGCTCAGGAGCTCCGTGACAAGGAAGCAGCTCTCCGGCGGGCGCAGGCATGCGCCCATCAGCCGGAGCACGTGAGGGTGCCGCTGCCGCGACAGCACGTCCAGCTCCTGCGCGAAGAAGGCCTCGGCGCTCGGGTTGGACAGGAAGAGCTCCGGCCTCATCCACTTCACCGCCACGTCGAGCCCCCTCCACGTCGCCCGGTGTATGTCCGCCGTTGTCCCTCGGCCGACCACCTCGTGCAGCTCGATCTGTTTCACACTCCCGGAATATATGCTTCTCCAGACTAAGAATTCAGACCAAACGCATGTGATCGATCGACTCTTAAATCTTGATTCGTTACCTCGTCCGGTGCGACGGACCAGCCCTGGTTCACGGCGAGGTCTCTCGTGGCGGACAGGTACGGGTCGCATGGCGGCGGCGCTTCTACTGATTCTCGTTCTCCTTCGCTCTCGTCTTCCGCCGCCGTTGCGGCTTCCGCTTCGTCGTCACGGCGAGGCGAGTGCTTGTCGTGGTTGGAGGTGGACATGAGGTGCAGGAAGCCATGCTGCTGGGCGACGTCGAGGCAGAACCTGAGATACTCCTGCGCGCTCTCCAGCCGGGCCTTGTACGTCTCCTTGAGCTCGCTCTGCTTCTGCAGCTGCTCCCTGAGCTTCGCGACCTTGGTGACAGTGTCAGTATAGACAAACCTGATCGATCGGTTCATTTCTTGGAATTGTACGTACCCGCGCGTTGACATGTTGTAGCTAGGATGTGTACCTGTTCGGAGGACTGCTGTTCGGGTGTGGGTGAGGAGAAGATGCCGGCAAGACGGCCGCGGAGCCCCTGCCGCGTGCGCTGCCCGTTGCCCGTCGGCGTGCTCTCCATGATCGGCGCGCGGAGGTTTCAAGCGGTCACTCAGGTTCGCCGGCCCTCGGTAGTCTCGGTATAGATCTGCGGAAGAATGACCGTGGAATCTGTAAGCAGACAAGAGAGCTGCGATTCACCCAATGCAGTGTCGAGGAGAGTTTTGGAGTTTTCGCAGCAGCTAGCAGCAGAACCGATAATGCAACTGGTGACATTTTGGAGTTTTCACCCAAGGCAATGTAGTAGGCGAGAGTTTTGCAGTTTTTGGAGTTTTGGCATTTGGAACTGTTTCGGAATTCCAACTGTTGGGATGTTAAGCCAGCCAGCCAGCTGATCATAAGACCAAGCGCTACGGCCATGGGCTGCCAGACCATGTTTGAACTTCCAATATCAAATTTCTTTTTGCCATTCTTTGGAAGGAAATAAAAACTGAATTGTTTTATATTTGGCAAACGGATATGAGCTTCCAATATCAATATCTTCTTATTCTTCTTTTCTATAGCCGATGTATGGGTTGAACGAATCTTAGGGTGCGCCCACCTTACGCGGCTTGTGTTTTCGAAATCTATTTTTAGAGCACCTGGAAATAGCCTTAGCTAGCAATCAAATCTTGGCCTTTGGATCACAAGTAAGTGGTTCAGATTAAACCCACTAATTATATTTCTATCCCACCTTAATTGCGTTCACACTCCACCTTAATTTATTTTTCACCCCAACCAATCACCGCACCTACTAGCGGAATTCCCTCTTCTCCTTCCTAATCTACATGCATGCATGCACTACAAACCGAAACTGCTGATATCATGTGTATTAAATATAAAATCCGGATATTCAAAATATTTTGTAGCTCAAACCGTTTATCCGATTGAAAATCCATTTTTATCGATGGACTAGTCTCGACGAGATCTGCGAAACTAGATCTCATGTTGATATGTTTTGATAACTTTTTTTTGGCCTAAAAGTTACCCACGTTATAGCATATATGTTACCCACTAAATAACATATAAGTTATCCATCCTATGAAAGAATGTGCGAAAAGCTCTTTTGCATATAAGTTACCCACTTGTGTAACTACTTCATTTTCATATGGGTGGATAACTTTTGTAATACCGTTCTTTATAAAGCCTTGGTTATCCTTATTTTAAGTTAATTAAATATGAGCTAGACTTATACGGTTTGGACACGGTAGCCTAGGTGTTAGGGTACCAAGACTTTGTCGCCGTCGACGCTATAGCGTCGACGAGCGATGAAGCCTTGGTACCCTAACACCCTTCGAGGCTTCGTCACCCGTACGCCGCGGTAGCGGCGATGGGTAACGAAGTTGAGCCGCTAGATTATTTGTTGCGCATTATGTTTGTTCACTATGACTTAGGGTGGTGGGGGTGGGTGGGACGTAAGACCCCAATTTATTTGTCATATGCAAAAGAAGTTTAGATTTAATTTCTTTTAAAAAATTATGTTTGATGTTTGACGCGGTAAACTTCGAAGGCTGAGTCGTTCGTACATCGCGAGAGCGGTGACTGGCGATGAAGCTGAACGGCTACACTAGTGCTTCAATTTGTAGAAATTTTGTTACGTGTGTACAATATTTTTCTTTGCGAAACGATTCCCTAGCATATTTATATGATGGGTAACTTAAGCAGTACGACCTAGATAACTCATGTGAGGTGGGTAACTTTTGGGTTCAAAAAAAATGTCGTCGGAATATATTAATATGGGATCTAGTTTCGAGGATCTCGTCGCGACTAGTCCAACAGTAAAAACAGCTCCTAAATCAGATAAACGGTTCGACCTATAAAACATCTTAAATTTCAGATTCTCGTATTAAATACCGGTAACATCAGCAGTCTTATCCTTTTGTGTTTAGTGACTAAAATACTTATTCTACTTAGTGTTTTGCCAGGACATGGTACGGACTAATCATCATGCATATGCGGCTTTGTCACGGAGGCTCATGCGATGATGTCCTGCTGTCGGAACTGCTCGTTAGATTTGGTTACCCAGCAAGCGCTCGCTGGGTAGCTGCATCCTTTTATTTATATTGTCTACGACACACCATATGTCTTCTCCTCACAAAATATTGCACGTGGGTGGAAGACACAAACATCTACATTGTTAAAATCATTAGATTTATTATTTTTTCTTCTCATCCTTGTGAAAATGCACACCCATGAGCCAAAACGTGGCACTCCTTTTGGTGGGAGCCTATATCACTAACATATGTAGTGGATCATGGATTGAGTTTTGAAATCCATATGTGCCGGTGGTTTAGCATGTTGCGTACAATTTTGAAGTCAGCCACATGCATAAATCAAAACCATTAACATGACCAAGCCTAGGCAAGGTGGTAAAACTTCTATACCTACAGAAGGTTGGTGGATTACTTATATCTAGTAGTTAGGATCAGGTACACCACAGCATTATTGTGATCTTAGTAATAGTGGTAGCCATCATGGACACCTCCCTATATAGCTATCTCCATATAGCAAGCGGATATGACCATGTTCTCATCTATATATTACCTATGTCCGAAGTACAACCCGGAGTAGAAGCTAGGTGAAAAGGGGAAGGTTACACGAAAAGTCACATGATGATTGAATAGGAAGAAGAGGCATCAGGCATCGACAACCTCATCGGTGGCAAAATTTCAGTGAATAACATACCTTAAAAATAAAGTGTGTCTAAAAGTAGCCACACTTTGGGCAGCCTTGCTATAGCATGTGTTTTTTTTGTTTCTCAACCTTCTTCTGTTTGCTGTCATTGCTCATGGGTATTAGTTGGAGGAAATATTTTATATGTGAGCAAGATTGTTGTGTTAGTGTTGCATCAATGGTCCATTGTTTCTAGTTGTTCTACATGATACCATTTTGCAAAATGTTTATTTGAAACTTGCAAACATATAAAATTTGTTCATGATATCCAGAATGTTCAAATGAGGACAAACTTAGAAGAGATCGACTGGCCATATAGGAAACTTACTTCCCCCTTTAATTCTTACTTCTTTTGTTGGTATTCAAGTTAGGAACCTATGTTTACATGGCACCTAAGGTTATTCTTGGCGAGTCATAATCCGGCATGCACAACTCCGACGTCATTATGAATGAGCCAGTTACTAGGGAGCATCCATCCATAGACATGAGCTAAAAGAATAGCAATATTTGGTTAAGTTACCTTTCCTTTTTTGCATTAACCAGTGGTTATTCATTCATCTTAGTGGTGGAAATCTATTGGTGTGCTTTATTTACATATTGTGTTGGAAGTAGATGATGAAAAACTGAGACTTAGCCTCCCATAAAATAACACACTTTGTAGTGATTGCTTTGACACTTACAGAAATAAAAGATCAGCTTGCTGTACGGAGAACAATCCATTATTCCGACTACAATTGCAACATAAGTAAAGGTAGTCTTGTCCATTCCCGTTAACCTCTTTTTTATGTGTTCCGTTGATTGCATTGGATATTTTATTCGCAATTCGCAATTAAATATGACTAGTTGACTGATGAGTTTCCTTATGTTTTGGTGTCGTGGCTAGGCCTTGTGATGTCTATCCAATTGGTTGATGTGGTCAAATGTTTTTCGGCTCGTGCTGACATTACAAGGCTAGTAAGGCTTGGAATGTTCACCCTAGTTTAATGGACTGAGCGGCAGTGTGTGACACCTTCACACATCATGTGTGCATTTCGTAGTTGAACGTTAGTTAGTAATGATAGCCATGTGTGTCTGCGTGAGTGTGATATCATAAATGTGGTGCATCACGTGGGTGGGTGTGTGTGCAATAGTCTAAACAAATGACCAAAACTATAAATATATGAGACACACTTCTTCTGGAACCCTATATTGGAAACATGTATTCATTAATGAAGCGGGGTTACTAAGTCACTATATGTGTTACATACATCCATGTGAAACCATTCATTCACAATCACTCAGAAGTCAACACACACACCCATGCATGCACAAACACATGCACATATGCGCGCACACACACATAAGGTCCCGCCCAAATTTACCTTACTTGCAAATTTACACAAGCAACCACACAGTTGTTGGATTGCTTATATAGAGAATAAATAATTTGGCATGTCTCAACATTATCATGGGCTTGATGATGGTGATAGCCATCTACCTCTATTTGTGCTATATAGCAAGTCCACATGACCACGTTCATCCACCTCCACCTATGCCAAAAGTGTAGCCCAAAAGTAGAGGATGATCAATATAAAGGGTTAGTGATCACGACAAGTCACACAATGCTCGACTAGAAATAAGAGGTATTTGGAACCAATAGCCTTGTGTAACGGTAACCTGAAGTTAATTGCATACTAGTAAATGGCATGGTTGTCTAAAAGCAGACACATTATGCGCACACTTAGTCTGGCTGACATCATCTCTGTGTTTTCACCATGTATGTGTTTGTTTCGTGTGGTTGCTGGTCATCACCCTTAATTGATCATTGTTTGTGAGGAGTCATCACGAGCTTAGGAGGTTATTGGTGGGTACTTCTTCGATGGCCACATGTTGAGGCTTCTAAACCCACAAAATTCCGTCTAGCATAAGAAAATGTGTATTGTTGAGCATAATCATGTGTATATGAATATCCTATGATTGTTAAGTAATATATTGTCATGATAATTACCAAGTAAAGGAGAAAAACCGATGTTAGGATTTTTATTTAGTCAACGAGATTTCTAGCCGAGAAAATAAAAATCCAAATTCTTTGCAAACTATGGTTCGTATCCTAATATTTTATGCAAGATAATTTTCTAATACAAATACTTTTGTTATCAAGTATTATATTTGTGATACATTATTATAAACTAATACTTTATGATTAGAAAATATAATGCCCATATATTTCATGTGCCCACCCCATATTTACCCGCAAGAACAGGATATGATTTATCAACTAATCACTAAACATACATTAATTTCTTGGATAGACCGAGATGATTCACTCACATCCGAGACTAGAGGGATATGCTCGCACACAAATTTTGATATGGTAAGGGCGAAAGGGTATATTCTATGGGAGCCACATCAGATTAATGTGCACTTAATTAAAAAGACGGAGGAGGATTTGTAGATACCTAATCAGATGACATACGGTAACAAATCCAATTGACACCAATTATTTTGAGGGTGAATGCACGATTGGTGATGAAGCAGCTCAGTGGGTGCAATGATAGAACACCACGAATGGTGTGGTAGTGAAAGATGAGGGATGCACAGAGGCTCATAGCAGCTAGACTTGGACAGGAATCAAATCAGCCGGAGAGCTGAAATGATAGACAAAAATACACTTGCCAAAATGAAATCTCCACGTGCAAGGTAGCATGACTGCAATAACCGAAAAAACTACGGTTAAATGAGAATTATACTATTCCTTTTCACCACTGATATGTCTCAAACGTATCTATAATTTTTGATGTTCCATGCTTGTTTATGCACTATTTGCTTTGTGTTTTATTACACTTCGTGACGTTTTTATGCATTTTCCGGAACTAATCTATTAACGAGATGCCACAGTGCCAGTTCCCTGTTTTCTGCTATTTTTGTGTTTCAGAAAAGCTACACAGGAAATATTCTCGGAATTGGACGAAACAAAAGCCAAAGTTCTTATTTTTCCCGACACGAGACGGAGTCCAAAGCAGAGAAGGAGGGGAGCCAGGGGCCAGCCACACCATGGGGTGGCACGGCAAGCCCCTAGCCCGCGCCACCAGGTGGTGGGGCCACCTGTCCCACCTCCTGACGCCGCCCTTCCGCATATATATTCTCCTCGACGAGAAAACCTAAAGGCCCGATCAATTTTCCACGAAACATACTGCAAGCAACCACCGTTATCGATGCGAGATCGGGAGGGTCCAGAAGCTCTTCCTGGCACCCTGCCGAAGAGGGGAATCACCACCGAAGGCCTTCTTCATCACCATGCCTGCCTCCGGAGTGATGCGTGAGTAGTCTACCTTGGACTACGGGTCCATAGCAGTAGCTAGATGATTGTTCTCTCCTCCATGTGCTTTATGTTTAGATCTTGTGAGCTGCCTATCATGATCAAGATCATCATTGTGTAATTCTACATGTTGTGTTTGTTGGGATCCGATGAATATTGAGTACTTTGTCAAGTTGATTTATTGATTTATCATCTCTATGTTGTTTATGATCTTGCATGCTCTCCGTTGCTAGTAGATATCTTGGCCGAGTAGATGCTAGTGACTCCAAGAGGGAGTATTTATGCTCGATAGTGGGTTCATGCCTCTAGTAATCTGGGAGAGTGACAAAAACCTCTAAGGATGTGTTGTTGCTACTAGGGAGAAAACAACAATCTTGTGTTCAAGGACATTTGTATTGTTTACATTACACACTTTGCTTATGAAGATAATCTGTTGATTGCAACTTAATACCCAACGGTTGCTTGGATGACATCCGGCGAGTGGATTATTAGTCATAGATGCAGTTGGATTACGGTCTATGTATTATGTTGTAATACCCAAGTGAATCTCATAGTGATCCTCATGATATTTGTATGCTTTCTTTATTCTATCAATTTCCTAACTATAATTTATTTACCCAGCATGTTATTTATCTTATGGAGAGACACCTCTAGTGAACTGTGGACCCCGGTCCATTCTTTTACATTCTTATTACTATTTACTATTTACTCGCTGACGAGGGTTAACTCGACAAATGTCCAAGATAAAGGACTTATGATCGGGGGAATAGGGTGTCGGATGAACTCGAAGGTAAAGATCAGTCAAACAAGGCGTGTATTGAGAATAAACGTGGTGGTCAACTTGGCTCACTCTCAATCTGTCCCTGACCGGCCTCTCCTGGCCCCTATATATAGGTGGCCAGGTCTCAAGGAACCGGTCAGGTCCGATACATATTACAATATCGATATACGACATGGACTCGTACTTCGACTATGATTCCACTTGGGCCTAGCTTAACGGACCTCAGGGGTACTCAAGTAACGGGCTCTATTATCTATACCCTTGTTAGTAGCCCCCAAGATTCTACCAGAATTGTAGATTTGGGTTGAATCTCAAATCTTCATATCTTCGACTTGATCAATCTTTCGACTTCTTCTTCTTCCTGTACTCAATATAATCAACTTTCATTATATTATCTCGCAAGGGGTTTTGGTGAACAAGCCTGACAGCTCTGACGGATCAAGAGGCCAGTTAACTGTCGGGCAGATACTTGTCACCTACTTCAAACTCAATCCCCTTGGACTTGAGTGTGGGACCTGGTCTAACCCGTTCTTTTGCCGCATTTTGGACTTACAAAGAAAGAGTTCCAGTAGTTCTCAGGGTACCCAATGCGTCCACCAGGATTTTCTTCGCGTCGTAGACACGGATAGTTACTAGCAGAGCGCATCCAGGTGCGTATACTAGGCCACACAGGACAGATCCTGGGGTCTTACCTTCACGATTTGTTTCAATCATGGCATTCGAGTTTTGTCGCGATGATGCAACTCGAGAATTATATCTTGCAGTCGTTTTAGCCTTGGTTGACTATTTCAATACTGAAAATCTTTGGGTTGTCCAACCTTGACTAATATGAATTCCCACCCGATGGTAGTAACTCCTCTACACAAGTTTTCTTTCGCCTTCTTTATTTTTCTTGGAATCTGAAATTTCATCGGGTGCGCGACCAGCGCTCCCGATGGGAGTAGCCCCCGAGGCTATAGTCGAAGAATGTTTCGAGTATAGGCACAAGTAAAAAATCTTCCTTGCATCTTTCTAGTAGCTGCTTGTTTTTCTCAATGATATCATCGGGTGTGCGCCCAGCGCTCCCGATGGTAGTAGCCCCCGAGGCTATAGTCGAAGATATTTTTGGGTATAGACTCAAAGATGAATTTTCCTTCACTGGTGTCTTGTATCTTGCGTTTAATTTTTTTCGGGTACCTTGATCAGCACAGATGAGGAGAGTAATATTCGAAGCTTGCTGCTGAATTTTCTATGAGTAGCCATGATCATCGAATTGTATCCTGATGTTTTATTTGTTAGCAACTTTAATACTTGTGACGTCATTGATAGAGTCACTCTATGTGTGAATTGACTGGATGCTGACCGTTGTGCATGGGCAGCACATTAATTTTACAGTTTTCTGCCCGTTAGTGGGCTTACCGCTTCCGCTTCTAGCGCCACGTCTCAGCCCATGTTCCTTTCACATGAAACTTTATAAGGGGAGACTGTGGTTTTTACTGTTTACCAGTTCCTTGTTCTTCCGCCGCTACCATTGTTGCTTCTCCCTTGAGCTCCTGAGCTTTCTCGTAGCCCCCGAGCGCACCTCCTCCATATGCCCGTAAAGAGAGTCGCTCCCAAGAAACCAATGGTGAAGAAGAAGAGCGGAAGCGCGGCGACCAACTGGGTTCCTTCGGAATTCGAAGAATCCGATCTGATTAAAGCTCAGAGGGAAGGATTTATTGTCGGAGGGGAGCAGGTCGTCTTCCCTAGCACCGAACGCATCCCCAAGCCCCTGAGCGGCTATCGGGTGATGTTCCTCGCCTTCCTTTTGCGTGGTCTCTCTCTTCCTGCCCACGAATTTCTCTGTGGGCTTCTCTTTGTTTACGGTGTGCAGCTTCACCAGCTCACGCCAAATTCTATCTTGCATATCGCCTGTTTTATTACTCTTTGCGAGTCTTTCCTGGGGATCGAACCCCATTGGATTCTCTGAAAGTTTCTTTTCCGCCTTCGCCCTAGTGCCTCTTTATCAAAGAGCCCTGAGCTGGGCGGGGCTGTGGTGTCTGTGTGCGCCGAGGCACACTATGTTGAATTTAACATGGCTGCCTCGGTGCAAGGTTGGAGGAAGAAATGGTTCTACATCAAAGACTAGAGAACTTCTTCCTCTGACCACTATGGCATTGCTTCATTTGATGCAAACAAAGATCTAACTAAATTGTCATCGTGGGATTCTCCTCCCATGGAAGCTGAAACTGAAGATATCAAGCCCTTGCTGGCTCGCATCCAAAGTCTAAAGAGCACAACTGGAGGTGCATTGTCGGGGACTGCAACTCATGGCGTTTGATGGCGTATAGATTACACCCCGTTGGGAACCCCAAGAGGAAGGTATGATGAGCACAGCAGCAAGTCTTCCCTCAGTTGTGAAACCAAGGTTTATCGAACCAGTAGGAGAAAGCCAAACTTCAGAAGGTGATGCCTGCTAGCTTCGCGACAGCTCCGGACAATTTATAAGGCGCCTCGTCCAGGGCTTTGCTTTGCGCCAGCAGCAACGTGGAACCTGCACACAACACAACCAAGAACTTTGCTCCCAACTTACGATGAGGTTGTCAATCTCACTGGTTTGCTGTAAATAAAGGATTGAGCGTATCGAGTGGTAAAAGGTAATAGTATGCAAGTAAAAGTAAACAGTGCGAGTAAAAGTAAACGGTAATAGCAATGTAAAGGAAATTGGACTGGGGTCCACAGTTCACTAGTGGTGTCTCTCCATAAGATAAATAACAACATGCTGGGTAAACAAATTACAGTTGGGCAATTGATAGAGTAAAGATAATGTACATATGTCACGAGGACCACTATGAGATTCATTCTGGGTATTACGACAAAGAGATTTCTATTTTCGTGCCCTCGGGTCCTTAGTTGTACTCAGTTTTCCCCAGCTCCTTAGTTTTTCCTCAGTTTTCCCCAAGCCCTTGTCTGAAACCCTCACAAGGAGCTCGGACGGGAGGAATCCCGTTCAGTTGACCGTTCCGTGCTGACGAGTGGGGCCGCGTCGTGTGGGGCCGCATCGTGTGGGGTTGGTAGAAAGGGACCGCGTGGGACAGGACGAGACCGTGTTTGGTCATACGAGCGGAGCGGGGGCCGTAGCGTGTTGGGCCGTAGCGTGTGGAGCCGTGTGGGTCCGGGACGTGTGCACGAGTGGTTTCTGTCTCTTTCGCCCAGATTAGCAGTTTTCAATGCACCTTTTTCCTCTCTCTCGCTCGATCTCATTCATTCTTGATTGCCCAAATTGGTAGCAAATCTAGAGCAGATTCTCCTTCTGTTTTTTAACACCATTCATTTCTTTATGCCTTTGTTTTTACCCAATCAGGTAGGAAATCTAGGGCACAAATCCAGAGAAAATATAGGATAAGCTGCATACAGCAGCCAACATAGCATAGATATATTCACGACAGATCCAATAGTACTACCGATAGATCCAACATAAGCTACATTTTACATGAATTTAAGCTGCTTGGAGGCTGTGCAGGTGAATCCCAAGTGCTTTGTGTTGGGCCATGAACGCATGCACGTTCACGGTCGTTCCAACTCTAGTGCCGCCTCTGCCAATGGATTCAGCATGGTTCACCAGGCAGTTGAAGTCGGTGGCACGGAGCTTCCTGTTGCAGAAGGGGCACCTGTAAACGCCTCGAGCAAAGTGGCCATCGTAATGGCCGGACTGCAGCCTCCTGAGGACGTGACGAGTCTTGGCGACATTGCTGCTCTGCACCTGTCACGTAGCACCAAAGATCGTGCAAAAAACACGGAGTCAATTGCAACGATGATGGAATAGAGAGTGAACAAAAGATCATGCATGATAATATGGGCACGAAAAAAAGAGGTAGCCTCAGTTACATTGGACACACTTATATCTAGGATTTGAGTTACTGAACCAAAGATCATGCACAACAAATTTGTACACACCAATTGTTCACTAACCAAACCCTGAATCAATTTGTGCCCAAATATTCATCATCATTGGCACAAATTAACCGGATGGGATTGATTACTCACATAAGTTAATCAAATCTTAAACAAAAGCAAATCACAAACACTAATAATGCAAGATCTAGAACTAGGAACAGACGAACCCTAATAACGCAAGATCTAACACAAAAGGATTGAACTAGGAACAGACGAACCCTAATAACGCAAGATCTAACACAAAAGGATTGAACTAGGAACAGACGAACCCTAATAACGCTAGATCTAACACAAAAGGATTGAAATGGGATAAGAACAAGGGAACAAAGGGTTACCTCCGGCTCGTCGTTGATGATGCTGGTGTCGTAGGGGTTCTCCGGCGTGACGTACGGCACTGGTTTGTACGGGTCCCAAGTGACAGGGGCCTGGACGGGGGCAGTGGCCAATGCGCCGGCGGCTAATGCGCCGGCGGCTGATGCGCCGGCGGCTACGTCGGAAGCAGCGACGGGGGCCTGGTCGGCGGCGGCGGCCGATGCACCGGCGGCTACGTTGGAAGCGCCGACAATGGGCATCTCATTCTTCTCCATCGCCGGTGGTTTTCTTTGGGGTTTTTTCTTCGGTTGTGGAGAAGATGATGGGACAGAAGAGGCGGTTGCAGTGAGAATGAGAGAGTGGGCGAGTGTCGAGGGAGAGAAAGAGGGGCTCTATAAAGACGAAGGTGGCATGTACCGCAACACGCGTCCGCTATGCACGGCTGTAGCGTGCACCACGACACGAGGCTAACCCTAGGACGTTTGGTGTACTCAGTTATAACCTCGGGCCTTATATAGAAATTTTATCTGTACTCAGTTTTCCCCTCGAGTACTTAGATTGGCAAGTGCAATATACTCAGTTCTACCCTCAAGTAGCTGGTCAACAGAGAGTCAACAAATGAGATTAACATAGTTAATTGAGTCATTTCATGCGCAAAAAAATCCAAAAAAAAATAAAAACATAGTGGCACCTACTCATGGAGTCTTCCTACGCAACCTGCCACCTAGGAAACCTTAACAAACATAGATAAATCAAGTTTTACCACAAATTGCCACTTCTCAGAATCACTAGTAGCTATGAAGATGCATGGTTTTCCACTCAAACCCCTTTGCAAAACATCTTCCCTAAAACATAGTTTGTCTAAATGAGGCCATAATTGTCACACTCATGTATATTTGAATTGTAAATAATTTGAGGTAGCCCAATATGAATTATATTGTACAAAACACGCATTTTTCATTTTGTAATTCTTTTGTTTGAATCCCTTAGTCTATTTACTATTTACGTGCCCTTGGTTTCTTAGTACTACTCAGTTTTGCCCTCAAGTACTGTCACAAATGCTCACAGAAGCCCAAACTTATCCTGATTGGTTGAGCCGTTGTCACACGGATCGACTCCACCAACCGTTGATCCACTGATCTAACGGGCAGTATACCCCTCTCCGTCTCTTCGTGGCCACCCCTCTCTCTCTCTCTCTCTTCGTGGCCACCCCTCTCTCTCTATCGATGGACAGTGCCACCCCTCTATTTATGTGCAATAACGAGTTTGCCACGTAACTATATTCCCTCTATTTATGCATTATTTTCCACGATCTAAAAATGTTAAACTAAAAAGTGGTATAATTTTGGTGTAAACAAGAGACATACATATTTGCTGATTTCGGTGAATGCATTATTTGTCACCCCTCTAACAATTATCAACTCTCTTTAGCATTCCTTTTCTTTTAGGGAATATAGTTTGTGGTATAATTTTGGTATAAACATGAGGCATACATATTTGAGGGATTTTGGTGAATGGATTATTTATCACCCCTCTAACAATTATCAACTATCTTTAGCATTCCTTTTCTTTTAGGGAATATAGTTTTGGTAATTTGAAACGGCCCAAAAGTGGTATAATTTTGGTAGAAACATGAGACATATATATTTGGCATATTTGAGGGATTTCGGTGAATGGATTATTTATCACCCCTCTCACAATTATCAACTTTCTTTAGCATTCCTTTTCTTTTAGGGAATATAGTTTTGGTAATTTGAAACGGCCCAAAAGTGGTATAATTTTGGTAGAAACATGAGACATACATATTTGGCATATTTGGGGGATTTCGGTGAATGGATTATTTATCACCCCTATAACAATTATCAACTTTCTTTAGCATTCCTTTTCTTTTAGGGAATATAGTTTGGGATATAGTTTTGGTTATTTGAAACGTCCCAAAAGTGGTATAATTTTGGTATAAACATGAGACATACATATTTGTGGGATTTCGGTGAATGCATTATTTGTCATCCCTCTAACAATTATCAACTATCTTTAGCATTCCTATATTCCCTAACACTTATTTTTTTTGGTAATTTCGGTGAATGCACACACTAACTTTGAAAACAACTACAAGTACATATAACTGAATAATGGATTTGTTGTGGGGGCCCCGGACCGCTTGTCCGAAACACCCGTTATGCATACAATTCATGATCCCAGAAATGCTCATGAATCCACATAACCGAACTGGTAATCAAAGTACATCATCCATACAACCGAATTTAAAATAGTCTTACAACAATGGCATCATGGCCAAGTCTTACATCAAATGCCTCGAAGGCGAAGTTCAACACATAACACAGCGGATAAAGTAGCATCATCAGTCGGGCCCAAGTCATGCCTTAAACCCTACAGGCAGCTGACCGGGAGAACGGCCTAGTTCGCGAAGTCGTCATCGAAACCTTCATCTTCCTCGTAGTCATCGAAGTCTGGCCAAGTAAATAGCCAGGGACAAAGCCGTGAGTACATTGTGGAATTGTACTCGCAAACCACCTAAGAGGAACAATATGCAAGAGGTATGCTAGTATGGCTTGTAGCAAGGGTGGCTCTATGCTAAGTTTATTTCTAAAACTTTCTCGTGTCGATATAGCATGTTAAGAAACATGATCGACGACATTTCTATATCCTTATTAAACATTTTCAAAGACAGTTTTTAGTAAAATCTCTAGGAAGGGTGACCCAAGTGGTCATTTCTTTTGCTCAAAGTCCTCCTCCACGGCAGTACCCCATTGGTACTCCGAACCATCTCCTCTTTCCTTTTTCCACCGAAAACTCTTTGTAAAACAAAACCAACACAGCTAAGCAACGGCCATTCCAACCGTCCATGACCGTGGACACGGCTATTCGAATAGATTTACACTCTGCAGAGGTTGCACACTTTACCCACACCATTCGATAAATCCGCCGGGACTTTACCACGGACCGTCATACAAGTATGCGGGCTTCGGATAATCGATCAATGCCTTTCACTTAGTCATCCTAGTATAGGCACCTACCCTACGGGCTTAACCTCTCCGGCACCATGGTAGTCCCCTACTCCATGACACCATCGCCACGACAAGAGACCCGTAGTATCATCCGGCCGTAGGCAACTACGGTGTATTGCTCCCAAAATTTAGCAACCCGGCTTCAAGGGATCAAACACCCTTATAGAGTTGTGAGGTAGCCCATACTAAGACAAATAAATTACGGACTAAGCCCCGTCCCATTCTGGGGTAATGCGGTTGCACAGTTTAGTTGTTCCGGGCGAATACCTAGAACCATGTGTTGTTTTTCCAATAAAACGCCTTTCCAACTTTACCAACTAATCTTCCAAAAACCTTTGAATTTCCTTTTTCAAGACTTACACTTGGGCAAAGTCAAGACCTTCCCAAGGTTTTTCAAAACATTTCCCAAACTTTTGAGTGTCCCAACCTAGAGTTTTTGCTCCACTAAACAAGGCTACAAGGGGTAACATGATGGTAAGCATCAAGCTACTAATAATGGAGTGAATAGGTGTTGAGGGGTGTCATCTTTAAAGATGATATCAAGTGACTAGTGGAGCCTAGTCGCCAATGAATCGCTATCGAGAGGTAATAGCAATTACAAAATAATGCATCTTGAATAAACAAAAATGGAAAGACTTGCACAAATAAAACTAGGATCAAGATATGCAACAAGTAAAGGTGGCTTGCCTTGGGTGGCTTGTCCCTGGACTTCTTCAAATTCTTCAAAGTCTTCCTCACCGAACTCGTCAATGGTCGGGTCTAGCGCCGTGAAAAGAAAATAAGGCACAAAATCAACATACAAGCATACACACCATACCAACACACCACAACAAGCAATTCGAGAAAAGCTCTCAAGAAGTTCAAATAACTAGTTTGTTACTACTCAAGGTTGCTGCAAAAACTTTTTCAAAGTTTTAGGGTTTTCAAAAAAAATAAGAGTTCTCTTATTAAGCTACGAAAAATAGAATTTGAACAAAGCATGGTTCAACAATAAAATCACTATTTAAACTACACAAGGGATAAGAGTAAGGGACCAGTGGGAAAAGAAAGATATAGACATAACTATTCTACTGCAACTTGTTCCAAACCATTTTGATGATCTAAACAAAAACTGCAAGCAATTTAAAATTCAGATTTTGAAATAGGTGTTAACAACACTAAGCATTACAATTTAAATTAACACAGAAATTTAACAGAGTCTATTGTAAAAGGGACTAAAACTAATGGAAAAAGGATACAATTTAAGAAATTTTGGCACAGGTTTCACTTAATTCGGGTTTACGGTTTAGAAGATATTCACATTCGAAGTTTGCAGTAATTAAAAAAAGACAAACGTTTTTCCTAAAAAAAATAGGCGGACCGAGTCTGGAGTGGGCCGGGCGGGGCAGCGTGGGCTGGCCCAGTAACGCATCCGGGCGAAGGAAGAAGAAAAAAAAATGGGCTGACCGGCAGGGCCCGCCTGTCAGCGCCTATTTAAAACCGAAGGGGTATCCAGGCACCCTGGCCGTTCGATTTAAAGAGGATCCGACGGCTCTCAACTGTCTTCTCCATCTAACGTACGCACGGGGGAAACCCTATCGAGGTTGAACTCTGGGGCAGCGGGGCTCACCGGGGGAGGGCTGGCGGACCGCGACGGGGGTCCGGTGAGGGTCGGCGGGGCGGCGGCTGGGTCGCAGGAGGGCAGGGCGGCGCCGGGCGGCGTCTCCAGTCCCCGGGGCGTCGTTCCCTGCGGCGGCCCAGACGTCTCCTCCGACGGCGGCGCTCCCAGGTATGGCTCAACGGCGGCGACTCCGGCGAACTCTGCGCAGGGAAAAGATCCGCAGGGATTAGTAGAGGTTAGGGGGCGGGTGGTTGGAGGGTAAAGGGGACGGGGGAGGCTTGGAGAGGGCGGCCACCTCCACATTCCCTCGCAGAGACTACGGCTCCCTCGCTCTCTGCAGCGAGAGGGAGAGAAGAGAGCAGCGCTCTCGCACTAGGGAGTGGAGTGGGGAGGGGAGGGAGTGCTCTGGGAGCGGTGTGAGGGGGAGAATGGGGCGGAGTGGGGGGTTTTATAGCTGGGGAGGGGCGACGGTAGTGCTTCTGGGCGGCAGCGACGCCCAACCAGCGAGCGAGGGCAGACGTCAGCGTGGGGTCATGAGCGTGACGTAGTAGGGCTGGCGTCAGCTTGCACGGGAGTCGAAACGGAACGGCGGGAGAGGGATCGCTAGGGCTGGCTCGGTCTCTTCCTCTCCTAGCGATGCAACGTTTGCCTGGGAACGTGACAGGGTCCGTTTTTTCATTCTGTCTCCTGTACGATGGAACACACACGGGAGTTGTGGGCTGGGCTTTTGGTGAGAAGAGTTTCAGAGAGAGAGATGGGCTGGCTTCACAAAAGTTTTGAACCAAAAATTTTCTGAAATTTGAGTTGGAAAGGAGTTCCTATAAACAAAGATAGATTTGTTGAACAAATTTTTAAGAAGAGAGAATTAATACAACTCCAAGTGGTGATCAAAATGATATGAGCCCAAGAAAATTTTAAAGGGGAAAATAGGTAGGAATTTGAGACAAAGATGAATAAAGAAGAAGAATTGGGATAGCTTTATTTTGAGCTAAGGGTAAAAATTTAAATAAGTGATGAAGCAAGAAATTTGGTCTAGAGCAAGCTTTTAAGGGGGGGGGTAGAGTTTGATTCCGAAAGTAAAAATGTGCAAGAGGAAGGTTTCATTTGATGCAAGCAAGCGGGCTTGATCACTAAATTGAGAGGGTAATCTCAAAGGGTTCTAGGTAACTAGGGCCAAAGTTCTACCTAACCGGGCAAGTCCATCCTAGAAAACACAAGTTGCAAGCAAGTAACAAGAAAGGACACAATTAAAGTGGGCATTTTGCTTATCATTCCAAGATTTTCAGAGGTGCTCAAATTATGATTCAAAAAGAGCAAGAAAAGGATTTATTCAAATAGAAGAATTTGAATAAATGGAGTTTGATCTTATGGACAAATTTTTGAATAAAGTCCATGATGATAGGGGAACTTAAAAAAAATAGAGGGGTTGGAAAAGGCTCCAACTTGATTTGGAATCAATAAAGTAAGAAGGGATAGTATGGATGTTTAGAAAAATTTGGAAGTAAACAAGGATGCTAAAGGGATATTTGTGGGCATTGCAAGTTTTATAATACCTCGGAGAAAGAAATGAAACCAAGATTTTTAAAGCACTTAGTAAAAGAATAAAGGATGCCTCTACAAAGATTATTTTTCTAAGAGAAACAAAGTAAGATATTATTCCTCCCACTAAACTTTTGATGTTCATAAACAAATATCATTTTATCAAAGAATGGGATATTTCGAGGGAACTATGTGAGTGGGCAAGAGGTAAATAGAAATGTAGGAGTAAAGTTGAGAGAGAAACAATTTTATTCCAAAATTACAAAAGAGAAAGTAATCTCATAGGTCACTTGGACCTATGGTTTTTGTTCCATAAAACAGAATGATTTCGAAGGTAGAGTTGGAGGAGGAAAAACTTGGTATGGAAGGGTTTTTCTTGAGTAGAGGGTAGGTTTACAAAAATATGGTTAGTGCCATTATGCAAAGGAGAAATGAGAAGAGCCATGAGAAAATTTCAGGGTTTGCTAGAGATGAAGACACAAAGGTTTGGATTGAGCTATGCACATCTATAAGTAGCTCAAAAAATGAATGAGAAGGAAATAGAATGAGCTTTGCATAGGGGAGGTGGTAGGGGTGAGGTGATGGATAGGGTAAGGTGTAAGATGTTATTTGAAAGTTTCAAAACCATGCTCGGAAGATAGTTCTTAGGGATAGGATAAATTTTTATTAGGTAAGAACTAAAGGTGATGTGTTGGGTCACAGACCCAAGTAGATAAAACTACCACACAAGAATTCTATCAAGGTCAACACAGATCAACACAAGCCAAACAACCAATCAACGTACACAAGAAAAGGGTATGTGCTCACAAGATGATCATGTCATGGAAAATACTTTGAAAATGGTTTGAGGAATAAAAGAGTTTTGAGGGAGATACCATAGCTTTGGTTACCTTTATTTTCTTAAAAAGAAAAGAGACATTATATACCCTTTATAAAAGTTTTCTCCTGTATACTACAAATACATTTGGAAAAGTTCTTATAAAGCATACGCCTATAAAATATTAGTTTTGCAAGATAGTGGGACCATCTTAAAGATCCCTATAGATTTTATGAAGACTTAGTTTTTTGGAAAAACCTTTGTGTCAAAAGAATCTTGGCAAAATTTGTTTTGGAGGAGTCAAATCATTTTAGAAAATGAGAGGTTGCCAAGATAATATATTTACAATAATAATTTTTTTTTTGTGCGACATGATCAAGAGCACAAGAATTGTGTTGGTTAACAATATTATTTCAGAAATCAATTATAACAAATAAGATTTCACAACAAACAAGTCAAACAAGCACAAAAGTTTAGTAGGTTTATTAAATTGAAAAAAAGTTTTTGTTGGCCCTCATTTTTGCCTTTCTAAACTTTGCTTAGACATGTTTACAAAAGTTGGGGTGTCACATTTGTAACAAGGGATCCCTTGTAACAACTTCTAGCGCCTGATGAGCAATGATAAGAATCTGATCGCAATTATACAACAACAAAAAACAACCAGCCATCAGATTAGCTTGCTTCTTCAACTCGATCAGCTGCCTTAACTGCTTGTTCATTTTCTTCAGTTCTCCCTTCACTTCCACCAGTTCTGCATTGGGAGCATTAGGCATAATCGGAACGGCTCCTCTCTCCGCCGCATTCTCTACAGCAAGTCCCCCCCTCCCAAATTGTGCTCCCCAATAGCGCTAATTGATTCCTGCAATTTAAGCCTCTGAACGTACACATCGATCCACTCGAAATACCTGCATTTCTTCAGGATCTGAAAACAACAACGTGAACCCTAAATCCCAAATTCGAGGGAATAATAAGAAAATCGAGAGAAAATAGAGCAATTGGTGCGAGATCTAACCTTATCCCTCTCTCTATATGGCAAGCTTTCGCATGCAAGGAACTCACGTTCACTGTTGCCGTTGTCGTCCGTCTTACAGATCGACCGCTTCAGAGGCACGGGTCCATACTGCGGCCATGAAGAACGGGAGGTCAAAGAGAAACTAGACATCACCCGCCTGCCGGAGAAGGGCTGCCGCTGGCGGAGAAGAAGAACAATGGGGCGCGGGGAAAGAAAGGGGAAGCAATGGCACGGGCGCGGGGCTGGCTCGGGCTCCCATTTTGCAACGGTCACCTAGGTAAGCTGTGGGTCCGGCGTGCTAACGTGGATAAGTTGTGGGTCCCACGATGATCTGGATAAGTGGAAACGTGTCTACTGCGGGGCACCAACAGTGGCCCCACTTGCCAGCACCAACCAACGGTCAACTAAACAGGATTCCTCCCATCCGAGCTCCTTGTGAGGGTTTCAGACAAGGGCTCGGGCAAAACTGAGGAAAAACTAAGCGGCTGGGGAAAACTGAGCACAACTAAGGACCCGAGGGCACGAAAATAGAAATCCCTACGACAAAATGCATAGACCGTAATCCAACTGCATCTATGACTAATAATCCACCCTCTGAATGTCGTACGAGCAAACATTGGGTATTAAGTTGCGAACAACGGATAATTGCATTAAGCAAAATGCGTAAAGTAAACAAAGCAAATGTCCTTGGACACAAGAATGTTGTTTTCTCCCTAGTGGCAATAGCACATCTACAACCTTAGAGGTTTCTGTCACTCCCCAGATTACTAGAGGCATGAACCCAACTATCGATCATAAATACTACCTCTTGGAGTTACTAGCATCTACTCGGCCAAGATATCTACTAGCAACGGAGAGCATGCAAGATCATAAATAATATAGAGATAACAAAAGATAATATTCAGCACATCAACTTAACATAGTACCAATACTCAATGGATCCCAACAAACATAACATGTAGAATTACATAAAGATGATCTTGATCATGTAGGGCAGCTCACAACATCTAAACATGAAGCACATGGCGGAGGAAACGACCATCTAGCTACTGCTATGGACCCGTAGTGGTAGACTATTCACACATCACTCCGGAGGCGACCATGGTGGTGGAGAAGGCCTCTGGCAGGGATTCCCCTCTCCGACAGGGTGCCGGGAAGAGCTCCTAGATCCTCCCGATCTCATGACAACGACAGCGGCGGCTTGCAGTATGTTTCGAGGAAAAGTGATCCGTCCTCTAGGTTTTTCCCGTCGAGGGGAATATATAGGCGAAAGGGCAGCATCAGGAGGTGGGCCAGCTGGCCTCACCCCTAGTGGCACGGGCTAGGGGTAGGCCACGCCACCCTAGGGTGAGCCTGGCTCCTGGCCCCCCTCCGTCTCATCTTCGGACTTCGTGATGCTTCGGGAAAAATAGAAGGTTTGGTTTTTGTTTCGTCCAATTCTGAGAATATTTCCTGTGTAGCTTTTCTGAAACACAAAAACAGCAGAAAATAGGGAACTGGCACTGTGGCATCTCATTAGTAGGTTAGTTCCGGAAAATGCATAAAAATGCCACGAAGTGTAAAAAAACACAAAGAAAATGGTGTGTAAACAAGCATGGAGCATCAAAAATTATAGATACGTTTGACACGTATCAAGCATCCCCAAGCTTAACTCCTGCTCGTCC
Source organism: Dactylis glomerata (assembly GCA_007115705.1). Lineage (NCBI taxonomy): Eukaryota > Viridiplantae > Streptophyta > Magnoliopsida > Poales > Poaceae > Dactylis > Dactylis glomerata. Next base: position 1,750,111 of record QXEO01000555.1, read on the forward strand.
TCGAGTAGGTAAGTGATAACAAAAGAATAATTTTTGAGGTGACATGCGCCATCACAATCTTGATCAACAATGTAAAGCATTGAGTGCTGGGATCAAAGAACTTAAAACATGGGCATAAAAGACATAATTTTGACAATAAAACTTAGCAACCATGTTATAACATGAAAAGAAACACAAACAAAACATCATGAATAATGAAACATCAAAAGTCAAACATGTGTTCAAATCATATGGAAAAACATATCAAGTGGTTTTTAGCTTGTGCTTCATGGAATAGCAAAACATAAATGCATAGGACACCTTCAAGTTTAAGAGGGCGACTAGATACAAATAATTTAAGAACAAGCAAAACCATAATCATGAATCAATCAATGATAAACTTTGGGACTATGCACATTATACTCAGAATGGCAACTATGCTCTCTTAGACGGTGCATAAAGGTAGAAGGTGGATACTCAACATAAAAGTAAAAGAAAGACCCTTCGCAGAGGGAAGCAGAAATTGCAAGTTTTATAAACCTTCAAAAAATTATGGTACTTACTATCTTTGATCTCTCATTGCCCCCATCATAGGCGTCTTGAGTGGTTAAAGTTAATGCGAGTACAATTACGAAACATATTCTTAACAAATCATAAGTTGAAAACCTCATGTCCCGTGAAGTACGAATACCCAAACCACATGCTACTCGACTTAGGTCCCAAGCAAGCTCTTGTCATTGTAAGTATACATGTATAATCGAGAACCACCAATGGGGTACCTCCTGCCCGATGACATGGGACAAGCCCACATCAAAATGACAAGACAAACAGACAATGAACACCTCGGCATCTCTTTTATTTACCATTGGTATAGCTTTTTATTGTGAGATGCATCGTCGAATGTCTACTATAGGCATGCTGTAAATTTCCACCATGAATGATGCATGGCTTAGATTAGCGGCCCAGGCGTTTCTCTAACACATATCCAAACTCCATGATCCCGCAAGATCCCAACTTATTTCACATCGCAAGTATCCATAAACAAAAGATCACGATATCAACTCAAATGTGAGAAAGTGAAATGTTGAAAGCTTTCCCCATGATGGCATGGTTTGGCTAATTTCCAACTTACAACTTGCAAGCATAACATCAACATAAGAGAGCCACAATGTCAAAATTTTAAAAGCGATAAAAGTAAAGTGTGCCGTCAGGTTCGTGAGAGCTTTACTGACTAATTTTCACATAACACCAAAAAGAGTTTAATTTGAGGATAGATAAAAGCAAGTCAAATGTAATTTGGAATAGCAAATTGCTAATAGGTATGTATGGTGGACACATCGGAATAACTTGGTTTTTGGGAGTTGGATGCACGAGTAGAGCTCATACTCAGTACAAAACGAAGGCTAGCAAAAGACTGGGAGCGACCAACTAAGAGAGTAATAACGGCCATAATCATGCATAGCGACAAAACATCATTAAAAGAAGCATAAAATGGCATCACAAGTCAAAAATCAAATGATCATAGAGGCTTACGGCGACTTGTTAGAGTCAAACATGTGGTAAGCATGCGCCAAGTCAACCCAAATAAAGCATCAAGGAGAAAACCAAATAAATGCTTCCATATAATAAAAACAATGCATGATTTTTTCAAAGGCTCATTAAGCAATCTTAGTCATTTGAGACAAGCCATGCTACAGCAAAAATCACTAAGCATACTATCAAAACGACATCAAGCATGGCATGCAAAAGTCTAAGCCACAGTCTAAACAAGCTCCTTTTTGTACCACTTTTTGCATGAAACTTTTTCTCTTTTCCAACACCATTCAAACCTTTTTGAGACAACTCTTTTGATGAAAACCAACATAGACCAGAGGTCTAAATACACCTTGATGCAAAGATATAAGAATATCTGAACAAAAATCAAGGCGAAAAATGAAAGCTAAACGCAGTTCTAGAAAAAAGAGAACACTCGTTGAACGATAAGAGTGAAAAGTAGAGTGTTTTTGGCAAATGAAAAATGGGGTGCGTCTCCTCCAAAGGAAATTTGTTGGGGTCCAACCATTTATTACAGAAAACAAAACAAAACAAAACAAAACAAAAATAAAAGCAAAAGTAAAGACACTCCAAGAAAAACGCATAGTGTATGAAGCAATAAAAATATAGTGTGTTGAAAGGTGACCTGATTTTTGCCGATGAAGAAGGGGTGCCTCGGGGGCATCCCCAAGTTTTGACGCTTGTACCTCTTGGATATTTCTTGGGGTGACATGGGCATCCCCAAGCTTGAGCTTTTGTCCATATTTCATCTCATCTCATTGATACGTCCAAAACGTATCTACTTTCCCAAACACTTTTGCTATTGTTTCTCCTCTAATTTGTGTGTTTTGAATACAACTAACATGGACTAACGCTGTTTTCAGCAGAATTGCCCTGGTGTCTTGTTTTTGTGCAGAAATCCAACTTTCAGGAAAAATCCTAGAAATATTGCAAAAATCCTATTTTGCCAGAAGACCCACGGAGCCAGAAGGAGAGACGAAGAGGGGCAGGGAGCTGGGCTCACCACCAGGGGGCGCGGCCCAGGCCTGGCCGCGCCCACCTGTGGTGAGGCCACCTCAGTCGTCGCCTCGACCCCTCCTTCCGCCTACATATACCCTCTGATCTGACAGGAGCGGGGGTTCGGCGTTTTTCCCAAATAGACTTCCGCTGCGTCACCACCATCAGAAATCGCGATTCGGAACCAGAAACTCCGTTCTGGCACCCTGCCGAGACGGGGATTTGGAGAAGATCTTCATCGCCATCATCACCGACGTCCCTCCATCAACCATCCATGACTCCCCCATCCATGTATGAGTAATTCCCGCTATAGGCGAAGGGGATGGTAGGGATTGGATGAGATCATTCATGTAATTTGCTATGAGATTGTTAGGGCATAGTGCCTAGTATCTAATATTAGTGCTTATGACATTGTTGCAACTTGTGCTTAATGCTTATCACTTTGGGCCCGAGTGCCATGATCTCAGATCTGAACTTGTTATTGTTTTATGATGATACTTGTTATTTATGATCTTACCTGCAAGTTGTTTACACATATTATTGTTTGGAACCCGAGGCCCTAAAGTGACAGAAATTGGGATAACCGGAGGGGATGGCTATGATGTGAGGATCACATGTGTTCACCGAGTATTAATGCTTTGCTCTGGTACTTTATTAAAAGGAGTACCTTAATTACCAGTAGTTTCCCTTGAGGCCCTGCTGCAACAGGCTGGTTGGACAAAAGATGTCGTGCAAGTTTCTCATTGCGAGCACGTACGACTATTTACGGAACACATGCCTATGATTGTTTAGTACTAGGATGCTTTATCATTATTTATCTGCAATGCCCATGTCTCACTGATTTCATGAATTATCTTATCCATGCAATGCCCGTACATCTATCCCTATGCCTACAGTCTTTAATCCTACTGTTTACTATTGCTACTATTACTGCTTTTATTTTACTATTGCTGTTACTGTTTTGCTACTATCATCACTATAAAACTGTTGCTACTGATAAACCACTTCGAGCAAGTCTGTTTCCAGGTGCAGCTGAATTGACAACTCATCTGTTACGGCTTATAAATATTCTTTGGCTCCCCTTGTGTCGAATCAATAAATTTGGGTTTTACTTCCCTTGAAGACTGTTACGATCCCCTATACTTGTGGGTCATCAAGACTATTTTCTGGCGCCGTTGCCGGGGAGCATAGCTTTATTTGTAAGTTCACTTGGAATTCATATTGTTCGCTGCAATCCATTCATCATGGGTAAACTTCGTGATGGAAAAGTTCCTATATTGCCATCCACTACAAGAAGAGGTACAACTCTGAACACCTCTGTTGCTGTTGATTCACCATCTGTTATGAGTAAGTTACTTACACCACCACATGCACACGCTACTGCTACTTCTTCGGCTGAGTTTGAAAATGCCACTGATAATTTAGATGATGCTTCTACTGTGCTTGATGAGAGTGGTTCGTTAGGTTCCTTTTTAGATGCTACAATTGCTAGGACTAAGCAATTGGGGAACACTACTGTTACACCTGTTAGTTTAGCTGAGTCTAGGGAATGCCCTAGTGATGATCTTGATGACACTTATATTGAGCTTGATGATGATTTTATTGCTGAAGCTCATGCCACTCGTGATGCTAATGCTGTTAAGGAACTTCTAGCAAGACGTGCTGTTAGATATAAATTATCTCTTGATGCTAAGTTTGCTGCTTCTCCCATAAATATTAGAGATAAGGATTATGATTTCTCTTTAGATTTATCTTACATATCTATTGTTGAGAAAGACCCTTTTTGTGGTACTGAAGGTGAAAGTGCTATGTGACATATGAATGAGCTGTCTATTTTGAGTAATCTGTTTTCTGATGATATTAAGCTTTGCACTTACTTTGTTGCTAAGGTTTTCCCTTTTTCATTGAAAGGTGCAGCTAAAACTTGGTTTAATAATTTGTCTCCTGGATCTCTTGATAGTCATATTGCTTTGGTTAATGCTTTCTTTCAGAAATATTTTCCTGCTAGTGCTCAACATGCTGCTGTGCAGAAAATCTTTGACTTTGAACAGGGAAAGGAGAGATATTGCCTGAATCTTGGGCAAGGTTTTGCTCTCTAATTAGAGCATTGCCTAAAGAGCCATTGCCTAAAAATGAACTCCTTGATATATTTTATAATGGACTAACTGATGAATCTAAGACATATCTGGATAGTTGTGCTGGTTGTGTTTTCAGGGAAAGAACTCCAGCTGAAGCTGAAGAACTAATGGCTAAAATAAGCCGGAATCATGATGATTGGACTATGGCTGAGTCAACACTAACACCAACACCAACATCAGCGCCAACTACAGAGCCAAAACCAAAGAAGAGAGGAATGATTGAATTAAATGATGAAATTATGAGAGAAGCCAAGAAATCTCTTAAGGAGAAAGGGATTAAATCCAAATATGTGAAGAATTTACCTCCTATTGAAGAATTATGTAAGCCAATCCCTCACTCATCTACTATTGAGGTACACTCTCTCCAGCGCTTTGATGAAAGAGATATTCCTTACTCTAAACCTCCTGATCAATGCTTAGATGAGTTTGATAATTTTGTTGTTAAGCAAGATAATTTTAATAGAAGGGTGCAGAATCATTTGTTGGAAAATTTTAGAGCTATTAACAAGTTGCAGGATATTGTGGAGAGAACCTCCAATGATGTGAAGATGCTTCTTAAACATTTTCAAATGGTTCAAACTCAAATTGATCAGCTTACCAAGGTGCAAAAAGATTTGCTAGTTAATGCTTCAAGAGAAAAACAAGCGTGTGAAATACGCACAAGAGGAGGTATGATACGTCTCAAATGTACCTATAATTTTTGATGCTCCATGCTTGTTTTTACACCATTTGCTTAGTGTTTTGTTACACTTCGTGGCACTTTTATGCATTTTCTGGAACTAACCTATTAACAAGTCGCCACAGTGCCAGTTCCCTGTTTTCTGCTGTTTTTGTGTTTCAGAAAGGTTACACAGGAAATATTCTCGGAATTGGACAAAACAAAAGCCGAACGTCCAGAAATTCACCGAAGCTTCCAGGAGAACCGAAGAGGAGGCGGAGTGGGGCCACGAGGGCCCCACACAACAGGGCGGCGCGGCCTGGCCCCTGGCCGCGCCCCCTATGTGTGAGGGCGCCTCGGCCCACTCCTGACGATGCCCCTTCGCCTATAAAGACCCCCCGATGGAAAAAACCTAAGTACCCGATCACTTTTCCAGAACACATCGCGATCCGCCGCCGCCGTCGACCCGAAGATCGGGAGGGTCCAGAAGCTCTTCCCGGCACCCTGCCAGAGAGGGGAATCGCCACCGGAGGTCTTCTTCATCACCATGCTTGCCTCCGGAGCGATGAGTGAGTAGTCTACCTTGGACTATGGGTCCATAGCAGTAGCTAGATGGTTGTCTTCTCCACCATGTGCTTCATGATTAGATCTCGTGAGCTGCCTTACATGATCGAGATCACCGTTATGTAATTCTACATGTTGTGTTTGTTGGGATCTGATGAATATTGGTGTTATGATTGAGTTGATGTACTGAATATTATCTTATGTTATCTCTATGTTGTTTATGATCTTGCATGCTCTTTGTTGTTAGTAGCTATCTTGGCCGAGTAGTTGCTAGTGACTCCAAGAGGGGGTATTTATGCTCGATAGTGGGTTCATGCCTCTATTTAATCTGGGGGAGTGACAGAAACCTCTAAGGTTATAGATGTGCTGTTGCTACTAGGGGGAAAACAACATTCATATGTTCGAGGGCATATGCTTTGTTTACATTACACACTTTCCTTAATGCAATTATCTATTATTCGCAACTTAATACTTGTGGAGTTCTCGGATTGATTCGCCACAAGTGGATTATTAGTCATAGATGCAGTTGGATGGCAGTCTATGTATCTTGTTGTAATGCCCAGAGTAAATCTCATAGTGATCCTCTCATCATATGCACATTGTCTTTATTCTATCAATTGCCCAACTGTAATTTGTTTACCCAGCATGTATTATTTTATCTTATGGAGAGACACCACTAGTGAACTGTGGACCCCGGTCCTATTTCCTTTATATTGCTATCACCTGTTTATTTTACTCGCACTGTTTACTTTACTTGCATATTACTATTGCTTTCCACTCGATACGCTCATACCCTTTGTTTCAAGCAAACCGGTGAGATTGACAATCTCATCGTAAGTTGGGAACAAAGTATTTGGTTGTGTTGTGTGCAGGTTCTACGTTGTTACTGGTTGAAGACGCGCTAACAGGTTATCGTTAACGGCGCCCTTGTTAGAGCATCACGCAACTAGTGGGCATCACCTTCAGTCGTATTTCGTCCTCCTACTGGATTGATAACCTTGGTTTCTTACTGAGGGAAAAACTTGCTGCTATATTCATCACACCTTGCTCTTGGGGTTTCCAACTGGCCGGTCATTTACTTCATTAATTACACGCCAACAAGTTCTTTGGCACTATTCATCACCGCGTGATACGTCCAATTTGCATCACTATTTTGTATCATAATTTACTGTTATTCATTGATATATTTCATATTTAGATATGATACTTATGTTATTTCCTTTGTTTTCACATGTTTGATGATCATCGGAGGAGTTGCTGCCGGAGTCAGGATTCTGCTGGAAAAAGGACCATCAAGAGACCATATTTTGAAGATCAGGAAAATTCCAGAAAAATACCCAGAAATTATATTTTACCAGAAGACTCACAGAGCCAGAAGGAGGGGTCGAGAGAGGCCAGGGGGGCCCCACACGCTAGGGTGGCGCGGCTAGGCCCCTGGCCGCGCCAGCCCTGTGTGAGGGAGCTCTGGCCCACCTCTCGTCTCGCCCCTTCGCGTACATCATCGTCCCCGAAAACCTAAGTCAAAGGGGGGGGGGGGTTCAGAGTTGGACACAGCCGCCTCTGCGGGGCGGAGAACACCAGAGAGAAAAAGCTCTCCGGCAGGGAGAAATCTGCCGGGGAAATTCCTTCCCGGAGAGGGGAGATCGTCGCCATCGTCATCACCATCGCACCGGACTTCATCGGGATCATCATCGTCATCATCTCCATCACCAGCACCTTCATCTCCACCATCACCTCGCCATCCCGCTGTAACATCTTGAGTTGGATCTTGTTATATTCATAGGGGAAACTTTCTCGGTGTTGATTACTCTTGTAGTTGATGCTATTGAGTGGAACCATTGAGTTAAGGTTTATGTTCAGATCGTTATTTACCATTATTTCACCTCTGATCATGATCCATATGATGTCTTGTGAGTAGTTCGTTTAGTTCTTGAGGACATGGGAGAAGTCAAGATGTTAGTAGTGAATTATTGTTGAGAAATATTTAATGGTTTGATATTGTTGTGGTGCTATTTCACTAGTGGTGTCATGTGAACGTTGACTACATGATACTTAACCATTTATGGGCCTAGTGAGATGCATTGTGTATTTGGTCACCGATTGTGGGGTTGCTGGAGTGACAGAAACCTAAACCTCCGTTGGGAAACCATTGCGCCAGGGAGCGTAGGATCATAGAGTTTAAGGCTGTGGTTAGATTTATCTTAATTACTTTCTTGTATTTGCGGATGCTTGCAAGGGGTATAATCACAAGTGTGTATTTATCCTAGTAAGGGTAGTGCGCTAGCATAGGTTCACCCCCATAACACTTACCAAATCAATAAATACTATTGGCTCTATGAAGCGAAAGCTCTTGACAGAAACCTCCCGTGTGTCCTCGAGAACGTTTGGTTATTATAAGAACACAACCGGCTTGTCCTTTGCTGAAGAAAGGATTGGGCCACTTGCTGCAATTGTTACTACTGTCTTTTATTTACTCGCACTTTATTTACTCGTATTACCAAATACTCCTGAAAACCTGTTTGCTAGTATTTACAGTGATTCCTTGATCAAAACTGCTCATCAACACCTTCTGCTCCTCGTTGGGTTCGACACTCTTATTTATCGAAAGTACTACGATACACCCCCTATACTTGTGGGTCATCAAGACTATTTTCTGGCGCCGTTGCCGGGGAGTGTAGCGCTATTGAAGAGTGGAATTGGTAAAGGTAACCGTCGCTGTGAGTATTATTTTTATTTTGTCTTTTATTTTTGTTTTACTCTGCTATGGAGAACTCTCCATTTGGTTTCCTATTTGGAAACACATCTACTGCTACTGCTGCACATGCGGAGGAATCACCACCGCCACCGCCTGCTGAAATTGATCCTTTTAAAATACCTATGAAAATTGTTGGGCGTATTATGGATAACTGCTATTCAGGAGATGGAACTGTCCATCCGGGTGATCACTTATTATTTATACATGAATTATGCGAGTTGTTCAGGTGTGCAGGTATTTCACCAAGCCAGGTCAAGAAGAAATTACTCTCTATATCATTGAAAGGCAGAGCTGAAGAGTGGTATCGACTACTCCAAGATGGTCCATCTATGGCATGGGAGGATATTGTGCCTCTCTTTTATTCCAAGTTTTATCCTCCAAGTGAAATTCATAAAGACCGTAACAAGATATATAATTTTTGGCCTCATGATGGAGAGAGTATTGCCCAAGCGTGGGGGAGATTGAAGTTACTAATGCTCAAATGCCCCATTCATGAGCTCCCCAATAATATTGTTATTGATAATTTTTATGCGCGACTTACTCTTCCTGATAAAGATTATTTGGATGCTTCTTGTTTTGGATCATTCACTCATATGAAAGAAGATGCTAAGTGGAAACTTCTTGACCGTATACAAGAGAATGCTGAAGGTTGGGAAAACGACAAAGGTAGGAAGTCAGGTATAAACTATGATTATGAATGCATTAAATCTTTTATGGGGACCGATGACTTTCATAGTGTTAGCGCTGCTTATGGTCTTGATTCACAAATTCTTGCTAATTGTCTTAAGGCTTTTGCCTCTTATATTGATGTTCCAAAGAAAGATTGGAACAAATATCATGCGCCTTATAAAGACTCTATTAGTCACATACCTGCTGCAGCTACAGAAGTTTGTACGGTTGATAGCATCGTTCCTGAACCTTATTTTGAGAAGACACCTTTCCCTGCTAAGGTAAAGAAGTACTCTACTTTGGTAAGTGTGTCTAATAAAAGTACTAAGAAAGCTGCAGAGCCTGATGAGCAAATTACTATTAAGTCTCCTGTTGCTATATTGAAAGATCTTGTTACTAAAGATGTAGGAGATGAATATATTCTTTTTTGTGAAGATGCTTCTAACATTCTTTCACATCCTAAAAAGCATAGGAAAGCAAGTGTTCCTGTTATTTCTGTCAGGATTGGAGATCATTGCTATTATGGCTTATGTGATATTGGTGCTAGTGCAAGTGCTATTCCTTTGGAGCTTTATAAAGAAATTATGCACGAGATTGGCGCTTGTGAACTTGAAGATATTGATGTGGTTGTTCAGCTTGCTAACCGAGAGACTGTTTGGCCTCTTGGTATTGTTCGAGATGTGGAAGTTCTTTGCGGTAAGACTAAGTACCCTACTGATTTTCTAGTACTCGGTAAGGAGGCTAGTAAAACTTGTCCTATTATTTTTGGTAGACCCTTTTTGAACACTTGTGGCGCCATAATAGATTGTAAGAAAGAGAAAAAATTTACTAAGTTTAATGGAGAGTCTTATGAGTTTAATTTTTCCAAGTTTGCTAAGACTTCTTATGAAAATGACACGCCTAATGAAAATTTTCGAGTTGACCAGCTTGCTTCTATTGCTCTTGCTCCTAATAATGCCTTGCAGCAATTCATGGAAGATCACGAAAGTGATGTTTTTAGCAAGGAAAGAGAAGAGATTGACGATATTCTCCTTCGTCAACCACCACTACTCAAGCATAATCTACCTGTGGAGGATCTTGGTACCACTTTGCCGCCTAGAGAAGATCCTGTGTTTGAATTAAAACCTTTGCCTGATGACCTCAAATATGCTTATATTGATGATAAGAAAATATATCCTGTTATTATTAGTTCTAAACTTTCAGGAAAGGAAGAAGAAAGATTATTGGAGATATTGAGGAAACATCGAGGAGCTATGGGATATACTCTTGATGATTTAAAAGGGATTTCTCTTACTTTATGTCAGCATGCCATTAATATGGAGAAAGATGCGAAGCCAGTTGTGGAGCATCAGCGCCGCCTAATTCCCAAGATGAAGGATGTGGTAAGAAATGAGGTATTAAAACTCCTTGATGCTGGCATTATTTATCCTATTGCTGATAGTAGATGGGTTAGTCCCGTTCATTGTGTTCCTAAGAAGGGAGGTATGACTGTTGTACCTAATGAGAATAACGAGCTTATTCCTCAAAGGGTAGTTGTCGGTTATAGAATGTGCATTGATTATAGGAAGGTAAACAAAATTACTAAGAAAGATCATTACCCTTTACCGTTTATAGATCAAATGCTAGAAAGGTTGTCTAAGAAGACTCATTTTTGTTTCCTTGATGGTTATTCTGGTTTTTCTCAAATTGCTGTTAAGAAGGATGATCAAGAGAAAACCACTTTTACTTGTCCTTATGGAACTTATGCTTATAGACGTATGCCTTTTGGTTTATGCAATGCTCCTGCTACTTTTCAAAGATGCATGTCTGCTATTTTTCATGGCTTTTGTGAAGAAATTGTGGAGGTCTTCATGGACGATTTCTCCGTCTATGGAACTTCTTTTGATAATTGTTTGCACAACCTTGATAAATTTTTGCAGAGGTGCGAAGAAACTAACCTTGTTCTTAATTGGGAGAAATGCCACTTTATGGTGAATGAAGGAATTGTCCTTGGACATAAAATCTCTGAAAGAGGTATTGAAGTTGACAGAGCAAAAGTGGAGGCAATTGAGAAAATGCCATGTCCAAGAGATGTTAAAGGTATTCGTAGTGTTCTTGGTCATGCTGGTTTCTATAGGAGGTTTATTAAAGATTTCTCTAAGATTTCAAAGCCTCTTACCAATCTTCTTCAAAAGGATGTACCGTTTGTCTTTGATGATGATTGTAAGGAAGCTTTTGAAACTCTTAAGAAGGCTTTAACTACTGCTCCTATTGTTCAACCACCTGATTGGAATTTACCTTTTGAAATTATGTGTGATGCTAGTGATTTTGCTGTTGGTGCTATTCTTGGACAGCGCATAGATAATAAGTTGAATGTTATTCATTATGCTAGTAAGACTCTTGATGCTGCTCAGAAGAATTATGCTACTACTGAGAAAGAGTTTCTTGCTGTTGTTTTTGCATGTGATAAGTTTAGATCTTACATTATTGATTCTAAAGTTACTATTCATACTGATCACGCTGCTATTAGATATCTTATGACTAAGAAGGATGCTAAGCCTAGGCTTATTAGATGGGTGTTGCTTTTACAAGAGTTTGATTTGCATATCGTAGATAGGAAAGGTGCTGAAAATCCTGTGGCTGACAACTTGTCTAGATTGGAAAATATTTCTTTTGATCCTATTCCTGTTAATGATAGTTTTCCAAATGAACAGTTGGCTGCGATAAATGTAACTTCGCGAGACTTTCCTTGGTATGCTGATTATGCTAACTTTATTGTTTCCAAGTATTTGCCTCCAACCTTTACAGCTCAGCAAAGAAGAAAATTCTTCTATGATTTGAGGCATTACTTTTGGGATGACCCACACTTATATAAAGAAGGAGTTGATGGTATTATGAGAAGATGCGTACCGGAATATGAGCAACAAGAGATATTAAGAAAATGCCATAGCAGTGCTTATGGAGGGCATCATGCTGGAGATAGAACCGCACAGAAGGTTCTACAATCAGGTTTTTATTGGCCAACCCTCTTTAAAGATGCCAGAAGGTATGTTTTATCTTGAGATGAATGTCAAAGAGTTGGTAATATTTCTAGATGCAATGAAATGCCTATGAATTACACTCTTGTTATTGAACCATTTGATTGTTGGGGATTTGACTTTATGGGTCCTTTTCCTCCTTCAAAAGGCTATACCCATATACTTGTTGCTGTTGATTATGTTACTAAATGGGTAGAAGCCATACCTACAAAGAGTGCCGATGGTGAGACTTTGTTAAAAATGCTTAAAGATGTTATTTTTCCTAGGTTCGGAGTGCCTAGATATCTTATGACTGACGGAGGTTCTCATTTTATTCACGGTAGTTTTAGAAAAACTCTTGCTAAATATGATGTTAATCATAGGATTGCTTCTGCTTATCATCCCCAAACTAGTGGGCAGGTAGAGCTTTCAAATAGAGAGATCAAGTCTATCTTGCAGAAGACTGTTAGTAGATCTAGGAAAAACTGGGCTAGTAAGTTAAATGACGCTTTATGGGCTTATAGAACTGCTTATAAGAACCCCATGGGTATGTCTCCTTATAAGATGGTTTACGGAAAAGCGTGTCACTTGCCCTTAGAATTAGAACACAAAGCTTTTTGGGCAGTGAGAGAGCTTAACAAGGATTTTAAACTAGCCGGTAAGAAAAGGTTGTTAGATTTAAGTTCTCTAGATGAGTGGAGAAACGAAGCGTATGAGAATGCCAGACTTTTCAAAGAGAAAGTCAAGCAATGGCATGATAAGAGAATTCTTAAGAGAGAGTTCCATGTTGGTGAGAAAGTTCTATTGTATAGGTCTCGTCTCAGATTTTTTGTAGGTAAATTACTTTCTAAATGGGAAGGACCGTATGTTATTGTGGAAGTGTACCGCTTAGGTGCTATAAAGATTGCTTCATTGAAAGATGATTCTACACAAGTGGTGAATGGGCAAAGACTCAAGCATTATATTTCTGGAGATTCTTATAATGAAGATGTTGATGTAATTGAAACGGTTTCTCCGGAAGATTACATCCAAGACAAACTGCAGGAACCTGCAGAGTTCGTTTTTGAATAGGTAACAGTTCTAGTCAGAAAAGTTTCGCGAAAAGCCCTTCCTTTAATATTTTTGCTGTTTTTACTAAATATGAAAAATTACGAGACGAAAACGGGGAGGAAAAGAAGTCCGTGTGTATCTCACACATGGGTGGCGCGGGCCCACCCCTGGCCGCGCCACCTACGTGTGAGAACACCTCGGAACTCGTTTCCGTCCCGGTTTCCTCCTGTGACTTCGTTTCGATGTATAATTTTCGCCTATTTAACCCCCCCGGAGTCCCCGAGGTCTGTATATCGTTTTCTCGTCGTGTTTTGTTTCGAGCTGTTTCTGTCAGGGATTGCCCTCGGCTTTGGAGTTATAATGTCTTCGTCTGGTCCACCTAAAGAGAACCCTCCTGCGGATTCCATCAATCCGTATATGAGGGAGCTAAAGATGCATCTGAAGGCATTGTCACTCAAGGATGGGGAGTTGCAGATTAGAGATGTTCAAGGACCCAAGGGAGAAGGGAGTCTCGAAGCAAGGATGGAAGCATTGGAACAGGAAGTCTTCAAATACAAGAAGATGGTGGAACGCGAAGTGGACATTATCTATAGGATTAATCAAGAGCTTGTTGCCAAGTACAAGAAGGAGACTACAGAACTTTGGAAGGATGTCCTCTCACTCCAGGAGACGACTAGCCAACTACAAGCACAACTCTACGATTTGCATAACCAAAATTGTGAGTATGAAGCTAGATTTCAACAAATGAGTGCTGCTGCAAGTTTCAGGATTTTGGAGACCAAGACATCCTTCCTTGATGGAGGACCTCTGCCTTGGAAGTACGACAACGATGAAGATTTACCACCACCACCAAAGGAGTAATTCGTCATCGGTTTAGGCATCCCCTTGGCTTGTCCCAAGCTTGGGGGAGTGCCGCGGTATCACATCATTACCTTTTGTTCATTTACTTTTCAAGTAGAGTCTTATCATGAATAGAGAAGTTATCATATAGAATAGTTTGCAGTTGGAAGTATCCTCCTTAGTTAGTTATCTTTGTATCCCTTGGTGTGAGTTGCGGTAATGAAATATTAATGAGAAGTTTTATCGTTTACTTTTCACACACTTTATGTTAGTTTGCAATTTCTCTTATGTGACTAGTCTTGTTGATTGGTATTGGTATCACATTGGGAGCTTGAGTAGATTTAGTTGGTTTTGGGAAAACCTAGCTTGGTCAGTAGCAATTTTACCTTGAGGTTTGAGTGGAAAAGAATAAAGAAGTGCTTGTAGTCACATCACTTCAGTTTTCCTTATGTTGGGCTTATAAGCATTGTTATTCTTAAAGTTAAAATCATTGTACCTTCAAGGGAGTTTGCATGATTGTTCTTATTATATGTATGTTTGTTTGTTTCATGCAACTCTTATGCTTGCTACCCAGCCTTGCTAGCCAAAAACCTGTACTGAGTATGAGCTCTACTCGTGCATCCAATTCCCAAAAGCCAAGTCACTTCCAAAGAGTCCACTATAAATTCCTATGCATGGTATTTTAAGCCATTCCAAGTAAATTTTCATGTGCTACCTTTCTAAAACTTTCAAACACTTCTCATTTTGTGCCACTGTTTTTAGCTCATGAGGACGTAGTGGATGGGTTTGTTATCTTCCATACTAAATTAAGTACCCCTCGACTAGGCAGCTTCATCTGCTCGTCATTAATTTTGCAAGGGAGCTGGTCAGACCATTATAATCTCAAAGGAAAGAAAGAAAAAGGCACTCCTCCAATGGAATGTGAAAGTTGGTCGGCACCCGATGGAATCGGTTAGCCATGGTTTGAGAAAGGAAAAAAGGTGGGGAGGAGTGCAAAGCTATAAAAGAGCACCAAAGTGCCAACTAATTAAACATCTCGGAACCGCTCTCACTTGTTTAGTATGGAAGATATCAAGAACTCCGTTGCTAGTCGTTGACAAAAGCAACCACCTCTCAAAACAATTTTACCTCTGTTTTACAAATGAAAAGCTCTAGCACATGTTTAATCCCTGCTTCCCTCTGCGAAGGGCCTATCTTTTACTTTTATGTTGAGTCAACCTATTTCCCTCTATCTCAAGCAAGCATTTGAGTTGTTATGTTTCACTCATCCATATGTTGATCCGTTTAATCATGTTTATTATCTTCCTTGTTTTGTGTAACGCTTTTGTCTGAAGGAATACATCTTTGAAAGCTTTCTATGAATGCAAAAGTTTACTTTGTTGAGCATATAGTCTTTGCTATATTAGCTCTATTTTAAAAGGCTCTGTCTTAAAGAAAGAATAGCTTGTTCATCGTTCTTTGACCAAGAGCTAAGGTTTGCCATTGCCAATTATAATTTACCTTGTGCACCTTTACATGTGATTCCCTTTTACCTATTGCAAGTTTACATCTTATAAAGGGAAGTTGCTGTCTATTATAATTTGTGCCTTAGTGAATGTGATGCTTCTTGTCCGTATTTTGATTATCGACACTTCACTCCTTAAACCTGTGGTCATGTTTACCGAGTTTAGTTTTCGCTTG
Source organism: Dactylis glomerata (assembly GCA_007115705.1). Classification (NCBI taxonomy): domain Eukaryota; kingdom Viridiplantae; phylum Streptophyta; class Magnoliopsida; order Poales; family Poaceae; genus Dactylis; species Dactylis glomerata. The sequence goes on from QXEO01000555.1 coordinate 1,765,990, forward strand.
GGGACAAGCGAGGTCTAAGCTTGGGGGGTTGATACGTCCAATTTGCATCACTATTTTGTATCATAATTTACTGTTATTCATTGATATATTTCATATTTAGATATGATACTTATGTTATTTCCTTTGTTTTCACATGTTTGATGATCATCGGAGGAGTTGCTGCCGGAGTCAGGATTCTGCTGGAAAAAGGACCATCAAGAGACCATATTTTGAAGATCAGGAAAATTCCAGAAAAATACCCAGAAATTATATTTTACCAGAAGACTCACAGAGCCAGAAGGAGGGGTCGAGAGAGGCCAGGGGGGTCCCACATGCTAGGGTGGCGCGGCCAGGCCCCTGGCCGCGCCAGCCTGTGTGAGGGAGCTCTGGCCCACCTCTGGTCTCGCCCCTTCGCGTACATCATCGTCCCCGAAAACCTAAGTCAAAGGGGGGGGGGGTTCAGAGTTGGACACAGCCGCCTCTGCGGGGCGGAGAACACTAGAGAGAAAAAGCTCTCCGGCAGGGAGAAATCTGCCGGGGAAATTCCTTCCCGGAGAGGGGAGATCGTCGCCATCGTCATCACCATCGCACCGGACTTCATCGGGATCATCATCGTCATCATCTCCATCACCAGCACCTTCATCTCCACCATCACCTCGCCATCCCGCTGTAACATCTTGAGTTGGATCTTGTTATATTCATAGGGGAAACTTTCCCGGTGTTGATTACTCTTGTAGTTGATGCTATTGAGTGGAACCATTGAGTTAAGGTTTATGTTCAGATCGTTATTTACCATTATTTCACCTCTGATCATGATCCATATGATGTCTTGTGAGTAGTTCGTTTAGTTCTTGTGGACATGGGAGAAGTCAAGATGTTAGTAGTGAATTATTGTTGAGAAATATTTAATGGTTTGATATTGTTGTGGTGCTATTTCACTAGTGGTGTCATGTGAACATCGACTACATGATACTTCACCATTTATGGGCCTAGTGAGATGCATTGTGTATTTGGTCACCGATTGTGGGGTTGCTGGAGTGACAGAAACCTAAACCTCCGTTGGGAAACCATTGCGCCAGGGAGCGTAGGATCATAGAGTTTAAGGCTGTGGTTAGATTTATCTTAATTACTTTCTTGTATTTGCGGATGCTTGCAAGGGGTATAATCACAAGTGTGTATTTATCCTATTAAGGGTAGTGCGCTAGCACAGGTTCACCCCCATAACACTTACCAAATCAATAAATACTATTGGCTCTATGAAGCGAAAGCTCTTGACAGAAACCTCCCGTGTGTCCTCAAGAAAGTTTGGTTATTATAAGAACATAACCGGCTTGTCCTTTGCTGAAGAAAGGATTGGGCCACTTGCTGCAATTGTTACTACTGTCTTTTATTTACTCGCACTTTATTTACTCGTATTACCAAATACTCCTGAAAACCTGTTTGCTAGTATTTATAGTGATTCCTTGATCAAAACTGCTCATCAACACCTTCTGCTCCTCGTTGGGTTCGACACTCTTATTTATCGAAAGTACTACGATACACCCCCTATACTTGTGGGTCATCACCGCACCATCAACAAGTTTTTCTGGCGCCGTTGCCGGAGAGGAAGAAGACTTCTGCAAGGGGAATTTTCGCATGCACATCCTTTACTTTGTTTTTAGTTTTGCTTTACTTTATTTTTACTTGCATTGTTTTATCAAAAACCCAAAAAAATTAGTATCCTTGATAGTTGTTTTTACTTGTCTGCTTTTAGTCTTGTTAGAATGAGTAATCCTGAAGTTGAAGTTCGTACCTTTAAGCAACAAGGGGGAGAAAGCTTGAAAGATGCTTGGTACCGTATTAGTAATTCCCATCATAGGTTTACAAAGAAGCATTCTGCCATGATCCTCCTTAGAAATTTTTATGTTGGTATAACTAGTTGGTATAGGTACGTTCTTGATACTCTTGCAGGAGGTAATTTTCTGGGTACTCCCGCTCTTGAAGCATGCACTTTAATTGAAAGTTTAGTGGGAGTACCACCTATTCATGTTGTTAAAACTGAGGTCACTTTGGAGGAAGTTTTGGAAAAGCTTAGCTCTTTAAAAAAAAGTTTGCCAAATATCCTAGATAATGCTAGCCGCGTTAATGAATTGATAGAAAGTATCGGTAAGAGAATCACCGTTTTAGAAGCTAGCACTACTCTTGATAGTCAAAACCTTAGGATTGGGAAACTAGAGGAGTCCATGGAAACTTTAAGTTCAATTTTCTCTTCTCTTAAGTTTAAGAAGGAGAAAGCTTTTGGTGGAAAAGAGCAAAAATTTATGTATGTTCCCAAGGTGTCTGTGCCTAAACCACAGCATGTTTTTAAGATTGGTAAGACTTTTAGTTCAACTAAGAGTGACTTGCAGGTTGAATCATCTTCAGGAACCTCTAAAGTGCCTAGTGTGGTAAGTGCTGATCTCGAGGAAACTAGTTGATCTTAATGCTTGATCACTTGATATTACTTGATTCGCACTTTCTTCGCCTAGCTCAAAGACGTTAAAAAAAAGCACTCTTGGGAGATAACCCAATATTTTAATTTCAGTTTTTTTTATTTTATTTGAGTCTTGGAAGTTATTACTACTGTAATAACCTCTCCTTATCATTTTTATTTCGTTGTTGTGCCAAGAAAAGCCTCTAATTTGAGCGAGGTAAGATTTGGGGATGTTGCTGTCCTGAAACTGTTTTCGGTGCTGCACCGTCAAAATTCGTGAAAATTCTCTGTATATATTTTGGACCTGCGATTTCTTGTACATATGCCCCAGGTTATATCCAAACTTTCATAAGTTGAACACTTTTTGATTTGAGCAACAAAAAACCCTCTAAAAATTCTACCTTTGTCAGCTGTTCTGTTTTGACAGATTTCTGCCAATATTTGTGTTTGCCGCTTTATCGCTTTCTTTTTTAGTTCTTTTGATCACGGAACTTTTGGGGAAGTTGCTACAGTAGTATATACTTTATATGTGGTGGTTTTTAGTTGAAACCTGAAGCAAAAAGAAGTTAATTCTATGTTATGCTTACACTAATGTTGCTAATAGATTTGTGTTTAGTTTTGTATGAAGGATGTTTTCAAGTGTAGGGATTGGAGAATGATGAGATGAGTTGAAGAATGGACAAAAGCTCAAGCTTGGGGATTCCCATGCATCACCCCAAGAAATATCCAAGAAGTACAAGCGTCAAAGCTTGGGGATGCCCCCAAGGCACCCCTTCTTTATCGGCAAAAATTAGGTCACCTTTCAACACACTATATTTTTATTGCTTCATGCATTATGCGTTTTTCTTGGAGTGTCAGTTGTTTTAGTTTTCAGTTTTGTTTAGTTTTGTTTGTTGCAATAAATGGTTGGACCCCAACAAATTTCTTTTGGAGAAGTTGCTTTGCTTTTCATTTACCAAGAACACTCCGTTTTTCATTCTTATAATTTCAACGAGTGTTCTTCTTTTTCTACTACTGCTTTTGGTTTTCGATTTTCGCCTTGATTTGTGTTTAGATATTGCTATATCTTTACATCAAGGTGTATTTTTGCCTCTGGTCTATATTGGTTTTCATCAAAAGAGGTGTTTATAAAAAGTTTGAATGGTGTTGGAAAAAAGAAAAAGCTTTATGCAAAAAAGTGGTACAAAAAGGAGCTTGTGTAGACTGCGCCCTAGGCTTTTGCATGTCGTGCTTGATGTCTTTTTGATAGCATGCTTAGTGGTTTTGCTGTAGCATGACTTGTCTCAAATAACTGAGATTGCTTAATGAGCCTTTGAAAAAAATCATGCGTTGTTTTAATTATTTGGAAGCATTATTTTGGTTTTCTCCTTTGATGCTTTATTTGGGTTGACTTAGCGCATGCTCACACATGTTAGACTCTTACAAAGTCACCAATAGCCTCTATGATTATTTAGTTTTTGACTTTTGATGCCATTTTATGCTTCTTTTAATGTCGCTTTGTCGCTATGCATGATTATGGCCATTATTGCTCTCTTAGTTGGTCGCTCCCAGTCTTTTGCTAGCCTTCATTTTGTACTGAGTATGAGCTCTACTCGTGTATCCAACTCCTAAAAACCAAGTTTTGCCAAGTGTCCACCATACATACCTATTAGCAATTTGCTATTCCAAAGTACATTTGACTTGCTTTTATCTACTCTTCAAATTAAACTCTTACCAGTGTTATGCGAAAATTGGTCAGTAAAGCTCTCATGAACCGGATGGCACACTTTATTTTTCTCGTTCTTAAAAATTCGACATTGTGGTCTCTTATGTTGAGTTGTTATGCTTGCAAGTTATAAGCTGGGAATTAACCTAGTCATGCCGTCATGGGGCAAGCTTTCAACATTGCACTTCATCTTATTTGAGTTGATATCATGATCTTTTGTTTATGGATACTCGCGGTGTGAAATGAATTGGGAATCTTGCGGGACCATGGAGTTTGTATATGTCTTAGAGAAATGCCTGGGCCACCAATCTAAACCGTGCATAATTCATGGTGGAAATTTGCAGCATGCCTATAGTGGACATTCGACGACGCATCTCAAAATAAAAAGCTATACAAATGGTAAATAAAAGAGATATCGAGGTGTTCATTGTCTGCTTGTCCTATCATTTTGATGTGGGCTTGTTCCATGTCATCGGGCACAGAGGTACCCCGTTGGCGGTTCTCGATGGTACGTGTATACTTACAATGACAAGAGCTTGCTTGGGACTCTAAGTAAAGTAGCATGAGGTTTAGGTACTCGTATTCACGGGACACGAGGTTTTCAACTTATGATTTGTCAAGCATATGCAGCATAAGTGTTCTCGCATTAACTTTAATCATTCAAGATGCTTATGATGGGGACAATGAGAGCTCAAAGCCGGTAAGTACCATAATTTTTGAAGGTTTATAAAACTTGCAATCACTGCTTCCCTCCGCGAAGGGCCTTTCTTTTACTTTTATATTGAGTCACCACCTTCTACCTTTATGCACCATTAAGAGAGCATAGTTGTCATTCTGAGTATAATGTGCATTGTCCCAAAGTTTTTATTGATTGATTCATGATGTTGGTTTCACTTGTTCTTAAATTATTTGTATCTAGTCGCCCTCTTAAACTTGAAGGTGTCCTATGCATTTATGTTTTGCTCTCCATGAAGGACAAGCTGAAAACTATTTGTATGTTTTTCCTTATGATTTGAACACACGTTTGACTTTCATTGTTTCATTTTCATGATCTTTTGTTTGTGTTCATTTTCATGTTATAACATGGTTGCTAAGTTTCTTCTATCAAGATTATATCTTTCATGCCCATATTTTAAGTTCTTTTGATCCCAGTGCACAACGCTTACATTTATGATCAAGATTGTGTAGGTGCATGTCACCTCAAAAATTATTTCTTTTGTTATCACTTACCTACTCGAGGACGAGCAGGAGTTAAGCTTGGGGATGCTGATACGTCTCAAACGTACATATAATTTTTGATGCTCCATGCTTGTTTTTACACCATTTGCTTAGTGTTTCGTTACACTTTGTGGCACTTTTATGCATTTTCCGGAACTAACCTATTAACAAGTCGCCACAGTGCCAGTTCCCTGTTTTCTGCTGTTTTTGTGTTTCAGAAAAGTTACACAGTAAATATTCTCAGAATTGGACTAAACAAAAGCCGAACGTCCGGAAATTCACTGAAGCTTCCAGAGAGCTGAAGAGGAGGCGGAGTGGGGCCACGAGGGCCCCACACAACAGGGCGGTGTGGCCTGGCCCCTGGCTGCGCCCCCTATGTGTGAGGGCGCCTCGGCCCACTCCTGACGATGCCCCTTCGCCTATAAAGACCCCCCGATGGAAAAAACCTAAGTACTCGATCACTTTTCCAGAACACATCGCGATCCACCGCCGCCGTCGACCCGAAGATCGGGAGGGTCCAGAAGCTCTTCCCGACACACTGCTGGAGAGGGGAATCGCCACCGGAGGTCTTCTTCATCGCCATGCTTGCCTCCGGAGTGATGAGTGAGTAGTCTACCTTGGACTATGGGTCCATAGCAGTAGCTACATGGTTGTCTTCTCCACCATGTGCTTCATGTTTAGATCTCGTGAGCTGCCTTACATGATCGAGATCACCGTTATGTAATTCTACATGTTGTGTTTGTTGGGATCCGATGAATATTGGTGTTATGATTGAGTTGATGTACTGAATATTATCTTATGTTATCTCTATGTTGTTTATGATCTTGCATGCTCTCCGTTGTTAGTAGCTATCTTGGCCGAGTAGTTGCTAGTGACTCCAAGAGGGGGTATTTATGCTCGATAGTGGGTTCATGCCTCTATTTAATCTGGGGAGTGACAGAAACCTCTAAGGTTGTAGATGTGCTGTTGCTACTAGGGGGAAAACAACATTCATATGCTCGAGGGCATATGCTTTGTTTACATTACACACTTTGCTTAATGCAATTATCTGTTGTTCGCAACTTAATACTTGTGGAGTTCTCGGATTGATTCGCCACAAGTGGATTATTAGTCATAGATGCAGTTGGATGGCAGTCTATGTATCTTGTTGTAATGCCCAGAGTAAATCTCATAGTGATCCTCTCATCATATGCACGTTGTCTTTATTCTATAAATTGCCCAACTGTAATTTGTTTACCCAGCATGTATTATTTTATCTTATGGAGAGACACCACTAGTGAACTGTGGACCCCGGTCCTATTTCCTTTATATTGCTATCACCTGTTTACTTTACTCACACTATTTACTTTACTCGCATATTACTATTGCTTTCCACTCGATACGCTCATACCCTTTGTTTCAAGCAAACCGGTGAGATTGACAACCTCATCGTAAGTTAGGAACAAAGTATTTGGTTGTGTTGTGTGTAGGTTCCACGTTGCTACTGGTTGAAGACGCGCTAACAAGTTATCGTTAACGGCGCCCTTGTTAGAGCATCACGCAGCTAGTGGGCATCATCTTCAGTCGTATTTCGTCCTCCTACTGGATTGATAACCTTGGTTTCTTACTGAGAGAAAAACTTGCTGCTATATTCATCACACCTTGCTCTTGGGGTTTCCAACTAGCCGGTCATTTACTTCATCACCGCGCCATCAAGGTGCTACTACTCAAGACCCCTTATATCCTGAAGGACATCCTATGAGGATCGAGCAAGATTCTCAACGCACTTCAAGAGATGATATTCCTTCCAAGAAGAAGAAGAAGCATAAAACAGTTGCAGAATCTTCTGAAACAGGTAAAGATCCTAATAGTGTTTCTATTTCTGATGTTGAAACTGAACCAGGTAATGCTTCCGATAAAGAAGAAGTTGACGAGGAACCAGAAAAGCTTGCCAAAAATGCAAAGTACACTAAGGAAGACTTCATTGCCAACAAGCATGGTAATGAGAGAGAACCTTGGTTGCAGAAACCAATGCCTTTTCCTGGTAAGAAACACAAATCTAAGGAAGAAGAACACTACAATAGGTTTTGTGAATGGATGAGACCTTTATTTTTGCAAATTCCTTTGACTGATGCTATTAGAATGCCTCCTTATTCAAAGTATATGAAAGATATTGTTACTAATAAAAGGAAGATTCCTAATGAGGAAATTTCCACATTACTTGCTAATTATTCTTTTGATGGTAAAGTTCCAGAGAAGCTTGGAGATCCAGGTATACCAACTATTCCTTGCTCCATTAAAAATAACTATGTTAGAACTGCTTTATGTGATTTGGGAGCCGGAGTTAGTGTCATGCCTTTTTCTCTTTATAAGAGACTTGATCTAGAAAAATTGGTATCAACTGATATATCTTTGCAAATGGCTGATAAGTCTACTACTATTCCTATTGGCATATGTGAAAATGTTCCTGTTCAAGTGGCTAACAGTTGTTTGATATTAACTGACTTCGTTGTGTTGGAAATGCCTGAAGATGATAATATGTCTATTATTCTTAGAAAACCTTTTCTAAATACTGCAGGTGGGGTTATTAATTGCAATCAAGGAAAAGTAACTTTTAATGTCAATGACAAAGAGTACACGGTCTATTTTCCCAAGAAGATTGATAGAAAGAACGCTCTAAATTCAATCAAGAATGTCGAGACCATTCGAGTTGGTCAAATTATTTGTTCAGAGCGAAAGCCCAAGGAAGATTATAAAATTATCATGATTTGGACTATGCCTATCAAGGTCGAGGTAACATAAGCATATAGTGAAATGCAAAGTTTTACCTCATATAAAATTGGTTTGGTAACAAGACTTGATCAACCTTGTTAACAAAGTGATTTTATATGAATGAAACTTCGTTTTCACCGCATTTACTTACCTCACTCATATTTACTTGCACCATTTGTGTTCCCTCTGTTTAGTTTCATATTATAATATCTTAGAGCTGATGTAAGGTTGAGTTGGATTTGCTTTCTATTGCTCCATCGTCATTTTCCCGAGTTTTAGTCTCTTATCATTTTTCTAAAAAAATCTTCGAAAATAAAGTTTCTCGAAAAATTCCAAAATAATCTTTTTAAATTTTTATGTCAAAAATGAGGCAGAGAGGCACCTGGGAGACCTCAGGGGGACCCACCACGCCACCTCACCACCAGGGGGCGCGGCCCAAGCCTGACCGCGCCCACCTATGGTGAGGGGGGCCCTTGGCCTCTCACTTATCTCTTCATCCCCAGCTCTTTCTCTCTCCCGAAAAATCACGACACCCCAGCTCAAACTCGTGTTCTTGCTGCTCTCCATCTCGACTTTTCGATCTCCTTGATCAGCCCATCATTGTTGCTGAAATTTAGAGCATTTGTTCTCTGGTATGTGACTCCTCCGATTGTCTAAGTAGAATTTTGTTTAGTGGAGTATTTCTTGAGTATTTTTAGTTCTATAGGTTACAGGTGAAATGAGTTTGCATGCTTGTTCTATTGCTTATAAATGTTATTTTGATGCATGTTGGTCCTCTAGTAACTCCCTATAGTAGTTCCCTACATTTGTTTGTCTCAAAATCATTTTTTATGAGGTTTGTTAAAAATTTCAGAAATGGAGGAGAATGCATACCAACTCTTTCAACATGAACTAGAAGTGCATGAAGTCATGAGAGTTCACCGTGAAGAGAGGGTCTTTCCCTCAATCTATCCATGCTTAGAGTTCATGAATGTTGCTGGAATCCTGCAGGATTTCCAAACTTTAGTCTCTAATGCAGGATTGGAACATTTTATTGATGGTGAACCGCCCCAATATGCTAAACTAACAATGTCTGTGGTGCAGGATTTCAGATTCAATTGGGCCATGATACGTCTCAAACGTATCTATAATTTTTGATGCTCCATGCTTGTTTTTACACCATTTGCCTTATGTTTCGTTACACTTCGTGGCGTTTTTATGCGATTTCCGGAACTAACCTATTGACGAGATGCCACAGTGCCAGTTCCCTGTTTTCTGTTGTTTTTGTGTTTCAGAAGTGATACACAGGAAATATTCTCAGAATTGGACGAAACCAAAGCCAGAAGTCTTATTTTTCCCGGGAGCATCCAGACATCCGAAGAGAGGAAGGAGAGGGGCCACAGGCCACCCTCACACAGGGCTGGCGCGACCCAGGCCCTGGCCGCGCCACCCTAGTGTGAGGAGGCCTGGGGCCACCCCTGACATCGCCCCTTCGCCTATAAGAAGCCTCGGGATGGAAAACCCTAGAGGAATCGGCAATTTTCCAGAAAGAGTTCCACAGCTCCGCCGCCACCGCCGACGAATTTCGGGGGACAGAAGTCTCTGTTCCGGCACCCTGCCGGGACGGGGAAGTGCCCCCGGAGCCATCTCCATCGGTCTCCATCACCGTCTCCACCGTCTCCATCGACCTCACCGCCATCTCCATCAACCTTGCTGTCTCCTATGATGAGGAGGGAGTAGTTCATCCCCGGGGCTGAGGGCTCTACCGGTAGCTATGTGGTTCACCTCTCTCTCCCATGATGTGATCTTTATGTGATCGTGAGCTTTGTATCATGTTGAACAAGTAGATGTTATTATTCAGATATTATGTGTACTCTAGTGGTGTTATTAAAGTAATCTATTCCTCCTGCCATGGTGTAACGGTGACAGTGCGTGCATCATGGTGGTACTTGGTTTAGGCTATGATTGTGATCTCTTGTGGATTACGAGAATAATTATTGCTATGATAGTATTGAAGTGATCTATTCCTCCTTTCATGGTGTAATGTTGACAGTGTGTGCACCGTGTTAGTACTTGGTTTATGTTGCAATAATATCTATCTTGAGTTGTGCTTTGATTTGGGTATCTCTATGAGTGGTGTTTGTCAAGTACTTAATGAACTTTAAGGGGTGCTTCTGTAGCCACTACACAATGATTAGTGTTATTCAATAGGAGAGTAATTCAGAGTACCATAGTGGAGAGAAGTTATCTATTTGTTCATTCATGTTATATTGTTGGGAGTGTGTCCACTAGTGAAAGTATGATCCCTAGGCCTTGTTTCCAAGCATTGCACACCGTTTACTTGCTGTTTTGTTACTTGTTTGCTCGCAGCGATTTTTATTCCAGATTGCATTTACTACTTATAATCATCTATACCACTTGTATTTCACTATCTCTTCGCCGAACTAGTGCACCTATACATCTGACAAGTGTATTGGGTGTGTTGGGGACACAAGAGACTTTCTGTATCGTAATTGCAGGGTTGTTTGAGAGGGATAGCTTTGACCTCTTCCTCCCTGAGTTCGATAAACCTTAGGTGATCCACTTAAGGGAAACTTGCTGCTGCTCTACAAACCTCTGCACTTGGAGGCCCAACACTGTCTACAAGAATAGACGCGTGCGTAGACATCAAGCTCTTTTCTGGCGCCGTTGCCGGGGAGGTAAGGTAAAAGGTACTCGCATCCTCCTATGTGAGTGCTCGGAGTTATTTCCTTTAGATTCTGCAATTACATCTTTTTGTTTCTTATTTTTATTTTCACTAGTTAGGCTTAATGGAAAACAAAGAGTTCTTTAGTCTTTTTCCTGATTTCAGATTTGAAGAGAAAATTGAAAATCCTTTGGAGCTTATTTCGCATAGCAATGTTATTAGTACGAATGCTTTGAATATCGTTAATGCTAATGCTATAGAAAAGTCTAAGCTTGGGGAAGCTGTTTTTGTTAAGTATGATATTTTTAGTTCCCCGGCTTTAGTGGAGAATGTTTGCTCTGATGATATTTTATCTCCCATATGTGATGTTTCTAATGATGCTTGTGCTCCTCATCCTTTTAAAATACCTACGAAGATTGTTGAATGTGTTAAGAATAACTGCTATTTAGGAGATGGAACTGTCCATCCTGGTGATCATTTGCTCTTTATACATGAATTATATGAGTTGTTCCAGTGTGCAGGTATTTCAATGAACCAAGTTAAGAAGAAGCTATTCTCTTTATCACTGAAAGGCAGAGCTGAGGAGTGGTATCGACTGCTCCAAGATGGTCAATCTATTGACTGGGATGAAATTGAACCTCTCTTTTATTCTAAATTCTATCCTTCTAGTCAGGTTTATAAAGATAGGAACTACATTTATAATTTTCATCCGCATGAGGGAGAAAGCATTGCCCAAGCGTGGGGAATATTGAAGTTACTAATGCACAAATGTCCTATTCATGATCTTCCCCATAATATTGTTATTAATAATTTTTATGCAAGGCTTTCAGGATATTACAAGGACTATCTAGATGCATGCTTTGATGGGTCTTTCACAAGCAAGGATGTCGACACCAAGTGGGGCCTGCTTGAGAAGATTCAAAACAATATTGAAGGTTGGGATAGCGACAAAGGTAAAGGATCAGGTATGAATTACGAGTTTGATTGCATTAAGTCTTTCGCTGAAACTGCTGATTTTCAAGATCTTAGTGCTAAGTATGGTCTTGATCCTCAAATTATGGTTGATTGTTTTAAAGCCTTTGCTTCCCATATGAATGTTCCTAAAGGAAATGGGGATGTGTATCATGAACCTTTTAAGGACACTTGCATAGAAAGTGATATTGTTATTGATGATTGCAATAAACATGCTCAAACTTCTAAAAGTATTATTTCTTATAAGCATGTTAATTTTTGTGGAATACATAGACCTTGTGAACAGAGTTACAACAAGGAAGATTATTGCATCACCCACGCAAATGAAGAAACCAGTATGTGGCTCAAGGATCTAGATGTGCTTGGTGAAAGGGTTTGTGAGCTTTATCCTTTTCTTTGTGAATTTTGTGGTGAAAAGGGTCACTTTAATTTTCAATGCCCAATTAATCGAACGAGTACTGCAAATTTGTATTGTGATGATAAGATTACTCTCAATCAGCATGATGAGCTTACCTTGTTTTTGAATTGTGAAGAGATAGCTAGAAAGATTTCTTTGGTTGATATGAATGATGTTGATATTAATAGCACCCTGCGTGGTTGTCGTCTCTATTGTGCTAAAGATTGCCTTGCAAATACTTACATACAAAATCTTATAAAACTTGATATTTTGCCAAGCTATGACAGGACTGATAGATGTTTTTATCTTATTAATAGAGAGGAGGAATCCTCCAAAGTTTCTTCTGTTGTTTCTGTCAGCAAACCAGATTTTGTGGAGAAGATGCCTTTCCCTCCTAAAGAATATGTGGAGAAGATGCCCTTCAAGTCTCTCCCTCCTAAAGGAGAGAGTAAGAAGAGTATGAAGAAGAAGAAGAAGAGGAGTAAGAGGCAAGAGGACACGGTATCTTCCCCTAAGCGTTATGATCCTGCTATAGATTATGATAATTCTGATTGGGATGATGTTCCTATGCCTATTACTTATGTTAGTGATCATGATTGGGAAAATCACTCTACTTTTGATATTGAAAATCTTTTTGGTACCAATTCTAAGGTTAATAATTGTTGTACCATTAGTGCTATCCATGTTCCTTCTTATGATGATATGTTTGATGAATATGCTTTGCGACATAGTAGTTCTCTATCTTGTGATGATACTAAGCCTCTAGTTTATGATGATGATTATAATGTTTTCAATTCACCTAATTTTGGGGAGAAAAATAGTTATGATTACAATATGCCTCCTGTCTTTGATGATTATGGTGATGAGAATAATTATTCTGTTGAATCTGCTCCTACTACTACTATTGTTCATGTGGGGAGTATTAATCCTTTTATGCATGTGGCTCATGATAGGGATGCTTTACGTGATAGTTATATTGTTAATTCTATTCATGATGCTACTGAAAGTTATTTTGAGAGAGGGAAACATGGTTTGATGGATCTCAACAATATTGAGTTTCCCCTCTTTATGTTGCAATTCTTGAAGTTGTACTTGTTTTGCCTTCCTATGCTTTTTGCTTTGCGCTTTTATGACTTGTCTCTTTACAAGACTATTTTTCATAGGAAGTGGTTTAGATTTAAATGTGTTCCATACTTGCTTTTTGATGCTCTCTATTGCTTTAAGTTCCTATATGGCGCCTTTGCCTCAAGCTCTTATATGGCGCTCACATGAGCATCTTTGCAAATTACTGCGCCTAGCTCAAAGGCGTTAAAGAAAAGCACTCTTGGGAGATAACCCAATGTTTTATTTTCAGTACTTTTTCTTTTATTTGAGTCTTGGAAGTTATTACTACTGTAATAACCGCTCCTTATCTTTCTTTTTTTTCGTTTTTGTGCCAAGAGAAGCCTCTAATTTGAGTGAGGTAAGATTTGGGGATGTTGCAGTCCTGAAACTGTTTTCAGTGCTGCACCGTAAAAATTCGTGAAAATTCTCCGTATATCTTTTGGACCTGCGATTTCTTGTGCATATGCCCCAGCTTATATCCAAACTTTTGTTAGTTGAACACTTTTTGATTTGAGCAACATAAAATCCCTAAAAAATTCGACCTTTGTCAGCTGTTCAGTTTTGACAGATTTCTGCCAATATTTGTGTTTGCCACTTTATCGCTTTCTTTTGAGTTCTTTTGATCATGGAACTTGTGGGGAGGTTGCTACAGTAGTATTTGCTATATATGTGGTGGTTTTGGGTTGAAACCTGAAGCAAAAAGAGGTTGATTACATGTTATGCTTGCACTAATGTTGCTAATAGATTTGTGTTTAGTTTTGTATGAAGGAATTTTTCAAGTGTAGGGATTGGAGAATGATGAGATGAGTTGAAGAATGGACAAAAGCTCAAGCTTGGGGATGCCCATGCATCACCCCAAGAAATATCCAAGAAGTACAAGCGTCAAAGCTTGGGGATGCCCCCGAGGCACCCCTTCTTCATCGGCAAAAATCAGGTCACCTTTCAAGACACTGTATTTTTATTGCTTCATGCACTATGTGCTTTTCTTGGAGCGTCAGTTGTTTTAGTTTTCTTAGTTGGTTTAGTTTTGTTTGCTGCAATAAATGGTTAGATCACATCATGTTTCTTTTGGAGGAGATGAACTCGCTTTTCATTTGCCAAGAACACTCTAGTTTTCACTCTTATCGTTCAATGAGTGTTCTCTTTTTCTGCTACTGGGTTTAGCTTGCATTTTTTTGCCTTGATTTTTGTTCAGATCTTGTTTTATCTTTGCATCAAGGTGTATTTTTGCCTCTGATCTTTATTGGTTTTCATCAAATGAGGTGTTTATAAATTTTTTGAATGGTGTTGGAAAAGAGAAAAAGCTTTATGCAAAAAAGTGGTACAAGAAGGAGCTTGTGTAGACTGCGGCTTAGGCTTTTTCATGTCATGCTTGATATCTTTTTGATAGTATGCTTAGTGATTTTTGCTGTAGCATGACTTGTCTCAAATAACTGAGATTGCTTAATGAGCCCTTGAAAAAATCATGCGTTGTTTTAATTATTTGGAAGCATTATTTTGGTTTTCTCCTTCATGCTTTATTTGGGTTGACTTGGCGCATGCTCACACATGTTAGACTCATACAAAGTCGCCAATAGCCTCTATGATCATTTAGTTTTTGACTTTTGATGCCATCTTATGCTTCTTTTAATGTTGCTTTGTCGCTTTGCATGATTATGGCCGTTATTGCTCTCTTAGTTGGTCGCTCCCAGTCTTTTGCTAGCCCTCATTTTGTACTGAGTATGAGCTCTACTCGTGCATCCAACTCCCAAAAACCAAGTTTGCCATTGTGTCCACTATAAATTCCTATGCATGGTATTTGTAAGCCATTCCAAAGTAAATTTTCATGTGCTACCTTTCAAAAACCTTCAAAACACTCCTCGTTTTGTGACACTGTTTTCAGCTCATGGGGACGTAGTGGTCGGATTTGCTATCTTCCATATTGCTTATTCCAAAAAGAAAAAAAGGGAAAAATAAAAGAAAAAAGGCACTCCTCCATGGAATGTGAATGTTGGTGGGCACTCGATGGAATCGGTTAGCCATGGTTTGAGAAAGAAAAAAAGGTGGGGAGGAGTGCCAAGCTTTATAAAAAGAGCACAAAAGTGCCAATCTCTCTCTCAAAAACTTGCTTCATTTTTGTATGAAAGATAGTAAGAACCCCATTGCCAGTCGTTGACAAAGACAACCACCTCTCAAAATTCAATTTTTATCTCTGTTTTACAAATGAAAAGCTCTAGCACATGTTTAATCACTGCTTCCCTCTGCGAAGGGCCTTTCTTTTACTTTTATGTTGAGTCTCCACCTTCTACCTTTATGCACCGTCTAAGAGAGCATAGTTGTCATTCTGAGTATAATGTGCATTGTCCCAAAGTTTTCATTGATTGATTTATGATGTTGGTTTCACTTGTTCTCAAATTATTTGTATCTAGTCGCCCTCTTAAACTTGAAGGTGTCCTATGCATTTATGTTTTGCTCTCTTTGAAGGACAAGCTGAAACCATTTGTATGTTTTTCCGTATGATTTGAACACACGTTTGACTTTCATTGTTTCATTTTCATGATCTTTTGTTTGCGTTCATTTGCTTGTTTACAACATGGTTGCTAAGTTCTTATTGTCAAAGATTATATCTTTCATGCCCATGTTTTAAGTTCTTATGATCCCAGCTCACAAATGCTTACATATATGATCAAGATTGTGTAGGTGCATGTCACCTCAAAAATTATTTCTTTTGTTATCACTTACCTACTCGAGGACGAGCAGGAGTGAAGCTTGGGGATGCTGATACGTCTCAAACGTATGTATAATTTTTGATGCTCCATGCTTGTTTTTACACCATTTGCCTTATGTTTCGTTACACTTCGTGGCGTTTTTATGCGATTTCCGGAACTAACCTATTGACAAGATGCCACAGTGCCAGTTCCCTGTTTTCTGCTGTTTTTGTGTTTCAGAAGTGATACACAGGAAATATTCTCGGAATTGGACGAAACCAAAGCCAAAAGTCTTATTTTTCCCGGGAGCATCCAGACATCCGAAGAGAGGAAGGAGAGGGGCCATAGGCCACCCTCACACAGGGCTGGCGCGGCCCAGGCCCTGGCCGCGCCACCCTAGTGTGAGGAGGCCTGGGGCCACCCCTGACATCGCCCCTTCGCCTATAAGAAGCCTCGGGACGGAAAACCCTAGAGGAATCGGCAATTTTCCAGATTGAGTTCCGCAGCTCCGCCACCGCCGACGAATTTCGGGGGACAGAAGTCTCTGTTCCGGCACCCTGCCGGGACGGGGAAGTGCCCCCGGAGCCATCTCCATCGGTCTCCATCACCGTCTCCACCGTCTCCATCGACCTCACCGCCATCTCCATCAACCTTGCTGTCTCCTATGATGAGGAGGGAGTAGTTCATCCCCGGGGCTGAGGGCTCTACCGGTAGCTATGTGGTTCACCTCTCTCTCCCATGATGTGATCTTTATGTGATCGTGAGCTTTGTATCATGTTGAACAAGTAGATGTTATTATTCAGATATTATGTGTACTCTAGTGGTGTTATTAAAGTAATATATTCCTCCTGCCATGGTGTAACGGTGACAGTGCGTGCATCATGGTGGTACTTGGTTTAGGCTATGATTGTGATCTCTTGTGGATTACGAGAATAATTATTGCTATGATAGTATTGAAGTGATCTATTCCTCCTTTCATGGTGTAATGTTGACAGTGTGTGCACCGTGTTAGTACTTGGTTTATGTTGCAATAATATCTATCTTGAGTTGTGCTTTGATTTGGGTATCTCTATGAGTAGTGTTTGTCAAGTACTTGATGAACTTTAAGGGGTGCTTCTGTAGCCACTACACAATGATTAGTGTTATTCAATAGGAGAGTAATTCAGAGTACCATAGTGGAGAGAAGTTATCTATTTGTTCATTCATGTTATATTGTTGGGAGTGTGTCCACTAGTGAAAGTATGATCCCTAGGCCTTGTTTCCAAGCATTGTACACCGTTTACTTGCTGTTTTGTTACTTGTTTGCTCGCAGCGATTTTTATTCCAGATTGTATTTACTACTTATAATCATCTATACCACTTGTATTTCACTATCTCTTCGCCGAACTAGTGCACCTATACATCTGACAAGTGTATTGGGTGTGTTGGGGACACAAGAGACTTTCTGTATCGTAATTGCAGGGTTGTTTGAGAGGGATAGCTTTGACCTCTTCCTCCCTGAGTTCGATAAACCTTGGGTGATCCACTTAAGGGAAACTTGCTGCTGCTTTACAAACCTCTGCACTTGGAGGCCCAACACTGTCTACAAGAATAGACGCGTGCGTAGACATTAGTCCACATCTAACCCCATGATTCATTATAAAATTTACAATAAATCTATGGATTTGCCCTTTGATGTTTTTTGTGCAGCCATTAGAGTACCGCAGTGGGGATCGCGCGAAAGGATGAAGGAACGACCCAGGCCATTGATGAACCTATATGAGGAGATTTGTCAAGGAAGAAGCTTCACAGGAGATAATGGTAAAATTCGGAATATTCATTTTCCATCCATTTGATATTTTGCCTACTTTATTACCAAGTGTGTTCTTGCTAGGAAAGTTGCAAATAAGTTATCCTGTTGTGATCTAGCTTTTATTGCTGCTGCTTTGAGAGGTGATAGGACTTATAATTTGGGTGCTTTAATAGCTTCCGTCTTGATGCTAACCGTGAGAAAGGGGAGATCTGTGGAGGTCTTATTGCTTCATGCTTATTAGCTTTGCATGGTGTAGTGCCTCATATTTTAGATCTACAGTTCCCCATTGAGAGACTTGATTTTAACTCTATGTTGCATCATAAGTTTGTTTCTCCTCATTCCTGTTTGAATAACTTGACATTTGAGATAACCTTCTTCAAGAAATCTACCTGGAAGGTAGTGAAGGCTGATCGATCAGTCAATTTGCCTGCACCTCTTTTGTTTAACCTTGATCGCAGGAATGGATGGTCACTTACGGAGGATGAGCTCGACGCGTATCTAGAGGAGCACCCGCCGTCTGTGCATGATGGAGAGGCGACCGAGGAGTCGGGCCAGCCCTCCGACATTGCAGAGTTTCCATACCAGCAGCCTTATTATGATTATACACCATCTGCTTCATCTTCACAAGGGCCAGGTTATGACTATGCCAATGATGACCCACCGGCTTGGGGCATGTATTGGAGACAAGGTTGATCTCCACTTAGGCCAAAAGCCTAAGCTTGGGGGGAGGTACGCCGACAATTCACTCATCTACATATCATATTTTGTTGGTACTTTGTATATCCATGTTTTGCTTTCTTTGTTATTCTTGTTCTTATTTCTACTTTCCAAAACACAAAAAGACCAAAAATATTTCCATTGTTTCTCTTCGTTTGCCTTTTAGTTCTAGCTTTGGTTTGCTTTACTTGCTATTTTCGGTTTGATATTTGAAAAATCCAAAAATATTTTGCTTTGTTTGTTGTTTCCTTCCGTTCTTGTTTCAAAAATCGAAAACCCAAAAATATTTGTTGCTCTTCTTCGGTTTTGTAAAGTTTGTTGCAGAGTTCAGTCTTCCGTGACCCCATTGGAGCTTGGTTTTCACTTCGTATTATTCAAGCCACACAAGCGAAAGGCAATAATGACGACATATGACAATCCGAGATGTGGTAAGAGGCTAGTATGAACTCTATTTGTTTTCATTTTTGTACATATACTCTTCTATATGGACATGCTTAGTCGGTTCATGTAAGGTATATGTTATCTAATGGATGCTTTGTAGTTCTTGCTCTCATATGATTAGTTCCAATTTACTAATAGTTTGTAGCATGTCATGTAGACGCTTGCTTGCATTGTTTTATTCATAATATGGTATGATATTGTGGTATCCTCCTCTGAAAGTTTCATTTGAATCGACTTGGCACATGCTCAAGCATGCACATGACTGAACAAAAAGTCAATTAAGCCTCGATGATTTACTTAGCCTCAGAGTTCTTGTATCATTTTTATGCCTATATTAATTTTGTTTTGTCGCAAGCATGATTATGACAGCCATTGCTCTCTCAATTGTCGCTTCCCAGTCTTTTGCTAGCCTTCACTTGTACTGAGAGGGAATACTTCTCGAGCATCCAACTCCTAAAAACCAAGTAATCCCAAAAGAGTCCACTATAAATTCCTATGCATGGTATTTGCAAGCCATTCCAAGTAAATTTTCATGTGCTACCTTTCAAAACTTTCAACTACTTCTCATTTCGTGCCACTATTTTTAGCTCATGAGGACATAGTGGTCGGAATTGCTATCTTCCATAGTAAATTGAGTACCCCTCGACTAGGCAGCTTCATCTGCTCATCATTAATTTTGCAAGGGATCTGGTCAGACCATTGTAATCTAAATCTAAAAAAGAAAAGAAAAAAGGCACTCCTCCATGGTATGTGAAAGTTGGTGGGCACCCGATGGAATCGGTTAGCCATGGTTTGAGAAAGGAAAAAAGGTGGAGAGGAGTGCCAAAGCTTTATAAAAGAGCACCAATGTGCCAAATTTTCAAAGAACTCGGAACCGCTCTCACTTGTTTAGTATGGAAGATAGCAAGTCCCCATTGCCAGTCGTTGACATGAAACAACCACCTCTCAAAATAAATTTGTATCTCTGTTTTACAAATAAAAAGCTCTAGCACATGTTAAATCACTGCTTCCCTCTGCGAAGGGCCTTTTTTTACTTTTATGTTGAGTCTTCATCTTCTAACTTTAAGCACCTTCTTGAGAGCATAGCTGTTATTCTTAGTGTAATGTGCTTGTCCCAGAACACGGTTAATTGTGGTATAACTTTGATGCTTGTATCTTTGATATTTTTACTTCAAGTCTTCCCTTGAACTTCAGAGGTGCCTCAGCATTTATGATTTGCTCCACGAATAAAGGCAAGCGGGATACCACTCTTCCATATCATTTATGAACACTACAATCTTGTAGCTTCTTATGTTCATGTTACTTGTTATTAGTGCATTGGCACTCTTTCATAGCTTGCTTGACTATGAGGTAACATTAGTTGCATATTTCTTATTATGAATTGCTTGAGTACTTGATCATATAGTGAGTGTATATACATCATATGAAGCAAATGTGTTCGTGAAAGTTTCTTTTATCGCTCTCAGTTGTTAACTGAATTGCTTGAGGACAAGCAAATAGCTAAGCTTGGGGGAGTTGATACGTCCAAAACGTATCTACTTTCCCAAATACTTTTGCTATTGTTTCTCCTCTAATTTGTGTGTTTTGAATACAACTAACACGGACTAATGCTGTTTTCAGCAGAATTGCCCTGGTGTCTTGTTTTTGTCCAGAAATCCAACTTTCAGGAAAAATCCCAGAAAATATTGCAAAAATCCTATTTTGCCAGAAGACCCACGGAGCCAGAAGGAGAGACGAAGAGGGGCAGGGAGCTGGGCTCACCACCAGGGGGCGCGGCCTAGGCCTGGCCGCGCCCACCTGTGGTGAGGCCACCTCGGTCGTCGCCTTGACCCCTCCTTCCGCCTACATATACCCTCTGACCTGAAAGGAGCGGGGGTTCGGCATTTTTCCCAGATAGACTTCCGATGCGCCGCCACCATTAGAAACTGCAATTCGGAACTAGAAACTCCGTTCTGGCACCCTGTCGGGACGGGGATTTGGAGGAGATCTTCATCGCCATCATCACCGATGCCCCTCCATCAACCATCCATGACTCCCCCATCCATGTGTGAGTAATTCCCACTGTAGGCGAAGGGGATGGTAGGGATTAGATGAGATCATTTATGTAATTTTCTATGAGATTGTTAGGGAATAGTGCCTAGTATCTACTATTAGTGCTTATGACATTGTTGCAACTTGTTGTGCTTAATGCTTATCACTTTGGGCCCGAGTGCCATGATCTCAGATCTGAACTTGTTATTGTTTTATGATGATGCTTGTTATTTATGATCTTACATGCAAGTTGTTTACACATATTGTTGTACGGAACCCGAGGCCCCAAAGTGACAGAAATTGGGATAACCGGAGGGGATGGCTATGATGTGAGGATCACATGTGTTCACCGAGTGTTAATGCTTTGCTCCGGTACTTTATTAAAAGGAGTACCTTAATTACCAGTAGTTTCCCTTGAGGCCCTGCTGCAACAGGCTGGTAGAACAAAAGATGTCGTGCAAGTTTCTCATTGCGAGCACGTACAACTATTTATGGAACACATGCCTATGATTGTTTAGTACTAGGATGCTTTATCATTATTTATCTGCAATGCCCATGTCTCACTGATTTCATGAATTATCTTATCCATGCAACATACGTACATCTATCCCTATGCCTATAGTCTTTAATCCTACTGTTTACTATTGCTACTATTACTGCTTTTATTTTACTATTGTTGTTACTGTTTTGCTACTATCACCACTATAAAACTGTTGCTGCTGATAAACCGCTGCGTGCAAGTCTGTTTTTAGGTGCAGCTGAATTGACAACTCATACATTAAGGCTTATAAATATTCTTTGGCTCCCCTTGTGTCAAATCAATAAATTTGGGTTTTACTTCCCTCAAAGACTGTTGCGATCCCCTATACTTGTGGGTCATCACTCATCGCCCTCCAATCCCTACACTTGAAAACTTCCTTCATACAAAACTTCACACAGTTCTATTAGCAACGTTAGTATAAACATAATAGTAGATCAACCTTTTTGGTACAGGTTTCAACTAAAAAACACCACATATAAAGCATATACTACTGTAGCAACTTCCTCAAAAGTTCCGTGATCAAAAGAACTCAAAAAGAAAGCGATCGAGAGGCAAACACAAATAGTGACAGAAATCTGACAAAACAGAACAGCTGACAAAAGTCAATTTTTTTGTGGACCTTCTGTTGCTCAAATCGAAAAATGCAAAACTAATGAAAGTTTGGATATAACCTGGGGCATATGCACAAGAAATTTCAGATCAAAATGATATTCTGAGAATTTTCACAAATTTTTACGGTGCAGCACTGAAATCTGTTTCAGGATAGCAACTTCCCCAAATCATACCTCCCTCAAATTAGAGGTTCTGCTTGGCACAATAATGAAATAAAAAAGATAAGGAGAGGTAATTACAGTAGTAATAACTTCCAAGACTCAAATAAAAGAAAAAGTACTGAAAAGAAAACATTGGGTTATCTCCCAAGAGTGTTTTTCTTTAACGCCTTTGAGCTAGGCGCAGAAAGTGGAAATCAAGTAATATCAAATGATGAAGCATCAAGTTCATAATTTGTTATAAGAATAGAGTCAAAAAGTAATTTCTTCCTCCTTCTAGGGAAGTGTTCCATACCTTTCTTGAGTGGGAATTGATATTAATGGTGCCTTCCTTCATATCAATGATGGCACCTACAGTTCGAAGAAAAGGTCTTCCCAACATAATAGGACATGAAGCATTGCATTCAACATCCATGACAAGAAAATAAATGGGAATAAGGTTATTGTTAACCATAATAAGAACATCATTAATCCTTCCCAAAGGTTTCTTCTTAGCAACATCAGCAAGAGGAACATCAAAATAACACTTTTCAAGCAGTGGTAAACCAAGCATGTCATAAATCTTTCGAGGCATAATAGAAATACTAGCACCTAGATCACATAAAGCATGGCAATCAAAACCATTAACATGCATATCAATGATGGGCTCCTAACAATCTTCTAACTTCTTGGGAATAGAACCTTTTTGTTTCAACTTTTCCTCCCTAATTTTCATGAGAGTATTTGTAATATGATTTGTAAAAGCAACATTCAAAGAACTAGCATTAGGACTCAAAGCAGGCTTTTGCAAGAACAAAATAACTTCAGATATATTGCAGCCATCAACATCAAAATCATTAAAATAAATAGAGCTATCATCTCCCATACTCTGAAAAATTTCAGCACTCTTTTGAGAAAAAGTTTTTGCAGTTTTGGGCTTTTTCGCACAAGGAGTAGGAGATTTCTCTATACCAATCAAAGTAAGAGGATTGCTAGCATTTGGAACAACATCATTAGAGGTGGTAATAGTACATACCTTCATCTTTCTAGCCATCTCATCTTCTCTTTCCCACCTGGCATGCAATTCTGCTAACATCCTAACATTTTCATTAATTTTAACTTGAATGGCATTCAAAGTAGTGCTTTCTTTCACATCATTAGGCAACACTTTTAGTTTCAAAAGTTCAACTTCAAGAGCAAGGCTATCAACTTTAGAAGCAAGAATATCAATTTTACCCAACTTTTCCTCAACAGACTTATTAAAAGCAGTTTGCTTACTGATGAAGTCTTTGAGCATTACCTCAAGATCGGAGGGCGCGCCCCTAGTGTTGTTGGAGGAATTACCATAAGAGTTACCATAACCATTACCATTGGTAGAAGTATACGGCCTATAATTGTTGCTAGCAAAATTGTTCCTATAAGCACTGTTGTTGAAATTATTATTTCTAATGAAGTTTACATCAACATGCTCTTCTTGAGTAACCAAAGAGGCCAAAGGAACATTATTAGGATCAACATGAGCTCTATCATTAGAAAGCATAAGCATAATAGCATCAATCTTATCGCTTAAGGAAGAGGTTTCCACAACATAATTTACCTTCTTACCTTGTGGAGCTCTCTCGGTGTGCCACTCAGAATAATTTACCATCATGTTGTCAAGAAGCTTTGTTGCGGCGCCCAAGGTAAGGGACATAAAAGTGCCTCCAGCAGCTGAATCCAATAGATTTCTCGAAGAAAATTTTAGTCCTGCATAAAAAGTTTGAACAATCATCCAAGTAGTCAGTCCATGAGTGGGACAATTCTTTATCATATATTTCATTCTTTCCCAAGCTTGGGCAACATGTTCATTATCAAACTTTCTAAACTTCATGATATCACTACACAAATCTATAATCTTAGCAGGAGGATAGTATTTTCCAATAAAATCATCCTTACACTTATCCCAAGAATTAATACTATTTCTAGGCAAAGATAGCAACCAATCCTTAGCTCTTACTCTTAAAGAGAAAGGAAACAACTTAAGCTTAATAATATTACCATCTACATCCTTATACTTTTGTATCTCACATAGCTCAACAAAATTGTTGAGATGAGCTGCAGCTTCATTAGAACTGGCACCGGAAATTGCTCTTTCATAACAAGATTCAACAAAGCATGCTTAATCTCATAAAAATTTGCCTCAGGATCAGGTGGCGCAATAGGAGTGCAGATAAAATCATTGTTTTTGGTGCTAGTAAAATCACACAACTTGGTGTTCTCAGGAGTACCCATTCTAGAAAAACTAAAAGCAAGCAAGTAAAAGTAACAACTATAAGGGAACTAATTTTTTTGTATTTTTGATAAAATAATGCAAGTAAAAATAAAATAAAGCAAAACAAAAACAAAGTAAAAGGTTGAGCGTGAGAGACTCCCCTTGCAAAAATCTTCTTTCTCCCTGGCAGCGGCACCAGAAAAATTGCTTGATGGCGTATAGATTACACCCTGTTGGGAACCCCAAGTGGAAGGTATGATGAGCACAGCAGCAAGTCTTCCCTCAGTTATGAAACCAAGGTTTATCAAAACAGTAGGAGAAAGCCAAACTTCAGAAGGTGATGCCTGCTAGCTTCGCGACAGCTCTAGACAATTTATAAGGCGCCTCGTCCAGGGCTTTGCTTTGCGCCAGCAGCAACGTGGAACCTGCACACAACACAACCAAGAACTTTGCTCCCAACTTACGATGAGGTTGTCAATCTCACCGGTTTGCTGTAAACAAAGAATTGAGCGTATCAAGTGGTAAAAGGTAATAGTATGCAAGTAAAAGTAAATAGTGCGAGTAAAAGTAAATGGTAATAGCAATGTAAAGGAAATTGGACCAGAGTCCAAAGTTCACTAGTGGTGTCTCTCCATAAGATAAATAACAACATGTTGGGTAAACAAATTATAGTTGGGCAATTGATAGAGTAAAGATAATGTACATATGTCACGAGGATCACTATGAGATTCACTCTGGGCATTACGACAAAATACATAGATCGTAATCCAACTGCATCTATGACTAATAATCCACCCTTCGAATGTCGTCTGAGCAAACATTGGGTATAAAGTTGCGAACAACGGATAATTGCATTAAGCAAAGTGCATAAAGTAAACAAAGCAAATGTCCTTGGACACAAGAATGTTGTTTTCTCCCTAGTGGCAACAACACATCTACAACCTTAGAGGTTTCTGTCACTCCCCCAGATTACTAGAGGCATGAACCCAACTATCGAGCATAAATACTCCCTCTTGGAGTCACTAGCATCTACTCGGCCAAGATATCTACTAGCAACGGAGAGCATGCAAGATCATAAATAACATAGAGATAACAAAAGATAATATTCAGCACATCAACTTAACATAGTAACAATACTCATCGGATCCCAACAAACACAACATGTAGAATTACATAAAGATGATCTTGATCATGTAGGGCAGCTCACAAGATCTAAACATGAAGCACATGGCAGAGGAGACGACCATCTAGCTACTGCTATGGACCCGTAGTCCAAGGTAGACTACTCACACATCACTCTAGAGGCAACCATGGTGGTGGAGAAGGCCTCCGGCAGGGATTCCCCTCTTCGGCAGGGTGCCGGGAAGAGCTCATGGATCCTCGCAATCTCGCGACGACGACGGTGGCGACTTGCAGTATGTTTCTAGGAAAAGCGATCCATCCTCTAGGTTTTTCCTATCGAGGGGAATATATAGGCGAAAGGGTAGCGTCAGGAGGTGGGCCAGCTGGCCTCACCCCCTGGTGGCGCGGGCCAGGGGTAGGCCGCGCCACCCTAGGGTGAGCCTGGCTCCTGGCCCCCCTCCGTCTCATCTTCGGATTTCTTTGACTCCACCAATCCTTTGCCTACGGTATGTGCTGTGTAAATTGTCGACTTGTGAATTCTTTGCCTTCTTGTATTTTGTTGCTGCTTAACTAACAGTTTTGTGACTTACTCTTGTGCAGGGCCACCAATTTTTAGTTTCTCGTCCTCCTCTTCCAGAGGAGAGGCCAATTTAGGCAGATCCTGCTTTCGCTGCTTCTGAAGCCCCCGAGGCTAACGAAGTTCAGGACGGAGATGATGCCGAAGTTTCTCGAGAAGAAAGCAGCTCCACTTCGTCGCCTCCCCCTGCAAATTCGGAAGAACCTAGCCTTGATAAGAAGAGAAAGCGTCTCAACGAGTTTCTTTCTTCGAGTACCTCTGCTCCAAGAAATGCGCCAGGGGAGCCTTCTGCTCCCAACCCTTCTGAAGTTGAAATTTTTTATGCTTTGGACTCGTGAGTTTTGCTGACTCAAATCTTTATCTTATTAGTTCTCTCTCTCTTGGCTCATGCAAATTTTTTGCTTTTTGTTCCCTTCTCAGTGACGATGATGATCCGAAGAGGGATGCTGCAATTGCTCCCCTCTTGGATACTTTGACTATCACCAAAGCGCCCTCTCAAGAGGACGCTACGGTAGTTAAATCACTAGAAGCTCCTGCTAAGAAAGGTACTCCTGCTCGTGCTTCCAAGCGTCTGAAGAAGGCGGCGGCAGTGGGTACTTCCCTCGAAGCCCACCGACCAGTGGCTTCACCTGATGATGTGAGTATTGCTTCTTGTAGTCGGCTCTTTCATTGCTTGGATATTTCCTCTCATGCCTTCGTTTGGCAGATTTTGATAAAAAAATTCTTCTCCCTTGGCACTGAGTGTGTCGAGTTTCTGAAGACTGCTCGGGCCTCGCAGGGTATGCCTGTTTTTGTGTTATATCTTGTACTTGTTCCCGTGTTTCCTGTGGTTTCTTACTCCATTTGCTTTTCCTGCTTTGGCTTGTAGATGCTTTGACCGCAGCTAATGCTCGTATAGCGGCTCTGGAAGCCGAACTTACTACCTCCAGAGAAGCTTGGGAAGGTGCAAATGCTGCCAAGGTTGCTGCTGAGAAGGCTACTAAGTCAGCAGAAACCAAGGCTAAGAAAGCTGAGAAAGCACTTGCCACTGCTGACCAGAAGCGGGTCCAAAGAGAGCGAACGATAGCCGAACGTCTCGTTAAGATTTCGGCTCTTGTTGGTAGTAAGTGTCGCGTTGTTATTTTTTGCTTATTTGCTCATGCTTCTAGTTGCTGATATTTGTTTGCTTTCTCTTGCTTTTCCCTTCTATGGTGCAGCAGAGAAAATTGGAGTATCTTTGGGACTTCGACGGCCAGATACCGAAGACCCTCTGCTAGCTGCTGTGGATTTGCTAGAGGCGAACTGGAAATTAGTCCAGGAAGTTCTTTAGCTGACTCGCCGCGTGCTGACACGGATGTTTGTCGGGTTGTGGCCGAAGAAGAAGGGAGAGATGTCGGTCAACAACCTTAAGAAGCTTGCCGAGGCCTTTGACACCCTTGAAGATCCTGTTCTTGCAATGAAGGGCCGATCGGTGAAGCGAGGCGTTGAAGGGGCGATTGCACTTGCTCAATCACACGGTGAAGAAGTCGACTGGGAGAAGGTTAGCTCTTCTCGTGCTCGCCCTCTTTCAGAGCTGCTAGGGTTTTTCGAGAAGTCGAAGAAGTATGCACCAGAGATTGTGTCTATTATCATTCCTTCGGCAGCTTCTTCGACTCCTACACCGGGCTCTTCGACTCCTGTGGCAAGTGCTTCGATGCCACCACCAAGTGCCGATGCTGATTCTTCTGCGCCTTCTACCGCCACGGAGCCTGCTGCTGAGGTGGCATAGAATTTAGCCTTTTCTTGTATTTTTTACCTTTTGAGTTAATGTCATAGAACTCCTATCTTTCGCCTGATAATCTGGCGAAGAAGCTCGTAACTATTTTTACTTTATGAAGCCTTGTGCTTGGTGCTATGATATGTTTCTGAGTGGTTTTTTCTTTCATTCCTTTGGCTTCCAGCCTGTGTGTGCTGGTGGATTGCCGAATCGTAATCGCGGCTCGTCACCCGCCAATGTGTTTGACTCCGGGGTTCCTTCTCCTCCTCGTTCTTCTTGCCAATGCGCTGAGTATTTGTCAAGGATTTCGGACCTCGAAGGTCGCTTGTCATTGATGAAGCGTCAAGCAAAGTCTACCTTGGACTAGGCTGGGAGGTCGTATGGTTTGATGAGACAGATATCTGTGCTTGAAGATAAAGTGTCTGGCCTGGTGGCCCAGGTTATGCACCTGAAAGAATGTGACTCCTATATTGTTGAGATTATCGAGTCTGCTTGTGAGCAGTTGAAATGTAAGTTTTCTACAGACCCTCTCAATTTTCCTGCTACTTCTCTTGGCTTTATGCTTTGCTGAATTTGCGCATTCTAGGTACTTGCTTGCATCCCACTGATGAGAATCGCTGGGTTTCTAAGCGAATCGCAGCTCTGGAGAGGGTGTCGAAAGATACCAATACTTTATGGGCTGATCCGCGGTGTCGCAGCGCCGTCGTTCTTCTGCAGGATCGCGCTCAACATATTGGGGAAGCGGTCGATGGTTGTCAAAGATCGTTGACAACCATGTACTCCGTTATGCTTCCCCGCAATCCTCCGCCGGAAAATTTTAAGCAGCTGCTCGATGCTTTTAGATCTAGTCAGCGAATTCATCATTTGATAGAACTCAACTTAGTAGCCGGTGCTAACTTTGCTCTTGGATGGATACGCAAGTGGCATCCAAGACTGAACTATAGTTCCATGTCTCTAAGTTTCCCTCCAGGAGGCGCGTGAAGTTGTGATACGTCTCAAACGTATCTATAATTTTTGATGCTCCATGCTTGTTTATACACCATTTGCTTTGTGTTTTGTTACACTTTGTGGCGTTTTTATGCATTTTTTGGAACTAACCTACTAACGAGACGCCACAGTGCCAGTTCCTTGTTTTCTGCTATTTTTGTGTTTCAGAAAAGCTACACAGGAAATATTCTTGGAATTGGACAAAACAAAAGCCGAACCTCCTATTTTTCCAGACATGAGACAAAGTCCAAAGATGAGACGGAGGGGGGCCAGGGGCGGCCACACCCTAGGGCAGCGTGGCCTAGCCCTGGCCCGTGCCACCAGGGGTGAGCCGCCCTGGTCCACCTCCTGACGCCGCCCTTCCGCCTATATATTCCCGTTGATGGGAAAAACCTAAAGCCCCGATCAATTTTCCTCAAAACATACTGCAAGCCGCCGTCGTCATCGACGCAAGATCGAGAGGGTCCGGAAGCTCTTCTCGGCACCATGCCAGAGAGGGGAATCACCGCCGGAGGCCTTCTTCATCACCATGGCCGCCTCTGGAGTGATGTGTGAGTAGTCTACCTTGGACTACGGGTCCATAGCAGTAACTAGATGGTCGTACTCCACCATGTGCTTCATGTTTAGATCTTGTGAGCTGCCTATCATGATCAAGATCATCTTTGTGTAATTCTACATGTTGTGTTTGTTGGGATCCGATGGATATTGATACTATGTTGAGTTGATGTGCTGAATTATTATCTTTATGTTATCTCTATGTTGTTTATGATCTTGCATGCTCTCCGTTGCTAGTAGATATCTTGGCCGAGTAGATGCTAGTGACTCCAAGAGGGGGTATTTATGCTCGATAGTGGGTTCATGCCTCTAGTAATCTAGGGGAGTGACAGAAACCTCTAAGGTTGTAGATGTGCTGTTGCCACTAGGGAGAAAACAACATTCTTGTGTCCAAGGACATTTGCATTGTTTACATTACACACTATGTTTAATGCAGTTATCTGTTGCTTGCAACTTAATACCCGATGGTTGCTCGGACGACATTCGGAGGGTGGATTATTAGTCATAGATGCAGTTGGATTACGGTCTATGTATTTTGTCGTAATGCCTAGAGTGAATCTCATAGTGAT
This sequence comes from Dactylis glomerata, assembly GCA_007115705.1. NCBI lineage: Eukaryota > Viridiplantae > Streptophyta > Magnoliopsida > Poales > Poaceae > Dactylis > Dactylis glomerata. The sequence goes on from QXEO01000555.1 coordinate 1,795,987, forward strand.
CCTCATGACATATGTATGCTAGCTTTATCCTATCAATTGCCCAACTGTAATTTGTTTTCCCAGCATGTTGTTATTTATCTTATGGAGAGACACCACTAGTGAACTGTGGACCCGGTCCAATTCCTTTACATTGCTATTACCGTTTTACATTTACTTGTTTATTTACATTCTTGCATACTATTACCTTTTACCACTCGATACGCTTAATCCTTTGTTTACAGCAAACCAGTGAGATTGACAACCTCATTGTAAGTTGGGGCAAAGTACTTGGTTGTGTTGTGTGCAGGTTCCATGTTGGTGCTGGTGCAAAGCAAAGCCCTGGACGAGGCGCCACATAAATTGTCCGGAGCTGTCATGAAGCTAGCGAGCATCAACCTTCTGAAGTTTGGCTTTCTCCTACTGGTTCGATAAACCTTGGTTTCACAACTGAGGGAAACTTGCTGTTGTGCTCATCATACCTTCCTCTTGGGGTTTTACCAACAAGTTTCCTGGTGTCAACTACACACCAGTGGGACAGCAATCAAGTTGCAAGTCCATATGGATGCTACGCTTCAACCGGCGAGGAGAATCATAGCTAGGTTGCTTCGAGAAGATGCTGGATTTTTCCGCGAGTATCATTATTTGAATCCCCTTGCGGTAGATGATTCAGATCATCCAATGTTGTAATGCCCTATTGTATATACGTTTTTGTGTGTAAAACGCGAGAGTTTTCGTTTTCTGGGGCTGTTTGCCAGAAATTTTTGTTCTCAAGGTGATCTACGTTTAGTGCGTTTGCCGCAATTTCATTTGGGATTTGTAAGACTTGTAAACTCGAAGAGGAGGAACTTTGTGTTTATTATGCTTGAATGTAAGATACATGGGATGTCCCAAGAGACCCAGCCAATGACCCGTGTTCTCGATGTAGAGGGCATTGCCCTAGGATAACTCGTGGCTGAAGAGCCTTATTTTGTCTACTCTACTATTGTATGCTTGCTGTCTATGTTGCCGAGGTCTTTTCCTCTTCTCCTGTAGCTTGCTTTGGGTGCGATGACTACACCCATAGTTTCTTCACCTCTGGCTCCGCTGGGTTTTCTTCGAGTTGTTTTGTGACGCCTGTAGTCGCGCTTGGCGCCTTATCCTTGGGTTCTCCATAGTTGGCTATCATGCCAAAATTTTGCGCCATTTTGTGGAATTCCTTGTCGCATAGATCTGAGAGTTTGAAGCTTCCCTTTACTATAATAATTCCATTTGGTCCTGGCATCTTGAGTACCAGGTACGTATAGTGAGGTACTGCCATGAATCGCGAAAACGCGGGTCGCCCGAGGATCGCGTGATATTGAGATGACCAGTCCCTGACTTCGAAGTCGAGCTTTTCTCTTCTGTAGTTTTGGCGATTACCGAAGCAGACGTTGAGTGCTATCCGACCCAATGGATAGTTAGCACTCCCTGGTATGATCCCATGGAAATAACAATCTGTTGGCTTCAGAAACTCCAATGATATGTGCATTGCCCGTAGTGTCTTTGCGTATATCAAGTTTATTCCGCTCCCTGCATCCATGAATACTCTATTGATGTCGTATGTCCCGATCTGAGCTTTGAGTACCAAAGGCATGTTTCCCGACCGTGGTACTGTTATAGGGTGATCGTCTCTGCTGAATTCTATGGGTTGTTCTGACCAGTGTAAATATTTTGTGGTTGCTGGAGGTGATGTTACTGCTAGATTCACTTGTCGAGTTATACTCTTTTCCTCATTGTTTGACTTTGGGAGTGGTTGTATCATTGCTGTGATGTGCCCTTTGGACGGGATATATCCTCCATCATTGTCGTGTCCTTGGTTTGGCTGGTTTTGACCTTACGAGGCTCCATTGTTTGCATGTGGGGTCATTGTAGGTGCGTTGCTTGTGTTCCCTTCGTATCCTTGCCTCTTTGCTTTGGCTTGTTTGCTGACTGCTGCCTCCTGGAGTTTCAAGAATGTTTTGCAGTCTTTCATTGCATGTCTAGACACTCTTTTCCCATCAACGAACGCGGAGTGTATATGGCACGGCCTGTTTAGCATGTCATCTGGCGATGGGTTGTATTCTCAAGGTTCCCTTGACTGAAACCTTTTGCTATTTACATAGTCTTCTCTTCTGTAGCTGCGGTATCCTGAGTTTCTGTGGTCGTCTCCTTGATAATTATTGTCTTTGTATCCCGTGGCTACTTGGCTGTGGGAGCCATAGTTGTCGTAATTGTGGGATCTCCTCCTTTGGCTATTGTATCTGTTTCCCCTATCGTCTTCTGGTGATCGTGTTCGTTTGTTATTGCACGCATCTTCGCCATCTCCAAATCTGTTTGCTATATCCATTTGATCTGATACTGTCTTTGGCTTGATTCTGCCCATCTCTTCGACTAGGTCTCCTCGTCGCAACCCGAGCGTGAAGGCATCTATTGCTCTCTCATCTGAAACTTCGACTGCAGAGTTCTTGATAATGCTCCACCTTTGATTATACGACCTTAGTGTCTCATTGCGTTGCTGTACACAGGCTTTGACTTCTTCTATCGACGCTGGCCGCTTGTATGTCGACTTGAAGTTACTTGTAAATTGCTTTGTGAGTTCCTCCCAGCTTCCGATTGTTCCTCTTTCTAATTTGCTCAACCATGACCTGGCTGCGCGGTGAGGTGTAATTGCAAACTTTGCATTGCTGTTTCCTTTGTTCCTCCTAGTATTTGTACTGCCTGTAAGTAATCTGGGAGCCATGACTGTGGCTCCTGGGATCCATCATACTTTTGCTGGTCATGGGGCAGCTTGAAACCTTTGGGTACTGGTGTGGTGTGAACTCTATGAGTAAACCACGACGCCCCCATCTCCTTTTCATCGTCTTCTTCGTCATATGCCTTGGTGGGGGTCCTGGACCTTTGGGTTCCTCCATGCTTCGGGCTTTTATGTTGTCCTGGCGATGGTGATCTAGATCGTCGACTACCACTCTGGTGCCGAGGACTGTTGTGACGGTGCGGTGACCTTGGTTTATGCGTTCCTTTATTGCGATGTGCTTCCTCCTCTTTTGCTGTTAATTTGTTGCCTACCATCCTTAATCCTTGCAGTGCTGCCCGGTGCATATGTTCCCTTGGGTCTCCTGGACTTGGCCGTGTTGTGTACAGATATGTTTGTGCTGCCACAAGCGCTGCTTCTAGTGTTTTTGGTATGATATTGCCTTGCTCGTCGACCGATAGGAAGGACAAGTCGAGGTTTTTGGAGAGGCTTTGCCTTTCTGAGTACTCGAGGTTTTCAAACCCTTGCTGATGATGCCTTCTGCTATTTGTGTACGATGCGTCGATGTGTGCTTTATGAAAAGTTGCGCTTGCTGCAATGGCTGAATCTTTTCTTTTTTGTATTTCACTTCTTTCTCTTGCTAGTTGCTTTGATTGCTGTCTTAAGGCATAATGATACCCTAAAAGCATATTTTTGCTTGCATCTGTTGGTATTGGCACGCCGTGTTCTACGGCTGCTTTGATTATCTTCCACTCCTCGACTGATAGTCAAACTTTTTCCCTGCTTGCCAGAGAATCTGCAGTTTCTCCTTCTGCTAAGTGATTTGCTCCTCTGTTTACGTTTGCTGGGTTGAGTACTGGATTGTTGTTTTCATCGAATTCTTCTGAGTTGTCTCCTACAATTGCGAGTACTTAATACCGGTTGTCGAACTTGTTGTTGAAGCTTGAGAAGATTGTTTCGTCATCCTCATGAAGCTCTAGTCCTGTCTTCCAGGTGTCTGTTGATTTGTCTAAAGCATCATCATGGCAGATCATGAGGTCTTCGAGTTGATCCCCTAAGTTGAGATTCTCCATAGTTTCATCGAGTTCTGCGATTTTTTTCTCCTGTAATTTCTGTTGTTGCAAAGCTGACTGGCGAGTTTGCCTCGCTAGAAGAGCCCACTGATGATTCAGACCTTGCAATTGTCTCTGCTTCGCTTGTCGACGGATCCGGTTTCGCCGGATCTGAAAGGCGAATCGAACCTACAGATCCAACACGAAAGTTTAGGCTTTCGATCGTCAGGTCCATATCTTGATCCAGGCTCTCGAATATTGGAGTGAAGTTTGACGGATGAGGCTGAAAATCAACAGTTCCTAGGATATCTGGTTTTCAGTCGACTTTTGGACTATTGTTGGCTAAAAGCGAAAAAGCCATCGAATTCATGATTCCAACGCCCAGAGTTCCCACGGTCGGCGCCAATTGACGAGGGTTAACTCGACAAATGTCCAAGATAAAGGACTTAGGATCGGGGGAATAGGGCGCTTGATGAACTCGAAGGTAAACATCAGTCAAACAAGGCGTGTATTGAGAATAAATGTGGTGGTCGACTTGGCTCACTCTCAATCTGTCCCTGACCGGCCTCTCCTGGCCCCTATATATAGGTGGCCAGGTCTCAAGGAACCGGTCGGGTCCGATACATATTACAATATTGATATACGACATGAACTCGTACTTCGACTATGATTACACTTGGGCCTAGCTTAACGGGCCTCAGGGGTACTCAAGTAACGGGCTCTATTATCTATACCCTTGTGACTCGCATTATTTACATTCTCGCAAAACTACTATCTTTTACCACACGATACGTTTAATCCTTTGTTTATAGCAAACCGGTGAGATTGACAACCTCACTGTAAGTTGGGGCAAAGTACTTGGTTGTGTTGTGTGCGGGTTCCATGTTGCTGCTGGTGCAAAGCTACGCCCCAGATAAGGCGCCATGTATAAATTGTCTGGAGCTGTCGCGAAGCTAGCGAGCATCAACCTTCAGAAGTTGGTTCTTTCTCCTACTGGTTCGATAAACCTTGGTTTCATACTGAGGGAAGACTTGTTGCTGTGCTCATCATACCTTCCTCTTGGGGTTCCCAACTGGGCGGTCATCTACACGCCATCAAGCAATTTTTCGGGCGCCGTTGCCGGGGAGAAAGAGGATTTCTGCAAGGGGAGTCTCTCGCTTTCAATCTTTTACTTTGTTATTGTTTTGCTTTATTTTATTTTTGCTTGCATCTTTTTATCAAAAATACAAAAAAATTAGTTCCTTTGTAGTTGTTATTTTTGCTTGTCTGCTTTTTTAGCTTTGCTAGAATGAGTAATCCTGAAGTTGAAGTTCGTACTTTTAAGCAACAAGAGGGAGAAAGTTTGAAATATGCTTGGTATCAAATTAGTAATGCTCATCATAGATGTACAAAAAAGTATTCTACCATGATCCTCCTTAGGAATTTTTATGTTGGTATATCTAGTTGGAATAGGTATGTTCTTGATACTCTCGCAGGAGGTAATTTTCTGGGTACTCCCGCTTTGGAAGCATGCACTTTAATTGAAAGTTTAGTGGGAGTACCACCTATTCATGTTGTTAAAACTGAGGTCACTTTGGAGGAAGTTGTAGAAAAACTAAGCTCTTTAGAGAAAAGTTTGCAAATCTCCTTGATAACGCTAGCCAGGTTAATGAATCGATAGAAAGTATCGGTAAAAGAATCACTGCTTTAGAGGCTAGCACTATCCATGATATTCAAAACCTTAGGATTGGTAAACTAGAGGAGTCTATGGAAACTCTAAGTTCAATTTTCTCTTCTCTTAAATTTAAGAAGGAGAAAGCTTTTGTTGGAAAATAGCAAAAATTATGTATATTCCCAAGGTGTCTGTGCCAAAACCGCAGCATGTCTTTAAGATTGGTAAGACATTTAGTTCAACTAAGAGTGATTTGCAGGTTGAATCATCTTCGGGGGCATGTAAAGTGCCTAGTGTGGTAAGTGGTGCTCTTGAGGAAACAAGTGATATTGATGCTTCATTTGAAAATACTTGATTTCCACTTTCTGCACCTAGCTCAAAGGCGTTAAAGAAAAGCACTTTTGGGAGGTAACCTAATGTTTTCTTTTCAGTACTTTTTCTTTTTGTTGAGTCTTGGAAGTTATTACTACTGTAATGACCTCTCCTTATCATTCTTATTTTGTTTTTGTGCCAAGAAGAACCTCTAATTGGAGGGAGGTAAGATTTGGGGAAGTTGCTGTCCTGAAACAGATTTATGCGATGCACCGAAATCTGTGATTTCTTGTGCACATGCCCCAGATTATTTCCAAACTTTCATTAGTTTTGCACTTTTCGATTTGAGCAACAGAAGATCCTCGGAAAAATCGATCTTTGTCAGCTGTTCTGTTTTGACAGATTTCTGCCACTATTTGTGTTTGCCTCTCGATCGCTTTCCTTTTTAGTTCTTTTGATCACAGAAATTTTGAGGAAGTTGATCCTTATGCTTTAATGGGTGTTATACTTGAGTTTGAAACTGAACCAAAAGAGTAGATTTACTATTGTGCTTACACTAATGTTGCTAATAGAATTGTGTGAAGTTTTGTATGAAGGAAGTTTTCAAGTGTAGGGAAAGGAGAATGATGAGATGAGATGAAGTATGGACAAAAGCTCAAGCTTGGGGATTCCCATGTCACCCCAAGAAATATCCTAGAGGTACAAGCGTCAAAGCTTGGGGATGCCCCGAGGCACCCCTTCTTCATCGGCAAAAATCAGGTCATTTTTCAAGACACTATATTTTTATTGCTTCATATACTATGCATTTTTCTTGGAGCGTCTTTACTTTCGCTTTCAGTTTTATTTTGTTTTGTTTTGTGCAATAAATGGTTGTACCCCAACAAATTTCTTTTGGAGAAGACACACTCCGTTTTTCATTGCCAAGAACACTGTAGTTTTCACTCTTATCGTTCAACGAGTGTTCTCTTTTTCTAGTATTGCGTTTTGCTTTCGTTTTTCGCCTTGATTTTTGTTCATATCTTGTTATTTATTTGTATCAAGGTGCATTTAGACCTCTGGTCTATGTTGGTTTTCATCTTTAAAAGTTGATTCAAACAGGTTGAATGGTGTTGGAAAAGAGAAAAAAGTTTCATGCCTATAGTGGTACAAATGGGAGCTTGTTTAGACTGTGGCTTAGACTTTTGCATGTCATGCTTGATTTTATTTTCATAGTATGCTTAGTGGTTTTTGCTGTAGCATGACTTGTCTCAAATGACTGAGATTTCTTAATGTGTCATTACAAGAATCATGCGTTGTTTTTATTATATGGGAGCATATTATTGTGGTTTTCTCCTTTGATGCTTTATTTGGGTTGACTTGGCGCATGCTTATACCATGTTTGACTTTAACAAGTCACCATAAGCCTCTATGATCATTTGGTTTTTGACTTGTGATACCACTTTACTCTTTGGTTAATAATGTTTTGTCGCTATGCATGATTATGGCCGTTATTGCTCTCTTAGTTGGTCGCTCACAGTCTTTTGCTAGCCTTCATATGTACTGAGTATGAGCTCTACTCATGCATCCAACTACCAAAAACCAAGTTTTCCAATGTGTCCACCATATCTACCTATTAGCAATTTGCTATTCCAAGTATATTCGTCTTGCTTTTATCTATCCTTTAAATTAAACTTTTTTGTGTTATGTGAAAATTAGTCAGTAAAGCTCTCATGAACCTGACGGCACATTTTACTTTTCTGCTTTTAATAAATTTGACCATTGTGGCTCTCTTATGTTGTTGTTATGCTTGCAAGTTGTAAGTTGGAAGTTAGCTCAGCCATGCCGTCATGGGGCACGCTTTCAACATTGCACTTACTCTCATTTAGTTGATATCATGATCTTTTGTTTATGGATACATGCGATGTGAAATAAGTTGGAAATTTGTGAGCTCATGGAGTTTGTATATGTGTTAGAGAAACGCCTGGGCCACTAATCTAAGCCATGCATCATTCATGGTGGAATTTACAGCATGCCCATAGTGGACATTCGACGACACATCTCAAAATAAAAAGCTATACCCATGGTAAATAAAAGAGATGTCGAGGTGTTCATTGTCTGTTTGTCCTGTCATTTTGATGTGGGCTTGTTCCATGTCATCGGGCAAGAGGTACCCTATTGGCGTTCTCAATGATACATGTATGCTTACAATGACAAGAACTTGCTTGGGACCTAAGTCGAGTAGCATGAGGTTTGGGTATTCGTACTTCATGGGACATGAGACTTTAACTTATGATTTGTTAAGCATATGCTTCATAATTGTACTCGCATTAACCTTAACCACTCAAGATGCCTATGATGGGGCAATGAGAGCTCAAAGCTAGTAAGTATCATAATTTTTGGAGGTTTATAAAACTTGCAATCACTGCTTCCCTCTGCGAAGGGTCTTTCTTTTACTTTTATGTTGAGTCTCCACCTTCTACCTTTATGCACCGTCTAAGAGAGCATAGTTGTCATTCTGAGTTTAATGTGCATAGTCCTAAAATTTATTATTGATTGATTCATGATTATGGTTTTGCTTGTTCTTAAATTATTTGTATCTAGTCGCCCTCTTAAACTTGAAGGTGTCCTATGCATTTATGTTTTGCTACTCCATGAAGGACAAGCTGAAAACCACTTTGATATGTTTTTCTATATGCTCGAAATACACACTTGACTTTCAATGCATTATTACTCATGATCTTTTGTTTGTGTTACTTTTCATGTTATAACATGGTTGCTAAGTTTTATTGTCAAGATTATGTCTTTTATGCCCATGTTAGAGTACTTTGATCTCAGCACTCAATGCTTTACATCGTTTGATCAAGATTGTGTTGGTGCATGTCACCTCAAAAATTATTGTTTTGTTATCACTTACCTACTCGAGGACGATCATGAGTTAAGCTTGGGGATGCTTGATACGTCTCAAATGTATCTATATTTTTTGATGCTCCATGCTTGTTTATGCACCATTTGCTTTGTGTTTTGTTACGCTTCGTGGCGTTTTTATGCATTTTCTGGAACGAACCTATTAACGAGATGCCATAGTGTCAGTTCCTTATTTTCTGCTGTTTTTGTGTTTCAGAAAAGCTACACTGGAAATATTCTCGGAATTGGACGAAACAAAAGCCGAAGTTCTTATTTTTCCCGACACGAGACAGAGTCCAAAGCAGAGACGGAGGGGAGCCAGGGGCCAGCCACACCATGGGGTGGCGCGGCCAGCCCCTAGCCCGTGCCACCAGGTGGTGGGGCCACGTGGCCCACCTCCTGACGCCGCCCTTCCGCCTATATATTCTCCTCGGCGAGAAAACCTAAAGGCCTGATCAATTTTCCACGAATCATAATGCAAGCCGCCGCCGTCATTGACGCGAGATCGAGAGGGTCCAGAAGCTCTTCCCGGCACCCTGCCCGAGAGGGGAATCACCACCGGAGGCCTTCTTGATCACCATGCCTGCCTCCGGAGTGATGCGTGAGTAGTCTACCTTAGACTATGGGTCCATAGCAGTAGCTAGATGGTTGTCCTCTCCTCCATGTGCTTCATGTTTAGATCTTGTGAGCTGCCTATCATAATCAAGATCATCGTTGTGTAATTCTACATATTATGTTTGTTGGGATCCGATGAATATTGAGTACTTTGTCAAGTTGATTTATTGATTTATCATCTCTATGTTGTGCTCTCCGTTGCTAGTAGATATCTTGGCCGAGTAGATGCTAGTGACTCCAAAAGGGAGTATTTATGCTCGAGAGTGGGTTCATGCCTCTAGTAATCTGGGGGAGTGACAGAAACCTCTAAAGTTGTAGATGTGTTGTTGCTACTAGGGAGAAAACAACAATCTTGTGTTCAAGGACATTTCTATTGTTTACATTACACACTTTGCTTAAGGCGATAATCTGTTGCTTGCAACTTAATACCCAACAGTTGCTTGGATGACATCCGGCGGGTGGATTATTAGTCATAGATGCAGTTGGATTACGGTCTATGTATTATGTTGTAATGCCCAAGTGAATCTCATATTGATCCTCATGACATTTGTATGCTTTCTTTATTCTATCAATTGCCCAACTGTAATTTGTTTACCTAGCATATTATTTATCTTATGGAGAGACACCTCTAGTGAACTGTGGACCCCAGTCCATTCTTATACATTCTTATTACCGTTTACTATTTACTCGCGTTATTTACATTCTCACAAAACTACTATCTTTTACCACACGATACATTTAGTCTTTTGTTTACAGCAAACCGGTGAGATTGACAACCTCATTGTAAGTTGGGGCAACGTACTTGGTTGTGTTGTGTGCAGGTTCTACGTTGCTGCTGGTGCAAAGCACGTCCCAGATAAGGCGCCATATATAAATTGTCTGGAGCTGTCGCGAAGCTAGCGAGCATCAACCTTCAAAAGTTGGTTCTTTCTCCTACTGGTTCGATAAACCTTGATTTCATACTGAGGGAAGACTTGCTGCTGTGCTCATCATACCTTCCTCTTGGGGTTCCCAACTGAGCGGTCATCTACACGCCATTAACCACTAGTAAAATGTACCACAAAACAACTCTTAAAATGTTTAGTACAATTATGAAGTCAACCATATGCTAAATCCACAACCATTAACATGGCCAAGGCTGGGTAATAAGGCCGTAGAACTTCCATACTTGCAAAATTGCTTTATGAACAAACAAAGGGTTGGTAAATTACTTATACATGTTAGTTATGATCTGGTACACCTTGGCATTATGGACATATCCCTATATAGCTATATTCATATAGCAAGTGGATGTGATCATGTTCATCGTCTATTACCTATTTCGAGTACGACTCGGGAGTAAAGAAAGCTGGGTGAAAAGGGGAAAGTTTTACAGCAAGGCACATAATGATTGAATAGGAAGAGGAGGCATCAGACATCAATAGCCTCATCGTTTACCAGATTTTAGTGAATTCCATACCTTAAAAATGCATTGGTATCTAAAAGAGGCCACAACTTCAGCATCTCCGCTAGAGCATGTGTTTTTCTTTTTCTCAGTCTATGTTTATTTCATATCATTGCTCCTCCATATTAGTTAGTGGAGATAATGAATTTGTGAGCATGATTGGTGGGTTTTTGGTGGTGTTAGTTATTGTTGCATTGTATGCATTTTTCTACATGTTACTCATTTTACAAAAATTTATTTGATGAGTTGAAACTTGCAAACATATAAAATTTGTTCATGATATCTAAAATGTTCAAATAAGGACAAAAGAGGAAGAGAGATCGGCCATCCATGTACTTTCTTTCCCCTATAACTCTTACTTTTTGATTGTTATTAAAGTTGGGAACCTACATTTACATGGCACCTGAAGTTATTCCTGGTTAGTAAAAATGTGACATGTACAACTTTGACATCGTTCTGAATAAAGCAATCACTAGGGAGCATCCATACATAGACATGAGCTACAACTACAAGCCTAGCAATATTTAGCCAAGTTACCTTGTCTTCTACATTAACTAGTGGTTATTCGTTGATATTAGTGTTGGCAAACTATCGGTGTGCTTTATTTACATATCCTATTAGAAGTAAAAGACGGAAAACTAAGACTTAACCGATTGTAAAACACACATTGTAGGGGTCGCTTCGACACTTTAAGAAACAGAAGATCAGCTCATCGTTATATGCAGAACAAAACCATTCGGATTGCAATTGCAAGACAACAAAAGATAGTGTAGTCCATTCCCTTGAACTGATTTTTATCGCTTTCGTTGATCACATCGCATATATAGTTGTTCACAAATGAATATGACTAGCTTTCTCTGGCTCGCATTGAAATTACAAGGAGTGAGGTGAGCCATGGCTTGCTATTAGCATTAAGCATGTCCTACGCTGGGACGGCGTTGTGCGCGTTGTTCGTGGTTTAGCAGCTTGCATACATCCACATGGATTCACCACCACTTAGAAGGCCACACATGCATAAGGTCGCAGAACCACCTTACTTGCAAATTTACACAAGCAATCACACGGTTGGTGGATTACATAGATATAGAATAATATCTTGGTACGCCTCAACATTATGACATTATCATGGTCTTGATGATAGTGGGAGCCATCTACCTATTTTTTTTTTTACAATAGCCATCGACCTATATTATTCATGCTATATAGCAAATTAGCAACCCCGCATGACCATGTTCGTTCACCTAGCCTATCCAGAAGTGCAGCCATGAAGTAGAGGATGATCAACATAAGGTTAGGTTTCACGGCAAGCCACACGATGCTCGAATAGAAAGAGGAGGCATCTGGAACCGACAGTCTCATGTAATGTTAGTCTAAAGCTAATTACATACCATTAAAGGGCATCGCCATCTAAAAGCAGACATAGCCAGCACACTCTTAGCCTAGCAGTTGTTTTCACAGTGTCTACGTTTGTTTCATGTTGTTGCTGGTCATCAGCCCCTTAGTTGTTGTTTCTTTGAAGTCTTCGGGGACTGTTGGCTCGTATTTCTTCCATAGCCACCTGGTCAAGCTTCCAAACCCACAAATTGTATTGTGGAGCATAAACATGCATCTATGAAAATGCTATGATTTTTATGTAATTTTGTTATATTTTTTAGCGATTCTTGGGGATCCTTCGTTGTAATCTAAAATGTCGCGGTTTTTTAGCATATGCATGCATATATGAAATGCCTAGCTTTTACATAAAGTTGTACATTCTTAGTCTTTTTACGAGGAAGTAGATTTTTTGCGGAAGTAGATTATTCATAAAGTTTCCCTCCCTTGATTTTTATTTACCAACTAACATTTTTCAACAAAAAATGGTGAAAATGTATAATAAGCATTCTTAAAAAATGTAGGTTTATCATTCTCTCGTGAATTTGTACACAACCACCGCCATGGAAACTAAGAAGTAGCAGATGGATAAATAAGGCCATAACCTTCAAAAAAAAGCACGCACATTATAGCAGCATTGTTTATCTCATCTTCTTAACAAGTGATGCGGACCCTTCATTTTCCAAACCAAGGAAAAAATTGGTGTGGTCCCGAGGACAAAACCATTTTATATATAGCATATCCCATGATTGCATTGCATACTGTTCACAATCAAATCTTTACTATTGGTTCTCAGTTGGTGAAGCCACTTTGCCTCTACATCATTTGATTGCCTAAAATACCCTTGGCTGTTTATCACCGCAATTTAAATAGGAAGAAATAAAAATGAATTAACACCATGTGTCAATCACGAAATCACCATAACTCACATTTATTTGCTAACATAATCATCTGAGCACCCAGCTCGCGAGCACCCAGGGAACCTAGCCAGAGATGCGCCGCCGCAGCCCTTTCCCACCTGCTAACCTCCTCCCGAGCACCCAGCTCGCTGGACGAACCGCCTCAGCCCGAGCACATCCTCCAGCTCGATCTCCTCCACTAGCCCGAGCGCCCTCTCTCCAGGAAGATCTCCTCATGACCTCACCCACGCCGTAGGCGTCATCCCCCGGGCGAGATTCGGGTTTGGGAGGAGGCGGAGGAGTAGAAGCAAGGAGGGACGGCGGAAACAGCTGGAGGTGGTCCAGCTCCTGCAGGAGAGGAAGACAACCAGAATGGAAGGCCGGTGGCCTCGACATGGTGGCGGCCAAGATGGACGGCGTTGACATGCTGGCGGCCAAGACGGACGACGTCGACGGCAGGGAGCAGCTGGCAGTGTTGGAAGCGAGAGGAGAGAGGGAGACGAGGGGCTGTCACATGCTTGGCCGGAGTCATGCCAAAGAGGGAGGCGACTGAGCCGCTCGGACGTCTGGGGTGCACTGGGGCAGAGGAGGGGGCGTCTAGGTTGGACAGATGCGCCAGGAGTTGGTTCGGGGTTCAGTAGAGGAGGCGCCGAGGCGGCCGACGATGGAGCTCGTGGTGGTGCTGAATTCTGAGTACAGAGAGGCAGTCATCGTTGTAGTGCTGAGGTTGTTGTGCATATTGAGAAGATGGAGATGATAGAGAGACAACTGAACTTGTAGCTTGGTGTTGGTGTGTGTTAACTGCATGATAACTGAATGTGTAGTTCATGCTAACAGTTCTCAAATCATTTAAAATCATCAAGTGCTGCTGAATTTGCCAGAAGGTAGCCAATTTTTGGGGAGAAACAGCCTTGTGCTTGAAAATCCAATGCTTAATTCGTAGTTTTAGTGTGCAACCTCCAAGGGACGTATTCGACGGCACTGTTGCTGGCGCGTGGGTGATGGCACCAGAAGATTCCTTGTGCGTGGTGAATGACCAGCCCGTTGGGAACCCCAAGAGGAAGGTATGATGAGTATAGCAGCTAGTTTTCCCTCAGTTAAGAAACCAAGGTATGTCGATCTTGGAGAGGAGAGACAAACGACTAAAGGTGATGCTTGCAAGCTTCGCGACAGCTTCGGACAATTTATATATGGTGCCTCGTCCAAGCTTTGCTTTGCTAGCAGCAACGTGGAACCTGCACACAACACAACCAAGTACTTTGTTCCCAACTTGCGATGAGGTTGTCAATCTCACCGGTTTGCTTGAAACAAAGGTTATGAGCGTATCGAGTGGAAAACAGTAGAAGTATGCGAGTAAAGTAAACAGTGCGAGTAAAGGAAACAGGTGATAGCAATATGATGGAAATAGGACCGGGGTCCACAGTTCACTAGTGGTGTCTCTCCATAAGATAAATAACACATGCTGAGTAAACAAATTACAGTTGGGCAATTGATAGAATAAAGATAAACGTGATATGTCAAGAAGATCACTATGAGATTTACTCTGGGCATTACAACAAAATACATAGACCGCCATCCAACTGCATCTATGACTAATAATCCACTTGTGGCGAATCAATCCGAGAACTCCACAAGTATTAAGTTGCGAACAACAGATAATTGCATTAAGCAAAGTGTGTAATGTAAACAAAGCATATGCCCTTGAGCATATGAATGTTGTTTTCTCCCTAGTAGCAACATCACATCTACAACCTTAGAGGTTTCTGTCACTCCCCCAGGTTAAATAGAGGCATGAACCCACTATCGAGCATAAATACCCCCTCTTGGAGTCACTAGCAACTACTCGGCCAAGATAGCTACTAACAACGGAGAGCATGCAAGATCATAAACAACATAGAGATAACATAAGATATAATTCAGTATAGCAACTCAATCATAACACCAATATTCATCGGATCCCAACAAACGAAACATGTAGAATTACATAACGGTGATCTCAATCATGTAGGGCAGCTCATGAGATCTAAACATGAAGCACATGGTGGAGAAGACAACCATCTAGCTACTGCTATGGACCCATAGTCCAAGGTAGACTACTCACTCATCGCTCCGGAGGCAAGCATGGCGATGAAGAAGACCTCCGGTGGCGATTCCCCTCTCCGGCAGGGTGCCGGGAAGAGCTTCTGGACCCTCCCGATCTCGGGTCAACGACGGCGGCGGATCGCGATGTGTTCTGGAAAAGTGATCGGGTACTTAGGTTTTTTCCGTCGGGGGGTCTTTATAGGCGAAGGGGCGATGTCAGAGGTGGAGCCAGGTGGCCTCACGCCTGGCTAGCGCGGCCCAGGCCCTGGCCGCGCCGGCCTGGCATGTGGGGCCCCTGTGGCTCCCCTCCTACTCCTCTTCGGATCTCTGGAAGCTTCCGGGTAAAATATGACTTCAGGAACTTGTTTCGTCCAATTCCGAGAATATTTCCTGTGTATCACTTCTGAAACACAAAAACAGGAGAAAACAGGAACTGGCACTGTGGCGACTTGTTAATAGGTTAGTTCCGGAAAATGCATAAAAGTGCCACGAAGTGTAACGAAACATTAGGCAAATGGTGTAAAAACAAGCATGGAGCATAAAAAATTATAGATACGTTGGAGACGTATCAAGCATCCCCAAGCTTAACTCCTGCTCGTCCTCGAGTAGGTAAGTGATAACAAAAGAATAATTTTTGAGGTGACATGCACCTACACAATCTTGATCACATATGTAAGCATTTGTGAGCTCGGATCATAAGAACTTAAAACATGGGCATGAAGATATAATCTTGACAATAGAAACTTAGCAACCATATTGTAAACATGCAAATGAACACAAACAAAAGATCATGAAAATGAATAAATGAAAGTCAAACGTGTGTTCAAATCATAAGGAAAACATACAAATGGTTTTCAGCTTGTCCTTCAAAGAGAGCAAAACAAAAATGCATAGGACACCTTCAAGTTTAAGAGGGCGACTAGATACAAATAATTTAAGAACAAGTGAAACCAACAATATGAATCAATCAATGAAAACTTTGGGACAATGCACATTATACTAAGAATGACAACTATGCTCTCTTAATGGTGCATAAAGATAGAAGGTGGTGACTCAACATAAAGGTAAAAGAAAGGCCCTTCGCAGAGGGAAGCAGTGATTGCAAGTTTTATAACCTTAAAAAATTATGGTACTTACCGGCTTTGAGCTCTCATTGCCCCCATCATAAGCATCTTGAATGGTTAAGGTTAATGCGAGAACAATTATGATGCATATGCTTGACAAATCATAAGTTGAAAACCTCGTGTCCCGTGAATACGAGTACCCAAACCTCATGCTACTTTACTTAGAGTCCCAAGCAAGGCTCTTGTCATTGTAAATATATGCATATCATTGAGAACCACCAATGGGGTACCTCCGTGCCCGATGACATGGAACAAGCCCACATCAAAATGACAGGACAAGCAGACAATGAACACCTCGACATCTCTTTTATTTGCCATTTGTTTAGCTTTTTATTGTGAGATGCGTCGTCGAATGTTCACCATGGGTATGCTACAAATTTCCACCATGAATTATGCATGGCTTAGATTAGCGGCCTAGCGTTTCCCTAACACATATACAAACTCCATGATCCCCACAAGATTCCCAATTCATTTCACACCGCGAGCATCCATAAACAAAAGATCACGATATCAACTCAAATAAGAAGTGCAATGTTGAAAGCTTGCCCATGACTGCATGGCTGGGCTAGTCTCCAACTTACAACTTGCAAGCATAACAACTCAACATAAGAGACCACAATGTCAAATTTTTAAGAACAGGAAAAAGTAAAGTGTGCCTTCCGGTTCGTGAGAGCTTTACTGACCGAATTTCGCATAACACTGGTAAGAGTTTAATTTGAAGAGAAAATAAAAGCAAGTCAAATTTACTTGCAATAGCAAATTGCTAGTAGGTATGTATGGTGGACACTTTGGAAAACTTTGGCTTTTAGGAGTTGGATGCACGAGTAGAGCTCATACTCAGTACAAGGCGAGGGCTAGCAAAAGACTGAGAGCGACCAACTAAGAGAGCAATAATGGCCATAATCATGCAAAGCGACAAAGCGACATTAAAAGAAGCATAAGATGGCATCAAAAGTCAAAAAATAAATGATCATAGAGGCTATTGGCGACTTTGTAAGAGTCTAACATGTGTGACCATGCGCCAAGTCAACCCAAATAAAACATCAAGGAGAAAACCAAAATAATGCTTCCATACAATAAAAACAACGCATAATTTTTTCAAAGGCTCATTAAGCAATCTCAGTTATTTGAGACAAGTCATGCTACAGCAAAACCACTAAGCATACTATCAAAAAGACATCAAGCACGACATGAAAAAGCCTAAGCTGCAGTCTACACAAGCTCCTTCTTGTACCACTATTTTGCATAAAGCTTTTTCTCTTTTCCAGCACCATTTGAAAATTTTTAAGACACCTCTTTTGATAAAAACCAATAAAGATCAGAGGCAAAAATACACCTTGATGAAAAGATATGACAAGGTCTGAACGCAAATCAAGGCGAAAACGAAAACCAAAAGCAGTAGCAGAAAAAGAAGAACACCCGGTGAACGATAAGAATGAAAAACGGAGTGTTCTTGGCAAATGAAAACGAGTACATCTCCTCCAAAGGAAATTTGTTGGGGTCCAACCATTTATTGCAGCAAACAAACTAAACTAACTAAGAAAACTAAAACAACTAACGCTCCAAGAAAAACACATAGTGCATGAAGCAATAAAAATATAGTGTTTTGAAAGGTGACCTGGTTTTTGCCGATAAAGAAGGGGTCCCTCGGGGGCATCCCCAAGCTTTGACGCTTGTACTTCTTGGATATTTCTTGGGGTGATGCATGGGCATCCCCAAGCTTGAGCTTTTGTCCATTCTTCAACTCATCTCATCATTCTCCAATCCCTACACTTGAAAACTTCCTTCATACAAAACTAAACACAATTCTATTAGCAACATTAGTGCAAGCATAACATATAATCAACCTCTTTTTGCTTCAAGTTTCAACCCAAAACCACCACATATATAGCAAATACTACTGTAGCAACTTCCCCAAAAGTTCCATGATCAAAAGAACTCAAAAGAAAGCGATAAAGCGGCAAACACAAATATTGGCAGAAATCTGTCAAAACAGAATAGCTGACAAAGGCCGAATTTTTGTGGGGTATTCTGTTGCTCAAATCAAAAAGTGTTCAACTAACGAAAGTTTGGATATAACCTGGGGCATATGCACAAGAAATCGCAGGTCCAAAAGATATACAGAGAATTTATACGAATTTTTACGGTGCAGCACCGAAAACAGTTTCAGGACAGCAACATCCCCAAATCTTTACCTCACTCGAATTAGAGGCTTCTCTTGGCACAAAAACAAAATAAACAAGATAAGGAGTGGTCATTACAGTAGTAATGACTTCCAAGACTCAAATAAAAGAAAAAGTACTGAAAATAAAAACATTGGGTTATCTCCCAAGAGTGCTTTTCTTTAACGCCTTTGAGCTAGGCGCAGAAAATTGCGAATCAAGTAACATCAAGTGATGAAGTGCTAGGATCAGCGGGCGCCTTACGTCTTCCTTTCTTACCTTTGCTCTTAATTCTAGGAAAGACATGGCTATTGCAAGGTGGGGAGATAAATCTTATATTGCCTTTTCCCACATCAATGACGGCGCCTAGGAGCTTCAAGAGGGATCTTCCAAGTGTGATTTGTCCTTTTCCTACACATTCAATAACAAGATAATCAGTAGATATCATTCTTCCTAGGACTTTTGTAAAAACTCCTTCAGCTATTCCAATGGGAAATATAGTGGCATTGTTAGTAAGAGAAATTCCTTCTCCCCCCTCAGAAAGCTTCCAAAGGCTCAAAGATTCATAAACATCCTTTGGCATGAGACAAAATTCAGACATAATATCACAACGAGCATGAAATGTTTCACCACTAATGGTGATTTTTACCGTAGGATACCAACTCGAAGGTTCAGAATTTGTTGGCACATAATCAAAATGCTGGCGCAAAGTATTGTAGCAAGAATTCAAACTAGCAGTGAGAGTCTCAAGAGTATCAAGTCTATTAAAAATGCACACCAGAGAGGAATCAAAATAGGTTGGCATGCTATAAATTGTAATCAACTTTTTTATAATATTGAAGGCTTGATCTCCATCACAATGAAGCAAATCTCCTTCTGCAGTAGCATCCAAAGCATATCTATAACGAAGAGCAAGTCCAAAGTAAAAGCTACTAAGAAGCAAACTCAAAGTCATTTTAGGTTCAGTTTTTCCATGCCAATCATAAATTCTAGACTAAGCTTCTTTAAAGATTTCCCCATCCTTTTGTTTAAAAGTAAAAAATCATGTCCTCAGGCGACATAGTAATAGCAACTGAACTAGACATAATAAACTAAAGTAAAGAAATAGCAACTACCAAGGATTCTAATTTTTTTGGTTTTTTGATATAAAACGATGCAGGTAAAATAAATAAAGTAAAGCAAAACAATAACAAAGTAAAGGATGTGCGTGCGAAAAACTCCCCTCGCAGAAGTCTTCTACTTCCTCCCCGGCAACGGCGCCAGAAAAAGAGCTGCTGGCGCGTGGGTGATGGCACCAGAAGATTCCTTGTGCGTGGTGAATGACCAGCCCGTTGGGAACCCCAAGAGGAAGGTATGATGAGTATAGCAGCTAGTTTTCCCTCAGTTAAGAAACCAAGGTATGTCGATCTTGGAGAGGAGAGACAAACGACTGAAGGTGATGCTTGCAAGCTTCGCGACAGCTTCAGACAATTTATATATGGCGCCTCGTCCAAGCTTTGCTTTGCTAGCAGCAACGTGGAACCTGCACACAACACAACCAAGTACTTTGTTCCCAACTTGCGATGAGGTTGTCAATCTCACCGGTTTGCTTGAAACAATGGTTATGAGCGTATCGAGTGGAAAACAGTAGAAGTATGCGAGTAAAGTAAACAGTGCGAGTAAAGTAAACAGGTGATAGCAATATGATGGAAATAGGACCGGGGTCCACAGTTCACTAGTGGTGTCTCGCCATAAGATAAATAACACATGCTGGGTAAATAAATTACAGTTGGGCAATTGATAGAATAAAGATAAATGTGATATGTCAAGAAGATCACTATGAGATTTACTCTGGGCATTACAACAAAATACATAGACCGCCATCCAACTGCATCTATGACTAATAATCCACTTGTGGCGAATCAATCCGAGAACTCCACAAGTATTAAGTTGCGAACAACAGATAATTGCATTAAGCAAAGTGTGTAATGTAAACAAAGCATATGCCCTTGAGCATATGAATGTTGTTTTCTCCCTAGTAGCAACAGCACATCTACAACCTTAGAGGTTTCTGTCACTCGCCCAGGTTAAATAGAGGCATGAACCCACTATCGAGCATAAATACCTCCTCTTGGAGTCACTAGCAACTACTCGGCCAAGATAGCTACTAACAACGGAGAGCATGCAAGATCATAAACAACATAGAGATAACATAAGATATAATTCAATATAGCAACTCAATCATAACACCAATATTCATCGGATCCCAACAAACCAAATATGTAGAATTACATAACGGTGATCTCAATCATGTAGGGCAGCTCATGAGATCTAAACATGAAGCACATGGTGGAGAAGACAACCATCTAGCTACTGCTATGGACCCATAGTCCAAGGTAGACTACTCACTCATCGCTCCGGAGGCAAGCATGGCGATGAAGAAGACCTCCGGTGGCGATTCCCCTCTCCGGCAGGGTGCCGGGAAGAGCTTCTGAACCCTCCCGATCTCGGCTTCTGGACCCTCCCGATCTCGGGTCGACGACGGCGGCGGATCGCGATGTGTTCTGGAAAAGTGATCGGGTACTTAGGTTTTTTCCGTCGGGGGGTCTTTATAGGCGAAGGGGCGATGTCATAGGTGGAGCCAGGTGGCCTCACGCCTGGCTGGCGCGGCCCAGGCCCTGGCCGCGCTGGCCTGGCATGTGGGGCCCCTGTGGCTCCCCTCCTACTCCTCTTCGGATCTCTGGAAGCTTCCGGGTAAAATAAAACTTCAGGAACTTTTTTCGTCCAATTCCGAGAATATTTCCTGTGTATCACTTCTGAAACACAAAAATAGCAGAAAACAGGGAACTGGCACTGTGGCGACTTGTTAATAGGTTAGTTCCGGAAAATGCATAAAAGTGCCACGAAGTGTAACGAAACATTAGGAAAATGGTGTAAAAACAAGCATGGAGCATCAAAAATTATAGATACGTTGGAGACGTATCAACTGTTTCCTCATTCACGACGAGCACATCCGGCAAACGACGCGCTCTCTATAAGATCGAGTTGCTCAAGGGCGTTTCTTTGCCAGAGTATTCTCAGTGTGGCTTCTTTCTCTCAGATTGTAATCCGTGGCATTCATGTAGCACGTGCGGATTTTTCGTTTCTAAATTTTTGATATTTTGAAATTTATGCGTGCAGGGAGCATATGCGTCCAAGAGCCAAAACACCACTCTCCATATATTGTTACTATTAAAGTAGAAATGATGACCAGCGTTGTCACACTTTCCTTTAATTATAGTAGAAATGTCACCCCTGTCAAGCGCACCCTATAAAACTAACAGACCTTATCCAAGTAAAAAACAAAGGCTAATAAATCTTATCTTGGCTAACTAAAGTGTTTCACATATGGGTTAAAAAAAGGAAGCGAACAAACCTTATCTTTACTAAATATTGAGAAGAAATAGTTGAACGCGGAACAAAAAAGAGAAGAAAATCCGCTGCAACGCGCAGACATTTAGCTAGTATGAATTTCTCCTCTTCTGTTTGTCCTAGCTGCAGACTTCTTGCAATCTCTCCTAAATAAAGCAATGATCCAGAGTACTATTTCACCACCAATACATTGCCCTGCTTGTCCAGACTTCCTAGTGATTCAATATGCTGATGACACTCTGGTAATTCTAAAGGCAGATGCTATGCAGCTCCTTTGTGTTAAGGCTATTCTCAACTCTTATGCACAGTCCACTGGCCTCAAAGTTAACTACTCAAAATCTAGCATGATGCCAATAAACCTTTCTAATGAAAGATTGGAGCACTTTGCTAACACCATGCAGTGCAAGAAAGGAAGTCTGCCCTTCACCTACCTGGGACTCCCTCTAAGTATCTCTGCTCCTAATTTGGAACACTTCTTGCCAATTGTTTCCAGAGTAGAAAGAAGGCTTGGAGGAATTGCTGATTTCTTGGACTATGGTGGGAAACTGTTAATGGTTAAGTCAGTTTTAACCTCTCTCCCAATTTTCTTCATGTCATGCCTTGATATCCCAGTGTCCATAAAAAATCAGTGTATCAAATTCATGAGACACTGCCTCTGGAGAAAGAAAAGAAATGAGGTTCAGTCCAATGGACCTGCTTTAGTGGCTTGGGATAAAGTTTGCAGGCCAAAGGACCAAGGGGGCCTGGGGGTGCTTGATCTTAAAACTCAAAATGAAGCACTTCTGCTCAAAAATCTTCATAAATTCTTCAATAGGCTGGACATACCTTGGGTCAACTTAATCTGGAACACTTATTATAGTCAAGGTTCTCTGCCAGGCTTTCAGCTGGAGGGCTCCTTCTGGTGGAAAACACATATGAAATTACTGGATAAATATAAAGGAATGGGTAGATGTGTAATTGGAGATGGAAAATCTGCTCTTTTCTGGACTGATTTGTGGAGTGACACATGCATGCATCAAAAATTCCCACACTTGGTCACTTTTGCTAAGAAAACAAACCACTCTGTTCATGAATTTGTTCAGACTGAATACCTGGAGGATCTTTTCAACCTTCCTCTATCAACAATGGCTTACAATGAATTCCTAGAGCTGGAGGTGCTTTGTGAGACAACCAGATCTCTAAATCAAGATGGTTCAAAGGACTGTTGGTTCTATATTTGGAACTCTGATGAATTCTCTTCGAAAAAAGCTTACAAGGCTCTGATTGGTTGGCAACCTTCTGCTCCACACTTTTCATGGGTTTGGAGTTCCTCATGCCAGGCCAAGCACAAATTCTTCTTTTGTCTCCTTCTACTTGATAGGTTGAATACCAGGAATCTGCTGGGTAGGAAAAAGTTTCAGTTGCAGAGCTATAATTGTTTCACTTTAAGTTGCCAACAGGAGGAAACCCTCATTCATCTTTTCTGGAGTTGTCCTTTTGCTTCTAAATGCTGGGATTCAGTATGCCCCCAAAGGACTAAAAACTTGTCTGTTCTGGAATCCATTGTGGATATGAAAGATAAGTTAAATAAGCCTTTCAGCATGGAGATTATCATTCTGGCTTCTTGGAGTATATGGTTGGTCAGAAACAATAAACTTTTCAGAGATGAAACAGCAAGATGGTTAAACTGGAAAGCTATCTTCAACAAAGAACTAAGTTTGGTAGCTTACAGAATGAAGAAGAAGATAGCAACTGAATTCAGAAATTGGGTTCAGAACCAGTACCATCTAAATCCAGATTGATGATTGTAAATATTGTACATAGACTCTGTCTTTTTTCGTTTTGATCTTGCTCGTACAAAGTTTGTAAATAACTGTTTATTTTTATAAAATTGCAGTGGGATTCTCTCCCACTGCCCTAACCCCTTCAAAAAAAAGTATGACTTTGTAATATCACAAAGTGAATTACTTTATTATGTGATATTTTCTGAACAAATGTCATAAATCATACTAGTTCATAAAGAAAAACTAGACTAAAGCCCTCACAATGAGCACCACCAAAAGAAAATAGCCACCCCAAGTACCCTTGATCCTGATATTTCTTTGTGAGACAACAATCAAATCTACTAGCATTGTTTTTGCAAAAAAAAACATATCTAGGGCATTAGAATAATCAGCAAAAACAAAATCTCTGATGAGAAGATATTTCAAAGCAGCCGCTCCTACCTTCACATTTTGAATTAAAAAAAAGTTAAGACCCAAATGTCTCACCCAGATAAAGTTATAGACCATCTTACTTGGAGCCCAACCCAATGGACCTGTTTGAAGAGATCCAGCCCACATCCATTAAAACATAGCCCATGTTCAAGATGGAGTCTCTTCCCACTGTCTTGCCAAGCCCGACGGCCCGCAGCAAGACACCGCCGCCGCCGCCCCGCCCCGCCGGCGTTCGACCGACTCGCCGCCATGCCCCCGGCAAAGTGGTACCGTACTCTCGCCTCTCCCTCCCCCTCTCTCCCCACGGCGCCCCGCCGCCATCTCACCCCGTCTCCTCCACGTCTCCGCCGCGCAGGCTGATGCACTGGCACCCGAACCCTGGGGCGACGCTCAACAGCCAGATCCTGGCGGAGGCCTGCGGCTGCGCGGAGTCCCTCGGAGGGGTCAAGGACGGCCGCTGGAAGACCTCCATCTTCTTCTACCGCCCCATCGCGCGGGAGACCTCCGCCAGCGGCGCGCAGCAGCAGCAGCAGGCCCCCGACGTGCCACGCGAGCTCCTCGGCGTCGCCCTCCACGAGCGCCCCGGCCTCTACTTCTCCATCCTCCGGAACCAGCGCCTCGTCCTGCAGGCCGACGCCGCATTCCCCCAGGTCATGGAGAAGCTCCAGTCCTACAAGGGCCGCGTCGCCCTCATCTTCGAGGTCGCCTTGCCACTTCTTTTCATCCCCTTCTATTTTTTCCATTCATGTCACGCCTAAGAGGATTTAGGTTGCTACTACATTATTATTGTTTTCTCTAATTGAAACAGTCGCAACTAAATTGTTGGATTTCCCATAGCAAGTTCAACCATGAATTAATTTGTTGTTTTCTACTGAAAATTAGAACTGAAGCTATATTTACTTTAAATATATATACAAAGTTCTTATGCGTGCCGAGCACCACAGATATGTAACCTTTTTGTTGAAATTGGAAATGAGCTTAACTCTTGTTAAATTACTTCAACTTCTTTTTGGAGATGTGCTAAGTGGACAACAAACTATGGAATGCTGCTAAAGGGACGAATCCGTCCGGCATAAAGTTGAATTAACCAAGGCACCTTCATTTAAATTAACTAAGACATGTTCTCCCTCTGATACATATTACTTGTCGCTAGTATGGATGTATCTAGACAGAGTGTCTGCAATTGCTTCTTAGAAGACATGAGCTTATTTGGATCTATTTCCTCAACTCTTCTATTCTCATACAGGGTTCAGAGCAGATGCAAGTTACATGGTTTTATGTCTTTCTAGTGAACAACGGAGAGAAAATAAACGCTTCTACCAGTTTCCAGTTTGACTTGTACTATCAGGATGTCTTTGTCCTTCAATAAGTAGTGATCAGTGAAAATTTGCATGGAATTGATCATTGAGTCTAAAAGTGAAGATACTTAAATGTTGTATTTATCTTTTGAGCTCTCTTGATCCTTCATTTTTCCTAGATATTTGGTCATAAGTTTCATCTTCTATTTTAATATATTGTGCTCATGCTATTACCATGTGCTTGCTGCATTGTCTTGTGTGAAAGTTCAGTTGATTCACACGTTAATTATATATCTGATTCCATCTATAGGGATTTCAGTATCAACTGGGTGACTTTTGCTTGAGGATAGGAAAATGTGTTCCTAGCAATTCTGAAGCACTCAGAGGAATCATGATGGAGGTAACTTTTTTCCGTTTCCTTTTCTAATCATACCCGGTTGGCCGTACTCGTATGATTATTTGTTGATTATTATCTGACTTCTCTTAGTAAAAGATCAGAGTCAAACCAATTGCAGTGAAACTATTGTGTAATTTAGGTTTGAGTAAGTACTGTTAGTGAAGCAGTGGGAGTTTCGATGCTTAGATTTTCAACCTTATTCCTGATTTCTAGATTTATATAGGTCCAAGTACTCTGGAATTCCTTCTGTTGATAAGTAAAAAATCTATGACATGCTTCGTTTTAATACTTTATTGTGAGCCGAATAAAATTAACTATGTTGAGCTTGATGAACTTTAGCAGATGTAGATGGTGATCTTTGATCACCTGCATGCTTTTTTCTTAAAGTACACCATCTGAGCTTAGAATTTTATCAGGCTCTTGATATACTTTCTTTGGCAATAGTTCAACTTCCATCTCATTATTTTGATATGCATTACCTTGTAGCATATGTTATGGTCTACACATTTGTCTGTGTAATTAGCTCAGATTATTAGTTGGAAGAAGGGAAAACTAGCTGAATTCTAGTATATATGTTGTTTTGACCTGCCTGTAACTGTTCCGTTTGTGAACCATCAGTCCTTTCCTTTTTCCACTCTTACTCAAGTTAGCAGGGAAAAGAATCTCAGTAATAATATTTTCTGGTATTTTGAATCTGATATTTTGACCAGAAAAACAATGCTTGCCTTCTTTTTTATCTTGAACCAAACTTCCCACCAAAGCAGATGATCCTTTCTGTGTTATCTTGTGGATACTTCTAATATTACACTTACAAAATTATTTTCAAAACGTTCTACCGGACTACTGTTCCACCAAAATCTTAGAACCCACAAAGAAATCCAATTTTGAGGGATTTTTGTCTGAGATCGTTTCTGTGCCTGCGATGCTGACATCAACTTTGTTGTTGCTTTTGATGCAGGTAGAGTATCATCCCCTATCTTCCATTGAGAAATCCAGGGCAATCATGGTAGACTTCTTTGACATCTGGCAGGAAACACTTGCAAAGAAGTCCCTTCCTGGCCGTTTCATCCATGTAGAATCTAACTTCTCAGAGTTTGGTCTGTCAGATCACTACTCTTACCAGCACACCGCAGTTCAGTATGCGATCTGCTTGCAGCAACTTATGACAGCTGTAAGGGGCTAAGATCTGTAGATGGAAGTTTCAGATTTTACCATGATGTTTAACCTGTTCCTATGATCCTGATAACATTAGCATATGGCAGGACATGTCTTATGTGAATGTAATCGATTTGTACGGCTAAGTTATTCCTTCTTCTACCAGATTTTATGGTGTTGCTTGTAAGGAATATATCAAGTGGTAATGAGCATCTGAGCAACAGAGTGGTTGTGAGTTGTGACACGTTCTCATGAACTCCCTGTACAATTTTTTTACCAGGTCAAGGTAGCAACTTGTTTGAAGGGAAGTAGCCGTAGATATCATGGTGATTTGGTCATATTTTCCATTTCACTCCTTTTCCCCTGTTATCAATTTCCTTTTAAGGTGGAGTATATTTTAAGGTGTATATCAGCGCCATGGACATTGTGCCGCGACATAACTAAAACACGGCCACCGCCGGGAAGTGGAATAAGAAGAGGAAGGGGATCGCCACTGGAGCAAGCTCATCTATTACTGCTGCGCCAGCCCTCGTTGAATCAAGCAGCTGACTATCCGAATGTCCTGGTGGATTAAGTCTGCTCGTTTTGCCTGTCCACTACATCTTTGGGTTGTTGATTTTTTGGAGAAAATTCTTGAGATGGCACATGGGTGGAAATCTTGCAGAACAACTGAAGGATTTCCTATGTCAACTGAAAACTCGGCTAAGGTGCTTACAGCTAGACAGTCTGGCAGCGTAAGCTTGCCGTTCTGAAGAAAATAACTATGTTTGATGCCAACCCCAGCAATGTGATGCAACCCCACACTGCACCTACGCATGGATGGATGCAGGATGGCCGGTGCCGCCGTGCCAGCCTAAGGTGTCAAATGTTCAGGAAGCTCTCGCTACTACTAACCTCGACAGCCTGAGACGTAGACGCACGGATTCTTTTCAAGCTGATCTTGCAATATTCTCTCGTCAATCTGACTGCTACAGTATCCACTCGAGCATGCATGCAATGCTTATACGCATATACTGATTTTAAGTTGTCTCTCTGCTCATAGTGCTCATTACATTATTGTGATGATTTGGTCCCTTTTTCCTGATTTTACAGTCAAACTGTTTATTTCCAAACTGAATTTCACCTAGACGTCTAAAAAAGCAGGAAGGATCGGATGTGGTGATTATTGACTTGGTGGCTCGAAGAAATCATATTTTCTTCTTATTTTTCTCATGTAAGCACACGGATTCTCGACCTCTCCGCCGGCCTCTCTGCATTATGGGGTTTTTATCAGTTTTTAAAGCCTTTACCTATTTTTCGATCTTTCTCAGGTGGGTTCAGTCTGATGGTACCCAATAGTGTGCATATTTTTCTTGTGAATGACGATCACCCTGTTCTTTTACATCAGGAAATTGTTCAGATCATCTCATGTAGGTATGCCAAATAATCTGATGTTTTCTTTTTGTATTGCTTGAATATAATATCATATTCACACTATTGGAAAATATAAAATGGTGCAGACAAATTATGAGCGGGCGGGATAAAGAAGAGTATTTCCTTTTTTGATCCCTTGCCCTCTTCGCCAACCCCGCATCAAGGTTGGTCAGATTTGATAGATCGGTGAAGGCTTCGGTGTTGTCGATGTTAGAGCAGATGATTCTGTAACGGCTCGCAAAGGAGGCAGCTGGGGTACGCCAAAGCTGCTTAGTTTTTGCGACATGTTTGGGTGTATCAATGAATTTATTTTACGAGTCTTCATTGTGCTGTCCCATTGCAACGCATGGGCATATTTCCTAGTTTGGCTATATTCTCTCCATATACTTTAAGTGATACATCAAAGCTGATAAAGCGGAAAATTTAATCAGATATTGTTGGTGGCATGGACAATATCGAGCAGAAAGAACCAAGAGTCCGCTCGATAGTAAATAGACGACATTGTCATGCAATGCCTGCAATAAAACTTTTACACTTTTGGGTATATATTTGTATAAATACGTAGTGCAGTTTCATTTGTCTATTATTAACTAGTACTCCCTCCGATCAGAAATAACTGTCGAAGATTTAGTACAAACTTTGTACTAAGCTAGTACAAAATTGCCGACACTTATTTCCGATCGGAGGGAGTATCATTTACTTACAGGTATTCTCAAATCAGCATATTAATATGGAATAATGTTCAACACTGAGTAAGACATTATCAAAATATAAGTTCATAATTGTGTTAACATGTACTCCCTCCGATCGGAAATAACTGTCGGCAATGTTAGTCATCCTTGACTTGACGATTGACCATTCCATCCCTACCGAGCCGCCTCTTCGAAGTATAAACTTTGTACTAAGCTAGTATAAAATCGCCGACAGTTATTTCCGATCGGAGGGAGTAGTAAATCTAAGATCACTGTGTTTCTCAAAAAAAAAATATATATTGAAAGGGTGACTAGACTGGCCATGACAGCGGCAGCCAGATGTTGTCTCATAGCCTCAGCGTGAGTTCAAATCGCAGCGACGTACTCAGCTTCAACGCGTCCCACGGCACTCTCAGACCAAGAGTTGAGCTCAGTTCCGCAGCGATTGCCCCCTACTTCTCATTCTCGTGGAGACTGGAGACCATCTTTTCATGAAATTTTCACATACACGCAATGTGTTCTCATAAGTTAGGGCAATTCCAGTAAATTCATGCCCTATTAATACCGTTGTTCTGATCTGATCCTTGGCACCTTAATGATTGTCTGTTGGCCATCATCACCAACAACAGCAGTCAAGCCCATAAGAACAGGCACATGAAAAACTTTTATTCGTCCACGAAAAGCAAGAGGGGCATGAAAGTTTTTTTACATAATGGAAGATGAATCCCCTGGTCTTTCCGTCAGCCTAACATGAACACTTTATTTTCAGAATTCATATCATCACAGTAATGGTTTTTAAATAGAGTGCTGGACAAGATAATGTACTACAAAACTTCATCGCTTGACCAAAGCACAAATGGCATGCCAATTTCTTTCAGAAAAGAGCAGAGCGCAAAATGCTACTGGTTCCTTCCAGGAGCCATCCTCTACATGCTGCATTTCTAATCCAAACACTGGATTAAAAGATCCGGACGTCTCCAACAATGCGCAGAAGTTGAACCCTGACCTAATAATACTCTTCAGCTTTACCTGCGTGACAACGAAAACACTCTTTATGCAGCTTGTTACAATACACCAAAGACTAGGCGACACAAACATATTGCACACCGTTGCATATTACATACGAACCGATCACCATTAAGCATAATTGGCTTACATGAAGGGCCACACATGTAATTTGGGCACCTAATTTTGGTTCAAACGAAACAAAATCTAGGATCCAATGGTTTAAGTTGCTTGCAGTGTTGGTATTCCTTTAAGTTTTCAGTTGTGGAGGTGCCTTGCCCACCCATTTCTGGTTGGTGTTCGTATTATCTTATCTCTATTAACGAAATGCATCAGAGATTTTGTGCTTGTTAAAGTAACAGAATTGCTATATCAAGCCTGCATTGAAAACGAAGGCATCCATTTGTTCGGCACTGACCAAACAAACCAAAAGGGGGAACTAGCACATACAGCAATTTTATAAATAACTAAACACCAAAAGTAGGGACGATATGAACAGAGTAGAATTGAATCCACATAAAACACCCCCTTTTGGCGTGCCATTATATTCTTATTGTTCATGTTATAATTTTTGAACCTAAGATAATCCGATCCTCTCTAAGATTAGACAAAAATATCATATTAAATGGTAAAGGAGTGAAATAAAAGTGGAATGGGAAAGGAACACTAAAAAATCAGCTTTATCACTCTGGATAATAGATGATATTGGGGGCAGACCATGGATATCTTAGTATATAGCAGGTGAAGAACTTAACAGACACCACCAAAAACTACAGCACAGTATGACAGGATAACTCTGAATCTAACACACACAGAAGAGAAGTAAATATAATGTGAAATGTGCCAATCA
Organism: Dactylis glomerata; assembly: GCA_007115705.1. Lineage (NCBI taxonomy): Eukaryota > Viridiplantae > Streptophyta > Magnoliopsida > Poales > Poaceae > Dactylis > Dactylis glomerata. The sequence continues at coordinate 1,826,705 of QXEO01000555.1, forward strand.
GGTGCTGATTTTAAAAATAAAAAAATGGCATGATCTAATCTGTAGCTTCTAATATACAAAGAGAATACATAAGATGAAATTTAGTATGTGAAATTAAGTTTATTTACCTTTAAATAGGACCTGAGCTTTAGCTGAAGCTCTTTTGCATCTTAGTAATTCATTCAGAGCATCTTCACTAGACATCACCACTTTCTCACCATGACTAATAGATAATGTATGAAGAAGCCTTGCTTTAGAGAGAATGACCTCCATAAAAGATATTTCATTTGGACGCCAACTAATACCGATCATCTGCACAACTTGAAGGTTGGCACACATGCCATCAGTCCATAATGCATTTTGAAACTCTCCATTTGCCTCGAATTTCTGCTCCTCCTCATCAAAGATCTTCACATAAAATATAGAAAAGGCAATTAACTAGATGCAGCAAAATGACCTTCAAATGATGTAAATACGAATATATGTTCGGGAACATTCATCATTACCTGTATTTTGAGTTTTTCAAGATTTGGGGCACTCTTTAGTAAGCAAAAGGTTAACATAATAGGGGGCTGTTCACAAAAGTGCATATACAACTTCAAGCTCTTCAAGTTGTGAAAGGTGCACAGAAGTATCTCCGGTATCTTTGCACCTGACTGTAAAAATGGAGGAAGAAAGAGGGGATAATATCAGGACATAAACAAGATGCAATTCTAGAATCACTAATGCAAATGAAGGGACAAACACTGTTTCTATGCAAATACAAGGAGATTAGAATTTTAAAATTCTTAGCACACAAAATCAATATATATAGCAAAAGGAAAGGAGAAAAATATATTAGCCCTATTTACAAAGCCAGGGTATAACTTAGAAACACCGGTATGAAAAAAATACTATATGCAAATAAATATATACTATGTCCAAGGGACAATGCATTTACCAATTTCTTGGACATAGTACATAATGCACAATTATATTAGAACAAAAACAAGTAACACAAACAGATGGTAACTTTCATGGTATATTGCGGACATGGTCTTATTCAGAAAAGAGGTGAAAGAATGGCAAAAAGCATAATATAAAGCAAAACAGATTAACAAGTCGATTGGTCCGAGTTAGGCTTAAAGAAGCCGAGCCCAAGGGTAGGACATAAAAAAATCTAAAAAATATAGATACGTAGACATGTGGGCCCATTAATTTGGAAGAAAAACAAAACCTGCGCATTTCTGTAATGGGGTACCTGGACAAGTCACAGGTTTTTTTTACCGCATCCAAGAACAATACCCTACAAATCATGCTTAAGCTATTTTTCCCTTTGTTTATCACTATATCTGTTATACCCTGTGGTTCCCCAAACTAGATGCTGGGAAGATAAAATAAGCATCTGGCGACAGAGACATTTACCGGTGCATCGTGTGTGACAACCAGAAGCTTCTCAACCTGAACAACCCCTGAAAGAAACTTGGCAAACTTCCTATCAACAACGAAATCCCACAAATCGATGACGGCAGAACGCAGGGATGTCAATTCCTCAAGGACCCAGCCATAATTGGCTTCAGAGCAAATCGTGAAGTGCCTGAGATTGGGCGCCTGAATCACCCATTCTCTGATATAGTCCCCACCAAAGTAAACATCGGTAAGCTCTAGAAAATCGAGCAGCGGGGATGTATCGATGATCTCCTCAAGCAGGTACTCCCCATAGTCCTGCAACCGGACGTTCACGAGGCTTAGCTTCCTCAGCTCCGGGAAGCTCGCGACGCCCGAGGGCACGAGCGGGACGGCGCAGCCGAACAGGCGGAGGGAGGTGAGCCGGCCGCAGGAGAACAGGGAAGTGGGGAGGGCGGGGAAGCAGTTGGTGAAGTCGAGGTCGAGGATCTGGACGCCCCGGCGGGAGAGAATGTGGAGCCAGTCGTGGATGCGGCCTTCGTAGCGCCCGTCGATGTCTGCTGCGTTGAAGCGGCGGACGCGGCCGGGGCAGCGGAGGAGGATGCTGTGTCGACGCCTCCCAGCGCCTTGGGCGCGCCCTCGTCGTCCTCGCGGCGCCGGGGAAAGGAGAGGTCGAGGCACGGGAGGGCCTCCCACCGGCGGCGCCAGGCGCGCGAGAGCGCCGACGTCCGGACGGCGTCGAGGATGCCGATGCGGGTGAGGATTTCGTCGAGGACGTCCGTGGGCAGGGAGATCAGGGCGTCCGCCTCGGCCACGGCGGCCTCGGTCGCCCGGCTGTCCCGGCGCCTCTTGCGAGAGCGACTAGGTGGCGCCATTTCGCCGGTGATCGCGTGGATCTAGGTTTTGAGGCGGGGCGCTGCTTTGGCGGTGGTTCGGAAATTTGGCGCGCGACGGAGTGATATCGGGATGGACGAAGGGAAAAAATCGCCGGAAAAACAAAGCTACTCAGCCGCGATCCCAAAACACTCTCCATTTTTTTTTATTGCACCTTTTTTTGAGCATTTTCAAAACTAACATTTATTTGTAGATAAATTAAAAAGAGGACACCGTCGTATCCATCAGATGCGATAAGCCCTAATCGCGCAGACCGAACGCCGAGAGGCGTGCGGTGGGCGGGCCTCCTGCATGCCGGCAATTGGCTAGGCTCGACAAGGATCAAAGCATGGTGAATCAGCTCATGCATGTCATATGCGCAGAGCGCAATGTTAATCATATGGGCAGAGAGAAACCCAAACTAGCCAATGCATGTATGTTATGGACAACGTTAATCATATGGGCAGGACGAACCCAAACTAGCCCATGCATGCATGTCTAGGACATGCGCAGTGTTAATCACATGAGCGTGATTTCAGCCCGCACTAGTCCAGGCTTAGCATCTAGCGCCGGGGGGCATGAGCAATCGCGTCGGCCGGATCGGATTTGGCCATATCGCATCCGTCGGACACGACGTACGTCACATCAAAAGTGGCCCATCAACCAACACACCTCTCGTGTCCGGCCAGCACAATTAGAACTTATGGCGTCTGGCGGATACGACGGTGTCCTACTTTTAAAATTATCTGCAAATGAATGCTAGTTTTGGAAATGCTCAGAAAAAGTGCAATATTAAAAAAATCGCAAAACACTCCCCAAATAATGCCAGATTTTGGGTTTGGAAGACAGTGATGCGTGGTGTCCGTTTTTGGGACGTTCCTTTGCAAATAAAAAACACTTGCAAGATTTTAAATAAAATTTGATCAAATTTAGAACTAAAACTAAAGTATCTGCGGCACATGCGCTCGAGGCGGACGTAGTGCTGGTATAAGTGCTCGCTAGGGTCGATGCGCTTGTCGGAGGGTGACAAGGTGTGACCTCGGCAATATCTATGCTTGAGGACTTTCGAGTTGTGAGAAGATGAGCGCTGACGGATTCAACGGCTTTAAACAGAAACAGGAGGCATGATGTTTACCCAAGTTCAAGCCCCCGGAGGGTAATACCCTACATCCTGCTTGTCTGATCTTGTATTGCTGATATAATTTGGTGTTGTTACAACGATGGTGTAAATGAGATCTGACCGAGGTGGAAGAAGCTATGAGGCGTGTGTCAGCCTATGTGTGCGGAGGGAGAAAGGATATGTGCGAGATCAGATGGCGTCTGCCTTCTTGGCCGCCCCTCCTCACCCTTATATGAGAGGCGAGGTCTCGTGATCCGGTCCAAGTCGGGTAGATACAAACCTTAACTAGTCTTTGGGCTTCATGTGCTTGGAGTGGCCACCTTGTTATTGGGCTGCAGCAGGTATGCCAATAACGAAGACCCGATGGTTCGTACCCTCGTCAGCGGGCTCCTCCTTCACCGTGCCGCTGGGACCAGCCTCGCCATTGTCGCACGTGAGGTCGACGAGCGGTATGCCGCTCTCGCGGATAGAGAGGGCGATCGTTGATGTTCCCCACCCAGACGGTGTGATCGTGCAGCGACGCCATGAACGTCGCGTTGAACCCCGGCGTGTCGCTGGGGTCAGCTAGCGTTGAGGCGCTGCTGGTCGAGGAGCACTGCCACCTTGTCGTCCTCATCCTCCTCCTTCACCTCGACCTTTGGCTCAGGGATCGTTATGCCGCCGATGTTGCGTAGCCTGCGCCATGGCGCTTGGATCTCCTCCTCCTTCACCTCGACCTTCGGCTCATAGATCATGATGTCGCCGCTGTTGCGTAGCCTGCGCCGTGCCGCCTAGATCTCCTCCTCCTCTTTCATCTCGTGCTTCGGCGTGGTGTAGGGAGAGGCACGGTAGGAGGATGACGGCGTCGAGCGTGCCGGCCCTGAAGACGACGAGTGGGAGGAGGAGGAGGACTGTGAGGTCGACCTCCTCAGAAGCCACCAAGATGACGAGGGCATCCTCCGTGCAAGCCAACGAGATGGCGAGGGCGGCAGCGACGGCGGCGTCTCGAGCTCGGTGGCGCTATTGATGATGCCGGGGAGAGTGCGCCTTGGCACGCCCCAGAAATGGGCGTTCCTGCCAGCTGCAGCATGCGTAGTATTGTTCATCCCGGATCATTCGTAGTTGAGACGCAGGGCATTTTGCACCTCAATGCGAGAAATTTGATAGGTGACCAGAATATGCAAGCGATTGGCAGTGGTCAACTAATTCCCATACGACCAGAGCACATAAAGATCAGGCTATCGCAGAAATATGAAATGGTATATAAGTAACCAGTTGGTAGGTATTCATGCTGCTGAGTTGTATTACATTGGACATACGCAGATGTTCAGATGGGGGTTGCCTTGTGCCCTTGTGTGTACAACTGAAAATTTTGAAACTATTCTTAAAATTTTACTCAGATATATAATCACAGAGTATGCGAATTAGATCTTGCAGGACATCGTAGTAGCAAAATGGAAGTAAAAAAGAACATGGTAATTCCATAACCTAAACTGGTACTGGAAACATTTCTGCAGTTCCTGAGTTATGTGCAGAGACTGTACCCAGAATTACCCAAACAATGACAATGGACTCTAATGGAAACTATATTTGTGGTTAGGTAACTAATTTCCATCACTATCCCACAAGGGCTCTACAATCAATTTTATGACAAACTTGAGCAAATGATCCAACAGCGACACCATTAAGTTCTCATCGAAAAATCGACACAGCACATAACAAGAGTTCTTTCCAAAGGTACTTGCAGGCCATTCACTCGTACAAGGAGACTTGTGACCAAAACAAAGCATTATAGTCTCCTGTCAGCAGCTGTTTCCTTCAGGATGCATATCCAAACTCCAGAAGTACGCAACAAGAACGTAAAAAGAGGGGTTACACCATCTTATGCAAGTGATCCACCTAAATGCACCCCATTTCCAGCAAGGCACAAAAGATACGTCTCCATTTAACAATTCATTCTGTCTCACCTGCAAAAAGATAGCGGTCAATATATGCACTCGTTACAAAATAATAAGCAGGTGATAAAAATACCAGAGCGTTGCTGCAAATCCATACAACGGGACACACGTAAAAATACATATACACACAATTTAGTAATAAAGAAGTAGCAGCATGTGGTAGTAAACACATCCCCAATGCATTAAGTGAAGCATGAAGCAGGTTCCCTCTGCAGTCAACAAGGTTTTGGAATAACTACCATTTTTTTCCTGTAAGATACATCTACATGACTTCAGCATAATGCTATCACTATGCATCCCAACGTGAAGTACTCTACATCTATGTCAACTGTTGAGGCACATAGCTAGATTATCACTTAATGGTCTCTTCAGTGGTCGACCTTTAAACATGCACTTTTGTCTTGTTTTAATTTTTGTGTTGTAAAGACTGAAGGTAGGTTGTTAGCATTAGATGGGAACTAAGCTAAAGACAGATACTAGCAAAAAACCAACGTTCATTTATGTGATAATAACGGAACCCAACTACAAGGTGTCGTTTGGAAAAGAAAATCAACGACTTCATTTATTTTGTAAAGAAGCAAGCAAGTCATGAACTTCTAAAGAAAGTTTGGTTCACATATGATTTTTGTTGGCACCAAGGTTGTAAATAGCGGGCCATAGGCTATAGCGGCAGCCTGCGAAAACAGCTATAGCGGGGCTATAGCGCGCTATAGCGGGGCTATAGCGCGCTATAGCCATCTTTTAGCGGGCTAATGCACTTAGCCGCACCTTTCCGAAATGCTACTATAGCGAGGCTATAGCCAGCTATTTAAAACCATGGTTGACATGACACATGATTCTTGTATTACCATCCATCCCTTCCTCCTAAACATCAATACCATTCTCTCGGTACAGATAATAGTAGTTACACTTGTAGTAATCCAAGGTTATACTCCCCACTGTTCGAGGGAAATACATGTTATGGATAAATGATTAAAATTTAAGGGTTCTTTACCGTTAAAGAAGACCTTAGCATGAGGTGAAGCCCTTCTGTATGTCATTAGTTCACACAGAGCATCCTCGTTAGACTTTGAGCTTAAGAAACCAAGTCTAAGATGCATTGTGAGAAGGACTATTGCTTTAGATAAAATGAGCTCGATAAAACACATTTCATTTGGCAACCAGCCAATACCATCTATTTTCACAACCTGAAGCTTGGCACAGAAGGCATCAGTCAATTGTGTATCTTGATACACTCCATTTGCTTCAATTTCATCCGCGTCACTACGACTGATCTTTTTTTTTTAAAAGAGTCAAGAACCAGAATTAGCAGTGATAACCTCCAAGCACAAAAAATATGACAGTTTGCAAGGGGGGTGTTCTGAGTTCATACCGTGATCTCAAGTTCTTCTAGATTAGGAGCATTCATTAGTAAGCAAAAGGTTGACAGAATGGCAGGCCTCTCACAGAAGTGTGTCCAAAGAATTAAACTCTTTAAGTTGTTGAAGGTACATGGACATGTTTCCATCAAATCACCATTTCTATGAAATAAAAACAAACATTGCGAATCACAATGGCAAGGTGGGTTAGGAGAACTATTACACAATTGGCATTTTTTGCTTTGCTAAAAAAAGTTACAGTCATAGTACAGAAGCTATCAGGATACTTTTGTAAAGCACTTGTAAGCACCAGATATATAATTTAGAGAAAAAAAGGAAGGGAATGCTCGCCTATTTTTAGAACAACGGAACCCACTCATAAAAAGAACTGAGCAGGTTGCAGCTAGACATGTGACAGTCCCAACGCCTTGGAGCTAAAGAATTCAAATAATGACCAAAAAGAAGCACAGAGCACACAGTTTCCATTTGAAGCATCTTTGATTAGAATATAATATGTACTAGCATGAATTAATCAGAACACTAATTGCAATAATTATTACGAATGTTTACAGGCACACAACATGGATTTACAAGCACACTCCCTTTTGCTTGATATAATTCAATTTCATCAGTGATGTCTTGATTGATCGCAATTACGAACTAGCAATATAAGAGGTAAGAAATGTATGGAGAATGAGCTTCCTAACTTGAGCAAACTTGACAATGAATTCTTCGAAATCACCAAAGCTCCCATAGTTTACCAAATTGATGGTGGCTTCATCGAGGCGTGGCAGATCCGTGATTCGCCAACCATAACGACGATTCAGATTTATCTTAAGGTACCGTAGGTTAGGTCCCCCAATCACCCACTCGGTTGGGCCATCGCCGTGGATATACATATAGGAAAGATCCAGGGTATTAAGCAAGGGTGATGCACCAAGAATCTCCTCCAGCATTCTCCCCCCTTACTTAGGGAATCTGGCCGCGAAGAGTTTGAACTCCTCAAGCACAGGGAAGCCAGTGAATCCCACTGGGAGAGGTGGTATTCGGCATCCTCGGAGCTCCAGGTATACGAGTTGGGTGCATAAGAAGACAGAGGAGTGAAGGTCGAAGTAGGAGGAGTATCGGAGGTTGATGGACTGGACGCGGCGGTTGCAGAGGGCGATGAGCCAGTCGGCGACGCGGGCGATGGAGTGCCTGTCGAGGTAGAAGGAGAAACGCGAGATGTGGCCGGGGTAGCGAACAAGAAGGCGGTCGACAGCCACCGGGGGTGTGCCGCGCTTGTCGACGAAGGAGATGGGGATGTAGGGGAGGGCCTCCCACCGGCGGCGCCAGGCGCGAGAGAGGACGGAGGTGCGTACGGCGTCCCGGAGATCGAGGCGGGTGAGTATGGCATCGAGCAGGGGCGGCGGGAGGGAGGTCAGCAGATCCGCCGCCGGCTCGCTCGACCGCGCGCGGTGGCACGGCGGCTCCATGTAGTACTGTGACCCTAGCTAGGGTTACGGTTTCCGTTCTACAAGGTCACTCTTCGCAAAGAAAACCCCTACCGGTTTTAAATCAATCGATTTCTTCAAAATTAGGCCTTCAGGTTCCTAAAAAGGCAGCAATATTATGTTAAAAGAATGATTGCAAATTTGCAATCGTGTTGATCTTGTTCAAAGCAGAATATTTTGCTGGCAGTTACATGCGACGCAATATTTTCATTACTGAAGTTATCTGATTGATCTTGCTCATTACAGAATATTTGCTGGCAGTTAAATGCAACGTACAAGAAAAGTATATTGTTCAAAAACAATTTGTTTGAAAACAACAATGTTTTTTATTTAGATATCAGGCTATTGACCGGCTTTACATAAAGCCCCAAAAGACCAGCAAGGTAAAACAGTGTCAGATCATACCGATTAGAGACGGTTTTAAAATGTATATGAGCCTATGAGGTGGAACAAAGTTTTGGTATGGAGATAAACAATGGGAAAAACAACATCCCGACAATAATGGTCGGGCACACCGCAATTGAAGGAGAGCATAGTCCCGTACTCAGCATCTCTTTGGAGATCGGCGATCTTGGTCTTGATGTTAGCCAACAGGGAAGAGATTGCATCCTGGTCCGGACTGCGGTTTAGTGCCGCCCGGGCATACGAGGTGGTGACGTGGAAATTCGGCTTCCCAATGCCGAGATGAATTTTTTGGAGGTGGAGAGCCGACAAGAGGCCAAGTTTCTCACACCGGAGGTTCGGACGGAGACCCACGAGCAGGAGCGCGAGAATCCATGGGCGCACTTGTAGCTGCACAATCACGAGGCCCACGGGGTGGCTATGCGAGGGACACAATGGAATGAGAAGAATCCAACTTTGGCAGGCTGAGGGAGAGGCTGGCCCTTCCACCATCATAGTCACGTCGTAGGATGATGAGTTGTATAATGCCTAGTGGGAGAAGCTTGGCGCCTCCTCCGATGACGATGAGCTGGACAATGCCTACTTGGAGAAGCTTGGCTCGAATTAGAGGTCTGTCTAGTGTCCAACTCGAGTCGGAGTCGAAGTCTATGTAGTGTCGAAAGGTCTCATGTATCGAAGTGTTGAAAGGTCTATGTATCAAAATGTCGAAAGGTGTAACAACATAATTGACGAGGTTTTAACCCGGCAATGCCCATGTTTAGAGGTTTCGATTTATGGAGAGAGCGTGGGCGCTTGGCGAATTCAACGGCTTCAGACAGAAATAGGGGTATACACGAATTTACCCAGGTTCGGTCCCCGGAGGGTAAAGACCTATATCCTGCTTGTCTGATCTTGTATTGCTTGTATAATTGGAGCTAACTATGGTCGAAAAAGAGATGGCGTGTGTTAGCCTATACGTGGGATCTATGCGAGATCAGATGTCTATGCGAGATTAGCTTATCCAGGGGATGCCCTTGGTGGCTTTATATATGCAGCCAGTTAGAGTTTACAAGTAGTTTTTACCTTCTACTCCAAGTCGAAGTGCTGGGTCTTGCAGGCTTTATGTATCTTTCGAGCGGGCTTCTTCCTTGGCAGGAATCAGGTAGGTTAATATCGAGGACCCAAGAGGTCATACCCTCGTCAATAGTTGTATTGAACTCGAGTCAGAGCAGTGTTGGAGTCGAAACTACCGAACTATGTGTCGATGTTGAATTTTATGTTTAAAATGTGTCAAAGTTTTGAAGTTTCAATGTTTGAATGCGTTCGTCGATGCATTTTTTGCACCATCTCAAAGATAATCGAAGCCCTATTTTATATCATTGGAACTTATGCCCTAAAACCTAAAACTGTGGTTTCATGCCTATTCATCTGTTGGAATTCTCTGCACAGTGCGGTAGCCTTGTTTTTTCGGCGATTTTTTCCCTTCGTCCATCCCGATATCACTCCGTCACGCGCCAAATTTCCGAACCACCGCCAAAAGCAGCGCCCCGCCTCAAAACCTAGATCCGCGCCGCAGCTCGGTCACCGGAGAAATGGCGCCACCAAGTCGCTCTCGCAAGGAGGCGCCGGGGCGGCCGGGCGACCGAGGCCGGTGTGGCGGAGGCGGAGGCGGACGCCCTGATCTCCCTGCCCACGGACGTGCTCGACGAAATCCTCACCCGCCTCGGCATCCTCGACGCCGTCCGGACGTCGGCGCTGTCGCGCGCCTGGCGCCGCCGATGGGAGGCCCTCCCGTCCCTCGACCTCTTCTTCCCCCGCCTCGAGGACGACGAGGGCGCGCCCAAGGCGCTGTGTGCCGTCGACAGCATCCTCCTGCGCTGCCCCGGCCGCGTCCGGCTCTTCGACACGTACATCGACGAGCGCTACGAAGGCCGCGTCCACGACTGGATCCACATCCTCTCCCGCCGAGGCGTTGAGATCCTCGACCTCGACTTCACCAAAGGCTTCCCCACCCTCCCCACTTCCGTCTTCTCCTGCGGCCGGCTCACCTCCCTCAGCCTGTTCGGCTGCGCCATCCCGCTCGTGCCCCCTGGCGGCGTCGTGAGCTTCCCGGAGCTGACGAAACTAACCCTCGTAAACGTCCGGTTAGAGGACTATGGGGAGTACCTGAGGAGATCATCGATACATCCCCGCTGCTCGATTTTCTGGTGCTTACCGATGTTTCCTTTGGTGGCGACTACATCAGAGAATGGGTGATTCAGGCGCCCAATCTCAGGCATTTCACGATTTGCTCCGAAGTCAATTATGGCTGGGTCCTTGAGGAGCTGACTTCCCTGCGTTCTGCCGTCATCGATTTGTGGGATCTTGTTGTTGACAGAAAATTTGCCAAGATTCTTTCAGGGGTTGTTCAGGTTGAGAAGCTTCTGGTTGTCACACACAATGCACCGGTAAATGTCTATGTCGCCAGATGCTTATTTTATCTTTCCAGCCTCTAGCTTGGCTGAAGCAATAGCTTAAGCATGATCTGCAGACTATAAACGATAAAGTAAAAAACAAAGGGGAAAATAGCTTAAGCATGATTTGTACGGTATATGTTCTTAGATGCGGTAAAAGAAACAAGTGACTCATCTAGGTTTACCCCATTTCAGAAATGCTTAGGTTTTGTTTCTTCCAAATGGGCCCACATGTCTAGGTCTCTATATTCTCGAAAGATTTATTGTCCTACCCTTGGGCTCAGCTTCTTTAATCCTAGCTTGGACCAATCGACTTACTAATCGGCTTCTATTATTGTTGTGCATTATGTACTATGTCCAAGAAATTTGTAAATGCATTGTCCCTTGGACATGGTAAATACTCAATTGCATATATTCTCTCTTTTCACACCTGTGTTTTAAGTTATACCCTTGCTTTCTAAATAGGACTAATATATTTTTCCCCTTTCCATTTGCTACATATTGATTTTGTGTGGTTTCATGGTGTGCTAAGCCATTTAGAACTATAATCTCGTATTTACATAGAAACAGTGTCCGTCCTTTCATTTGCATTAGTCCTTGATTCTAGAAATGCATATGGTTTAAATCCTGACATTATCCCCTCTTTCTTCCTCCATTTTTTCAGTCAGGTGCAAAGATACCAAAGATACTTTTGTGCACCTTTCACAACTTGAAGAGCTTGAAGTTGTATATGCACTTCTGTGAACAGCCCCCTATTATGTTAACCTTTTGCTTATTAAAGAGTGCCCCAAATCTTGAAAAACTCAAAATACAGGTAATGGTGAATGTTTCCAAACATATATTCATATTTACATTGTTTGAAGGTCATTTTGCTGCATCTAGTTAATTGCGTTTTCTATTTTTTATGTGAAGATCTTTGATGGGGAGGAGCAGAAATTCGAGGCAAATGGAGAGTTTCAAAATGCATTATGGACTGATGGCATGTGTGCCAACCTTCAAGTTGTGCAGATGATCGGTATTAGTTGGCATCCAAATGAAATATCTTTTATGGAGCTCATTCTCTCTAAAGCAAGGCTTCTTCATACATTATCTATTAGTCATGGTGAGAAAGTGGTGATGTCTAGTGAAGATGCTCTAAATGAATTAGTAAGATACAGAAGAGCTTCAGCTAAAGCTCAGGTCCTATTTAAAGGTAATGAAACTTAATTTCACAAATTTCATCTTATGTATTCTCTTTTGTCTATTTGAAAGTACAGATTATATGCATGCCATTTTTTATTTTTAAAATTACCACCTGATTGTTACATTTCACATTATATTTACTTCTCTTCAGTGTGTGTTCGTCTGTTAGATTCTGAATTATCCTGTCATACTTTGCTGTAGTTCTTGGTGGTGTCTGTTAAGTTCTTTACCTGCTAGTTAGTAAAATATTCATGGTCTGCCCCAATATCATCTATTGTCCAGAGTGATAAAGCTGATTTTTTTAGTATTCCCTTCCCATTCCACTTTTATTTCACTCCTGTACCATTAGATATGATAATTTTTGTCTAATCTTAGAGGGGATTGGATTACCTTAGGTTCAAGAATTGTGACATGAACAATAAGAAAATAATGGCACGCCAAAAGGGGTTGTTTTATGTGGATTCAATTCGACTCTGTTCATATAGTCCCTACTTTTGGTATTTAGTTATTTACAAAATTAGCTTATGTGCTAGTTCCCCCTTTTGGTTTGTTTGGTCTGTGCCGTACAACTGGACCCCTTCATTTTCCATGCAATGCCTTTATATAACAATTATGTTACTTAAACAAGCACAAAATCTCTGCTGCATTTCGTTAATAGAGATAAGATAATACGAACACCAACCAGAAATGGGTGAGGCACTGAGGCATCTGAACCACTGAAAACTAAAGGCATACCAACACTGCAAGCAACTTAAACCATTAGATCCTAGATTTTGTTTCGTCAGAACCAAAATAGGTGCCCAAATTACATGTCTAGCATTTCGCTTAATGCATCTGCTATTTTTCTCTGGAGCATGCATGCCTCTGCTAAAATTTAAGCCAATTTATGCTAAATGGTGATCGGTTCGTATGTAGTATGCAACGGTGTGCAATATATTTCTGCTGCATCTTCTTTGTGTGTATTGTAACAACCTGCATAAAGAGTGTTTTCGTCAAGGTTCTATTAAGCGCTAAGCACTGAGCGAGCGTTTTGTCTCCGCTTTTCCGTTCTCTGAAGGATTTAAGTTGTAAGCGCAATTAAGCGCACACTTTAGCGCAGATAAGCGCTAGGCGTCTTGCCTCCGCTCAGCGCCTAGGCGCACTTAAGCGTGCGCTTAGTAGCGCTTAATTTAACACTGGTTTTCGTTGTCACACAGGTAAAGCGGAAGAGTATTATTAGGTCAGGGTTCAACTTCTGTGCATTGTGGGAGATGTTCGTATCGTCTAATCCAGTGTTTTGGATTAGAAATGCAGCATGCAGAGAATGGCTCCTCGAAGGAACCAGTACCATTTTGTGTTTTCTGCTCTTTTTTTGGAAGAAATTGGCATGCCATTTGTGATTCGGTCAAGTGATGAAGTTTTGTAGTACATTATCTTGTCCAGCATTCTATCTAAAAACTATTACTGTGAGGATATGAATTCTGAAAATAAAGTATTCATGTCAGGCTGATGGAAAGACCAGGGGATTCATCTTCCATTATTTAGAAAAACTTACATGTTCCTCTTGCTATTTGTGAACTAAAAAAGTTTTATGTGCCTGTTCGTATGGGCTTTGCTGCTGTTGTTGCTGATGATGGCCAAACAGACAATCATTAAGGAGCTAAGGATCAGATCAGAACAACTGTATTATTAGGGCATGAATTTACTGGAATTGTCCTAACTTACGAGAACACATTAGGTGTATGTCAAAATTTCATGAAAAGATGGTCTCAGAACAATGATAAGTAGGGGGCAATCGCTCCGGAACCAAGCTCAACTCTTGGTCTGAGAGTGCTGTGAAGCTGAGTACGTCGGTGCGATTTGAACTCACGTAATTTGTGCAGCATGACTACATGCTTTTCTCTCCATGTAATAAGTCAACATAGGTTGACGACAAATCTTTTGACTCATTTTAAAAAAAGTCCACCGAGGCTATGAGACAACATCTGGCCGCCGCTGCCAAGCCTGGCATGGCCAGTCTAGTGCCCCTAGCTTCCAATATATTGTATCACTATAATTATGATCTTAGATTTACTAGGAGTACATGTTAATGCAATTGTGAACTTAGATTTGATAAGGTCTCCGGTACACAGCGCTGAACATTATTTCATATCAATATGCTGATTTGAGATTACCTACAAGTAAATGATACTACCTTCCGTCCCGAAATATAAGCCTTTTTTTAGAGCGAGCTAGCTCTCTAAAAAGACTTATATTTTGGGATGAAAGTAAAAGTTAATAATAGATAGATGAAACTGTGCTATGTATTTATACAAATATGTACCCAAAAAGTGTAAAAGTTTGATTGCGGGCATTGTAGTCAATATCGTCTATTTACTATCGAACGGGCTATTGGTTCTGTCTTATTGATATTCCATGCCACCAACAGTTATCTAATTAAATTTTCCGCTTTATTAGCTTTGATGTATCATTAAAGTATATATGGAGAGAATATAGCAAAATAAGCCTGTCTTGACAAGGCAACTTCTGTAGATGCAATTAGTTTAGTGTATTATGTTGTTCCTATTGATTTTGGTCCATCATAAACGAGACTGAATGTATTCCGTCCACATGCGTTCTTTAATTTTCGTCTCAAAAAACTATACACCCTATATCTATACCAATATAAAAAGACACAGAGAGGGGCAGATCCAACAAATCTTAACCATCAGATTAGCATCTAATGACCAAGATTATCACCGTCATTAGCACTAAAACACCTCCGACGGACAATCCCCGAACACACACCGATTCGGGAAAAAAAAACTGTCAAACAATCACCACCTCCGTCTCCGCACCTGCACATCCTGACGCCATCCCGCTGAAGCCGCCGCCCGACGCCATCCCGCTGCCAGACGCCAGGACGTCGTCGCTGCCACCGCCTGATGCCATCCCGACGTCCGTCCCTTTTTCCCATACGCCGCCGCCGTCCCATCAGCCACCGCCCACCGGCCACCGGCCCAGTGCCTGCCGATGCCGATCTCCTCCCATAGAAGCACCCGCCTCCCAGCGCAGACGTTGACCATCCCCATCGCGGCCGGCTAGCACCTAATTAGCTCACCAAAGGGTTGAGCCGGAGTTTCCTTCTCCCTCACTAGCGACGGTGGGAAAAGTGTCCGGTAGCGGCGATGACGAAGATAAGTTTCGGAGATATGGAATTCCCCCTGGATCTGGTCAGTAGGTACGCAGTATTTATGTATCCCCACCATCGCGTCCTAGATTGGGAAACCAGAGGTTCCATGGATTTGATTTTCGAAACGGTTTTCTAGCTGAGGCAACAATGAATTTTCAACGATTTTCTAGACTCGGTGAGCAGCAACGTCGTCCCATTGGCGTCGGACATGTCGGCGCTTGGATCCTTGTGAACGGGAGTGGTGTCTACGATGGAGCTGACGCCATGGCTAGCCGCAACGTGCAGCTGTGCAGGCCCTGCTGAGTCCACGGAGTCAAATGGCACGACGACCCACAATCGCCTGGCTGGACCAAAAGGTAAGATGGTTCATAAATTGCCGTTTCATGCCAGTACAGAATGATGGATGTTGTTTTTAGAAGTTCAAAGGTACAGGTTAATGTGTATTATTCTAGCACTTAGCAGCAGGTGATGTGCCTGTCTTGCTATCCCAGTTTTGTATAATTACATTTGTTCTCGTATGGTGTCAATTTCTGAATTATAGTACCACCTGATTAGAACGCTTTGCATGGAGCAGCAAAGTGCACTGGAGAAGTAGATACGGTTTTATGCATAGAAACTAGGAGATGATGTTATTGACCCCTGCAATGAAGCTCTGCTCCAGACTGCGATGATTCGTCCTGGCCTATTAAGCAGAGCACACCATGGATCTGGTTCTTGGTTGGGGAAGATTGGTGGAGGCTGCTGGGAATATCTGTCTAATAAAAACGTGCGGAGCCTGAGTTGTAGTATACTGACGCGTGCGAGCCTGCGTGTCACTTTCAGTCCAACATTTATTTTATGTTTTTGCTAGAAATCAGGGCGCCTAAGATTTTGTTAAATCTCAGTCACCTCCTGATCCATCCTATTAAGTCGTTGAAGATTCGCGCTAACCGGGGAAGAAGAAGAAAGGCGACGGCCGATGTCGCCGGAGACGGAGACAGCGCGGCTGGCCGCGACATCGCCGGTGGAGGTGAGGTCGAAAAACTTAGGGTGGAAGGTGTGGGATTTTAGGTTGGGGGTGCCGTGGTCGCCGGAGTGCAGTGGCTGCCTGAGTTAGGGAAGATCACCGGAGTTGAGGAAGATCGTTAGAGCTGCGGCGGCAAGAGGGAGGGGTGGTAGTGGGGTCAGGTGACTGAGATTTAGTAATCTGGCTCAGGTGCGCCCTTTATTCTAGCACGGTCCAGGTCGTCGGGCCTCTGCTTGGACCGATATTCAGAAAACGGCTCGATGGGCATTAAATGGTGGCTAAATGAGGGCTAAGATTGTTTGTTAATCGACACACGTCAGGGGTTACCGCATGGAACACGCTCTAACACACATCACAAGGCAATTGAATGGTCCAAATAGCGGGATCATTTGGACCCGAGTTCGGTATGGAATTTCTCTGCTAGAGCTAGCTAAAAACATACAAACACATTGCACATGGTTGTAACTATGATGAATCTTCTTAGACTTCGCTCTCCATGTATTTTTAATCAATGGAGGGAAAATTTGCTAGAAAATTTCCTAAAATTTTACTTACCTCTATCGCTAACTGAATTATAATAATATTTGACACCTAAGATTACACGCATTGCACGTGCATAATTACTAGTATTATAGAAACGGAGAGAGCAATGTATTTTAGAAGACCTGAGTGGGACATTTTATTCACAAACCTATTCGGTAGTTTTTTAGGTACAGGGAGCATATGCACCCGAGAGCCGAATTAAATTTCCGTGTTATTTTCGAACAATACTTTTCCTGTACTCGCTGACCTTCATCACCAAAAGTGTGACTGCTTTGAACAAGATCAACCAGATAACTTCAGTAATGAAAATATTGCGTTGCATTTAACTGCCAGCAAATATTCTGCTTTGAACAAGATCAACATGATTGCAAATTTGCAATCATTCTTTTAACATAGTATTGCTGCCTTTTTAGGAACCTGAAGGCCTAATTTTGGAGAAATCGTTTGATGCAAAACCTTGTAGAACGGAAACTTTAACCCTAGCTAGGGTCACAGTATGGAGCCACCGTGCCACCGGGCGCGGTCGACCGAGCCGGCGGCGGATCTGCTGAGCTCCCTCCCGCCGCCCCTGCTTGACGCCATCCTCATCCGCCTCGACCTGCGGGACGCCGTCCGCACCTCCGTCCTCGCTCGCGCCTGGCGCCGCCGGTGGGAGGCCCTCCCCTACATCCCCATCTCCTTCGTCGACAAGCGCGGCACACCCCCGGTGGCTGTCGACCGCATTCTTGTTCGGTACCCCGGCCACATCTCGCATTTCTCCTTCTGCGTCGACGAGCACTCCGTCGCCCGCGTCGCCGATTGGCTCATTGCCCTCTGCAACCGCGGCGTCAAGTCTATTAACCTCCGATACGATTCCTGCATCTCCCTCAACCTCAACCTCCACTCCTCTGTCTTCTTATGCACCCAACTCGTGTACCTGGAGCTACACCGATGCCGCATACCACCTCTCCCAGTGGGATTCCCTGGCTTCCCTGTGCTTGAGGAGTTAAAACTCTACTTGGCCACATTCCCTGAGGATGGGGAGAGACTGCTGGAAGAGATTCTTGGTGCGTCACCTTTGCTTAATACCCTTAGTCTTTGCTTTTTGTATATCTACAGCGACGGCCCAAAGGAGTGGGTGATTGGGGGACCTAACCTAAGGAACCTTAAGATACGTACGAATTGTTGTTATGGTTGGCGAATCACGGATCTGCCACGCCTCGATGAAGCCACCATCAATTTGGCAAAGTATGTCAGCTCTGGATTCGAAGTATTCATTGCCGGATTTGCTCAAGTTAGGAAGCTCATTCTCCATACTTGCTGGCCACTGCCACCGGTATTTACATTTCGTCCTTACCTCTTATGTTGCTAGTTGGTATTTGGTAATTGTGATCAATTCAGACCTCGCTAATAAAATTGTATCGTATCAACCAACAGAGAGTGTGCTTGTAAATCTATGTACTGTGTCTGTAAACATCTGTGATAGTTTCAAACTTTCAAAGCTTTCTGTTTCTCCCATCAAAGTTCTATTTTGCTTTATATTGCAATTAGTGTCCTGATTAATTGTTGCTACAGATTATTTTCTAATCAAGATGCTCAAATGGAAACTGAATGCTCCGTGCTTCTTTTTTGGTCATTATTTGAATTCTTTAGGTCCAAGGCGTTGGGACATTTCTAGCTGCAACTTGCTCAATCTTTGTATGAGTGGGTTCCGTTGTCCTAAAAAATAAGCAAGTATATTTGCTCCTTTTTAAAAAGATATATACTTGGTGCTTACACGTGCTTTGAAAAAGTTATTCTGATGGCTTCTGGAATTATGACGTAATGTCTTTTAGTGAAGCAAAAAATGCCAATTGTGTAATAGTTCTCCTAACCCACCATGTCATTGAGATTCACAATGTTTTTATTTTACAGTCAGCCAATGGTCATTTGATGGAAACACTTCCATGTACCTTCAACAACTTAAAGAGTTTAATCCTCTGGACAAACTTCTATGAGAGGCCTGCCATTTTATCAACCTTTTGCTTACTAGCGAATGCTCCTAATCTAGTAGAACTTGAAATCACGGTATGAACTAAGAACACCCCTTGCATACTATCATATTTTTTGTGCTTGGAGGTGATCACTGCAATGGTGCTTGACATTCTATTTTTCAAGATCTTTGGTGTTGACGATCTGGATGACATGGATGAAATTGAAGCAAATGCAGTGTATCAAGATACCCAATTAACTGATGCCTTATGTGCCAAGCTTCAGGTTGTGAAAATAGTTGGTATTGGCTGGTTGCCAATCGAAATGTGTTTTATCAAGCTCGTTTTATCTAAAGCAATTGGTCTTCTCACAATGCATCTTAGACTAAATGGCTTAA
Organism: Dactylis glomerata; assembly: GCA_007115705.1. Classification (NCBI taxonomy): domain Eukaryota; kingdom Viridiplantae; phylum Streptophyta; class Magnoliopsida; order Poales; family Poaceae; genus Dactylis; species Dactylis glomerata. The sequence goes on from QXEO01000555.1 coordinate 1,845,914, forward strand.
GCTCAAGGTCTAACGAGGATGCTCTGTATGAACTAATGACATACAGAAGGGCTTCACCTCATGCTCAAGTCTTCTTTGATGGTAAAGAACCCTTATATTTTACTCATTTATCCATATCATGTTCTGAGTATTTCCTTTGAACAATGTGGAGTATAACATTAATTTCACAACTAAAGTTAGTCCTTCGATTAGTACAAGTGTGGCTACTATTATCTATACCAGAGAATGGTATTAATGTTTAGATGGAAAGGATGGATGGTAATACAAGAATCATGTGTAATGTCAACAGAAATCACATGTGAATGCAGCAAACTTGAAAGAGGAGATAGGATCCATCGGAATTTGCTTTACAAGATCATGACTTGCTTGCTTCTTTACAAAATTAATGGAGTCGTTGATTTTCTTTTCCAAACGACTACCTTGTAGTTGGATTCCATTATCATCAGTTTCATCACATAAAAGAACATTGGTTTTGTGCTAGCATCTGTCTTTAGCCTAGTTCCCCTCTAATGATAATAATCTCCCTTCAGTCCTTACAGAAGAAAAAAGAAATCCACACAGAAATGCATATTTTAACGTTGTGTATATATTATTTTTATGTGTGTCCTGTCGTATGGATTTGCAGTAATGCTCTGATATTTGTATCACCTTTTTAATATCTTGCAACGAGTTGCATAAAATTGACCACTATCTTTTTGCAGGTGAGATGGACTGAATTGTTAAATGGAGACGTATCTTTTGTGCTTTGCTGGGAATGGGTGCATTTAGGTGGATCACTTGCAGTGTAACCCCTCTTTTGACCTTCTCTAACGATGCAGCCTTGGCGGTTGGATATGCATCCTGAAGGAAATGGCTGCTGGAAGGAGACTATAATGCGCTGTTTTGGTCACAGGTCTCCTTGTATGAGTGAATTGCCTGCAAGTCTCCTTGGAAAGAAGTCTTTGTTATGTGTTGTGTCGAATTTCCAGTGAGAACTTAAAGATGTCGCTATTGGATCATTTTAATTTTGTTACAAAATTGATTGTAGGAGCCTTGTGGGATAGCAGCGATGGCCAATAGTTGCCTAACCACAAATATGTCTGCATATACTGAGAGACTGCGGAATGTTTCTTACTTGAACAAGATCAACACGATTGCAAAACAATCTTTATTTTCACATATTACTGTTTTTTTTAAACTTGAAGGCCTAATTTTAAAGAAATCGATTGATGCAAAAGCGGGAGCCCAGGGGGTCTTCTCCTCTCCTTGTGAAGCACAATACAATGCAATTAAAATTCAGAGGTAGTGTGAATAAGCAGAGCATGAGATGAGAAAATAGATAAATTGGGGTGAGAGATTAGTCACCCGACGCTGGCGTTGGCTAGGGTTTTGGTATTTCTTATCAAATAGGAGATAGCAATCCATTACAACTGAGCTACAGCCTAACTTCGGCGGAATGATCATAGAGAAGTGGTTGAAAAGTTTCATAATACTCCCTCCGTTTCAAAATATAAGATGTTTTAAGTTTGTGAAGCAAATGTATCTAGACATCTTTTAGTGTGTATATTTGAGTGAACCTACACACTAAGAGATGTCTAAATACATTAGCTTCACAAAGCTAAAACATCTTATATTTTAAAATGGAGGGAGTACATGAAAAGCAGGAAAACGGCGAGAACCGTCAATCAAACTGGTATTTGATGATACTAGCGGTACCTTAGTTGATGAAGAAAAGCTTGTGCACGTTTGGGTTCAGATAACAAGTACTCCCTCCGTTTAGAAATATAAGATGTTTTAGCTTTATAAAGCTAATGTATCTAGACATCTTTTAGTGTATAGATTTGAGCGAACCTATACACTAAAAGATGTCTAGATACATTCGTTTCACAAAGCTAAAACATTTTATATTTTCGAACGGAGGGAGTAGTTCATTGCACGCGGTTGAGCGAGCCGGCGGTGGATCTTCTGACCTCCCTCTCGACGCCATCCTCACCAGCCTCAACCGTCGGGACGTCGCCGGTGGGAGGCCCTCACCCCACATCATCCTCTCCTTTCTCGATGAGCACAACACACCCCCCATGGCCGTCGACTGCCTTTTTACCCTGGCCACATCTCGCATTTCTCCTTCCATCTCGACGACCACTCCGTCAACCGCGCCGCCGACTGGCTCATCGCCCTCTGCAGTCACGGCGTGACGTATATCAACCTCCAATACTACGGTTTATATGTAAAAAATTCTAAAAGATGTGTTCCGTTTGTTATATGCTATAGGGACCGTGGTGATGTGTTTTTTTTTTGCGAAACACAATACAATGCAATTAAAAAAATGTGATTTTTCACTGCTGTTTTTGAATAAATTGTTTTTGAACAATATATTACTTATTTTTTTCACTTTTCTTTTACTCGCTGACCTTCATCATCACCAAAAGTGTGACTGTTTTTAACAAGATCAATCAGATAACTTCAGTAATGAAAATATTTTGTCACATTTACCAGCCAGCAAATAGCCTGCTTTGAACAAGATCAACACGATTGCGAATTTGCAATCATTCCTCTAACATATTGCTGCGTTTTTTAGAAACTTGAAGGCCTAATTTTGAAGAAATCGACCCTAGCTAGGAGGGGACTTCTCCTCCGTAACCCTAGCTAGGGTCACACTATGGAGCCACCGTGCCACCGCTCGCGGCCGAGCGAGCCGGCGGCGGATCTGCTGAGCTCCCTCCCGCCGCCCCTGCTTGACGCCATACTCACCCGCCTCGACCTCCGGGACGCCGTCCGGACCTCCGTCCTCGCTCGCGCCTGGCGCCGGCGGTGGGAGGCCCTCCCCTACATCCCCATCTCCTTCGTCGACAAGCGCGGCACACCCCCGGTGGCTGTCGACCGCATTCTTGTTCGGTACCCCGGCCACATCTCGCATTTCTCCTTCTGCGTCGACGAGCACTCCGTCACCCGCGTCGCTGACTGGCTCATTGCCCTCTGCGACCGTGGCGTCAAGTCTATCGATCTCCAATACGATTCCTACACCTCCTCCTTCAACCTCCACTCCTCTGTCTTCTTATGCACCCAACTCGTGTGCCTGGAACTGCACCGATGCCGCATACCACCTCTCCCAGTGGGATTCGCTGGATTCCCTGTGCTTGATAAACTAAAACTCCACAATGTCGAATTCCCTGAGAATGGGGAGAGCCAGCTGGAAGCGATTCTTGGTGCTTCACCCTTGCTTAATACCCTGGATATGTCCTTTGTGGATATCCGCGGTGATGGCTCAAACGAGTGGGTGATTGGGGGCCCTAACCTTCGAAAGCTTACGATAAATTGTGTTGCTCATTATGGCTGGCGAATCATGGATCTACCATGCCTTGATGAAGCCACCATCGAGATGGAAAACTATGTAAGCTCTGGCGATTTCGAAGGATTCATCGCCAGGTTTGCTCAAGTTAGGAAGCTCTTTCTCAATACGTGCTACCCACTGCCAACGGTAAATTTTGTCCTTGCCTCTTATAGTCTTATGTTCCTAGTTGGTAATTGCGATCAATCAAGATCCACTAATGTAGTTGAATTATATCTAGCAACAGTGAGTTGATCTTGCAAATCCATGTGTGTCTCTAAACATCCGTAATAGTTTCAATGCTCTCTGTTGCTCCTGCCAAAGTTTTATTTTGCTTTCTATCGCAGTTAGTGTTCTTATGAACTGATGATGCTACAGATTGTTTTCTAATCAAAAGATGCTCGAAATGGAAACTGAATGCTGTTATAAGGCACTGGGACATTTCTAGCTGTAACCTGTTAAATTCTTTTTATGAGTGGGTTTCGTTGTTCTGAAAAACTAGATAGTATCCCACGTGTTGCTGCAGAAATGCTTAAAAAATAATACTATAATAAACATATATTCTGGTTAAAAACATGTTCTACATTCTTGAAAAAAAATGTTTTAAGAAACCTGTGTTGGGTGAAAATATGAAGCAAGACGCAAAGACCTTAGTGAAATGCCTTAAAACACGTTTAGCAGCAAAGCATTGATATCAAACATCGATGAAAAATTGAAACTGACGTAGCTACAATATCATAATGGAATATACTATATACTAAAAAAAGCATCCATTTGTTAGAAAGCGAAGACGTGGACAGACAGAAAATTGCCTCCATACACAACATAATTTATGATTGATTTAACACCTTCATATACAGCAGAAAATTGCCTCCACTAAAGAAGAAAATTGCCTCCATATACAGCAGAACAATACAATATGGTAGCACCATGTATGGGCAAATAACGCTTGATTTTGCCAAAGTCGAAGGACAATATTCAGATGAAAATGTTGGTACTTGTTAGTTTAGATAGAAGCACACACATGTATGAACGTCAGGCCACAATCTCTATGTTGCCCGAAAAAAAATGAACAACAATGGATCACCGAGAGTATTAATGGGAAGAGCAAAGCCATACTCTCCTTGCCACAGTGTGGTGCATATAAATTTCCTAATTTTTTTAGTAAGGCTTTATATTGTTCGACTTAAAAAAAAACTTAAAAGCACTACACTTTGGCAAGGAGAAGTACCTTGGAGAACCACCTGCATTTGAAAGTGCAAACTTTGTTTCCCTCAGATTTTGTGTGTTAGATAACAACATTAGTGATAATAATTGTGTGCTAAGATTTGCAGGTTTTTCATTTGAAGAAATGCCAGGCCGGATAATCCGGCCAGGGGTGGCCGGATAATCCGCCCCCTCTGGGCTGGCCGAAAAACGGCTAAGGACTTATCGCGGCGTCACCCAGATAGGGGGGCCGGATATTCCGGGCAGGGGCCGGATAATCCGGCCAGCCGGATATTCCGCCCCAGACTTGGCCGGATAATCCGCCCTCCCCCGGGGGTGGCTGAAATTCTGCTAAGGACCTGGCGCGGCGTCACCCAGGTAGGGGGGGCGGATATTCGGCCAGGGCGATTATCGCAGCCGGATTATCCGGCCCAACTTTGGCCGGATTATCCGCCCCTCCAAGTCAGCAACGGCTACATTTTGGGAGGGGCTATAAATACCCCTCCCCTTCTTCAACCTCAAGCTGCTCGAGCTGTGAAGAAAAGACCCCATTTTGGAGCCACCAAATTAGCAAGATCTCCTCCCTCAACCCACCAAAGTCGTTGATCTTTGGAGAATCGAAGGAGAAGGCCTTGATCTACATCCTCACCAAAGCGATTTGATTTCCCCTCTCATTTGCTAGAGGGCCCTTTGGTCTTGGGTTCCCTTGTGTCCCTTGACCTTGTTTGTGTGATTGAAATCTTGATACTTGTTGATTGAGATCTTTGTGGTGCTTGGGAGCCTCCAATTCAGTTGTGGAGTTGTGCCCCAAGTTTTGTAAAAGCCGGTTCCGCCTTGAGGAATCCCTTAGTGGAAAGTGAGCTAGGCCTTTGTGGCGGAAGCTTGCACCGGAGAATAGGGTGAGCCTTTGTGGCGTTGGTTAGGCCTGTGTGGCAACCACACCCCTCCAACGTAGACGTACTTCCCCTAAAAAGGAAGGAACTACGGGAATTACATCCGTGTCTCCGTGTGCTCCACTCTTGGTTACCTCTATCCTTTATTACCTTTACTACTTGTATCTTGCTTAGCTTGCTAGTTGACATATAGATAAATTCACCTTAGTTGCATATTTAGAGAATTTACCTTTGTGTCAAGCCTAAATTGAAAAATAACTAAAATTTGAGTAGCACCTATTCACCCCCCCCCCCCCCCTCTAGGTGCCCATACGATCCGTTCAACATTGCAATACACAGAAAGTGCACAGACGAAATAAAAAATATATTGTTTGCCGAGAGAGAGGAATAATGGAGTTTGGAGCTATTGATTTTTCTTTAGTTCCTCCACCGCACATTTAAATACAATATTAATGTGGTATTCTCTCTTCCGCTCTAATCTGCAGGAGGAGAAGGGTAGATACTCGTCCGTTCTCTTCATACTTTTTGTTGCAGGGGATTTCTCTTCACACTTAATCACTATATATATCCCATAAAGTACATATGTAAACATTCTTTATCTTAGTATAAGAAAGGTGCAACATTCAAACAAACACCAGCAAAGTGTATGTGCGTGTGCTTTAAAACCTTCATGATTCCTCATTCTCCCTGCGTCATCTGAATATTGTCCAAAGCTATAAATTTAAACAAAATTAGAATCCATTGGTGATTGTACATAAATTTATTTGTAAAATATGGTCGCAGTAATTGTGAACATACCAACAAATGACCAGTCATTTTTTTCTCGTTTCTCTATAAGTAGCCCACTATCCCAATTGTATCTGAAAAAATAAAATATTCATAGAAGTAGACATGTCATCAGAATATATCATATACTTGTAATATCTTGATGAAATAGGAAGGAAAAAGTAATAAAATTGTACATGCAAATAATCAAATATTTGTCGTAATGTGCTGATAGTGTGGGTAAGGAAGCAAACTGCCGACTAATGAAATGAAAATTACCTGTGATTGCGAAGGCGCCAGACTGTTTCATTGGAAAGTTCAGCGACACCTGCGGTAACACACTATAGAGGAGGAATTGTGAGGCTAAACAAAGATACATCTCAGTGCCTTAATGAATATAGTAACAAAACAACTCAGCGTATCTAAACCCACCCTACTCAATGCCAACGGATGGCTGCATGAAGCATTCCGCCCCCACCCTCCTGGAGGAAGATAATCAGAAGAAGACAGAGAGAGAACAGGAAGAGGGGCGCCTCACCGGTGTTCATCTTGCATCCCTTCGTGGCGCGCTTGCTTGATGGGCAACGCCAACGCTCGAGGGAGCTGGAGGCTGGCAGTACCATGAGGGCGTGGTGCTGAATCTGAGAGGCATTGGATGAGGCGACTGGAAGCACACCAAACCTTGACTGCGATGGCCAGCGGTAGCGGGTGCGAGAGATGATGGGAGATTGGTAACACAACAGGAGAATGCAGAGTGGAGAACCAAGATAAATATTGAGATGGGATTGGAAAAGACACGGGAGGGCAAAAGGACAGATGGAGGATACAGAGAGAATGCTGTAGTGCACATTAATTGAGAAGCGAAAGTGTCCACGGAGCTCGCAGGTGGATCTAGATTAATGGTTTTGAGTCAATGCATGCAGATGCTCGGTGGAGAAGTGGAACATTGGCGGGCCTGTTCCTTCAGTGCTATATCTGGTCAGAACTGAACGCATGATCGAAACAGAAATCCTCAAAGAACAGATTAAAAGAAACAAAACGGAAATGCTGATGTGGACCCCTTAATGAGATGGATAGCCTGGATGTTGAGAGAAATAGGTTAGTGGGGATGATCTTTTTAGTTATATAGGATAGGCGAGTATTTGCTCCTTTGTTCTAAAGATATATATACCTGGTGCTTACACTTGCTTTAAATAAAGTATCCTGATAGCTTCTGTATTAGTGAAGCAAAAAATGCCAATCGTGTAATAGTTCTCCTAACCCACCTTGGCATTGAGATTCAGAATGTTTGTTTTTATTTTACAGTTATTCAATGGTCATTTGATGGAAACACTTCCATGTACCTTCAACAACTTAAAGAATTTAATTCTTTGGACACACTTCTGTCAGAGGCCTGCCATTCTGTCAACCTTTTGCTTACTAATGAATGCTCCTAATCTAGAAGAACTTGAGATCACGGTATGAACTCAGAACACCCCCTTGCAAACTGTCAGATTTTTTGTGCTTGGCGGTGATCACTGCTATTTTTTGGTGCTTGACATTTTTTTCCAAGATCGATCGTGGTGACGCGGATGAAATTGAAGCAAATGGAGTGTATCAAGATACACAGTTGACTGATGCCTTCTGTGCCAACCTTCAGGTTGTGAAAATAGATGACATTGGCTGGTTGCCAAATGAAATGTGTTTTATCAAGCTCGTTTTATCTAAAGCAAAAGTTCTTCTTGCTATGCATCTTAGACTTGGTTGCTTCAGCTCAAAGTCTAACGAGGATGCTCTGTGTGAACTAATGACATACAAAAGGGCTTCACCTCATGCTCAAGTCTTCTTTGACGGTAAAGAACCCTTAAATTTTAGTCATTTATCCATATCATGTATTTCCTTTGAACAATATGGAGTATAACATTCATTTCACAACTAAAAGTTAGTCCTTGGGCTACTACAGTTGTGACTACTGTTATCTATAATTCTATACCCTAGAGAATGGTATTGATGCTTAGGAGGAAGGGATGGATGGTAATACAAGAATCGTGTGTCATGTCAACAGAAATCACTTGTGAGAGGAGATTGGATCCATCCAAATTTTCTTTACAAGATCATGACTTGCTAGTTCCGTTACAAAATAAATGGAGTCGTTGATTGTCTTTTCCATACGACTACCTTGTAGCTGGATTTCCATTATCATAACATAAAAGAACATAGGTTTTGTGCTAGTATTTGTCTTCCGCTTAGTTGCTGTCTAATGCTAACAACCTCCCTTCATTCTACAAAAGGAAAATTAAAACAAGAAAGAAGCGCATATTTTAACATCGGCCACTGAAGAGACCATCAAGTCATAATCTAGCTTTGTGCCTTGACAGCTGACATAGATTTATACTGCACATTGGAATGCACAGTGAGCATTGTACCAAAGTCATATGCAGATGTATCTTACGGGGGAAAATTGGCAGTTATCCAGCACCTTGTTGACTCCAGCGGGTACCTGCCATTTGAGCTTCACATGCTTCACTGAATGCATCGTAGATTTGTTAACTACCACATGCTGATACTCTTTATTACTCTTATTTTTATCACCTGCTTAATACATTGTAACAAGTTCATGAATGGACTGCTATCTTTTTGCAGGTGAGATTGAATAGATTGTTAAATGGAGTGTCTTTTGTGTCTTGCTGGGAGTGGGTGCATACTACATTTAGGTGGCTCACTTGCATAAGATGGTGTAACCCCTCTGTTGACCTTCTCAAACTATGTACCCTTGGAGGTTAGATATGCATCCTGAAGGAAAGGGCTGCTTGCAAGAGCTACTAGTATAATGTTCTGTTTTGGTCATAATTATCCTTGTATGAGTGAATGGCCTGCACAAGTCTCCTTGGAAATAACTCTTATTTGTGTTGTTTTGAATTTTCAATGAGAATTTAAATGTGTCGCTGTTCAATCATTTGATTAAATTTGTTACAAATTTGTTTGCGTGATTTTATGTTTTCACCTCTAGCCTACTCCAACTTGTTTGGAACTAAAGGCTTTATTGTTGTTGTTACAAATTTGTTTGCAGGAGCTTTTTCTTTTCTTGAATACTCTATTGTGGGAGAAAATTGCCAAGAGAAGTATTACAACGCCGTTTGCACGGCTTCTCTCGCTGCCATAAATTTGTTGAAGTGTATAAGTGAATTGTATTAGCTCTTTTCATTAGTTTAGACTTTTGGTTGCGTTAGCTAGTGTATTAGGCTTGACATGGTATCAGAGGGTTTTGAATTTGAGTCATGACTTTCGCAATTTATCCTAAAATTGATGTTATCCCTTGGTGTCCATATAAAGGCTTCTTGAGTCATACCTATGAGTCACCGGACAACATACACGATCTCTTATACCTACCTATGAGTTTCTATACGTGTTAACTTGTCCTCTCTATCATACGTGAGTGAGGATATTGAAGTGTATAAATAAATTATACTAGCTCTATCGATTTAGACTTTTAATTACGTTGACTAGTGTATAAAGCTTGACAGCCTACAGTACTGTCCACCACTCCGTGGTGGAGGAAAGCTGAACGTCTCACGCCGAAACAAACATGCACGCCTCGAGGCCTCGTTCTCGGACCGGATCTTCTGGTTCCTGAAGCCGAACAACTTTGCAAACAATAGCTTCATGAATGGGACACCAGCGATGACAGATATGAAACCACAAAATATGTGCTCCATGAGCTTTTATTAATACTCCGTACTATTTTTGGGCAACTCTTGGCTTATAGACACTGCACATAACTTCCAGGTATAGTTTTAAAGGCGTCGCATAGGCGACGCTAAGGCGTCAGCTCTGGAACCTTAAAGCATCTTCACTCGCCCCCCCTCCCCCTCTCCCCTAAACGCCTCTTAAACGGCTTTAGGGGGGCGCCGGCGCAGAAAATCACACTCAGCCGCGCTCTTCATACGTTTTTTTCTATTCGGCGCGACACATATTTTTATCCGGCGCACCCGATCCAAACCCTGTCCACGGAGGGGCGAGCGGGGGCGCCGGCTGGACGCGCGACTCACCGCGTAGCCCACTGTCAGCGACTGCCCGCTGCTTCGTCGTCTCCACTTGTCTCATCTCCCATGCCGAGTAATGGCGCTGCAAATGGCAGCAGCTTTGCAGCGGCGCAGCGAGCCATCGCGTCGGAGCACGCGTCGACGGGAAATGAATGCCATCTCGTCTGCTTCCCGCCCCTTCTTCTTCGTTTTCCCGCCCGCTTCCGGCTATAAATAGCTCGTCGCCTCGCCGCTAGGTTCACATCCTCCAACCGCCGGTAGAAAATGCCTCGCCGCCTCTTCACAACCTACGCCATGCTCCCTCGCGGTGGTTTCGGCGCACCACTACCACCACTGCCCCCACCTCCATCGTCGTCGTTGCCGCAGGAGCCAGCTCCGTGGTAGGGCGATGAGGAGGAGGACTCCGACGAGGAGGAGTTCCTCGCTAGATGCCGACAGACGCGGAGGCGGAGGAGGCCGCTGCAGAACAGAGAGCGATCCTAGCGTCGTTCGAGACGCAGCGCCGCGACCAATCGGCGCAGGAGCTCATGGCCGCCGAGAGGAGGGTGGCAGCGGCTAGGCTGGCGTAGGAGCATGTTGCTGCCCGCGCCGACGCCCATCGCCGCAACATCGAAGCGGCGAGGCCTGCGATGGCGGCGGCTGAGCAACGCCTCTTCCAGGAGGACGTGACCGGAGGCCTCGTGATGGTGGCGGCGGAGCGCCAGCGACGCGAGCATCAGTACCCTCTTCCGTCCTTCGACGCATCGGCCCAGCGAGAGGAGGAGCGCCGCACCTTCACCTCATTCCTCGAGGACGCCGAGCGTCGCCACCGCGAGCGCGTGTCGGAGGAGAGTCGTCGCCGCCGCGGGATGGTTTCCCGCCGCCGGTCCGATGATGAAGCTGGGCCGTCCAACGCTCCACCGCCACCACCATCGGGTGCATCGGGAGCCAACGCCGCCGGCGGGGACTCCGATGAAGACGTCCTCTTTTAGTTTTATTTATTATATTTCACCGTATTATGTAAAAACCATCTATATTTCAATGAAATCTATGTAGTTTGCCAAATTTTGCCTAGTTTCAAATTTGGGATGGGGGGCACGGCTGGGAAACCGCCGCCCCCATACCAAAATCAGCGCCCCCCCTCCAAAATGGCCTCAAAATCGCTTGCGCCAGTCGCCGTTTGGGAGGGGGCGAGTGGAGATGTTCTTAAGACATCATGCTTGTTTTAGACTCTTGTCTAAAGTATCTATTTTAATTTTTGAGGCGTCCAGAGTGTCGCTTAGGCGGGTAAAGCAGCGCTATGGGCTATTTTGGAAGCCATAGACATGCAGGGTGCAGGTTGAATAGGAAACAGAGCAGCATATGCTAGATCCAGCAGGAAATGATAAAGTAGAGAAGTAGTACCTGGCTAGCTGCTAGCTTGGAGAACCGTTTGCTCTTTTTCCTGCTCTATTTTTCTTCGTTTGACTGCTATTGTTGTAGCACTGTGGCCCTATTATAGTAATAGTAGCAGCAGCTGCTAGCTGATAAAGTAGAGAAGTAGTACTGGCTAGCTGTTAGATTGGTGAACTGACTAGGATAGCTGCTCGTGGTCCGTGGCTGTATTTTAGAGGTTAGGTGCATGTTGACTAGTTTATTAGAATAGTATATAATGATACTAATATTGGTTGATGGTTGTAATATACCAGGATTAGAGGTTATAAAATAGAGGCAATAGATGTGTGCATTGCATTTCATGCATAGAAAATCCGGGTAATTTTCGCGCATTTAAATAAAACATATCAAAGTGATTGGAGTTTCACTTGAGATGATGGAATTGAAGTACCTCATCAACTAGAGCGCGATAAACTTCAATATGACCTTTTTTAAAATCCTTGTTTTGGGTAGTGATAGTTACAACAACTAAAATAGAGTTAAGTGAGGTAAAAATAAAATGCTTGACACACCATTTTAGGACCAAATATATATTCACACCAAGATCATCATGGTGTTCTTTCAACCCTACTTCTTTCATGCTAAAGAAGTCAACACAAGTCTTATTCTTAAATCATGATCTATTCTATATTCTGATGTCCTAATTTAGTGAGACCAAATATGAGTAGTGTAAAGGTTAACTCAATGCCAGTTTGATTATTAGATTTGCCTTAGCTATAGGTGAGATAACTTATGAACATTGGAGCCATTCCTATAAAGGCCAACTAGGAGACTTTAGACATTACTCAACTTATAATTAGGACAAGTCATTTGATATAGGGGTGATCACATTATAAACCCTAATTCTGGTCTAGACTAGAACCATCATTAGGAAGTATAACCAATACCTAGGCTTATGGACTTATGAAGTGGAGTAGATCCTATATGAATCCCACAAAGAGAAGATTATATCCTTAATCTCAGAAGGTTGATACAACCTAGAATAAATCCTTGATAGAGGGAGTTGATGAAGGAAATAGTATGATCATATCAAGTGCATGATTATGCTTGCTGATGAAGATAATTAGGTTAGTTATAAAACCAAGTCTGATAAGCAGATATCATCCTAAAACCAAGTGTGGAGTAGAAGTCCAACTTAAACTCATCTCACTTAGGAGATAACCATCTTGTTAAAGTTATATTAGAAACCTTGACCTGTGTACAAGTTTCCATTGAGTGAAGCATATGGTATAGGTTGAGCAGATCCTAAGCCTTGACCTAGAAACTTAGTTAGTCTATAGATCATTTGTTGCATTGAGCACATTTCAGAGGGAACACTATTCCCTGGTTGAGTGTGATAACATTCTATCCAATTCCATAACCTTTTATTCATTTACTTGGGGATTCATATCCAAGCATCATTCCAACTTATGCATCACTATGTGATCATAATACATGTTTATTCCAATGCCCTAACCTTGAGTTTAAGAATTATGTTCCAACCATAGTTCTTATAAGATTAACCAAAATCTTTATTTAGTGATTACCTCACATCTTATTGCATATCTTGCCCTTAGTTGGATAGTTCTTACTTGTAAGAGAGAGGTACCAAATATCTTCAAATAAAGTAGCAAGAAACTATTAATGATGTTGGGATATTTGGGACATTCCCATGCCATTAGCAAAATTGGGATACGCATAGAATCATACCTTTCACCATTTCCTCTATAGGAAGACAAATTGTGGATAAACACTGTTTCCTTGTTTCCTTATAAGTTAAGATGAAAGATAATATTGATACATCCTACTATCGGTTGAATCAAACCTAGCAAAGTATTTCAAATACTCCACAAAAGCTAATTGGAAATATCCCATCAAGATTCGCAATAAAACCCCAATGATGTGTATAATATCTTATGTGCAAGTGCACATATAAATTTATCTAATATTAAGTGATAGATTAGTAGTGTCATATCCATATTTGTTAAGAAATTTCAAACTCAAAATACTGCAAATGAATAGCTAGTTCAAAACCTGCAAAACATAGTGGAATTCAAATTAGAATTGTCAAAACAGAAAACAAGTTAATAAAGAAAAAGAAACAGAAAAAAAGAGATAGCAGCCAGTAGGCCACAGCCCAACTAGCCAGGCCATCGAATCAGTCGAATCGGCCCAGCCCGCTTACCCCTTTGGGGCATCGTCTTCCTCCGTGAGCCAAGCTGCTCGGTGGAGCAGCGGAGGCCGTTCCTCGCCGGCGGTGCGCCAAGATCCGTGCCACCGTTTCCGAGAGGCCTATAAGAAGACTCCGCCGCAGTGGATAAGACCTAGGACCTCAGCTCTCCTTCTTCCTCGCTCTGGTTCCATTTCTTTGAAACAGTCACCAAAACCCTAACTCCGGTGAACCTTAGTGGCGTCGATTTAAGCCATACCGAGCTCCCGGAAGTGGTCGAGATGTTGTGCCTCGTCTTATGGATCATCTAGGTGGAGCAGAGCATCCTGGGGCGCTGCCTATCAAGCCAATTTGGGCATTCCCATTCGCGGTAGTCCGTTGGAATCGGCGACCGTACCACCACCTCCGACCACAATCGACAACTTCAAGCAGCTACTCGTCCCCAGGGTGAGTTTCCACGTCGATTGGTACTACTGTTGCATTCCGAGCTAGTCCGTAGCCCGATTCCGAAGACCGCTGTCGTGCGCTGCCGCAGGGAAGCTCGCCGGAGGCAGCTCCGGTGACCATTTCTTGGCGGCGCGTGCACTAGAAGACTCCCCATCGTCTCCTGGTTCGCATGCAATCATCCACACCACTTGAATCGCTCGCAGTCATCGACTCCGGTGATCACCGGCGGTGAGGTCAAGCCCAGTCAACATGTTGACCAGTCAATGCCCATGTGGCATCGGACGTGTCTCTGGCCCCGCAATTCTGTCACAACGGCTAGACATAGTCTCGGTACAAAGAGTTTTCCTCTGGTAATTAAAATTCTAGAAAATAGGAAAAACTTAGAAATATCATATCTAATTCATTTTAAATCAGAAAAATATAAATTATATATCAAAATGTTCACAAAAACAAAATCTATCTATTTAAGTTATAATCTTGAATGCTTGTGTGAAATAATTTAGAACCAAATTTGAAAACTTGTTTAAGTACTATTTGAATTAGGAATTCAAACCCAACCATAATAATAATTCAAACCAAGTTTTCAAATACCAAATAAAAATTTGACTACTTCAATATTATTATTCCAATTAATATTTTGTTATTATTAAATATTAATCCTAAAACTTTATTATTAGGATTTAATCCCTAAAATGATTTTCCTAAAAACAAAATTAAAATTGTAAATTTGGGAAAAATCATAAAATTGAATAAGAATTATTTCCTAACTCTAATATTGCTATTTCAACAATTGTTTCATTAAGAGAAAATCAAAAACCCATTTTAAAATCTTTAATCACTTAAAATTTGGATTCCAACCCTGAAAAACTAGGAAATAAATAACCAGGCTTTCCTAATTATTTTTTAATAAGAATTGAAACTTAAAATGAAATTCTAATACTAACACTCATTAAGGTACATGTTCTTCAAAAGTTATTCTTTTGAAGTACCTATAACTTAAGCACCTACCATTTATTTTAGTACTAAAACCAATAACTACCTTAGTGTGCTAGTCTAGCCATACTTCTTAATTCAACCTTGAGTGGTTAGTTTGATATTCTATTTCAACATGGTATACCTTAAGTCAACTAACTATTTGCAACACCTTTGTTACAACTTAAAAACTGTTACCTTCCTGACATCACCTAATCACCACCACTTTAAGTAATAAAAATATCCATTTAGGATTGTGTTCTTCAAAAGTAATTCTTTTAAAGAACATATCAAGGAAACATCACCTCAATTCCTATGTCCTAGAATAAGCAATGACTTATGCATATTAAGATTATTAACAACCCTGGAATCAACCATGAATGGATTACTTTAGCACTACTTGCTCATGACTAACTATTTGAGTGCCTATGCTAGTATAGATTGTTATCAATTATAGAAAGAACTATTTATGGTATCAACAATCTAAACTACCTTGAATGTCCATGCTTCACTAAAACCCTCTTAACATTGAATGAAACCTAGCTTGTTTCCTTGGTATGCTCATCTATTAACTACTCTTCGGTTATGATAGAATCATGCTAAACCCTAGAACACCAAATCTTAGGTGTAATGCTTCTAATCAATAATAAACATGTACTTCAAGTGTTATTCTTTCAAAAGACATTGAAAGTAAGTAACCAACTATTCCATTAAGCTTGAACTTATATAACTCTATTTGTGTCTTAAGATTGTTGTCAACCCTAATACTAACTGTGTATTCCTATCAAATAAGAATTACTTTAGCTTTGCTTGTCCATAACCAACTACTTGATTGCTAATAACAAGATACAACTTAAAAGTGTTACTTTCAAGTCTTCACCTATTGCTATACCTATCCTCTGCAATAACTCTTGTTTTAAGCTTTATTCTATTACTTTAAAGGTTTCTCAGTCAATCTAAAATCCTTAACAACCTTGTTGTGGAGTGGATCTAAAAGTGCAACTCATTATAAAGAAATCATCACAACCTTGTATACTAAACCATTGGGGTTAGGTTACGCTTAGAACGATGCATAGCATATATGATGCATATCATGCTACAGTTCTTTTAACATCATCTTTACCAGATGATGGTGCTATTTCAGTATTTGGATTTCTTACGTATCGAAGACCTTGACTTGCATAATCTTGCAGTCAAAAAGGCAAGTTCACTCTTGCTCATATCTCTTGATTATATTTATCAAATTACTTGCAAATATACCGGTGGTATTACTATTGCATCAAAAAGCAAAGGGTTCTCCTTTTATAATAATATGAATAGTGGTTATCAACCCGAGTGGTGATAACCTAGGAAGGCTGGCAGGTGGAACCATGGTAAGATTGTTGTGGTGGAGGTTCCACTTGCACGGGAAAGTAAACCCTAGGAATTAATAACCAATGCCGCAGTTATTCTTGCGCCGTAAAAACAGTGTCGTCCAAGAGACTTGGAATGGGATGGGAAAGTCATCTGTATCTTCTCTTGTTCGCATGTCAACGGATAGCCAGCTACCGGTTGCTGTAGGTCTTGCGAGACTACATGTACATGGGTGGGACCCCTTAGTTCCCACGGCAACTGGTGTCTATGATGGTCTGCAAGAGGCGCCTAGGTACTTCATCGTTGGGGGTGAATATCAGGGGCTAAACCTGCTCTGCGTGAATTGGGTGGGCATGCGTTGTGCAGAGAAGGCAGTGAATGGCTTGGATCAATGACTAGGCCCCACACCAAGGAAGTGTGGACGGGAAAGATCGCCCGGTTGTGCAACAAGGCTTTGATCTCTTTTGGAAGGACACACCTCTGCAGAGTGTAAAAGGATGTGACATGTTACCCATTGTTCCAGGAAGGAGCTGCGAACGCTGCAGGAAAGGTGCTCTCAAGGCACTAATACCTTGTGTTGGCTGTTGGGCATAGTTTTCAGAATAAAATCAACCTCCTGAAGAAATGTTTACGAAAACTTGCATTGCCAAATGACTCCTGGGTCCAAGGCTGTAGTTAGTGCATCAAACACCTTCTACTCTATATGAACTTGCTGGGTAACGCTCGTTACTCACCCCACTCCCTCGTAACCCTTGCTTAGATTGAAGGCAACTCAAGGATGCAACCTCAAGACATTAAAGATGAAGCATTCTACCAACGTCATGATTATCAGCGGAGTCTACAATTGTGCGAAGCTTGGTGGAAAACTAGAATAGGGTTAGAAAGGAACTAGTTTCCTAATCCTAGAACCTAAGTAGTTAGAGTAGCTCTATATTTGAGTAGTAAGCCAAATGCATTAGTTGTAGTTTAGTTTAGTCTTCCTTGTTTCTTTCTCGTTTGTAGTCGCCGGGACTAAACCTCTACCTGTTGAGGAGGTTCTGAAGATCTTCTGTATGCTGAAAATTGTAATCCTATAGACATACCGTGGACCTGCGATGTTTCTGTTGTACCACTCTGATGGATGTAATACTAGTGAGATGGTGTTTCATTAGTGTTATGTCAACGACTTGCATACTACACATGCAGTGGTATGCTGGGTCACCGCAGCTGGTATCAGAGCAAACACTTTGACCCTAGGATTAAAACCCTTTAATATGAGACCTATAGGTTTGGTAGTGACTATAGAAAGCCATCTTATCTAAACCAATTCTTCTTATGACTTGGGATGGATATTCAACAAAAGAATAATTCTGACACACTCGAGTCAAAATTCTTACCTGTTTTTCCTAAGTGAAGTTAGACATCTTGTTCCATACCTAGTTGTATGACATCATTAGAGCCTTACATAAATGTTGGAAGTAGATCACATTTGGTATACAATACATGGTAGTCCAAAGAGAGGATACAACCAGAATGGGAACTATCCTATTGGAAGAAGTATACCAAGGTCATTTTGTTAAGTTTGATTCATCTAAAACTGTAGTAGGATGATGTTAAGTGATTTAGGGAAGCTATATGAGGTTGTAGCACCTCAGGTTTAGTCATGTATGTGGATACTCAAGAATGCCATATACAAGTAAGGGGTACCGACCGTGTAAGTACTTTAATCATGTTAGATTCATTTGAGAATCTTTGCATGATGGAGTAGAACTCTATAGTAGACCAGCAATTACAAGCTGAGGAGGAAGATGCTCAAGGTGAATGGTGAATTAAGTGTTCCAAACAATGGTAATTAGGTCAAGTGTACCAAAATCATAGACTTTAGTTGGAGAAGACTTATCGGAGCTCAATGGAGAAGCCCTATAAAAGCCATGGAGTTGAGTGAACCATGCTTAGTGAAGTATGTACGATGTATAGGAATGCCAGAAGTTTGGAGAGATCATGTGAGATTCATCTTCAATAGGACAAAAGGTAAGCTAGAAGTAGAAGTATTAAAGAGTAGTAGTCCACCACTATGTGCATATAGCACGATATAAACCTATATTATTTGGTGCTATAAGGTACACATCTAAGCCTGAATATTAGAGATGTTTTACTTACTTGCTATCTCATAGGCTTATGATGATGTATGTTGCCTGCACAAATTTGGATTTTCTTGGATTTTATTGTGTGACTAGATCTATGCATGAAGTTGGACTTTGATGTGCAAGTGAATATTGCATCATCGAGTTCTTACTTAATGTTATAGTTCTAGAGAGTTAAGGTATTCTTGTGAGGGAGAGACGAATTCTAAAGGCAATCAAGCTAGAAGATGAAGGATCACCAGATAAAGGAAGCCAAAAGAAGGAAGCTCCAGTGATACTTGATACGTCTCCAACATATCCATAATTTTTGATGCTCCATGCTTGTTTTAACACCATTTGCTTAGTGTTTTGTTACACTTCATGGCATTTTTATGCATTTTCCAGAACTAACCTATTAACGAAATGCCACAGTGCCAGTTCCCTGTTTTCTGCTGTTTTTGTGTTTCAGAAAAGTTACACAGGAAATATTCTCGGAATTGGACGAAACAAAAGCCGAACATCCAGAAATTTACCGAAGCTTCCAGAGAACCGAAGATGAGACGGAGGGGGGCCATGGGCCGGCCACACCATAGGGCGGCGTGGCCTGCCCCTGGCCCGTGCCCCTGGTGGTGAGGCCGCCCCGGTCCACCTCTGACGCTGCCCCTTCGCCTATAAAGACCCCCCGACGGGAAAAACCTAAATACCCGATCACTTTTCCAGAAACAAATCGCGATCCGCCGCCGTCGTCGACCCGAGATCGGGAGGGTCCAGAAGCTCTTCCCGGCACCCTGCCGGAGAGGGAAATCGCCACCGGAGGTCTTCTTCATCACCATGCTTGCCTCCGGCGCGATGAGTGAGTAGTCTACCTTGGACTATGGGTCCATAGCAGTAGCTAGATGGTTGTCTTCTCCACCATGTGCTT
This sequence comes from Dactylis glomerata, assembly GCA_007115705.1. Lineage (NCBI taxonomy): Eukaryota > Viridiplantae > Streptophyta > Magnoliopsida > Poales > Poaceae > Dactylis > Dactylis glomerata. The sequence goes on from QXEO01000555.1 coordinate 1,865,465, forward strand.
CATGTTTAGATCTCGTGAGCTGCCTTACATGATCGAGATCACTGTTATGTAATTCTACATGTTGTGTTTGTTGGGATCTGATGAATATTGGTGTTATGATTGAGTTGATGTGCTGAATATTATCTTATGTTATCTCTATGTTGTTTATGATCTTGCATGCTCTCCGTTGTTAGTAGCTATCTTGGCCGAGTAGTTGCTAGTGACTCCAAGAGGGGGTATTTATGCTTGATAGTGGGTTCATGCCTCTATTTAATCTGAGGGAGTGACAGAAACCTCTAAGGTTGTAGATGTGCTGTTGCTACTAGGGGGAAAACAACATTCATATGCTCGAGCGCATATGCTTTGTTTACATTACACACTTTGCTTAATGCAGTTATCTGTTGTTCGCAACTTAATACTTGTGGAGTTCTCAGATTGATTCGCCACAAGTGGATTTTTAGTCATAGATGCAGTTGGATGGCGGTCTATGTATCTTGTTGTAATGCCCAGAGTAAATCTCATAGTGATCCTCTCAACATATGCATGTTGTCTTTATTCTATCAATTGCCCAACTGTAATTTCTTTACCCAGCATGTGTTATTTTATCTTATGGAGAGACACCACTAGTGAACTGTAGACCCCGGTCCTATTTCCATTATATTGCTATCACCTGTTTACTTTACTCGCACTGTTTACTTTACTCGCATACTACTATTGTTTTCCACTCGATACGCTCATACCCTTTGTTTCAAGCAAACCGGTGAGATTGACAATCTCATCGTAAGTTGGGAACAAAGTACTTGGTTGTGTTGTGTGCAGGTTCCACGTTGCTACTAGTTGAAGATGCGCTAACAAGTTGTCGTTAACGGTGCCCTTGTTGGAGTGTCACTAGGCTAGCAGGCATCACCTTCAGTCGTTTGGCTTTTTTCTACTGGATTGATAACCTTGGTTTCATAACTGAGGGAAAACTTGCTGCTATATTCATCAAACCTTCTCTTGGGGTTTCCAACTGGCCGGTCATTTACTTCATCAACAAACGCAATCAAGTTCTCTAGCACCTTCAATACCGCGCCATCAACAAGTTTTCTGGCGCCGTTGCCAGGGAAAAAGAAGACTTCTGCAAGGGGAGTTTCGCACGCACATCCTTTACTTTGTTTTAAGTTTTGCTTTACTTTATTTTTACTTGCATCGTTTTATCAAAAACACAAAAATATTAGTATCCTTTATAGTTGTTATTTCTTTACTTTTAGTTCATTATGTTGTTCCCTAAGAACGTTTTGGAGGACCTTTCAGTAGGTAGTGGTTCAATTATTGGGAAAAAGTAACATCGAGGAGTTCTTTAATCATATTAGTATGCATAAATATGTTGAGGAAAAATCTTTGGCTGAGCTTGCTCCTAGTTATGAAGTTGCTTCTGCTTATTTAGTTCACATGTTAGAAGCTAGGTTTGCTAGCCTTAATCCTTTTATGCAATACATGTTTTTTAAGCTTCATGATATTGAGGACCCTGAAAAGAAAGCTTTTATCTTGGAAACTTTGCGCATAGAATTTAGAGATGTTGCCATTGAGGCTAGGAAAGTTTTTAAGAAATTTAATAAGCTTGGCTCTCTTGTAGAGGTTGTTGGTACACCCCATGATTTTAGAGTGCCAATACCTTGTAAGCTTGTAGGAATTCATGATGCTTTCGAAAAGAATTTTAGTTGGATTTGTCCTGAAAATCCTTTTGATGAAAGTAGTGTACCAAAGTGTGATCATAAAGGATCTTCAAAAACTCATTTGGACACAATTCAATTTATTGTTGAAAAGACTCCTGCAATTGATCTTAATGCCTCTTTCGAAAATACTTGATTTGCACTTTCTGTGCCTAGCTCAAAGGCGTTAAAGAAAAGCACTCTTGGGAGATAATCCAATGTTTTTACATTCAGTTCTTTTTCTTTTATTTGAGTCTTGGAAGTTATTACTACTGTAATGACCTCTCCTTATCCTTTTTATTTCGTTTTTGTGCCAAGAGAAGTCTCTAATTTGAGTGAGGTAAGATTTGGGGATGTTGCTGTCCTGAAACAGTTTTCGGTGCTGCACCGTAAAAATTCGTGAAAAATTCTCTGTATATCTTTTGGACCTGAGATTTCTTGTGCATATGCCCCAGGTTATATCCAAACTTTCATTATTTTAACACTTTTTTATTTGAGCAACAGAAAACCCTCTAAAAATTCGACCTTTGTCAGCTATTCTGTTTTGATAGATTTCTGCCAATATTTGTGTTTGCCGCTTTATCGCTTTCTTTTTGAGTTCTTTTGATCACGGAACTTTTGGGGAAGTTGCTACAGTAGTATATACTTTATATGTGGTGGTTTTGAGTTGAAACCTGAAGCAAAAAGGGGTTGATTCAATGTTATGCTTACACTAATGTTGCTAATAGATTTGTGTTTAGTTTTGTATGAAGAAAGTTTTCAAGTGTAGGGATTGGAGAATGATGAGATGAGTTGAAGAATGGAAAAAAGTTCAAGCTTGGGAATGCCAATGCACCCCAAGAAATATCCAAGAGGTACAAGCGTCAAAGCTTGGGGATGCCCCCGAGGCACCCCTTCTTCATCGGCAAAAATCAGGTCACCTTTCAACGCACTATATTTTTATTGCTTCATGCATTATGCGTTTTTCTTAGAGCGTCAGTTGTTTTAGTTTTTAGTTTTGTTTTGTTTTGTTTGCTGCAATAAATGGTTGGACCCCAACAAATTCCTTTTGGAGAAGTTGCCTTGCTTTTCATTTGCCAAGAACACTCCGTTTTTCACTCTTATCGTTTTAACGAGTGTTCTCTTTTTCTAGAACTGGGTTTAGCTTTCGATTTTTGCCTTGATTTATGTTCAGATCTTGTTATATCTTTTCATCAAGGTGTATTTTGACCTCTGGTCCATGTTGGTTTTCATCAAAAGAGTTGTTTATAAAAAGTTCGAATGGTGCTGGAAAAGAGAAAAAGCTTTATGCAAAGAAGTGGTACAAGAAGGAGCTTGTGTAGACTGCGGCCTAGGATTTTGCATGTTGTGCTTGATGTCTTTTTGATAGTATGCTTAGTGATTTTGCTGTAACATGACTTGTCTCAAATGACTGAGATTGCTTAATGAGCCTTTGAAAAAAATCATGCGTTGTTTTAATTATTTGGAAGCATTATTTTGGTTTTCTCCTTGATGCTTTATTCGGGTTGACTTGGTGCATGCTCACACATGTTAGACTCATACAAAGTCGCCATTGCCTCTATGATCATTTAGTTTTTGACTTTTGATGCCATCTTATGCTTCTTTTAATGTCGCTTTGTCGCTTTGCATGATTATGGCCGTTATTGCTCTCTTAGTTGGTCGCTCCCAGTCTTTTGCTAGCCCTCATTTTGTACTGAGTATGAGCTCTACTCGTGCATCCAACTCCTAAAAACCAAGTTTGCTATTATGTCCACTATAAATTCCTATGCATGGTATTTGTAAGCCATTCCAAGTAAATTTTCATGTGCTACCTTTGAAAAAACCTTCAAAATACTTCTCGTTTTGTGACACTGTTTTTAGCTCATGGGGACGTAGTGGTCAGATTTGCTATCTTCCATATTGCTTATTCCAAAAAGAAAAGAAAAAGAAAAAAAGAAAGAAAAAAAGGCACTCCTCCATGGTATGTGAATGTTGGTGGGCACCCGATGGAATCGGTTAGCCATGGTTTGTGAAAGGAAAAAACGTGGGGAGAAGTGCCAAGCTTTATAAAAGAGCACAAAAAGTGCCAATCTCTCTCAAAAACTTGCTTCATTTTTGTATGGAAGATAGTAAGAACCCCATTGCCAGTCGTTGACAAAAGCAACCACCTCTCAAAACCCAAGTTGTATCTCTCTGTTTTACAAATGAAAAGCTCTAGCACATGTTTAATCACTGCTTCCCTCCGCGAAGGGCCTTTCTTTTACTTTTATCTTGAGTCTCCACCTTCTATCTTTATGCACTATCTAAGAGAGCATAGTTGTCATTCTGAGTATAATGTGCATTGTCCCAAAGTTTTCATTGATTGATTCATGATGTTGGTTTCACTTGTTCTCAAATTACTTGTATCTAGTCGCCCTCTTAAACTTGAAGGTGTCCTATGCATTTATGTTTTGCTCTCTCATGAAGGACAAGCTGAAAACCATTTGTATGTTTTTCCTTATGATTTGAACACATGTTTGACTTTCATTGTTTCATTTTCATGATCTTTCATTTGTGTTCTTTCTCATGTTATAACATGGTTGCTAAGTTTCTTCTATCAAGATTATATCTTTCATGCCCATGTTTTAAGTTCTTTTGATCCCAGCGCACAACGCTTACTTATATGGTCAAGATTGTGTAGGTGCATGTCACCTCAAAAATTATTTCTTTTGTTATGACTTACCTACTCGAGGACGTGCAGGAGTTAAGCTTGGGGATGCTGATACGTCTCCAACGTATCCATAATTTTTGATGCTCCATGCTTGTTTTTACACCATTTGCTTAGTGTTTCGTTACACTTCATGGCATTTTTATGCATTTTCCGGAACTAACCTATTAACGAGATGCCACAGTGCAAGTTCCATGTTTTTTGCTGTTTTTGTGTTTCAGAAAAGTTACACAGGAAATATTCTCGGAATTGGACAAAACAAAAGCCGAACATCCAGAAATTTACCGAAGCTTCCAGAGAACCAAAGATGAGACGGAGGGGGGCCACGGGCCGGCCACACCATAGGGCGGCGCGGCCTGCCCCTGGCCCGTGCCCCCTGGTGGTGAGGCCGCCCTGGTCCACCTCTGACGCTGCCCCTTCGCCTATAAAGACCCCCCGATGGGAAAAACCTAAATACCCGATCACTTTTCTAGAAACACATCGCGATCCGCTGCCGTCGTTGACCCAAGATCGGGAGGGTCCAGAAGCTCTTCCCGGCACCCTTCCGGAGAGGGGAATCGCCACCGGAGGTCTTCTTCATCGCCATGCTTGCCTCCGGCGCGATGAGTGAGTAGTCTATCTTGGACTATGGGTCCATAGCAGTAGCTAGATGGTTGTCTTCTCCACCATGTGCTTCATGTTTAGATCTCGTGAGCTACCTTACATGATCGAGATCACCGTTAGGTAATTCTACATGTTGTGTTTGTTGGGATCCGATGAATATTGGTGTTATGATTGAGTTGATGTGCTGAATATTATCTTATGTTATCTCTATGTTGTTTATGATCTTGCATGCTCTCCGTTGTTAGTAGCTATCTTGGCCGAGTAGTTGCTAGTGACTCCAAGAGGGGGTATTTATGCTCGATAGTGGGTTCATGCCTCTATTTAATCTGGGGGAGTGACAGAAACCTCTAAGGTTGTAGATGTGCTATTGCTACTAGGGGTAAAACAACATTCATATGCTTGAGGGCATATGCTTTGTTTACATTACACACTTTGCTTAATGCAGTTATCTGTTGTTCACAACTTAATACTTGTGGAGTTCTCGGATTGATTCGCCACAAGTGGATTATTAGTCATAGATGCAGTTGGATGGCGGTCTATGTATCTTGTTGTAATGCCCAGAGTAAATCTCATAGTGATCCTCTCGACATATGCATGTTGTCTTTATTCTATCAATTGCCCAACTGTAATTTGTTTACCCAGCATGTGTTATTTTATCTTATGGAGAGACACCACTAGTGAACTGTGGACCCCGGTCCTATTTCTATTATATTGCTATCACGTGTTTACTTTACTCGCACTGTTTACTTTACTCACATACTACTATTGTTTTCCACTCGATACGCTCATACCCTTTGTTTCAAGCAAACCGGTGAGATTGACAACCTCATCGTAAGTTGGGAACAAAGTACTTGGTTGTGTTGTGTGCAGGTTCCACGTTGCTACTAGTTGAAGACGCGCTAACAAGTTATCGTTAATGGTGCCCTTGTTGGAGTGTCACTAGGCTAGCAGGCATCACCTTCAGTCGTTTGGCTTTTTCCTACTGGATTGATAACCTTGGTTTCATAACTGAGGGAAAACTTGCTGCTATATTCATCAAACCTTCTCTTGGGATTTCCAACTGGTCGGTCATTTACTTCATCAACAAATGCAATGAAGTTCTCTAGCACCTTCAATACCGCGCCATCAATACTTTGAAGAAAGATTAGTAGGATCCAAAATTAACATAGTAAAGTGGAGATAGTTAGCAAGATATAACTTCATGGAAGCATCATGAAGTGGTAGTAAGATAAAGTATTGGAATTTAGCAGTAGTACTCTAGGTCGTAAAACACTAGAGGTAACTCAAGGTTATTAAGTAGAACCACTAATTAGGTAACCGCAATTGAGTTTAAGGTATTTGAGCTCATTGTTATGCAGCCCTGGTTATGCTTAGTACATCACGGGTTGATTGATGTGTTGTGATACCGATGATCCATTCCGGTATTGCCAGCTGCTTTATTCAGCCTGGGAGTGGTAACCCCAATAACCCTCGTTGATAGCGTGACTAAGAGACATAACATCTCTGTATAACTTTGATCTCTAGTCCTGAAATCTTGAATTGTTGATTGGTGGTTAAGACGTTAGCAATGCCTTTCCTTATCTTAGAGTTGTAGTCTTTGTCTACGGACTAAGACTTGTGAGGATTCGTGTCAACAATGATCCGTTGAGACCATTGGTTCGTTTATAGCCATGTTACTTCATATTTCGTTCAACTTATACAATTTCCTGACGTGGATGTCCTCTGGTACAAGAGAAACTCTGCCGGATTTCTCCCGTGGCTTTGTATATATCCTATCGTCTGAATTAGGATAGATAACAATGGCAAAACCCAATTCTCATCAATCTTTAGAACCTTTGGGTAAGTACAAACATCCAGAAGTGGAATAGAACACCCTACCTAAATACATAATCGAAGAATTCATACCGGATATCCACAATTGTGTGGGTACACCACAGATTTCTTCGAGAAATCATCAGGAAGATGTTGTAGTAAGACCGACCAAGACTTATAGTCTAACCATGGAGTTCAAATGGTTAGAGATCAATATGTTCAAAGACCATTAGAAAAGTCTAAGGGGAGAGTCCAGGGAACTTAAAAGTGTTGAAAGTTGGATGAAATATGTCGGTAGTAAATTATTTCCAAGATTTGTCGTAACCTTATGGAGTTTGGCAAAGGAGTGAGATGATTTTGACCATAAACACACCAAGTATGAACCGCAGCTGGTATCATGAACCGCAGCTCAAGAAGATTGAGATTAGAGTTAATCATAATCTTGAACCTAGAAGACCAAATAAGATCTATAAAGATGGATCAGAAAACTTGAATGGACACACTACATTTGTTTAATCCGTTCTTAGGTGGTAAAATAAAGAACTCAACTAGGAAGATTTAACGGAATAACTAGTAGGACCCTATAAGCCATGGAAAGTGTTGAACACAGGGATAATCCAAGAGAAAGACCAAGAAGAGACCAAGATGGATGGAATTCAAGTGATTATTGTTCGGAGTTAGATAACAGAAGATTCGAGGAACACTCTGGACAAACGATACCATCTATATCCCAATTAGTTGGTGAAGGAACATCAAGATATATGATACCAACATCAAGTTCGTCCAACAATGTACGAGAGCGAAAACTTTGGGACGAAGTTTAGTTTAAGGGGGGAAGACTGTAATATCCCAGGATTAGAGGTTATAAAATAGAGGCAACAGATGTGTGCATTGCATTTCATGCATAGAAAATCCGGGTAATTTTCACGCATTTAAAAAAATATCAAAGTGATTGGAGTTTCACTTGAGATGATGGAATTGAAGTACCTCATCAACTAGAGCGCGATAAACTTCAATATGACCTTTGTTAAAATCCTTGTTTTGGGTAGTGATAGTTACAATAACTAAAAGAGAGTTAAGTGAGGTAAAACTAAAATGCTTGACACACCATTTTAGGACCAAATATATATCCACACCAAGATCATCATGGTGTTCTTTCAACCCTACTTCTTTCATGCTAAAGAAGTCAACACAAGTCTTATTCTTAAATCATGATCTATTCTATATTCTGATGTCCTAATCTAGTGAGACCAAATATGAGTAGTGTAAAGGTTAACTCAATGCCAGTTTGATTATTAGATTTGCCTTAGCTATAGGTGAGATAACTTATGAACATTGGAGCCATTCCTATAAAGGCCAACTAGGAGACTTTAGACATTACTCAAATTATAGTTAGGACAAGTCATTTGATATAGGGGTGATCACATCATAAACCCTAATTCTGGTCTAGACTAGAACCATCATTAGGAAGTATAACCAGTACCTAGGCTTATGGACTTATGAAGTGGAGTAGATCCTATATGAATCCCACAAAGAGAAGATTATATCCTTAATCTCAGAAGGTTGATACAACCTAGAATAAATCCTTGATAGAGGGAGTTGATGAAGGAAATAGTATGATCATGTCAAGTGCATGATTATGCTTGCTGATGAAGATAATTAGGTTAGTTATAAAACCTAGTCTGATAAGCAGATATCATCCTAAAACCAAGTGTTGAGTAGAAGTCCAACTTAAACTCATCTCACTTAGGAGATAACCATCTTGTTAAAGTTATATTAGAAACCTTGACCTGTGTACAAGTTTCCATTGAGTGAAGCATACGGTATAGGTTGAGCAGATCCTAAGCCTTGACCTACAAACTTAGTTAGTCTATAGATCCTTTGTTGCATTGAGCACATTTCAGAGGGAACACTATTCCCTAGTTGAGTGTGATAACATTCTATCCAATTCCATAACCTTTTATTCATTTACTTGGGGATTCATACCCAAGCATCATTCCAACTTATGCATCACTATGTGATCATAATACATGTTTATTCCCGTGCCCTAACCTTGAGTTTAAGAATTATGTTCCAACCACAGTTCTTATAAGATTAACCAAAATCTTTATTTAGTGATTACCTCACATCTTATTGCATATCTTGCCCTTAGTTGGATAGTTCTTACTTGTAAGAGAGAGGTACCAAATATCTTCAAATAAAGTAACAAGAAACTATTAATGATGTTGGGATATTTGGGATATTCCCATGCCATTAGCAAAATTGGGATACACATAGAATCATACCTTTCACCATTTCCTCTATAGGAAGACAAATTGTGGTTAAACACTTTTTTCCTTGTTTCCTTATAAGTTCAGATGAAAGATAATATTGATACATCCTACTATCAGGTTGAACCAAACCTAGCAAAGTATTTCAAATACTCCACAAAAGCTAATTGGAAATATCCCATCAAGATTCACAATAAAACCCCAATGATGTGTATAATACCTTATGTGCAAGTGCACATATAAAATTTATCTAATATTAAGTGATAGATTAGTAGTGTCATATCCATATTTGTTAAGAAATTTCAAACTCAAAATACTGCAAATGAATAGCTAGTTCAAAACCTGCAAAACAGAGTGGAATTCAAAATAGAATTGTCAAAACAGAAAACAAGTTAATAAAGAAAAAGAAAGAAAAAAAGGAGATAGCAGCCAGTAGGCCGCATCCCAACTAGCCAGGCCATCGAATCAGTCGAATCGGCCCAGCCCGCTTACCCCTTTGGGGCATCGTCTTCCTCCGTGAGCCAAGTTGCTCGGTGGAGCAGCGGAGGCCGTTCCTCGCCGGCAGTGCGCCAAGATCCGCGCCACCGTTTCCGGGAGGCCTATAAGAAGACTCTGCCGCAGTGGATAAGACCTAGGACCTCAGCTCTCCTTCTTCCTCGCTCTGGTTCCATTTCTTTGAAATAGTCACCGAAACCCTAACTCCGGTGAACCTGAGTGGCATCGATTTAAGCCATACCGAGCTCCCGGAAGTGGTCGAGATGTTGCGCCTCGTCTTATGGATCATCTAAGTGGAGCAGAGCATCCTGGGGCGCTACCTATCAAGCCAATTTGGGCATTCCCATTCGCGGTAGTCCGTCAGAATCGGCGACCATACCACCGCCTCCGACCACAATCGGCAACTTCAAGCAGCTACTCGTCCCCAGGGTGAGTTTCCACATCGATTGGTACTAGTGTTGCATTCCGATCTAGTCCATAGCCCGATTCCGTAGACCGCCATCGTGCGCTGCCGCAGGGAAGCTCGCCGGAGGCAGCTCCGGTGACCATTTCTTGGCGGCGCGTGCACTAGAAGACTCCCCATTGTCTCCTGGTTCGCATGCAATCATCCACACCACCTGAATCGCTCGCAGTCATCGACTCCGGTGATCACCGGCGGTGAGGTCAAGCCCAGTCAACATGTTGACCAGTCAATGCCCGTGTGGCATCGGACGTGTCTCTGGCCCCGCAAGTCTGTCACAGCGGCTAGACATAGTCTCGGTACAAAGAGTTTTCCTCTGGTAATTAAAATTCTATAAAATAGGAAAAACTTAGAAATATCATATCTAATTCATTTTAAATCAGAAAAATAT